>JAOXXN010000446.1:8007412-8067176 GCA_026770055.1 Myrmophylax atrothorax | reverse complement strand
GAGCTGGGCTGGGCTAGCTGACAGCTGACTACTACTAGCCAATGGTATTCCATACCATATTCTGACATCATCTCAAAATACAAAAGCCGGAGTAGGAGGTGTTGTCTCAGTTGGCATCGTGGCTACAGTCCTGAGAGGATGTGCTGCTGCTGTGGTGCTGTGCTGGGCCTTGGCTGCTGCCCACTGCTACTTCACATTTTGTTTTAGTTCAGGGAAGTAGAAACATTTTATTGTTATTCTCTCTCTTTTGCCTTGCTGGGTATCTTTTGGGGTGCTTTCTGGATCTAGAGTGATGAAATCTGTTTTCGGTGGGAGGTAGAAAATTATTATATCTAACTTGTATAAGTGTGAATTATATTGTAGTTTTCTTTTAATTCTATCTTTTCTGTATAAATATATATTATTAGTTTAGGTGTAAACCTAGTTTGAATTTCCAGGTTTTTTTCCTTTCTCCCTTTTCTCAGCGGAAGAGGAGGGAGGCTTTGACTCTGTATAGGGCAGTTGGCATTTTGCCAGCTCAACCCAAGACACGTGTCCAGCACTAAACCTTAACAAGGCAATTTTATCTACAAGTAATTTGTTTTTCTAACACCTGGACATCACTTAGAGCTTTCTTGTTATCTGTGATCTGTTTCATGAGTTAAGTCTCCCTTCTTGTTGATTAGTCTTGAAAGTATACAAAGATGAAACATCAAAGAACATACTTTCTAAAGAAAATTTTATATATCCCACATTTTGCAACACATTTCCAATGGTGATACATAGTCTGAGGTCTTCTCACTGTTATTTTGAGTTCTACAGAGTCTGTGGGTGACTAAACACCCACCCTGCCCTACCAGTGCTGCAGGTCCCCTTAGACAAAGGGTTGGCACCGGGTCAGGGCCCTTTGCCTGGTCTCCAGCTATTTTCCCCCACCCCAGGAACAACCTGCACTTGTGTTGCAGCTGCACATGGAGATACCTCCACTAGTTTTATTCCTCAATGTTATGGGGCCAAACCTTGTCCAACAGTTAACGCCCTCATGGTTAAAAGCAGTTAAGAGCACTGCTCCAAGAACTCCCTGCTGTTTCAATATGCAATGTGATTGCTTTTCCAACTCGTAGGTGCAACACAGCACTCAGAATTCAGCATCAGCCTCTGTTGTTTGCTTCCTTACATTCCTGCAGCCATTCAATGGCCCTACCAAAAAGGTAGACCTACAGTCCATTTCCAAGTCTGAATATACCACGGAAACAAGTGCAGGTGTAGCAGCTTATCCACATCTCATTTTTTTATTAAATCACCTACACCATTTCAAACATTCAGAAGGTTAAAAATTAGATTAAGCCTATTTTCATTTTACTTGGTGGAGATTAATTGTACGTACTACAAGATAACAGATACAGCCTCATTAGTCCTGTTTACAGTGCCCATCCACGACACGACAAAAGAGTTAAGAAGTAATTTAATCTCACACAAATAAGCAAACATAAGCATATCTGAGAGTTCAGCACAAAATTCTGGCCTGTGAAGCAAGCTTATTTAGAACTCACCATAACAGAATGTGACCATTTGACAAATTGCATAAGGTTCGGTTTTCTTAATAGACAATTTCATTCCAGCAGCTTTGCCTCTCCCCAGCTGGGTTACATAAGCAACTTGCTTCATCTTCTCTATCTGGGGCAGTAGTTTTCAATTCAAGCCCAAGGATTCATAGACTTCTGAGGGATTGCAAGTGGTAAGTAATAAAGCACATATGTAGGGTCTACATGGTTCCAGATACTCCTAAGTAGCCTAGCCCTTTTCTGAGAGAAAATTAACATTAATCTGGATTACTTGTAAAATCACCTGTATAAATGGTAAATTACTAGGAGCAATGACTGTATTATACACTGGAATTGTACAACACCCCATTTTCTTCCCTGCAAAGCAACAGAACAGAAGAAAACATGAACACTGTTGCTGGACAGACAAGGTCTGGTTGGAAATCATATATACAATTTTCTTTGCAGATTTCCATTTAGTCCCATGTTCAAATGCCCAGTCAAAGTTCAGCCTCTAATGGTTTACCAGCCCAGGTAAACAACAACAGCCCTCTCCCTGCTAGAATTTTCATGCTGACAACATTCTTCCATTCCCCTTGAAGTCAGGATGGGAGTAGCTACCAGTTGATATTGACTGGATTGTCAAAACTTCAGCAAAACCAGAAAAGGAGTGGTGGTGGGAACATGCTAATATTTCCTTGCCTGTCTAAATGGGCTGGTCTCCAGCAAAACACTCCATCTGGGACCAGTTGACCCCAGCCCTAGCGAAGCCTGTGGAGCCAGACCAGCCTAGCATGAGCAAGTGCCTTACTAAGACACTGATTCCACAGCTTATTACAACTGTTCACATATTCATAGTTGCCTGGAGGCTGCATCCTCACCTTAAACTCATGAGACTCTCATATAAGTCCTTGCTTTAAAGCATCTCACTAAGACCTGGATCTCCTTTTAACTACTCTCCTGTAAATCAACAGGCTCTCTACTGCAGTCAATAAACCACATGACCAGGGGTTAGTTTTTAGCATCTGGCTCAAATCCACCTCTATTTTCACTAATTGATATATCTAAGTGAATAACTGTGTAGAAGTGACCTTTGATGGGAAGAGACTTAAATCTCAGAAAAGCGTTCCTGACTTTACTAACCTGGGCTGCTGCGTTCCCAGAAGAGTCAGTCTCTTGTTCCCAGCATAACTAAGAGCAGAAATATCATTCAACAACACTATTTTCTGGTTCTCTTTTTTCTAGCAAAGCCAACTGGCAGCCAAAAAAGGACTGGATGAAGTTAAATATATATTTTCTTTGAACAAATCTTAGTTAGCATCAGTCTTGGAAACTCAGCAGCATCCTAGAGATGACCTTGAAAGGAAACAGTTTTGCTTTGCCCAACTTTGAGCAGAAGCAATTAAAACTGCCTAGACACTCTGTACAAAAGCTTGTTAGTAAGCTTAACAGAGCTGAGTCCCTCAAATGCCATGTTGTTGGCTTTGCTGCAGACATCTATCAACACTATCCATAACATCGCAAGAATATGTGACAGCTTGAAACATATGAATAGTCAGAGCAGGTGACTGGAAAATCTCTTTAGGTCTTAGACCACATGACTGAGAAAAGCTTCCTCCAAACAGCAGGTAGTCATAAATCAATGGGGAGCTTTCTGACTCAGCAAAGACAGCATCACCTTAAGTGACACTGATAAACGAGATTGTGAAATTTGCATTGCTATACTGCCTTCTGTTTAGCTTCCCCTGAAATTTAAATGCATAAAATAATGTTACTATAAAGAGGAAGCCAGGTGTGAAATGAAATAATTCAGATGCAATGCTTCATCACAGAGTTGTTGGTATAAAGCAGAGGAAGGTATATTCAAAGCACAAGTCCAAAAAGTCATATGAAAGTGAACATGTATGTATGATTTATTTATAGGTCAGTTTGTCCTCAGCCACACCACACTCCCTGCAGAGAACAGTATAGCTGTATTAATTGTCAGCTTTTGTCAAACACTTGGGACATCTTTTGTGCTGAAAATCCAGTCCCAATCCTGATCACAGCAGAGCTGAGTGATGGTCCCTGATGCTCACTTTTGCTATCCCTCAGTTGGGAACCTCTGGAAATAGCTGGTTCTCAGTGCCTAGAGAGGGGTCAGTGGGATTTTACTCTGGCTCTTTACTGCTTTATGGGGTCACTTTGCAGGATCACAGAGCACAAGAAGTCACTCTGTTCAACTTTGAGGTACAGTGGAAGAGAAGGTAGAAATGGAAAACAGGACTTTTGTGGAAAATACCAGGAAAGCACTCATTAACAGTATTGCTAATACATGCCATAATTCTTTGTATGTTTAACACAGCTGGCAAATAACCATGTCTCATTTAAAAAAGACTGTATCTTAATGAAAGTACCCAGAGGAGTCAGTTTCTGAAAGAACTTCTACAAGATTAATCAATTTTTAAGATTATGAACTAAGTTGACAGTGGTATTATAATGGTGCTTTGGCTTTTGAGTTAGAGATACAAATTTGGGGAAGCTCACCCAAACAAAAAAGGAAATAAAAATCCTTATTGTAAAGAGGGAAACAAGCTCCACTCAGAAAGCTTAAATGGCATTTACTTACAGTAGAAGTAAAGGTTATGCAAAGATTAAAAGAAGAAAAAAAAAGTTTTCAAAACACAAGTGGACCTCTGGTAATATCCCCAACATCTTTTAGTAGTAAGAAGCTGGAATCTCTGCCCCAATGCTATGTTTCCTTCTTGTTTCTTCCATCCTCCCAAATCTTCTTTGGTAGCAGAAGTGTCTGGCCATGACATCTCATCTTTGTGAAAACAAATTCCACCCCTACTTGCTTTACTGTGTTAGATCTGAATCACAAAGTCACAAAATCACGGAATCACAGAATGAATAAGGTTGGAATGGGCCACGGTGGGTCATCTGGTCAAAACGCCCTGTTCAAACAGGGTCATCCCAAAGCACATAACGCAGGATTGTGTCCAGATGGTTCTTGAATATCTCCAGTGAGAGAGACTCCACAACCTCTCTGGAAAATCTGTTCCAGTGCCCAGTCACTGCACAGTAAAGAAGTTCTTTCTTCTTCATGTCCAGATGGATCTTCCTGCACTCTAGTTTTTGCCCATTGCCTCTCATCCTGTTGCTTGGCACCACTCTCTTAAAATATTGATAGTCATTGATGAGGTCCCCTCTCAGTTGTCTCTTTCCTAGGCTGAACAGGCCCAGATCCCTCTACCCAACCTTGTAAGAAAGATGCTTCAGTCCCCTAAGTGTCTTTGTAGCCCTCTACTGGACCCACTCCAGAGGCTCTGTGTCTCCCTTCTGCTGAGGAGCCCAGAACTGGACACAGAAGTCCAGATGTGGCCTCTCTGAGGCTGAGTAGAGTGGAGGGATCACCTCCCTTTACCTGCTGGCAATGCAGTTCCTAACGCACCCCAGGATCTCATTGGCCTTCTTGGGCACAAGGGCACTACTGGCTCATGGAAAACTTGTTGACCACCAAGATCCCAGGTCCTCCCCCACAGGTCAGCCCCCAGCCTGTATTGGTGCCGGGGGTTATTCTTCCCCAGATACAGGACCCTACTTTTGCCCTTGTTGAACTTCAGGCAGTTCTTCCCTGCCCATCTCTCCGTCTTCTGCCCGTCTTCTGACCAGATCTTTCTGAAGGGCTGCAAAGCACTCTGGGGTATTGGCCACTTCTCCCAGCTTTTTGATGCCAGTGAAGAGGCATCTACCCCTACATCCAAGTCATTAATCAACAAGTTAAACAATACTGGGCCCAGGTCTCCAGCTAGACCCTTTGCCACTAATTACAAACCTCTGGGAAATGCCATTCAGCCTGTTCTCAATCTACCCCGCTGTCCACTCATCCAGTCCAGACTTCCTGAGTTTTCCTATGAAGATGGTGTGGGAGACAGTGTCAAAATCCTTGCTAAAGCCAAGGTAGACAGTATCCACTGCTCTCCCCTCATCCATTCAGATAAGTGTTTCATTGTAGAAGGCAATCAGGTTGGTCAGGCATGACCTTTAGTGAATCCATGCTGACTACTCCTGATCGCTTTCGTGTCCTCCATGTGGATAGACATTCCCTCCAGAATGAAGTGCTCCATTACCTTTCCAGGGACTGAGATGAGACTTACTGGCCAATAACTCCCTGGGTCCTCCTTCTTGCCCATTTTGAAGACTGAGCTGACACTGGCTTTCTTCTACTCCTCAGACACCTCTCTGATCACTACGACTTTTCAAATATGGCCATGAGCAGCCTTGATATAGTGTATCACCAGCTCTCAGCATTTATGGATTCATCCCATCAGGACCCAAGGACTTATGGATGTGTGGTTTGCCTAGGTGATATCTAACTCAATCCTCCTGGACCAAGGGAAAGTTCTCCTTCCAATATTTCTTTACCCTGGTTTCCTGGATCAGAGTTACCTGAGAGCTGATCTACCACAACCCAAGATATCAGTGGAGACTGATGCAAAGAAGGCACTCAGTAACTCTGCTTCCTCTGCATCCTATTTGTTTCTTACCTGTTAAATCAGCAGCATGACTGCAGAGGAAACTTACAGGCCCATTGCTGGAATTACATCAATTCGCCTATTTGGAGGGAGCAAGAAACTATTTAAAGACTGTTGGCATTCTCAGAAACAATTTCTGGAGAGAATCTCTATTTATGTTAGTGTTACTACTATGCATGGTTACTTCCCACGAGAAATATGGACTGTTTTAACAATAAACAAGTCACCATCTTTCCACCAAAGGAGTACTATTGAGGGCTGATTCCTTTGAACCCATTTATAATCTAGGTTCTTTCCTTTGTACCAGTGTTTGATTTTTCTTCCAGCTTAGTTCTGTGTTCCTTCTTGGCACTTTGAAAGATCCTTTTAAAGTATCTTTGTACTGCACAAATTTAATCAGGTTTTAGAAGAAAGGCATTGAAAAATCGACCATGGCTAGTTTTGTCCAGCAAAGATCCATAAAGTCTGAGCTATGTCTCTCTGTTCTACAACTCAGAGGTTCTTGAAATGAGAGTAAGGTGGCGTTTTGTTGTTGGCTGAGGGCTTGGCTTCTGCAGGGTCAAAGTACAGGTCTGCTTACTGGCATGTGCCACATCCACACCACCCTCCATGGCTTCCCCAGACTAGAGCTGGCAGACCGTTTTCCCATTTTACCTCCTCTTTGTAGGTCTGTACTGCAATGCTTTTCTCTCTGGTAGACCATACTTCTTCAGCTGTCCCGATATTTGCTCTGAAGGGGCTTGATGAGGGATGCTTGCCCTGCCTCCTTCACCCCATGGTCAAACTTGGCAATTTATACCTGAATACAACATGTCCCATAAGGACTGCTTAGAGGATAGTTCAGAGGGGGAGAACACCTGAGAAGGAAATGGGTGAATGACAGGGTGCTGGAGTTCGTCTTGTTAATGCTTAGAGTACAAAATAGTCCAAGTTCTTAATTCCTGCCATCTTGGCACTGACTGGAAAGACTCTTCCTGGAAGAGTCAAGGCAGTAACAAAAGGCAGACAAGGAGGCACTGCCAGTGCCATCTCTCTGCACTGTGCTCCTGCAGTGGTTGTGAGGTAAGGAGGACAACGTTGCGCCATGAAAAGCTGACTTCTCTTGATACCCTTCCTCCTCCTCCAAACTCTTTTCTGTTCTGTGCCTGGTCTCTGGGTTCTCAGGCTGGACTGGGGAAATGAAGAAAACATGAACAAACAACCAAGGAACAGTGGTGAAACAATGCACCCCTCTGTGGCTGATGTTGTGGCTGTATCATGAGAGCCCTTGAACATGAGTACCCAGCCTGGTAGTGCAGATCAGAGCCACCAGTGATGCTTGAGAGACTATTTGCAGCATGCAGACCTCCTACTTTGTGTGTGCAGGCCAAGCAGGTTACTGAGTCTTGCTGTAAAGTTATAAATCAGGGTTTTCCTCTGCCCCCCTTTCATGAAAACACAGTCCAAACTCCAGACTAAGAAAATCAAACCCTGCTTAAAACAATCAGAAAGATGGGAAAACAGAAAAGCAAGACCATTCAAGGAATTCAGCAGGCTGATTATGATTATAAAATACTGACAATACAGGCGAGAGGCATCTTGCTGACATTCTATGGGCTACCTTTTATTCACTGTTACACAACACAATAGTCCAGCCCCAATGGAGAAAATTGCTGTTCGTACCATGAACTCCCACGAACAACAAAATGCACTTCAGTCCTGCTTATTCATCACATCCCCACAACCTTGAGATATTTTAAAAGACAATGAAAACACCTGAGACCTTCAAGTCTGAAAAGCTCTATGCACATAGAGCTTCTTTTTCAAGAGGGGCTTTGTTCAAAATTAGCAAAGTGTGTATTAGGCATGCTAAAAAGCAAGAGCAACAGATAAGTAATACAGAGTATTTCCGAGCATGGAAAAATAGGTCACATCTAGAGGCTTTTTCTTCCCAAACTTGAGGTTCTTCTGTTCTCCTCTCTTTCTTCTCCAGAGCTTTCCATAAATTAAACTCTTGAGAAAACAAAGAACTCCTTTTTCTGCTACAAATGAGAAAAATACTTTTCCCAGCCCACTCTGTATCTCTGAAGTTTGTTTAAACTCTCCACTGATTGCTGTGTATTTGACAAGAAAGACAACATACTTTGCTGCAGCAGCAGATGTGATATAAATCATATTGCACAAAAGCCTGGAAAGGACTACACCCATTCTTGCTGCCAGGTTATTTACTGGCAATCAACTTTTGTCCATCCTCACCTTCAACTCTGAAAACAGGGATCTCCACTGCTGCAGGAGTCCCTTGAGGGTTATGTCATGAATAAGACTCTGACAGAGAGAGTGATATTCATACATATTTTGTCCTTTTTATAAGTAGAAATAGATGAAGACTGTTCTGATTTTGAGCAAAGGTTTAAGGGATGGCTGGGAAACCCTGCTTTGTGTTATATGGTATGTGGGAACACATGAAACACTAGGACTGTTCCTGGTTACTGCTGCAGTAAAGCAGCAATGGATAATTTCTAGTGACTGATAGGAGTGTGAAAGCCAGTCATTTATGAGGTTATGTTAATTTATCTCCTGACTTTCTCCGGGGACCAATAATATTGATTTAAGGTTTTGTTCTGATGGCAGCTGAAAGGTGTGAGCTGGAAGAATTTTCTGTGCCTTGCCAGCTTCTTCGCCCAGTTACCGCCTGCAACAGCAGCCTGGAGTTCTTGCTCCTTTTTCACCTTGAGTCTTAAGACTGGAGACTGCCACCCTGACGCCTGATCCTATCAGATCTCGGAAGATAAGCAGGGTCAGCTCCCATCAGTACTTGGATAGGAGACCTCCTGGCAATACTGGGTGCTGTAGGCTCTAGTCCTGATGGCTTCACTGTCACCATCCAAGCTCGCTCGGCCATGGCAGATGAACCTTAGGAGTTAAACGGTGGGGCCAGTTCTGTGCATGCTGTGCCTCACCTGAAAAATCCACTGTGCAGGCTTAAAGGACACACCCATGTGGGTAGAACCCTTCCCAAATCTTCATTTGCAAAGCCTAGCCATATATACATATATCAAGTACTGAGCTATCTCTCTTTGTATCCTGCACCAGGATACCCAGTGCCCCCTTCTGGAGTGATGCTCCAAAGGGGAACTGCCTGCTGTGGGTACCGCACTACAGCCCTTGACATGTTCCCAAAGGTAAATTTGAGCTGTTTTCAGTATAGAACTGAATACAAACATACTATCTGGGGTTTTCAGAGCCTAGAATAGATGTTAAGTAGAGGGATGGTGGTAAACCAAGGAAAAAGAAACACACACACAAAAAAAAAGGCGCAAAAAAAAGCGCTGTGAGAATAACCAAGTCCTGACCCTTGTTTTTCTCGTAAGGGCACAGAGAACTTGTCCCATGGGTAGAAATAGTCAGAGACGCTACCTTGGGCACATCAAATTATGTCTGTTTATACCGTATACAGCTGCACAAATTCCTTCTCTCCTTGCAGTTAAAGGGATTGACAGCTTGCTGAACCCAGTCAGCATTTTCAACTCCCACCTGAGGTGAGACAGCACTGCCTTGACCCTGCTGCCTGGCCAGTCCAGATACTAATTGGTCTAAGTAGGATGTCCCACTAGCAAGTCATGTCTGATAGAGCTTGAAATACCAAAACAGCCTCCATTTTGTGGACAAAGATGCCTTTCTGACACAGTAGTTGCTTTGTATATCAAAGCACAGCCTTATCCCCTTGTGTTCTATTTTGATGGTTTGATTTGTCCTGTGAAATTCTTGCAGTGGAAGAACTAGACATGACACACCAATTTTCTCTTATAATAGGAATCATCAAAGTTCATCCTTGGCTTTGTGGGAACCTGGCTAAGAGCAAAAGCTCAGCAGCTCTACAGTGAAACTAAAGAGCATGAACAGATATAATCACATTTTTCTGAAGCTTTGCAGTGTTCCACCTTGCAAAGCACCCCTGAGCCACAGCAGGCTGATCTTACAGCTTAGGCACCATCTTAGTAGAAGCATCTACTGCATATTTTGGGGATGGGATGGAGGTGGGGCTTAATGTTAAAAAATCTCCTAACGAATTTTTTCAAATTTGCAGTATCTTTTTTGTTCTGAAACAAGAAATGTGTGGAGACAAGACATCAGATCTCCCACTAATATGTTTGATATTGTCTGCTGCTCTTCCTGAAACTTTATCTCTTCTTTGAAAATAGGAACTGTGAAACACTATTGCATAAGAAGAAAGTCTTGCAGACATTGAAATAAGTGTAACTGGTGCAGAGCTACTTGGCTGATGCTGCAGAAAACCAGAAGCAGTGGCTTGCAGACAATAAATGCTCCCCTTTCATCTCTACTCAGAGATCTAAAGCCGATCTCTTTAATGCTACAATTGCTGACTGCTTTCTTCTCAAAGAAATCACCTCAGGGAGGAGAAAAAGAAATTTCCTTACACAGTATGCTGCCCACAGAGGCACAGGCGGCCACTTCTGAACATATTTTGAAAATCTCCCTAGCCGGTTGTGGGCAGCTCCTCTGATTTTAACAACAACAGCAACAACAACAAAGCTTTTTGCCTTACTCCATGTTGTCTTTTACTGATTAAGACAGGGATGAACAAAAATTGGCTTCATCTTACCCTGTGCAGTTTTGGATGGTGGCATCAGTGGGATCTTATCTCCAGACCTTCCTTATCATACGCATCCAAGACTCAGTGTTGCTTACTTAACCATCCGAATTAGCTGGGGGAAGCTGTCTTTGCTCCTGAAACCTCCCAGAGCTGTACTGAGATTCTGAGAAGGTGACTGGACTGTGATTGTACTGTCTAAAAGGGATGTTATGAAGAACTTTCATGACCAAAAAGACAACATCTTTTCTTGTCTTACTGCTCTCCAGAGGTCAGTTCCAACCCCAAGTGTTCTGTGATTCCGCTCTGCCTGTGTCTTCCCTTTTGAAAAAAGAAACAGCAAAATTTAACCACTCAGAATACCTGCTGTGCTCTTGCTGTTGTCCCTGCCCCAGTCATTAGGCAGCAAACAGGTACGTAGGAAGAGCATATACCCTGGAACTGATGTTTTGAGAGGCTCTGTGTCAGCTCTGTAGGGACTTAGGGCTGCCCCATCACAAAGAATTTTCTCCTATGAAAAAGCAGAGCATCACCAAAGCTTGAGAAGCAGTATGTTTGGGCTAACCTGGATCAAAACAAAGAGATAAGAAGACAACCCTCGATTTTTCCATACACCTTCTCTCTCATTTCTTCAGAAAGTCTCATTTCTTCAGAAAATCTGATCTCCTTGAGAGATAGAATACACACATTTCCTAAACCCAGCATTTTTGGCAAAGGTAGAGCCTTTTCCGTTTTTTCCTTTTGTACTCCTTTGTCATCCCAGCATCTTGAGTACCTTCAGATTGCTGTATTGCTCTGACCATTGCAATGTCTCTCTTAGTAGTGATCTTGGTTAAGGCTCTTTGGTATAAAAGGCATTTAAAGGTCCTTTTGAAGGTGTGGACCTCAGAATTTCACTGTGTAGCAGCTGAGGCAGGATGGCCCATGCCAACATAGCCTCTAAATCAGTGTGGATGTTAGATCAGCCCAAGAAGTGGCAATGTCCAAGCCATCAGGCATGTCTCAGGCAGGACCAGGTTCTTTGCTAGCATGAACAGTACTGTAGCCTTTCAATCCTGCACTCCATTCCTGTGCACAATATGCTTGCATCCAGCCTGGGCTCCCTTCTGCATTCTGCTGGAAGAGCAGCTCGGAATCACTGCAAAATTGAATGTATGAACTGCAAAGCTAGGAAATTTGTATCTGGAATATTCCTTCAGGTTACTGTGTGCCTTTGCTTAGCCCTGCAGTAAATGCAGGGGAAAAGGACAGGATAAATCTCACTTTGTTGAAAAAGTTCTGAGTAATTTATTTAGCTTAATGTTGCATTTTGATGAATAATGTGCCTGTCTTGGTGTGAGAAACACAATCACATATTGTGAGAAGCTATGGAGCAGGATTCAATCAGGACACAGGATGCCAGCAGGGAAATTAACTACAAAGGATGGGTTTTTTCAGCCATCTCAATGAATCTGCTTGTATCTTTCAGTCAGGTACCACTGGGTACCCAGGCTAAGAGCATGATGTGCCAACAAACAGGCAACAATAGCAGCCTAAAGGTAAACATGGCAAAGCTTAGGAGGGTGCCAGGCTCACAGGTCCTGCCAACCATGACCTCATGCTGGATCCAGCTTCCAATCCTGAGGTGCTGCCAGTCCTCCCTGATGGCAAGGAAGTTTGTGAGATGTCCCTACTCAAGGGGAGAGTCACCTGGTGTGCAGTTGAGCTGCATCAAGGAGAGCTCAGATTGGGCCCATTCTGATGGGAATATATAGAGTGAAGTAATTGGCTGCTAGTCAATAGTACAGACAGGAGAGATGTCTTCATTTTACACATTGACTCTCTCCTATATAAGCCAGGAGCTTTCCAAGTTGCAGGCTCACCACAGGGCATGAGACCACAGCACAGCCTGAGGTCAAGTGTTTCTGTCACATCACCTCAGCCATTCAGAGTTGCTGTGGATTCTTCATGTTGGCACAACAGGGACACAAAGTTTTTTCCATGGTCATGCCCAGTGATGGGCATTTTTCAAGAGCAGCCTGCAATGTTCTGAACTCGCCTCTGACTGACAGCTGGCAGTAGTTTTATCAAAGGCATGGCTGGAGCATACTTGAGCCCCACAGAAGAAGCCAGGGAGGCATTTTAGGCCTCTTACCCTGGGATTCCTTACCCTGGGATTGACCTACAAGACAATCCAGTTGATCATTACCTGACAAGTGTCAACGGTTCTTGTCTGTGACCATTATCCCTTTAATATAAAACAGCGGGGAGATTAAATAACCTGAAAATGCAGCCAGGCTTTGCTAGGTCTTGGAACAACCCTTATGATGTCCTGGCCAGCTCTACTTTATTCCATTTCCTTCCCTGGCAGACAGCACAGCTCATTGTGCATGCAAGCATATTCAAAAGAGTGACATAAATGAAATGCACTTATCTTGATGGAAAATATAAGAGCCCAGATGTGCCAGGGCCTTCAGTTGTTTTACAAAGTCCAAAGCAGAGGGAGAAGGTGCCAGTGAAAACCTTTGGTTTCTTCTGTCTCTCTCATTTTCATTCCTTTTTAGAGCTTTCTTGGGAAATGAGGTAAGAGAAACACTGAAATTCCTGCTTGAATCAGCTCAAAGTCTGCAAGACTCCAGACAGAGATTCTCCTGCTGACAGCTTTCCCCTGCTGGATGCTTCTCTTCTGCAGCCTGTCCTGCAGAACTGTGCTCTGGCCTTGCTCTGCTCATCTGAAGTAAACCCTGAAGCCTCCAGGTGCCTCAGCACTGGCGCAGGGTCATCAAACTGGACTCTCAGAGCCAGCCCCTGGCTTTCTGAGGAATAACCTGGCAAGTGTCAGCACATGCTCAGTTGATCTGCTCCTTGTATGCAACCTCACAGCCCTACACTTCATTCCCGTGGCTTGTCAGATCCCCTCAGGGATGGATGCAGATCACCTGCCAATCAAAGCAGACTGTAGCTGAGTAATGAGTGGAGGTTAGCTGCCACAGTGATCCAAATGGGAAATGTTTTAGCTAATGTACACTTCCAAGACATCATACATCATTTTAGCAATTGTCTGATCACTCCAGGACCCACTGCAGTACAAGTTTGGTAACAGGCATCTGTGGTTCAGAAAATGGTGTGATCTAAATAGAGCAAGCAGTCAGAAACAGGGGCAGAAAAGCTGCTAGAGAGAACTGACCAATCTTCTATTCACATTAGCAACTACAAACGAAATCTCATAACTCCCAGCCAGGCTTACCAGTCCATGCTGGCTGCGCACACTGCACATCAGCAATATTTTAATTCAGGCATAGCACAGAACTTTTCTGAAGTAACTTCATTTGTGTGTTGTTTTTCGATAAGCACATATACATCCGGTGTCTTGCTTATATCTGGGAAGAGAAGACATATGTGTTAGGTGGATACAAAGACCAGGAAAATGCAACACCTCTGGAATATAAAGTATTTGAGACAATAAGCAGTTTCTGTTCTTGTTAACTCTGTTGGATACACTGGTCATATGGATAAAATTTTCAGCTTGGAAGCTGTCACAAAGACAAGGGCCTGTAAATGAAAATGACTGCTAATGGAGCACATTTTTCTGTATCTTCAGCCTGCAGATGAGGATCCAATTTCCCAATTACCTCTTTTGTCTTTCTTCATCCCAACTGCTGCTCCAATAATAAATCAACATCTTTTTCTATCAAATTGCCTCCTGAATCCTGTACAACTTGTTGTGAGCAGGAAGGAGTCTATGGCTTTGTGAGCCCATATATAAGAAAAATACAGGAATAGCATGAAAAACTCCTGCTGGAATTAACAACAACTGCAGATGGACCTGCATGCTGTTTGCCATCATGAACAAAAGTAGCATCAGTAGTGAGCTCTCTTGGTTTTGTTCCATCTGAATCAGGAATTTCCTCATCTAATACAGGGAAAAACCCTCAAACATCATAAACTTACCTCTTAAAGATCATACAGCCAGTTATTGGCATGTCTGAATATTCAGAAATTAATTTAAGAGGTGTTGTGGTTTAGGAAAGGTGTTCCTCAATTTAGTGTTCCCACTGAAACACCCCAAACCATGACTCACTCATTCCCTCCCCTCCTTTTTCCCCTGCAGCAGGATGGAGAGGAGAATTGGAGGCACAAAAGGTGAAGATCATGAGCTGAGATAAGAATAATTTACTGGAAACAGCAATGAGATAAGAAAACCAACAGTAACAGTAACAATATTAATAACAGAGTGTACAAGACATGTAAACAACTCACTCACAAGTGCTCACCAAGCAGGACACAACGTTATCCTGACCTCTCACTTCCTGCTACCTGAATGAAAGGTACCCTTTTTCCATCCCCACATGATGTGAGGTGGTATAGAATAACCTCAGGGTCCTGGCCATGTCCCTCCTGTCTACTGCAAACATTAACCCTGTCCTGGCCAGAATCACGACAAGAGGTTATACAGCAAGTTATCATAGTGGCACTTCCCAGAACAGCCGCCATATTGTAGGGTTTGTCACATGAATTAGCAGACAGGTAAAAATGTGTAGGCATCAAATCACTTTTCCACTCTCTTCACAAATTAAATCAAATATGTTTCCATATGTACAGGCACACAGAGGAATATTTATATGGGCAGGTATTTGTACATGTAGTTCTCTCCATACATCTTCTTTTAAAGCCTCCTGGAATATTTGGAAACCTTACTTACAGAAAGTATCCTTTTTCCACTATATAAGACTTGAAAGAAAAGAAGGTAAATTGCACAAAGGTTTGTAATAAATAAATAATTCATATTTGCTCCATGATGCACTATTTAGCTGGCTAAAGAGAGACTACCTCTTTCTTCAGTTGTGTATTAATACAGTTTTCAATGTCCATTCCAAACTGGCAAAAGGCATAACATCCTTTCATCAATTTTAAAATTCTCAGGGTGCAATTCACAGTATTCATTGGGATGCTCAGACTTCCCCTCTGGCCTTTATACTTTTAACTCCAAGCCAGCACAAAAATGAAGCAAACTCTCAGTTCTCTCAGTGAACTCAAGATAAGCAAATGTTTCAATACTGTACCCTTAACAAATTCCTTAGTCATGGCCCTAGACAGAATTTCGTATGACTGTATGGGCTGGTTTCCTGTATCACAGCAAAACTTTGATAAATCAAAGTTTTCTTCAGTTTCTGTTTTTCCTTGCTGTCCCCTCAGCCTGCTTGTCAGCAGTATTTTTGCACTGTGCTTGTGGCAGTGGTTCAAAATTGCTGTAAAGTACAGCAGGGCCTTAATTTTACGTGTCAATCAAACTTGTGACATTTTTGGTGTGGTAAACTGGAGGAGATAACAGTGTTGGTTCTGGTCTGCTCCCTCTTCTCCTAACTCCTGCATTTCTTCTGACATTTTGGTTTCAGTCACTTCTTTCTACCACTTTGCTCCATGGAAAAGCTTATTTTTTTACTAAAACATCCTCAACCTAAGCCTGTCAGTGTAGAATAACTCATGGGAACTTCTGTGGGAGCTTTAGAACAGCTACTTCATGTGGCCATTCTCATCTCTTGGAGCAAACAAGCCCTCATGGGTTCTCATCAGACAGAAGGATACATCCCTTCATCCTGGGGTCTTGTCTGCAAGAAGTGAAGGAGTGAAGGTATCCAGATTTGACGACCCATGAGTCACAGAGTTTGTGTTTCCAAATATTTTTATTTTCAAAGCACTTGGGTTTTCAAAAATCATCCCAGAGGGTATCTTGTAAAACCACATTTTCCTCCCTTATCAGTCTTGCAGCATCCAGGTGATGAGGTGTTTCACTCTGCATGAATCATGTGTGTCTACGGAGATGCCCTCCAAATCCACACAAGGTGTGATTTGCTCCATTGCCCCCAGTCACAAGTGGGAAACAAAACTGGGAGAGAAAATTGTTTTATGACTCATCTCTAAAGAGTACATTTTACAGAAGTTAGTAAACTGTAAGTAGTAAAACATACCCTAAATCATTATTTTAGCAGTTAACTGGCACCAGATGAAACTATGGGAGACAAGTATTACTGCATTTTAGTCACATAATCAACCAGAACAGTGAGAATAGTGGTTAGAACACCTATACTGTAATAAGAAAGAACAAAAAAAAAAGTAGTGGAAAAAACTGGGAACCGGAGTTGTTTCTTTAAATGAGTTTCTACAAGGAACATTTAGCTTATAAAGAGAGAAAAATTATAGGTATGAACTGACTGTGTGTTTATGGCTTAGCCCCCAGGAGACAGAAGGAAGAAAAATGATCTCTGCTTTTTTCCATCTTTTCATCTAAGCTGCAGTAGAATTGGGGCTGGTCCATAATTCACTGGGAAGTGGCTGTACAAAAAACCTCTTCAACATCTGCAGGCTTGCCACAAAGCTGTCTGATGCAGGAAAACACCAGGATCCCTGTGGTACAGTCCCTGTTTGAGTGAGAGGCAGTGGGAAGGGGATGACCCACAGCCAATTAGCAAGGCCTAAAGTGTTTTCACAACAAGGCCCTTGGTTTTGTCCTAGTCTGATAGAAATTCCAGAGGAACTCCATCTGTGTTTTGGCTGTTTAGCTGGTGTGGTTGGCCTGTACACACCAGCATAACAGGCATTTTGGCACAGCTACAGGGCTGGTAGCTAAAGCTGTATACAAAAGGGTGTGTGAGTGTGCCCACGCTGTTTTCCTGTGCTTCACACAGCAACCCTGTCCGTAGCTTCACCGGGGTAACACACTCCACAGCCACACTGTGGGAGGAGCAAGAGCATTCCCAAAATGCTGTGCCCTGGAAATGGGGCATCACTGTCACTATCTTTGCTCGGTATCCACCGGCTCTGGGTGGATTTCTTGCACTGTGCCTCCCTCCAGATTAAAATCCCGCAGCAGAGAAGACAGAGTTGTTGTCTCAACCCTGCACCAAAGCTCACACCACCTCCCACCCATTGCCACCCATTTGGTTCACTCCCCACTTCCTTCACACTGAGCTCTACCACTTCTCCCTGGTTCTCTCTTCCATCAGCACTGATGTGCTCTCTGATTTGGTGTCAAGCACAGTGGGCAGTGAACTGACACTGTTCCTCCTGTATCTGGGCTGTGCTGTTGTCCCAGGGTAACCAAAGGGCTTTTTTTATTTATCAGGTCTGGACCTGGGGGAGGAGGAGTGGTCATTGCTGTAGAGAACGGACACTTAATTACATTATCAGGGGGTATAGAGGTAGCATATGCTGTTGACATCAAAGGAATAGAACCTCAGATAATTAATATGAACTCTCCTTGCCAAAGAAAACAAAGCCACTTCCTAATAAAGCCCAGAAAAAAAGGGGAAGACTGCATCCACGGCTTACTGCTGGACTCTACATGAACCAGTAAAGTCATACCAAACAGGATCAGCTTTGTGTGCAGAAGGAGAGGGCCTGGGTGGTAAGAATCTAAAAGGCAAAGGCAATGTAGATGGACAGTGCATGGGGCTAGTTCAAAAATTCCAAGGCTGCATACACGATATTCTCTCCACACATGAGATATATAAGAAGAGTTTTCTGTGACTATGTTAAGAAGAAATCACACCATATCCTGAAGGGACCAGTATCAAGATGGGCAACTGAGCCCAGTTTCTGCTCTGACTTACGTTATACACCTGAGAGCCACAGACATCTCCCAGGGAATCACCATCACTCTTTGCTGTTGGAGATGCCACAAGCCCACCCTGGGAAACTGTAGCCTTTTTTAGGTCCAGATTACTCCACTACCAGTTGATTTGGAGAAGATAGGGCCTAGTTACATGTCACAAATTACATGGTTCCCCAAAGACTTTTCTCTTCCAAAAATTCCTGTCCTGCCTAGCAGTGCCACTGAGAAGAAGTGTATGTCTCCCCTGATGTCTCACCTTACAGTGCAGGCTTTCTGGTACCTTTGTAAAGACTGCTTTGTCCCTGTCCATCTTGTTTCACAAAATTTCAAGAAACTCAGAATCTGTGAGACTACTGCCAAATTTGGTAAGACTGGTCAAGAGACAGAAGTGCTCTGAGGTGCAACTGCGTGGCAGGCAGCATGTGCCTTGTGTCCTAGGAAACCATACTAAACCCAAGCATGGTAAGGCTTCCCAATGTATAGGCTGCATCGGAGCAGTGCAGGGATTCCTTTTGGTGTGATAACCTGTCAGTAACCCCTCACCTGATGGAATTGCAGCTGGAGGCTGTGTCATTTTTCGCAGAGCAACACATTTGCTACACTGTAGAATGTGCAAAGGAGAAAATAAAGGTTATCCAGTTTGATGCTGCAAATATAACTTACTCTGAGCCACGGGAATGAGCGTGTGGCTGCAGGCACTTGAAAACATGTAAGCAGATATTGATTTTAGGAGTCTTCTGTAAGGCTTATGGTTTTTTGAACTGTTGAAACTGAGGGTCAGGTATGGACACAAACAGGAGTATATTAAACTTACTGCTGATTACATAATCACACAAACACACCAGTTATACAGCTACATGTATGAATTGAGCCACTGTTCCTAGCTAAGATTAATGGATATATATATATATATTTTTATGTAGACAGATATATATCTTGCTCATTGGCATCTTCATGGAGGCAAAGGTTTGCATAAAGAAAGATGGAAAGTAAGTAGGGGAAACTAGGGTGAAATCATCATGAGGCAGCAGGAAGTAAATTTTTGTGCTACAGATGGAAAATCTGAGGTATAAATGTATCTTAATGTACATGTTGGGCTTATTGCCAGAGTGATACAGCAGATTCCAAATTCTGACTGCCAAATGTATTAAAGTCTGAAAAGTTTTAAAGCAGAAAGACAGAGACAAGTTGTTTGTTCTAGAATACATCAACATTAACATGGAGATCTGTCAAGTTAAAGAACACAAACAGTGTATTTTAACCCAAAACATGACGGAGAGAGATGGGATAGTTGGGAGGGCAGTGAAAATATTCCAGATATTTCTCATTTCTACAGAATCCTGTCCTACATCTCTTTCCTGCACTACAGAATATGAGTGAAATGAGAGCTGTGTACCTAACCCTTTTCAGCTGATCTTAAATCCCAGTTCAAATACCATAACCACTAATATTTTCCCAGGCCAACTGATCTGACTGAGAACTTAAAACTTGAGTGAAGACAACAAGATAGAATCCAAATCTGGTTACATTGTTGTGACACTAATGTAATTCCTTTGGGGGGAGAGGATTAGAGTCTTTTAATACCCTGATTTTATAGGTTCATGCAAAATACAGCCTCAGTTTAGCTGGAAACATCTGGACTCTCACTGTTAAAGGCATAAAGGCTTTTTTTACAGAGTGGATTCTCAAAGAAAATAAGAAGTTCACTAGTCAGTGAATAAAACATGGAATAAATTTGAAATACTCAAGAGGGAAAGAAAAGCACTGCATAAAATAAATAAAAATAATGCAAAGTTCTTGATAAAGTAAAATAACAGAATGTAACACATGAAATGCTATGCAGCCATGAGTAATGACGAAAGGTGATATTAAACATTGCAGAACCCTGATTAGTTTTGTAATAGTGTATAAATCTGTGAATGTACATCTTCAAAAAGAAGATTTAAATGTGCTTCTCTAAGCAGCTTACCCGAGTTCCATTTTTAAAATCTTCATTATTGTTTCTTGCTAATTTTTTTTACCAGATTCTCCTACTACCTCCTGTGCACTCTGATTATGAGGTGTTAAAAGGATTAGGAGCCCATGGATTTCAAGAGCAGTTGATCTTTTCTACGCATTCTTGTTCCAGGAAACAAAAACTTTGCTGCTAACAAACACAAAATGACTAACATAGGTTATCCTTTTAAAAACAGCTGAGGAGAAGGTGCAGATGAGCAGCTCTGTCTGCTGCTGCTGACTTCTGCTCTAGGGTGGATAAAGAAGAAATCAGAGGTATGGTAGATTCACCACTTCAGCAAAAATGCTGCCCTCATTTCAGGATTCTTGTGAGATCATGATGTCCACCAGCACTAGTCAGCTGCCTGACAAAGAATTTCAGAAAGCAAAATAATTCCACTCTTGAAGAGTAAAATTTAAATCCCAGGTGCCACTTGCACAACTCCAACTGCTGTGACCCCCAGGTTTTTATACCCAAACTCTTAGCAAGAACACTGTTTCCCACAGCTCAGTGACTCCCTCAGTGCACATGTGGATCGAAGCGCTGCTCCACATCTGCAGCAGACCTTGATACTTTCTGCTGGTTACTGAACTTGTAAAATCAGGTTTGCAAAAGTGTTACAGGATTTATAACATACACCATCTTCACATTTTCATCAGATTCCAGACTGCTGATCCATTTGATTCCTACCAAAAGGATCCAGGCCTAGAATACCTCAAAGACAAGGGGAAGTGAAGGGCAATGGACAGGATTAATCTGGAAATGCAGAAGCCAAGGGGACATCTAATCCCAGCCTATAGTTTGGGTGGCAAGTATCAGGATAACAAAGCCAAGCTCTCTTTTGCAGGTCCAAAGGCAACTAGCCACAGTTGCAGTTTGGGATGTACATATAGGGCATGCGAAAACATTTTTCCCAGGATGGTGGTGCATCCCCAGACATTGGTTAGATGGGGGTGAATGTTTCAAAACTCACATAAGCAGAACCACGGCTGCCCCGATTAAGCACTTGGTGAGAATCCTGCTGCAAGCAGGTCCCCTCTGACCATCACCTCTGAGTCTGTAACACTGTGAATAGCTGTGTCTTTTTATATGGTGGAGCAGATACGTACTTGCAGCCCATGGAGTATGCCATGTTGGAGTGGGTGAATGTGCCCTGGAGGAGACTGCAATCCCACAGAAAGCCCATGCTAGAGCAGGCTCTTGGCAGGACCTGTGGCTCCATTGGAAACCCACACTGCAGGAGTCTTTCTGAAGGACTGGGGAAATGACCTGTGCTGGAACAGTTCATAAAGAACTGCAGTCCCTGAGAAGGACCCACATTAGAGAAAGTTGTGAAGGACTGTATTCTATGGGTTATACACTGGAGCAGGGCATGTCATGCTGGAACAAAGGAGAAGTAGGAGAAGAGAAGAAGCAGCAGAGACAAAGTGCTATGAACAGGCCATAACTCTCATTCCCTATCCCAGAAGTGAGAAGTTGGGAGTGAAGTTGAGTCCAGGAAGAAGGGAGGGGTGGGGAGAAGACATACGTTTGTTTTTATTTCTCAATATCCTACTCTGCTTAACTGGCAATAAATTAAATCAATTTTCCCCAAGTTGAGTCTGTTTTGGCTTTGATGATTCTTGATAACTGATTTCTCCTTTTCTTGATCCATGCCATCCCTCTCCTATACTGTCTCCTCATCCTGAGGAAGAGGGGAGGCTTGGTGGACGTCTGGTGGCCAGCCAGGATCAACCCACCAGACACCATTTCTCTCAAATCATCTAAGCAATGATCAGTATCCTGTTACTTTACAATCTATTTCACAGAATCCCCAAATCACAGAATGGGTCCTGTTGGAAGGGACCACAGTGGGTCATCTGGTCCAACCTTCCTGAGCAAGCAGGGTCATCACAGAGCACATAACACAGGATTGTGTCCAGACAGTTCTTGAATACCACCAGTGAGGGATACTCCACAAATTCCCTGGGCAGTCTTTTCCAGTCTGTGGCCACTGCACAGTAAGGAAATTCTTCCTCATTTTTTGGATGGGTCCAATGCGTCCCAACTTTTAGCCTGTCCTGACTCCTGCACTTCTTTCCCACCTTGCAAATTACTATTCCCATGGTCATGTCTGTGCAACTACTCTCAGGAAACTCCTTGCTTTCAAACAAGCTGGAGGCAAGTGAAAGCACTTTCAGCACTAGAGAAAATGTCACACACTGTACCCTCAGAATGGACACATCCAACCTTGACTTCTCTTCAAAGTTGCTGCTTTTCTTTTCAATTCTTAAAAAGGGTCTGTGCAACCCAAACTGGGTCTGTTTCTTCTGAGAACACTAGTTAGTTTGATGGGAAATGTTTCCTTTCCCTGTAAAAGTTTTTGTACTCTCCTCAACAGCCACTTCCTAAGACTCTGAAGTCTTATCAGTCCTAAAATATCTTCAACATATTAACCTCATAGAAAAAAAAATAGCATGGATCTGCAATAACCTCCAAGGCTAATCCAAGAACAGGAAGGTTTTTTCCTTTCCATCTAAAGGCTATATGATTCCATCTGACAATTGCTTGCTGAATTGAAGCATGTCACTTCAGAAGAGGGTGGTTCCAAGATTTCAAGTGATGCAGACCTTCCCCTTTCCTGAGAAGGTCACTGTAATATCTAGTTCTCCACTCCAAAATCAAAAAGTGCTAATTTCTTGCATTCTTCCCTGTGAGTTGAGCAGATTCATACTGCCAGATGCTTCCCACATCTGTAAGTTTCTACAGCCCTACTTTTAAAAATGAAAGCAAAATCAATTTTTCATTAGGCAAACTAAAGTCTCTCAATTGTTGTCTCTTTGGACTTCATGTAGCTATGTGATCAGGACCTTTCACATCAGGGCAACACCTCTCTTGTCTGCTGAGATTAGCATACAGCTTCTCGGGGATCAGTGTGGGAAATTCCTTGAAAAGTGCTGGCAAGAAGAATTCCTTAGAAGGTCAAATTTCTCAGCCCTGGAGTACCTCGTAAGTCCCATTTGTCTGTCCTATCTGGGGTGCCAATCTGATGCCTAAAATGGAAGAAAAGAGACAATATTAGTATAGATAAAATAGAGAGCAGGTCTTTAATTCAAGCAATTTAATGTATACTGAATACATAAGCGCACAACTCAGCATAGAGCTCCTACAAATTTATAACACTAATTAATTATCATATCTAATGGATACATCCAACCTGAGAATTGTCTGTCCCCAGAACCTCCCTCAGATCTGCCCCTTGGCATGCCTCCCCAGAACTGAGTTGGAGATCTCAAGACCTCTTCCTTTTTCACCATCATCATCTTCAGCATTGTATGCCTTCTTTGGAGCTCCTACAAGCTTTCTGGGCCTTCTATGTTGCTTTGATTACAGTGATATATTATTATGTCCTTTTAGGTGTGTGTCCCAAACAAGATGTCCTTGCTAAAATATTTTTCCTTGAAAAGAACATAAAAAAAATTTGAAGAATTTTAAGAATTTGATACAAAGCAGGAGAAAGGCAGTTTAGTAACTGTTAACTGCTATTTCAAAATGTTAGAAACTCTACAGATATATAAAAAATCTACATGCTACAAATCTTAAATTGCATGAAGGGAAACTGAAAACTCCTTTTTCTATGTGGGACTTCTGGGGACAAATCCTGACAGCTTATAGCACAGCTTGGAGGAGAAGAAAGCAGAGCTCTTTCATCATGACTGTGCTGGGTCACATAAGCAGAGGCTTTGCCATTTAATAAGAATTAACTCAGTTATTAATTAGCATAGAAATCACTTAAAAGTTTTATTATTTCATCAATAATTCACCCAGTTTTTATAGACTCAGATTCTCTGTCTCATTGTGGGATTACAGACTCTTTCTCTCTCTCTTCCGCTCCATTCATTCATTTCTTTCCTCCTTTTTTTCTTTCCTTCTGCCCCATCCCTGAAATCTGTTTCTCATGGTTGGCTCAGTTGTACTGCATAGGTAGTCAGGAGGTATCACTGACTGTTAATCAAAAAGATGACAGTTGAGCTTGATTTCTGAAATTTGTTTGGAGGCACTTCATCATATTATGAACATTTAGGCAGAGAGGAATAGCAACAGTACAGAAACTTGAGTATTACACATAAAAATGGAACAGGGCGGCTAATGTTAATTGGGATGGGAAAAGGAAGCTTGAGAGACGAAGACAGAGAACTACAAGACCCATAAATAATCTTTGATAAAACAGCTTTAATCTGCTAAACAGAGAAAGACTTGCACGGCCAAATTAAGCTTTTCAATGGATGAATGGGATTGAAAGGTCAGATACTGGAAACAAAGAGGTCTGGACCAAATAAGATTTGCAGAGCTCTGTGTAAAGGGAACCTGTGAGTTCACAACTCCCATTCCAGGGTTTTACTGGCTGCAGAAGCTGTAAGACAATGCCCATCGCTTGGAAAGGGCTGAAAAAGACAGGTACAGTCAGGTTGTAGGATGAGGCGAGAGTTTACAAGGGGCCTCTATAGAGGTGTGGCCTGGAAAAAACTGCAATAGTACCATCTGCTTTGGAAAATCCTTCACCAATGGCATAGACTGTGAATGAGCCTTCATTCCAAAGGGAAATGGAGCATATGTTACAGGTGAGTTGGTAGCAAACAATAATTTGGGATTATACATTTCATGATATCATTGGAAACTAGAGGGATTAGTGGGCCAGGGTTGTCAAACATTGCACAGCCAACAGTCTGATCTCTGTGGAACCAACAGAGTGGAGCAGGAGGCATGAGGCATGTTCAATAGATTCCAATTCAAAGTCCAGAGAGCTTCAGTTATCCAGAGACTGGGGCACTGGGAAGGAGCCCTTTGCTCTAGGACAGAAACACCTTGGTCATCTTGGTCTCCTCTTCCTCTAGAAGTCATAGGAGTAGACAAATAGGCTGTCTTCACAACTCTGAAGCTGGGACAGTCTCCTAGCCTGCTGAATTTCCAAAGATACATCAAAAAGGCAAACATAAATCTCCTTATTCCAAGGGTAGACATTTTGGAAAGGTGTATTTCCACTATTTTCTAGGCCCAGTGGGCTGAGAATAAAAGTCCAATGGCAGTTAACATATCTGGGATGTGTGCAGGGAGGTCAGAGTTCAGGAAGCTCTCAGCAGGCTGTGAGAAAAGGAATGGTAGCAAGGACATCAGTAGTGTTCAGCAGCAAATCTGGGCTTGGCTCATGTTCTGCACCAGTCACTCAGAAGCAACACTTACACAGACACTTGCTGTGGGATACGAGATTAAAAAAGATATCAAGATGTCAAAGAAAAACCCCTAATGGAATGGCAGGGAGCTTTAAACTTGCCTGCCAACTCAAGCTTCACAGACACTATTCAGATCTATGCAATGCTATATCCTACAGGTAGGCAAATGTTATCCCTGCTTGGCCAGGCTGCATCTCTCATGGGCATAGAAAGAATTCATGGTTCTCTGCACTAGCCTGAGCAGCTCCTGGTCCTCAAGGAGGTCCCTGCCCTATTTCCAGATCTGGGACTCCTCAGCTGATGGCCCAAAGGTCCTGCCCTGGCTTGCAAGAGCCTGTCATCCTGTATCAAACAGAGCAAGTAATTTCACCCAGCCTGCTTAATGTAAAGGGGATGTCCCCTCCCCATGGATCAGACAGTCTTGGCCCAGCCTAGTGAAACTGGAGCTTGTCTTTGCAAAGGATATCTGCTCTGACTCCAAGGAGGTGGGTCTTCCAGGGGCCCTGCTTAGCTATTGCAGAGACCCAGCTCTAAGGATTCACTCACAACACAGCTTTTCTTTGCCTCCCACTCAGTTAACCAGAGCAGCAGCAGAGCATGGAGTGTGCTCAGAGTGGCTGGCTTTGGGAGTATACCACACTGTGGAGAAAGGGCACCCAGGATGGAAAAATCCCAGCTGCCTGTAGCTGAAAGAATCCATCCCTATTTTTTTCTGACTTTGGCCCGCTGCAGGCACAAAATTTCTTTTTTAAATTCTGACCTGACAAAATCACTTTGAGGGTTGTTTATCAAAAGGGATTTTTTTCAGGAGGAATTCATTTTGCAGTGACAGGAAGATGCCATTGCATGCCCAGTGAAATTAATTTGGAAAGGCTCATTTGCTATGAACCAAAGCATCTTTTTCCCTTACCATAGGCAGAAAAGTCTGCTCCAGAAGCAAACTGAAGCTTTTTCTCTCTTTTGCACTATGGCTACTGTCCTGACAGCCATGCTTAAGCTCATTATCCAGACACTGTGAATTTCAGGGCAGAAAGAAAAACAGAATTCAGACTTGCAGCATAGTAAAATACACGTTTTTAGGGTTGACCAACAAATCAAAGATCAAAATTCAGCTCATGGATTCAGGAGAGATACATGTGGGAATTTGCCTTCCTGTTCCAGAAAGCATTTTGTCATTCTTACAGGAAGGATAAGATTTAGAAGGTCTAGATTTCTTTTTGAGATTTTTTTGGAACATATTAATCTCTCCCTTTGCTGATAATTAACAGCTCCAACACTATTTGTGTATATGCATTTATCTCTCTATCTGTGTGTGTCTGTGTGCTGTTATAAACTGCTGTCTTCCAAGAGGAGTGGACAAGGACCAGTACAAGACTTCAGGCAGGGTTTAGATGAAGGGCTGTGTTGGAAGAAGCCCCTTGTGCTCGTTACAGCAGGTTGGTGTTCCTTCTCCTCATGGGTTGTTTCACAGTGAAGGCGTATTTCCCAGGGGACTTTTGCAGCCATCCACAACTCCACTGCATAGCACAGTGCTTGTACATAAAATCCTATCAGAGACTGGGCTTCCAGCACCATGATGTTGAAATCTGCCCATGCTCAAGGTAAGATGTGCTCTGGAGAAACTGGAGTCAGTCTTTTGGGTTGTTAGCAAAGGGCATTTTTCTGGAAATGCTTTGGAAAGAAAATGTTTTGCAGAACCCTACTTAGCAGACTAGTTGCCCTCCTCTGTTCAGCCTTCATTTTGCCCCAATGACTGTGCAAGGCTGCTGTGAAAACACACCCAGAATCATTGCATGCAACACCCATTGGTAAATTAATGGTACCCATGGGGAGTTTGCAATTCTCTATAAAAGGACTTACTCTCTGAGCCATTTTTAATGAGAAAAGTGAGTTTTAGAGGGAAATGTTCATCAACAGAGTATGCATATGCACCTATAAGGATGTATACCTAATGTCAATAGACAGGGTTGCCTCTGCTAACTGCAAGCTCTGGCACCACCTTGACAACTCTGGGAATGTGGCTGCTGCCTGAGATTACCGGGAGTTAACTGCTTGCTTGATACAGAACATAGCTGCAATTAATAAAAGTTGGAAGTCTTTTTGTGGAGGAAGAAATAGTCTAGGAGTTTCATGTGTCCCAGAAGGGACAGGTGAGGATGTGATGGAGCCTCTGGCACTGCATGGCTCAACTTTGGACAATGCTGAGCCAAGAGTACTGACAGCCACTTTGTACTGTTGAATTATTCAGGAGTCCTTCACAGATGACTTCGAGCAAGGGAGACCTGGGAGAAAGTTTAGGAGGAAGTGTTCAATATTCAAGGAGAAAGTAGAGCATAAGCCAGATTTTCAAAAGACTTCAGGCCAGTAAAGTGTAAGCAGACTCCCCTGATGGATACACAGGCTATACAGAGAAGGCAGCTTCACCCTGTTACTGAAAATCACTGCAAGGGAAACTGTACGAAAATGAAAAATCTTATCCTTAGATTAATCAAGCCAATGTAATAAGGTAGAAGAGACCAAGTTAAACATTGGTAAGGTCAAAGAAAAGCCATATGTTGTATTATAGCATTTATGTGGCTCCTCTGATAGTGTTACAGGACTGTTCAGCCATCTTGGGAGAGGTGACATTTATTTATCAGTATAGTAGAGCTTTTTCTACACAGTTTGCATATTAGACATGTCCCTTCCTTCAGCCATGGGATGCATATATTTGTCTTCCAGATGTGTGAAAGAAGTGATAGTCATATATGTACCAAAGGGACACTCAACCAGCTGCTCAGACAAAAGCTTGGAATTGATGTCCTCAAGGACTTTTCAGAGGTGTTTTCTTGTTCAGTTTCCCAAGAGCATACAAAGCTTTTAAGGCCCAAGAGCCCTCAGAGCTGCTAGGACAGTACTTGTGTATAGACAGTGAAGAGGAATCATAGTACCGGGGACTCAAAAAAACTCCATCTTTCCCAGCAGCATCTCATCATCTTCTCCCTCAAGAGGCATCCAATTCAGGCAGCTGTATATACCAAACAGTGGCTCACAACTAAGACAACTCTGCACCAAAAGGTCCTCAGGGACACAGTTCAGTGAGACAGTTGGCTGCCCTGGGTATTCTAGAAGATTACCTCAGCAGGTTGTTCTTGTACATTTTGAAATACAGAAGTCTCTTCAAGCACAGGTGGCAGGTATTTAATGGTAAGTCACATGTCAGAGACAACCTACAGGTGGAGCACACAATGGATAAAGAATTATCCTATCTGTTTATCAGGATGTCTGCTCTTTGCCAGAAGAGACCAGGAAATCTGTTTGACTCTTTTTTTCATTATTGCTTTTCTCTACTATCCTACTTGGAGCTTTTGATTCTCTTTTTTTTTTTTTTTTTAGCTCTCAGGAGTCACGAAGCTTAAGAAAATCTGGCTTTTGGGCCATTTCTGGTCATCAGGACAGTGAACTGATGTTGTAGAAGGCAAAGCATTTGTTACATTTTCTCTGAGGCCTTCAGGAAAGCAACAGCTCTGTGTTGCCAATGGCAGAATTATAACCTGACAACGCAGGTGCCCGCAAAAGTCTGTCTGAAAGCTTCAACAGTCTTAGCTGGTCTGGGATGTGCAGGGCACATTCATCTTTGAGAAACAATCACTAAAATATGTTCACACCAAATTCCAGTTTTGATGAACAACAAATTTGCAGGCAGCAAGCACACCACCTAGTTCTCAGCCAACACTAATAAAACTAAACTCAAAAATATTAAGGGTTTTTTTTCCTCAGTCACCTAGTGTTTTTCAGACAGATCATCAAGGAAACTTACCCTATGACAGCGTTCCTGCTGTGAGTATAAATGTCTTTCTCATTATCCAGATGACAAGAAGTGTCAAAAATTGTGCTGTCACCCAGTAAGCCACAGTGCTTAATTTTTTATTTATTTTTTTTTACTTCTCGGATTGAAGTTCAGAGTCCTTACAAATTCTTATCTCAATTATCACCAGCTATGAGTCAAAGCACACTTTGCTCAGCTTTCCATACAACACAGATCATGAGTAATCCAACACCTTCCTGATTATCTTGTATCTTGAATCTAAAGATTGAGAAGGAGCACCTCAACCATCTCTAAAAACTGTCTACTTTGTTAACTTTCCTCTGTGTCAGCACAAGAAATAGGGCTCACTTCAAGCAGCTCAAGAAAGTTCAGCAGGGACTACATAGTTTTTAGAGATTCCCCAATCAAGGTAAAATCTTGGTAGTGATCAAGAAAATATAGCATGATGCATTCAATAGCCTAAGAGATGTGAGGCTACTGCAGCTCCACACCCTCAGGTCCAAACCATAGTGAGCCTAAAAGCTTTTTCCCGGTAGGTACATGCGCACAGAGCATGTTTCTATATGATATTTATGTGTGTATGACCAGCCACACAGGTCACAAGCAGACGTTCACATGAACACAAACAGCACCAACAGCCTCATCTCAATCCTGCTGTAGCTGAGCACAGCAAAGGTCCCTTAGCGAGAACAGGGATGCACATCTACAGCCAGTGGATCCCATCAGTGTCTGGGCTCAGACACCCAGTCTCCCCAGTAGCTGCCTGTAGATCCCAGTCTCCTCAGTTGCTTAGATCTGGGGCCATATTCAGCCTTATGCAGATGGCACAAACCATCACACACATGCAGCTGGTCCCAAAGCCCCTGTGTTCTTGCTCCTGGAGACACACAGGTGCTCTCACATGCAGAGATGGCCCTCAGAGACATACAGACACTCCTCCATACACACCCTCCTTGCTCCCAGGCCGTGTCACCCATTTGCTGGCAGTTTGAGCTTGATGACAGATTACAGTCACATACTTGCACGCTCACACTGACTCCAGTCACGCTCTGACCCATAGTCAAACCCAGCTGCTGCACTCACACCCTCATACATGCAAATGCCCACAGAAAACAGACTCTTATCCAGGAAAGAATTAAAAAGCCATTTAAGAAGAGAAGAAGTCTGTGCTGACTGGGTACAGAGCACAGTCAGCTGAGTGTACTGACCAGCAAACTGTTTACACATGACTGACCCTTTTATCCACTTACTCCTCTATTTCCCGTTTTTGTTTCTCCCCAAATCACTTAACCTCCAACCTCCTCAGGCCTTTTCCTCCCTTTGGTTACCACTAAGCATTGCAGAAGCCCCATGCAATTCCAAACACCTTTTCCTTTACATCCAATAACATGGCTCCCTGTCCTAGTTCAGCAGGTGGGACCAGTTTATCACTTTGTGAGTGTGACCGAAGCTGTGTATTCTAAACCCTCTGTGTAATTTCCCATGAACTGTTAACAATGGACCATTTGCAGCAGCTGCCCAGGGGTGACCCCTCAGGGTGTAAACTGGGTGTTCAAGAAGCCTGTGAGATAGGAGTTGTGATAACTCCCCTCCAGGAAGTCGTTAGCACCTCCACACCCAGCCTGAGTGGGCGTGTCTGCTAATAATGGGCCATCAGCGATTCCAAAAACACCCCATGACACACAGAGTTAGATCACCCATTGTGGAACTCCCCACCCTGGGAGAGGTACTGGGCATTCCCACCTGAACCTGAGTGTATATAATCTTGGGGAGGACCAAAATCTTGACAGGAGGAGACCAACACTCTTGACCAGGCTGCAACAGCACCTATTCAGCATGCTTTGGCATCTCCCCACTCCCTAAATGGTATGTGCTGCCAGGTCTCACTGCCATGTTTCCCTCTGCAAAAACACTCAGGTAACCTCACCTACTCATAAATCTCCCATCTCATAGTCCAGGATGTTTGTTGCTTTTATGCCAGGAACTTGTGGTGCTCTTGCCTTACCTGTATGAAGGAGACCCACCAGTGAGGTTTCTGTGGTAGACACGTTGCTGTTTCTCTGGCTGCAGAATTATAAAAGTGCTTTTCAGATACCAACTGCTTTGATGCCCTTTTGGGACACAATACTGAAGAGCACTGGTGCAGCCACGGGGGCAGAGCAAAGCTGATTAGACAGCCTAAAAAAAAGAAATGTGCAGGCTTTGTTTACAAAGTATGACTGTTCCATCCCTGGTATTCCTTACTCCTAGGTTTGATGTTAAGGGTTGATTTTTTTCCCAACAAAAGCTCTCCAGAAAATACTAATCTTGCTCTTTACCCTCTTGCTAAATTTCATTGAAGGTAAAACATACCTCCTCTGTGGGGTTTGCTTCTCTGCTACAGAATTTTTTGTGCTTGTTTTTAAAAAGAAATGAACAAGGATTTTGTTGGATTAACTGGCTTTCTCACAATAAAAGCCTTGAGTAGCTTTAATTGTATACTTGGCTTTGTTTACAACAATTATATCAGCTTCTCTTTTCTCTGTAATTTATTTTCCAGTGTTGTTATCCAGCACACGTTTATTTGATTCTTTTTTTCTAAATGGGCTGATTGTTCCCCAAATGCCTGAAGTTGTTGATGTGTTAATTCCTTGAATCAATTTTCTCTGTCCTGTGCCACTGTCCTTCTCACATCCCTCAGCAAAAAAAATGGAGGAGCAGAGGTCTACCTTTTTCTAGAGCTCTGAGTGGGTGATTGGAAGCAGCACAACGAATGTAGAGGATGATTTTCCCAGATTTTCTGTCAGTAATAACCCAATTCTTTTCCATTCAGTGGAAAGCTTTTCTCAAAGTCTGACAGAGGGTTCCATGAAGCATTGGATACAACTTCATGTTTTTGTTAAAAGACCAACATTTTGCCATTGCTTTTAGCCTAGAAATATGTCAAGAAATAGGAAAGTGACACTTGTCTCTTCATCTTGGTACTTCCCTTTTCTTGTATATTCATGTTGACGTGTTAAGCTTGAATATCGGGCTGTTATTTGAGTGTGTAGCTAAATATATGATAGAGTGTCTACATATAGAGGGATATCTGTAGATACAGATACATAAATATATATATTTTTTTTTTTTATTAAGGGAGGAAGTATGAGAATGAACCCATTTTACTTTTATTTTCCAATCATAAAACCCCCACAAAGCCATATTTAAAGCCTAGTGGTCTAGATAGTGTCTGTCTGACTAGAAGAATTAAGTCTGATGCATGTATTTCTGTCCTGAATATCAAGACCCTAGAAACACTGCAGGTCTGAGCTATGAATCAGCTCTTTGTACAATAGGTGTCTTAGCAGCACAAATAACTAATAAAGACTGAGACAGGAGTAGGGGAAAAAAATTCTCTAAAAATGAAGCAGTGGACGAACCTAAACAGTGCAGGCCATAACTAACATCTCAGCATCCAACTTACTTGAGTTTCTGGTTTTTCTCACGTCTTCAGTTCCTTTCCTTGGTCCCCAACTCAATGCTATGCTTTTCTCCTGATCACTTGCTTGTTCTGCCTGGCATTTGATTTTGTGAACACTGAAGTCAGTGTAATCTCTCACACTGGCCAAGACATCCTTGGACCTTCATATGCTACCCTTACGCAATTATCTGATTTCAGTAATCGACCCCCTGAAGGGCACATTAAGCAGCCACTTTCCTAGGTGACAGAAAATAAGGCTGCCTTCCTTCAAACTCCATCCAGGTGCCTGTGAAGTCCCACAAAACACAGTAGCTGGTGAGCATGGCCACATGAACACCTGAGACTATTTTCACTTTTTTTCCTGCAAAGTTTTTCAAATTTTGTTTGACAACTTGCCAGATCATACACAGAGAAGCCGTCGGGTGCTGAAGAACTTTCAGCACGTTCAGTGCATTTCTCTGTGAAATCAAAATTGTTCTGTACTGCCCTAGGCTACTCCAGTGACAAAGTGGGTGTTCCTCTCCTTCCCTGTGAGACAATCCTAGCTCTCCTCTCAGGAAAGATCAATTAATTGCTCTTCTATGGAAAAAGAGAAGCTGTTTCATGAATGGAAGGCCTTTACCACATTCCTTCTCAGTCTTCTCATTTCTAAACTGTATCATCCTTGTGCAATTCTTGCACAGATTGTTGTTCTCTAAGATGCTAAGTCAACATAGCACCTTGTTCCCTTCCTGCAATTTGCCAGCATATTCCTCACCATTTCAGTTCTGTAATTAAACCAACAGGTGGTCTCTGGAAGCAAGTATTTCTCCCTGTCTTTATTCCATGCCCTGCCATCCCCAGATCTGAGTGCCTATCCATCCCAGAGGACCCTAAACAATGAAATCTAGGTTGAAGAGTCTCCTCTCCTAAATACCTCTCAGACTAAAATGTGATGCAATCAAGCTCCTGGCCTCTGTGGAGCTGGAAATGGGAGGAATGGGATGTAAATCACACCAGATGGTTGGAGACTGATGGAACTCTGACAATCCTTAAGGAGTAAGACATTCTCTAAGGAAATTGTGTAAACACCTGATGTTTTTCTAGGACATCGAATCCTCTTCCAAACCTTATTCTGCTTATATCACATGTCTTCTCTTTCCCTTCTTGTTGAACATCTATTTACCTCATGAAGTCCAGGAGCCTCTTCCACAAAGCCTTGGAGAACATGAGCTGTCACAAATCTTTAAATTAGAAATAGGTAAAAGCTGGGGAAATCTCCCTATGGCTCCTGCCTCTCGAGATAACAACCTTGTCTGTTTAATCACTTCCAGACTTCCTACATAATTAGTTAATCTTCTTATGTATAGATACACAGATATGATTTGGGATGATGCACAGGCACAGTGTATCAGATGGCAAGACAAACTCAAGCCTCGACTTCTAGACTGGGATGAAAATCCAAGTCTGGAAAATGGATGAAGGACTGTACTGCTTTTCTGTCCTCCGCTTGGAAGAGTGACCTGCCTGTGAACCAAAGCATTCATGAAAAAGTCCCAGAATTGTAGTAGAGCAAGTTGATACTGGTGTGAAAGTTGCTTACACTTAGAGGTGGTCCCAGGAAATGTCAATTCCAGCCTGAACTCTTATAGCAGAAAAGAAAATAAGTACTAATAATCGCTCATTTTCTCAAGAGAATGATAGGCAATAAAAATACTCCCAGAGCACACAGCACACTATAAATACTGACATATAAGAAAATACATGCATTAATCTGTCAAGCAGCTCATGTTACAGCAGGAAGAAAACATCAGGCACAGGAGGTAGTGCCTCCAGTACTTTGAGAGAAATGGTAAACACAAGCAGCAGAAACTTGAATTATCCTGCAACTTGCATGAAATTCGTGCAACTTGTTCAACTACACTAAACACAGGAAAGGACTGAATAAGCAAAGCTGGGCAAAGGGACTGCAGCTCAATTGAAGAAGCACCCGAGCCTTAAGATATTTGTGTAGGTTTATCTCTTTGCCTACAAAGCTCCTGTGAATGTTATCCAGCAATATTTCCTGCTTTTAGTTTTTCCGGTAAGGCAGCCATCATAATAGAAGTTTCCATGTCAGAAGGAAACTGAAAAGTCATGAACTATGCAAACAGGGTAAAAGAACAGTAATTCAGAGATTTATTTTTAAGTTCATAAGTTCATTTTTGCTTTGTCAACAATTTTAACTATTTCTAATTTACCTGATCTCAAAACTAATTTGGTATCAGAAACACCATTATCTCAGAGGAAAGAAATCCAAAACAAGAACTGGGTGATTTTAAGGAAAAGCTGTTGAACTGCTAATTTTTGTCAGCCTGGTCACAGTTGCTTTGCTAGCTGGGGAGCAGGGATGGTGTGTGTGTATGCCTTTTTTCTTTCTAAGTCAGGCTGGGAGGTGATTAGTGGGGAAACTTGAGGAGCAGTCAGGGTTTCCCAGTGCAAACCCTCAGAGCTGTGAGTTCAGATCTCAAGGGAGAACTCCCAATAACAGATTCTAAGATGGCAAAAGAGCAATTTAAAAGTTGGTACCTCTAATTAATAAGCACATATTTCCCTACAGGGCAGAGAGGGCAGAGGTTCTGCTAGTTCCCATAGACATGCTGGCTCTTCTTATTTGGGTACCCACTTGTCATGCAAGCCCCATTCTGCCTGATTTTTGCTTCAACGCGGTGCCTCAAAATTCCTCTACTCAAAGGATTTAGTTTCAGTGTAGGGCTGCAAAGCACTTATCTGACTGTTCAGGGCTGAACTCTGAGGAAAGAGAAGAAGAACTGAAGAGAAGATTGGGAAGGACACAAGCTCACCCATCAGCTGCAAAAAAACCAACTTCAGCTTCTGTATGCTCATGAGGCAGAGGTTTTTAATCCTTCATTGCTGGAAACTCCTTTTACTCCTTGCCATCTTTGTTTAGCCTTCGCTGTCTCTAACTCTCCCTTCATAGAAAACTAGATGACACTCTGCAATTTCACTTCATTTCCAGTTTCTGTTGTGTTATTTATCTCTCACAGCCAAGGCAACACATGAACAGAGCAGTACTAAGCTTCTCTTTCTTCATGATGCTTGTGCCTGGGTGCAAATGGCCACACATTGTATTAAGCAGAGGAATGGCAATGATGAACAGCAAGTTCACTGGCTCTGCCTTGTATACTGCAACAGAGATAATCTGAGGAACAGAAACTAAACTGAGCTTGTCCTTTTTCCAGTTAACGTGACTGCTTGAATGAGGGCTCTGTTTTACTTTTGTATTTCACCTTATACTTGACCAAAAAAGCTACTTGTCATCTGCAGAACAAAGGCTGACCATGTGCAAGGTACTGCAGTAAGGAGCACCTTTTTTAAGTAAGCTCAGGAAAAAATCACTCACCTCTTCGGTCAACAGATGAAAATCAGGCATCCAGTCCCCAGACATGGAATTCTGTCCACAGCATCCTAAAAGCCAAGGACAGTAGAGAAACACTGGGGAGGAGCAAGCATGAAGACCACCAAGTGATCCAATTTAACTGCTACATGGATGACTACTCTGCTGTTATCAGTGACTCTTGCACAGCACATGCCTCCCATGGTACCTAAAAACTACTCTGAGACTTGACAGTCCACCTTGTCAAGATCTGAATCTGTTTAACGCTACCCTGACAGCTTCCTGGCTTTGCCTTCTTTCTATTTTCATTTTAGAGCATATTCACACTAATAACAGTGGCTGAAATATGTGTTCTCATTATGAATGAAAAACGGCTCTCCAAAAAACTAATAAAGCAATATATTCTTGCGTGAAGCAGCATTTTAATGGAAGAAACGCATCATGTGCGTGTTACTAAATACCATCTCTGTACAGTTGCACACTGTTTCCAGTAATAGACTTTTCCAACACTCAGCCACCCTGAAAAATGTCATTTTTCACTACAGTAAGAAAGTAGGGACATTTTGGATAGGTGTGGGTCTATTTCACATGCCTACAAAGTACATTGAAAAACAAAAGAAGGAAATCCCTTCTATTCCTTATAACTGTGTTCTTGTCCTTCTACCACAGAACAGTGGATTTCCCATACTCATATCCTCACATTTACAAACCTGCTTCCTAATTATGAATCAGAGAAATGTACAGTGATATGGTGATACTGCCTCCAAAAAAGCTTGTGAGGGGAGCTGAAGATTGTTTTCAGTTGTGAACAGAAGTTTATCAATCTCTTCTTCGTTACACCAGCCTAAGCTGCTTGCTTTTATTTATAGCCATTTTGAAGTTTGGAATGTGCTGAAAGACAGTAAGAATGTAAGAGTTAAATACACAATTCCCTCTACTGAAGCACTAAATTGTTGCACTCCTTCTGGTAAGGAGTGGAAGAGTTTATTCAGCCTGCCACAGTTAACAAGCTACACCTCTTTCTAATTCTGGGAATGGTTTCTTCTCTCTTCTACGTAAGGAGAGAAGTGGTCCTTGGCCCTGACAGTGAGGCACCAAACAGGAGTGTGAGCTGTGGCCCACAGCATCCCCTCCTCTGCCGCAGTCCTTGGCTCACACTCAGCTAGAGACACAAACCAGAGCTAACCCAGGAGGCATTGACAGGGCTAAATTTAGAGAAGCAACATGCAGTGAGATACAGTGGTGTTCCTGGTAACTGAAAGCCAGCTTGGCAGCTGCAATATGACAGTGCTGCATCTGCCTGTTCCCAGACACAAAATTGTACACCTCCCACCTCCTGAGCAGGTGCATCCACTTTCCCCTTCAGCCAGCCCAGTATCTCCTTTTTCCTGCTCAGAGACTGTCACAGTCTGGCACAGGAACTGCCAGAGGAGTCACTGCTCCCTGATGCCTCCTCCCCTCTTTGATCAGCAGAGACAATTCAATTTTGCAAACACAAGAGAATTACCAGCCCCCAGAAGCAAATGCACTTTCTCTTCCAGTATCCAGTGGCTCCAAAAGAAATACATCAGCTGTTGGTACCTTGTGGGATGACAAATTGCCTTCTAGGACATCTATTTTGTGGACTTGTTTGTAGCATACAGCTGCACTACAACTTTGCTAACTTGTAAACTGGAAATTATGGGTTTACTCTTACTGATGACACCCTCCCACCTTGTGATGGTTTTCTCTTTGCACTAGAAAAACATAAACTATGACTGTATAGCTCAAAAACAAACTCAATACAGAGTTGAAGAATTGTTTAGAAAATAGAGTTCTGAGTAAGGTGAACAGCTGAGAGAGGTTACCTGGGCAAACCAGCAAAGCTCAGGAACTGAATAAGTGAGACAGTACCATACGGTCATGGGACCTACTTATCTAATAGACAAAACTGACCAAATCAATCAAGTCTTCACATACTGAGCTCTGAGCTAGGATTAAAAAAATCGCAAAACTGGAACAACAAAGTGGGGAAAGGAACTTCATCTTCTCAATTCCTTCATTCTCACAGTCTGGTTCTGCTGCGGCATTGGCAGATGGTGTAAAGCAGAATGCTTCATAAGGAGGAACTTTCTCACTGGGGATCAGTTGTGCAAAGGCACACCTGACATTAAAAATATCCTCACCCGTTAAGTGCTTGAAACCATTTTAAACTTCACTCTGGGGCACAAAAAGAGGTGTTTGATTGTGTTGTAGTGAAACTCATCATCCCTCCTACAGTCTGTCTACAGTTAATCACTATACACTCTGATTTTGCATGGCACGATGTAGAAAACCTTCTTATGGCACTCTCTGAAAGGAAGAGTTTCAGCAGTTATGGAAACTATTTTCTCACACAAGACCACTTGCTAAATTCAACCACAAACAGTTTCCGTGTCCGCCAAATGCCTTTTCTTTGATCAGTTTACTACTGATCAAAGTTTCCACACCCAAATACCCCATACTGTCCCACAAGCAGCAGGAAGAAGGAATGAGCTGAAGTTCAAATATCTCTCTGCAAATACGTTCTTCCTTGGGAGGGAAACTGCCAATCTGTGTTGGACTTGTCAGAAAGCCATCCAAAAAAACACAGCTAAAAAGACAAGTGGGGTTAGAGTTGTCAGGGAGCAGTTCAATCTTTTCCTTTCACAGCGTGATGCTGCATCACCCAGTGGCCCATCTCTAAAGGCCATGGGCAGCTCTTTGCCTGATTCATGACCTGATTATACTGTGTGACCTTCTGCTGCCTAGGACAACAAACACGAACCAGGGCACTGCTCTCCCTCCATGCCATACCATCTCAAAAAAGCAACCATAGAACCTTGTGTGTCCTTAAGGCCTCCCCCTCTCCCATCTCCATCTACCAGCCACAGGAAGGAGCAGTCAGTCAGACCTCCAGCCTGCTAGTACAGGAGCCTGCTTTTAGAGACCAGTGTTTGAACAAGCAGCACTTTTGCCAGTATTCTCAGCAAGTGGAACTAGCAGCAAATACAGCAGGACATTTCGGTAGAGAGGGACAGTGTTTGCAGCCTGAAAGTCTGTTCATTTTTCTTTTACATTTCTGAAACAAAATATTCCTGTTTCCATCCAAACATATTTTATTTTTGACAGTACAAGTGAGTTTTTCTCTCCAAAATGCTGGAAGAAAAGGACAGCAAAACAGAAGTAAGTATCTTGACTTCACATTGTAAAGTAGAAATCTATGCAAAATAGCAGCCAGACAGGAAGGTAAACCTGCCACAAGTTTGCCCATTACCAGAGACAATCATCAAGCAGAAAAAAAATCAGCAAAGAACTCAACAGAAATGGGGGCTGACACAGGTGAATTCTAAAGCAGAACTCAGCTAGACCAAAAACATGCTGGAAATAAAAACTTTCAGTACAACTGACACTGAGAAATATAATTTCTCTCTCTCATAACTCTTCTGGGGCACAGCAGTCCGGGCAGATATTGTGGTCTGACACCAGTCTGTCCATCCATAAGTAACACTTTCCCCATGTTGCCCTGTGCCAAGGTTTTCTAATGCTGCTCCCTGGGTTTTGCAGTGCTTCTCTTCCAGGACTGGTGAACAGTCCCCAGGATCTGCAACTGAGGGAAGAGAGGCAGCACTCACAAGTCCCTGAGGTATGCAAACCCACAGTGTGCCACACACAGGACTTTGAACCTGGATAAAGATGCCGGAAGGCAGTAGATGGGTAAGAGGAAGTAGCGAAGGTTTGATCAGCTAAAACTCATGCCATTGCCTGCTCACCATTTAGGGCATCATACACCACAATACCAAAGGCTCTCCCACCACTGACACATGATGTGTCTGCCAGGCAGCATTTGCTGGTGGTGCTGGACACACGGGCCATGATACACATCCACCTTGCAGGTGTCACTGTGCATGAGAAAGGGGTCCACTTCCCCACTCCAGTGACCAAGCACAGGCTGTGATGCTGAACATCTTGTAAGCCAAGGCTAAAAACTCAGCATGCATCTGCCATCCTGCCTTGCCTGCCTGACTACCCCACAGCATGCACGCTTGGCATTTTCTTCCAAACAACATTTTTCACTTCTGATGAAGTGGTATTGAAATAGGTGTGCTCTTTCCCCTCTATCATCCAGGGCCAGCTTTAACATTGTGCCTGTTTTCTTGGAGATATGACCTAGAAAGTATCATGAGCCACATTCCTGCACACAGAGAGCAGAGATTCCCAGTTCTTTCTGCATGTTCTGGCTGAATTCTTTCTCACATGCCTTTGTGGAAAAATAAAAGAGTTTGATAAAAAGCAGTACTCACAGTAAGAAGTGCTCATGAGACCTCACCACACAGTGCCAGCAGGCCTGGCACAACCTCTGGCTTCCAGGATCATTTGACTTTCTAATTTCCAAGAAAAAAACCCTAATTCTGCATCCCTAGCTGAGACTGTTCACGAGAAAAGACATTCCAGGTTTTAGATTGGTTTGCCTCACATGTGAAATACAATCAGCCAGTGCAGTGAGGAAGCAATGGTCAGCGTAAAATCTCTCTCCCTGATGTTCAGCATCTCTGAGACTTCAGCAGGTGGCCATTTGAAAGAGAGATTGAGAGTTACCAAGCAGACTACAAACTCTTTCTGTAACACTCTTTTATCACTATAGCCACAGATGTTTATCTGCAATAGAAATATGTGATACAAATGCAGGGAAATACCAGGGACACCTAGCTGAATTCGTCTGAAGAAACAAGAGTTGCTGCTGCTGAATTTGGTGTAAAAAACAAAACCAAAACACTTTTCAAAGGAGTTGAGAGGAGAGATAAGGGGAAAAAAAAAAAACAAATCAGAAAGAAATTAGCACAGACAATAACCAACTCCTTCCAAAGGCCAATAAACAAAACCCAACAAATCTCAGAAATATTTACAGAAGGAATATCTAAAAATCTAAATGTGTGAAAACCTAACTGAAATATACACAAATCATACTGAAAATTTATTCATTTCATATTTCAGTACAGTTAATTTCCTGTCTTTTAAAGGAAAGAGGCTGTCTGAGAAAATGAGTGGTTCTGGGAGCAGAGACATGAAGACAGTCTTCATATGCATTCCCTGAGGTCCAATAAGGTACGAATGTGTTCTCCTGTCTTCAGTAGGAATATTAGTAGAATTTCACCTTTCTACGCAACAACTTATTTCTATTAGGTATGTAGGGCCCTGTTGTTTCTTCACCTGCTGTTCCAGAATTAAATGTCACTGAGATGGGCCATGTTCCAAAGTTTTGGCCCTTTCCTAGCTGGAAAAAAAATTACAAGATTTCCCAAAAATACCTTGGGAGGGCTGCAACTATGAGCATTAAAATGTGTAACAGTATTGTAATAACTGTCTCCTTTTCAGTGACTTACGGCCATTCTCTCAGCCAAGACACTTGTAAGAGTATATGTTTGACTGCACAAATAACCAATGGCCACATCACAGAGAAATCCCATTGTTTGGTCATTCATACATTTTTTGAAATTAAATGGGTGGCAGGTATGTACTCCTGAACTTAGTATATTAATAGTGCTGGATAAGTCATCATGCAGTAGGGAGTGTGCTGCTGCCAAAAACAACAAACAGGAAAGCCAAGACATCAATTAAACCATTGGTGACTATTAGTAGGATCATTCTGTTTCAAAGCAATCTTGTCAGAATGCATCCACTATCATAACCAGAGCAAAGCAAATGAAGATATAGAACTCAAAATCAGGCTCCCCATTCAGATTGCCCCTCCAGGTATCATTGGAGCACTTGAAAATAGCTGGAGTCTAAAGAGAAAGCTGAAGTTGAAATAAATAAGTGTACAGTTCATCTGTTGCAGAAAAAATGACCTATTTTTATGATTTCCTCCAACTATGAAACCAGATTTGACTTTGCATTGTTATTGGCAAATGACCTTTAAAAATAAAACACAAGTGACTTTTCCAAGTCATTTGCAGTCTTCATAGAGTGGAAAGATTTGAGATGAATGACTGGTAACAGAAGATTGGTTTGGGCACTAAGTAAACATAAGTGGATGAAAAAAAAAGCAGCAAAATGAAAAGAAAAATGGATTATCAGGGAGCCTGACAGGAATAAGGTAATGCCAAGAAAACAAATGAAATGTAATAATGAAATCAGATTTTGTCTGTGATGCTTCAGTCTATACCAAAACAAGGTTTATTGTGCTTGGCAGCAAACTGCCAGAGAGGGGAAGTGTACCAGTTTGAATAGAGCTGTTTCTTTTTCCTCTGCTCTGGCCTTCATCACAGCGTGATAAGATGCATTCTCTGGAAGTGTCTATCGTCCAACCAAAGATAAATACTGGAGATCTTCAAACTTGTTCCTCGTCTAAGTTAATTCAAACTGCTTCTCCATTCTCTTAGTGGCATAGTGACCAGCCTTGCAGGAGAGACTTGGCTGTCTTGGCCATGAGGAATGAAATGGCAGCTTACTTGGCACAGGCACCCTGGTAGACCCAAAAAGCTCCATCCATCAGCAGCAAATCACAAGACCACTCTCTCTGAGTATCCCACTGGGCCCAAAACACCCTGACTGCCTCTCCTTCCATCAAAAGGAACCTGATATCAGTGCCAGCATAAGAAAGACCTTGCCATTTCAAAAATTCAGGCACAGCCATGGCAGGAACAAAGCCATCAGACGGAAGATAACCTGAAACCAGTCAGCTTCAGTGTATTGCTGGTTCAAGTCTATTTTTTGCCAGGAGACGCAGAAGGGCCAGATAAAGTTTGACCACAAGAACATCCTAGTGTGAAAGCATCCAGGAAAGGCTGACCTTACATGGAACTCTGCCGTAGGTTTTCCTAGATGAGAGACAGAGCTGCAACAGAGGCAGCTGAGAACAGCCACAGGTCACAGGCTGGAGATAAGGGGTGTATTTTAAGTGCTGCACTGAAAATACATGACCTTGCTATTGTGTGGAATCAAGGGCCTGATCCTAACCCCTTCAAAGTCAATGGAACAGTCTCAGACCCTGATGGATCATCAAAATGGAGAACACAAAAAGATTTAGCTGTATCCTTTCCTCTGCTCTACCACTTACAGTGCAAGGAGGCTGTGACAAGACACCCACTCTCAGAGGTTTTTAATCCTCCTATTTATTCTGTCTATGATTGCTTATATAATTATGTATAATATATATAGTTGTCTAATCCTTAGAGGACATGTCAACTCCATCTAAAACAGGCTGAGCAGGCACACTGTCTTTAGGGATCACTTTTTTTTTCTGAAAAGATTAATCTATTGCCTTAGCAAATCAAATGCTGAAATCTGCCTATCTCTAAATCTGTTCAAAGGAAGGTTTTCATATTTTTTTTTCTTTTCAAAATTCAGACTTGAAGCACTTTCAGTGGGCACTGAGGCATTTGTCCTGCATAGGTTGAGCTGCCATATTTTAGAATTATTTGTTGTATATTTATAAGGCAAACTGCTAGAGATCTTTCAGCTGATAATATGTTTATCAGCACAGAAGGGAATCCCCCAGCTCTGTGAAAACTTTCTTCTAAAGCAATTCTGAGCAATTGCACTGAAACATGTTTTTCTTTCCTCTTTTGAGGTGAGATGGACACCCAATTCTGCTAAAGTTCCCAGCAAAATTACTATTTTTTTTCAGTTGAAAAGAGCCTTTTTAACTCGCTCAATATTCTGGAACATAAAATACAAATCTCATGTGCTTCTTGATTTTTATCAGGGCTGAGATTGTGACACTGGCTGGCGCTGGTTAACAATTCAGCTACTTACAGTACAAATGAGATTTTGCTTTGCCATGTGAAATGACTCGGTAGAGACACCAGTTCTTTTCCAGTAATGTTCAAGAGAGATAATGCACTCCTCATTACATACACAAGGAGGGCTCTCACACCACCCTTTTACATTTGCCAAAATAATGTGGGTTTGACCTAATGTGCTACAATTAGCCACTAATAACACTTCAGGGACTGACACAGTTAGTTAGAATCATTTAACATCAATTATGGCTGTATTCTTCCTTTTCATCCCAAAGGCATTCCATAAGAAAACAAATGTACATAATTATATTATTGGTCTACAAAATAAAACTAAAAAAGTACATACATGATTCTACTCAGAGAAAGAGGATGCCTTTATAATAAAACAAGATAAATGGTTTTGTGCGTGCTGGACCCCACAAGCAAAGGCTGAGAAGCTGAAGACACTTCAGGAACTTCAGAAACCTTGAAATTAAACCACACAAAGATCAGCAGATGCTTGCAAAGGTTTCAGGAAAGGGAGAGAGTTCTGATGTTATCCAGGAAAATGGAATCTAACTAGAATTTTTGGTCTCTTGGACAAAGCTACCTGTTTTCCAGTTGGTTTTGGGAAGACAGGAGAAAAGTTGGGAGACTCAATAAACCCCTTTGTTTTATACTTATCCAGCAATTTCATACATCCCTAGCTATTAGAGTAGATTCTGCAGTGGAATTCAAAACACAGTTTGTGTTCTGAAGCCCATGGTAACAGGCAACAGAAGTGGAACTGCTCATTGTTTATCTTTGCTGGTTTATTTCTTGCTAAATCAAATACTTTAGCTCAAGTTTTAACATTTTGTCTACCCAATTCATGGTATTGATGAACATATCTTACTGGCATGAGGCACTCTAAAGATCCTGGATATGACCATAAGCAAATTCTATGCACATTTTGCAACTACCAAGCAATTTGCAAAATTAATTTAAAAGCAAACCCAAAGAAGACTCTGGATTTTGGGTGTGAACCATAGGAGTCATCTGAACATCCAGTGGCTTACACTCGTATTGGAGTAGGGCTGTCTGCAGAGTGTGATTTTGAATCAGTTTGTATTTTCACTTATTACTGTACTCAGAGCAGGACTTGCACAGGAAAGTGTTCTTACAATGGTCGCAAACTGAAATGCCACTGCCATTTCAGGAGGCTGTGTCTGCCTGAAGTCAAGGACAACTTTTCCAGTGAGGCTAATAGAAGGCAGAGTAATATCCTCTAAGTCCTGACAACATAAACAGTACAAAAAATGCTAGCCAAACTCAGGTCAGAGCAATGAACACCTTGGAGTGCTGTCCACTCAGATCTAAGGTAGTGAGATAAGAGTAAGAGATACACTCTCGGAATGCTGTAACTCTGCTTTGGGAATGATGACACACAGAAGGAATTCTTTACTTACACTCAGTCAGGAAAGCAGCCTGTATATCCTGGAAGGCACTTAATTTGAGAAGATTTGTACACAAACTTTGAAAAATTTAACAGCATTGGGCTTGATGCTGTGAGAGACCCCAACAAAGCAGGACTCTGAGCCACATTAGTGTGGGATAAGATAAAAAAGTAAAAGTTCTTTAATATCAGGCCGAAGGCCCACAGGAATACACGATGACATGCACGGGCACTTCCCCAAGCTCTAATTTCCATGGGTTTTATAATATGATCCGTCCAATTATTAGTTCACACATCTCTCAGTCCAGCCTCATTCTGCCCCTGGTCCTGCACCTGTTCCACCCTCTCAGGATTTGAGTCTGTGGTCGGTGAGACCTCCTCTTCATCAGCTCTCCTCTTCCTCAGCACACACAGGGCTCTTGGAGGTTTTCCAGTGTTCTTAGAACCAAGGTTATTGCCTCATATTTATGTCTCGTTCTGCAGGCCTTCAGTTCTTTACCTTGAAGAGATTCTAAATAACTAAAAGAATTTGAACTACAGATAAATGGCAGAGGTTAACATGTATAAATATTGAACTTAAGCTGCTAGAAATATTAGCACACTAAATCTACATTTTACTACAGTTACAAGCACTTCTAAAATCTATAAAAATCAAAAAATCAAAAACCCCTTTGGTATCAGGCTATACCTTATTTTGATGGTATAGGACACATCAGATGATGTAAGAGAGGGCAGGAGCCAGAAGAGAACTTGCCTACAATGTCCAGAAGTGACCACTTTTGGTCCAGAGGCTAAGTGGAGTATAAACTCGGTGATGCATTCAAGAAAATGTGCCCCATTAACAGATACCAGATCAGGTTATGAATGCCTTGCACAGAGGGAAAGTCTTTAGGCAAAATAATCCCACCAATTACAACACAAGACAAGGGATTTGCCATCCAAATATGCAGGCATATTTTATGTAGTTAGCTTTAAAATATCACTGCAACTACGACACGCTAAATCACAGGACTACAGGCTCAACAATCTATTGTAAGCCTTCACCTAGATTTTGTTTAACTAAGAAAGGAAATATTCTCTAATCCTCCAGAGAACATGTACTTTGCTGTTCTGATTAAAGTAAGATGACTTTTGTAACATGTGCTTTAAGTCACTCACATATGAAATTTGTCGTTTAGAGAAGCTGACTGCAAAGTAAAAAAGTTACAACTTTCTTGCAAAGTGTGCATTTAAGATCTTTTCTACAGCAGAAGCAGTAAGTGAAAACATTAGGTTAGGTTCTGATTCCCGATCAAAGGATTATGGAATTTAAACTATGTTACATCAAATCTGTAGAGAGAGAAAGGGGATAAAGACAAAAATAATCACTTCTGATTGCGCATGCTTCTCTTCCCTTTTAGCTTGATTTCTTACATCCATGAAGTTTAAGAGATTACATCCATGAAGTTTAAGAGATTACATTGTTCATGTATCTTTGAATCCTGCACTAATAAATTTTAACACACTAATCAATCTCACTGAGCAGCTGATGTTTCCAGGGTTTTATATCCGTACAGTTTTTGTGAATATTGGCATCTGGCTAGAGGAAAGCAGTCCAGAAAATGTTCTTGCTGTCTGCTGGAACTGTGCTTGGCAGCAGCTGGCAACCTGTCAGCACGAGTGTGCTGGCTGGCTAACGAGCATGGATGTCATTTATCACTACCTACAGGCATCATCGATGACAGAACAGAAACTGTCTATAAAAGAAACAGGACAGGAACCAGATTTATGTAGGAAACGAGTTTTAATTAGTTCTTCTGCTTATTGAACACCTTGTTTTATAGGATATTGAAATCTTTGTGATACGTCCTGTGTCTTGAAGCAGCACTAGTCAGAAAAAGAGAAACACACAAAATGATAAGAGATGGAGTGCAAATGTGAATTTGTGATCCTGGGCTCTAGCGACCAGTTCCTGGAGGGTGGGTAATGGCCCTTTGATAAGGAAATAAAGAAAGAGTTGGCACCTATTTGTTTTCCAAAGCACTGATTTTCCTTGAAAGAATGAAAGTGTATCATTTAAATGAGGACTGTATAGAGGCCAGAATTTTTTTGCTTGGTTTTTTTCCTTCAAGTGATATGTTCAGGATGTGACTTTTAGTTTTTGTAATAATGGCCTGATGACCAGACATTTGCATAGACCAGAACTTTGGTACTTGCCTGGAATGAAACAGACAGGAGGAGTCTCACAGCACCACAACTGCCCTTACAGACATTTCACAGTTCATTTGTACTCCCATAATCTCGGTGGCAAAACTGAAAAAAATATACAATAATAAGTAATCAACATGTAAATGTGCCAACCATGGGTCAAAAGAGGGGATAGAACAAATTCACAGGAGAGATTCAAGAACACATGAAATAACTATCAGTGATATTATTTGCTCTTTGCAAGTAGATATCATATTAAAAATACTTTTGACTCACTATACTCTTGCTTTCTATCAAGTGGTGTGTGTGGTCAGAAAACCTACTTGTGTTTAGTTATGATCTGCTCCACCATACTTCTATGATTCAGAAGTATATTATGCACCTTATGTCTCTGTTCTCTTTAAAGCATCCTTGCTCAGAGATTTCCTCCCATGTGATCCCATGCTTTATCTCAGAAAGAAAAAGGACAAAGTTACACCTCAGCTAGTGAATCAGACATGTCTGGGCCCTGAAATCAAACTGGTTGAAATATCTGCATTCATGCCTTAACAGGCTGGCTGCATCCGAACTGACTTTTGGGGCAGCAGGGGACTCTTTACTGGTGCATGTTACTGTATTGTAACAGCACAGTCAGGAGAGCACAGTTCTCTACAGCACAGCAATTCTAGTGAGGATCTCTTTATAAAAAGTTCAGGGACCCATCAGAGCAAGCAAGCACCACCACCACTTACTCAGCCTACAGAGCATCAAACAAAAAAAATTGTCTGTTTGGATTTTGTGTTGAAAGTCTTCACATCTCCTCTGTGGAAATCCAAAATGTGCAGGTCCAGGCTGGGAGGGATGCATTCATTATCTACTTCTTTTCATGGATGGACCAGAAGATACTGTATCTTTGGGTAATTAAAGATAACTTCCCTTGTTTCATGTGCCCAGGTTTTGTTTTGTTTTGTTGTTTGTTTTTGTTTTCCCCTTGTGTGCCAGAACAGTCATTTTGCACATTGTGAGTAACACCACTTTGATTTTCCTAGGAAGAAAGGTGTTTCTACTACCACACAAAGAAGCTTTTGACCTTTGCACATGCAGGTCCATCAAGCAAATAATGGTTTAAGAATCCACAGTGCCCCATAATCCTTGCTGAGGAGTAAACACTATTGCTTTAACAGCCAGGCAGGGTTGTTGCCCAGAATCATTACAAGGTCAACTCAAAAACCAGCCACAGATCAAGGAGCAGAAATGAATTCCCGAGGGGCCAAGCGAAGGCTCCAGCTAGAAGCATTATCCCATGGAATCCTGGCTGTGTGCCATGAAAAATATCAGACACTGCTAAAAGCCAGAGCAGTCTCTGACAGGGACAGCACAGCAAGGATGCCCAAAGCTCAGGGGAAGGGGGAGCAGCAGTGCAACCAAGCAACCCAGCTACAGCAGAGTCACCTAGGCATCTCACTAACCCTTCAGGTGCTCAACTGCCTTGAACCTTTGAAATGGAAATGCAAATGCCAGCCATCTGTTAGCAACTCCTCCAGTGAGGCAGAGCAGAGGGGTTCATTAAATCAGAAAGGGCTTAAAAAGATAAACCCACCAACAGCCTAATACTGTACTAGATCAAAATACACAGTGGTCTCAAAACACACAGGAAAGATTAGTGAGTGACACACAAAGTAGGGATGAGGCAGGGAACCAGAAAGAGGCAGAGGAGATGGATGCCAGCTGGATGCCAGAGCCACATTTTGAGAAGAGCTCTTGGTGGAGTGCAGATGGCTCAGTAATGCACTCCAGTCATCCAAAGGATCGATCTGAAGAGACACAGACAGCCTCTGGCTTTGCAACATGAAAAACAGACCAGTGAATCGCAGTAGGTACCTGCCAGCCATGGACAGAGAGGGAGATTCTGGTGCATGGGAATGACACGTGAACAGCCCAAGAGTTAATGCACACACCTGCTCTGTGTAGATATGGGGCAGCAACAGGGACAGCTAGAAAGAGCACGTTCTTCCTCTAGATGTTGAGAAGGCAACTGCCCATGCTTTTACACCTTATCAAGCATAAATGGTGCTCTGCTCTGGCCAGTGCACGGCAAAGGGAACTCCAAAGTCGTTCATCCTAGCTCCTTCTTGGAGCAGGAATCTCCCCAAAAGCTATGTGAGGGAGGCCATGGCTTTGTCTGCAGCATCCTGGCACCTGCCAAAGATGGAGCATTCTTAGGTCTCTGGTCACCTCTTCCACCAAAGCAGAGGAGAATGAGATTGCCTTGGGGTCTTTTGAAAGCTAGACCCTCAGTGTTCTGAAACTTGTTCTGCTGCATATTTGGGTGGAGATGGTGGCTTTTTCTTGTAAGTTCTGATACACATCTGAAGTCGGGAATATACTTGTATGTACATGTTATGTACATATAGTCATGGATTTCGATCTCTAACTTGAAAAAATTCCCAGGCCTGCTCAGCACTGTGACTGAGCTGGCACCCTTATGCAATATTCAAGTTTGCAAACTGTGAAGGGAAACTGGAACCAAAGTTAGATTGGGCAACATTTTAGTTAAGTGTAATAATGGTCTGGAAAGACAGCTGAGACACCAGCCTTCATAAGGACCAGTGTGGAAACTAGTCTCACTCTGTTTCAGCCACAATTCATGTATCAACCAGCCTGCTGCACTGTGACTATTCTGGTTGATGAAGTCTGAACTCACTCAGTGCCACAAGGTTTTTCATTCGCCCCTCGTAGGAAATAGCACAGATACAGGGCCCTAGAGCAAACAAGCCATCTATGTAAAGCATATTCATAATAAAACACTGAAAATAATATTCATAGGAATAAAATTTGCCAGTGGAACAAAGGTGCAAAGAAATTATTCTGGCCCAAGACATCACTAAGTAGAAGACCTGGCAAGGAGGAAGAGAGCAAAAACTACTATGGTGAAGGTCAGTCCTACCATATTCAACAGTGCTGTATTCAAGTTTCCTCTCAGCTCTCACTTTCCAAAGGTCAAAAACAATTATGACAGAAAACCAATAGAGAGAGATGGAAACACAGTGACTGCAAATAATAATAAAGATAAGGCAATAACACATAATAAACATAATAAATGGAGGCAACAGAAAAAACGCTTTGAATTTTATATTAAAGAAAACTTATCTTTGCATTGAAGCACAGGCTTTAAGCTGGTTTAAGCAGACAGTGCCCTAGTTTTGATTCGCATCAGCCCTGAGTTCAGGCAACCAACCCAGTTAGAGTGTTGTTAGCACTTCAGCAAAGGCTCAAACGAAGCTGCCTTGTACAGAGAGGGTGCACATGGCATTCAATCCCTCAGAGGAGTCATTCCAACTCACAATTTAATTCCAGAAAGCCAAGACCCAAGCATTCAACGTGACTGTCAAAGGGATAATCTAACCTTTGCCCTTCCTTCTCACCAGAGGAGCAGGGAAAGTGAAACAAGTCATGAGATGACATTTCACTTTGTTATTTTCCATGTGCTACACCTAACACAGTAAGACTCAAATGCATGCTTAAGATCTCCAGGCACAACTGCAATGTAAATAATGAATTAGCATAACAATGCAGATTACAGACAGTGCTTTAGACTGTAGTCAGCTAATATGGCTAACGTGAATTTTTCATAAAATCATAACAATCCTGCCTGTTTGTAACATCCTTTCCTCATTTTTTTTATTGAAAAGGTACAAACATCTCATTTTCAATCATCATCACTTTTTGAAGGATTTTTTCCTACCTCTAGTCATGACTCATAAGAGTGGGAAACAAATTACTCCTCCTCCAAGTATGAACAGTGATAGTTCAAAATGTCTTCAGTTTCTGTCTTCTGAACTGTCTGATTTGCAATCAATTGGAGGATATAAGAACATATTTACTTTGAATAATAACAGATGTTTTCATCTTAAGTTAAATTTAAACTCAGCATCGATCTCCCAGAGAGAGATGAGATAACACAGGATCCCTTTCAGTCTTTTAAATATGCTGAAGTAAACCCTGAATAAAATAACTCAGAGCTGAGACTTGGCTATACTGTGCCAGTTGAACTAAATCCATTCCGTTATTGTTAAGGCAGCTTTCCTGTCTGACCATTCAGGACCACTCTGGCAGTCACACTCCCACCACCCCAGACTTACACTGCTGGGACTGAAGCCCCTTCACAGTGGGCAGCTCCACTGAATCCATGGGTGCCTTGGTTGGCTCCCACCACAAACCACACTCACAGTCAAACGCGTCTCCCTCACCAGATCAGTCCCAGGTTTCCCAAAGCAGAATCCCACACATCTGGCTCCTCTAAGTAATTTAATTGTGGTGCAGTGACAGCCTAACAGCTCCAGCTGGTGCCTCCTGGTAGGGACACCCAACAAAGAATTTCCTGGGATACCGTACCCACGCAGTCTGTGCAGTGGTGATATTTGGTCTGGGGTCTCTCTCTTTCCACTGGCTCCCCTGGAATCTCTGGGTGACTGGCCACCCCTCCTCAGCCAGTGCCACAGATCCCTGTGCCCTTTGTCAGGCAAAGGGTGGGCACCAGGTCACAGCCCCTTGCTGGGGTCTCCAGCCCTTGCCCCCACCCTGGGCACAACCTGCATCTCGCACTGCAGCTGCACAAGATACCTGCACTAGGTGTTTTCTTCAGTGTTCCTCAACACCATGGGACTAACAGCCCTGAAATATGTGGTTTCTTTAACCTAAATCAGGTGTTCCTAGACAGGTGTAGTATCACTCAATTCAGAACATGAGTTAATTAACTATTATTTTCCCTGATTGAAGCAGCATTTGCTCACATAACATCCTTCTACTATCTCCCTCCTTCCTGCACCTTGTGGGTGCACATACTTGAGTCTCCCACTCCACGTTTCAGTTGTCGCCTTCTGTAGGAACAGGAGAAATTCCTCCTGCCATTGTGTACATCACTATAGATCTGGTTTGTGAATTTGCTCTATATTTAAGGAAGATGCCTGGAGTTTGAGAATAGTCCAATTTCATATTCCTGAAGTATTACAGTTGGGAATTTTGTAGCAAGGGCTGTAAGAGATGAAACTATCCTAGCCCAAAAACTACCCAGAAAGATTACTTTCTTGGTTCTTGCCTAGCAGTTTCCTATTTTACAGCACTTCATGAAAGCACCTTATGGTGTTCCTACTTCCAAGGCAACAGGGGCATAAACTGCCAAAGGTTACCTGGACAAGACTTTCTGCTCTAGGATAAATGTTACATGGCTTGTACAGCACAAATAGAAGCAGTGGCAGGGTGGAGGTGGGGAAGGTATGGAAGCAAAGAGCAAAGGTCTGGGTACCACATGCCTTGAGCCAGCTGATGAAGCAGCAAAACTTGGTGTGGAAAGTCAGACTTTGGAGATCTATTCTCTGGGCTTTGTTCTGTACTTGAGCCCTGCGTGTGACATTCCTTCCTTACTTTTGCTCCAGTTCACTTCCATTCAGGATATGATCTCTCCAGACTGGGGCAGTCTCTCCTGAATCCCTCATAAGTTAACCCAATGTTCCTCAAGGTGAGGAAAGGTGCTCCTCTTTCCATGTGGACAACCCTCCCACTTGGACAAGTCTTGATTCAGCAAGTACCCCGACTAACCCAAGACACTTTGTCCAAAATAACAGAACTAAGAAGGTGTATTGGAATGCTTTAGGCACTGGATGTATCACAAAACCCTGTTGTTGTTGAAATCCAACAGGTTTCACTGAGAGCTGAGTATGTTTTGTGACTACTCCTCTTCTGATGCAGTATTGAGCTTAAGCCAGTGTTCAACAAACTTGTGAGGCAAGGTCTTTACTGAATTAAAGCTGGCAGCACATAGCTGATGTCCCTAAACTGTTTCCTTCCTTGTGGGGCTGGCAGCTTTCCCACAGCCTTCTGCTTGGCTGCCCCAGCTCCCTGAAGCACTTCACTACTACCACCTTCCCATGATGGATGGCTAACAATAGACTCAAAGCAGGTGTTCTGAGCACCAGGAGATGTGCTGGATTGAAACAGCCAGTCAGTCAATGCAGAAAGCACCACAAAGGCCTGGACACAAAGACTTTTCCCACAGGAGCAGCAGCAGCAGCAATATGTATTTCCCAGATAGCAGCATGATGATCACCCAGCAAAAAGCAGTATCCTCTGCGTCTCCTGAGCTTCCAGCACGTGGTAGAACCCATGTAGCCCCAGAGAGCCCCTGTTCAAGTATGCACCCACCCAGGTTTCTGGCTGAGGGACATGTGAATGGTTATTCCCAGAGGCAGAGACAGAGAGCAAGAAAGATTGTGGGAGGTATAACCAGACTGATGAACTCCTCTGCTTAGTGGCCAAATGGCAGGAGGAGGTGGGCAGACTAAGAAGTATTCAAGAGTCTGAGGAGATTGAACAAAGCAGCCTTACTCTGCCATCTGTGATGTGTAGTGTTTACCTCCCCAAGGTAATGAGGGAAGACTGGAAGAAACAGGTGAGTCCAGGAGATCAATACCTTACTGTAGGACTGGTGAGTCTGACAAAACTTTGGGGTTTTAAACCATGGAAGGGCCTTGGATACAAAAGCTATGCTGGGGCCTGATGTGGAAAACACACCTCACTGTTTATTCTCTTTACCACCCTCCAGGCAGTGGGCAGGTATAATGTCACACAGCTCAGGTAACCAGCAGGCAAGATGCAAGTGGCTGCCTGAACACCCACACTCACAAAATAATTTGTCCAGATCATTTAGCAAATAAATTAATTCAGTAAACAAACAAGTCAGGTTCACTGTTGCAGAAGGGACACATCAGCCCTGGAAGGGACTAATTTGCCAGTAACATTATTTCTGAAGTCCACCACTCCAGGTCCTACAGAAGAACTGACAGTCTGCCTCAAGTTCAAGGTAGGCTATACATTTTATGTCTACTATTGTCTCAACATGTCATGTGCTTCCTAAAGTTCATATATAGATTGGGAAAAGCTGAAGGATATGTCTGGCAACTGTTGTGTTTCAGTTCAGCTGGTTTTTGCAAGTGTTTTCGGTGCTAACACAATTAAGAGCAGATGTTGAGGCCACACAGAGGTCCTATATTGTCAGAATTCATTTCAGAGCAGGAAATTCAATCTTACACTGATTGGGTGACCCATGCACACTTTTTCCTAGCAGGAAACAACCTGAAATGATAAGCACTCCAAAGCAAGCACATAGAACATTGGGCAGTTGGAAACCCTGAATCACCAGGGCTTTGCAAGGTGCATCAATTTTTATTTCAGAAACACTGAGCACAAGAGGCCAATTTGTGACCTATTCTTTCTTTTATTTCAAAACAAATTCCAACTACTATTCTGCACAGCAACTGTGCATCAATCTTTTCTGCCTTTTCCACTCTGAAATCTCTTTACCTTTGGTTCCTGGTGCTCTGCAGCTATGGATGTTTTCAGAAACACACAATTTAGGCTAAGATGGTCTCCATCAGTAATGCAAATTTCTTGTTTTCAGCATTTCCTCCTGATCATGCCTAGCTGTTGTTAGGAAGGAAATGTTCAAAATTTGGACACAAGACTTTAGAGCAAGGAGATCAAGTTGCTTTGCTACACTGAACTACTATCTAGTTTGGCTCCATATGTCTGTATTTCCAGTGAGCTTGGGAAATAACCGGCTTTGCATCCGATGTGGAGTGAGCCAGCAAGACAAGGAAGGACAGTTCCTGTTCTAATATATTGACTGCAGTAGATGATTTGCTCTCGTCAGTTACAGCCTGGGTTTCTGTCACCACAGACTCCTCAAAATACTGGTGTGAAGAGGCATGTGAACATCTACAGGTCAGAGCAGAGAGACAGTGGGTACACACATCATCTTCAGTGGCTTGGAAAATTTCTGTGGCCCTATGCATGGTATGAGGATTTGCAAGGAATTTGGGGACTGACATGCTCCTGAAAATCTTGTCAGTTCCACTGAGAGATTGGTTACATAATTCAGATAAATGCCAAGTTCCCTTCTCTGCATTTTCAGGATTAAATGTGTCTGTTCAGTCACAACATTTTTTTCCACATTTTTCCTTTCAGCTAATTGTTTCAATAAAGAAATCACTTGCTATCACAGCAAAAAATCTTATTTTACCAGTGAAAGTTTTATTTAATTTTTCCACTTGCCAAAAGTTTTCCTCTTTTTATGGCTTTAAAATCTCTCATCTTCAGGCTAAAATATTTCACGGAGCATTAGAAGGAACACTAGTGATTTCCAAACTGCACTTAACCATGCTAGAGTAAGATGAAAATTTTCATCAGCAAAAATTGTACTTCTTGTGAGATAGGCTCAAGCTACTCTCTTCTAGATTAAGTATCAAGGAGGACAATAAATAAATAACTGGTACAGCTTTATTACAGCCACTGTGCAGTTACAGAAAGTATCACAGCTTCTTTTGCAAAACCAGAGAGCAAAAGTCTCTGTGAACAGCAAATTCTGGATGGTTTTCAGCATGAAAAACTAACATTTCTGGTTTGTGGAGTCTTCCTGGAGAGTCTGTGATGGAAGGGCCCACCCCAGATGGCATTCCCATGTGCCATGGATGTGGTGCATCTGGACCACAGCCACAGGACAATGGACCTTGCTGCTATGCAGCTGTGTGAACTTGCCCTTTACTTTAAACTGCAGCAAGAAGTTCTCATGGCAACATGAATACTGTTTTATAGCAGAAATGATGCATGGAGTTGTTTTCTTGGAAGGAAATCATATGTCTGAACTAATGGAACCTCTCCACGGAAGGGGTCTGCATGACACAGAGACCAACTTAGTGCCACACAGGTAGGGGTTCCCAGTACATGAAGGGACACAGCATCATCTCCAATATCCACTACTTTACAGTGCTAATGCTCATAAACAAGCATCTAAATTATACTTCAATGCTACTTCAAAGCACCTGAATGCCCTTCTAACTGGGATCATAACAAAGCAGCACCTCCTGGTGCATAACAACATGCCAGTCTACACATTCTTTATGGGCACATCAGGCTGCTGCAGTTCTGGCTAACTGCAAGCTCAGCCCTGAGACCTCACCAAGAAATCATTTCTCTTCCTAGAGAGGTCGTCCTCTACCTCCACACCTCCCATGCTATGGGAAAGCAAACTCCAAATTAATAAATAAAAATAATTTATTAAAAAAAAATATGACTAATGTTTTCAGGAATATTTTTTTAAAGTATCTTTGGAAACCATGAGAAAGTTGCCTTGGCAACATTGTTTTCCATTCCTCTTTTACTCACTGTTTTCTTGTGTGCCTATTGCTCTAGCTTACATTTCTGACAGTACACACAATAAATGCAGCTCTGGAAAGTAAATCAGCATTCAGCCAAATGAAGGTCTTTCTTCCTTCTCACACCATAAGGATGGAACAGTCTCATCTATGATTAACAGCAGTCAATTACAAAAGCCAGTTTAGAAATTTTCAAGACTGGAAAAACTTACTATTTATCAAAAATATTTTTCAACAACTTCTGCAGGACATACAACCCAGATAATGTGGGAGGAGGAAGCATTGCTCTGAGCCCTTTTTCAACTGCATATGAGTCCAAAAGGAGCTATTACCTCCATGTAAATGTCAATTTTCATTAAGCAAGCAGAAAGTAACGTAGCAGCTATGAGGTAACTGTGATATAATTCAAGTTGACAGCTTTGAGATCCCTTTCCTTTGGTCAGATCTCATTGAATTTGGCAAATGGACTCAAGAGCTGTGAGCTTCAAGCAGGCAGGTGAACAGGAAAAAACCCCAGTCACTCTTGCTTCCCCCCACCAAGAACTAAAAATGTAAAGCATTGTTTAGAAAGACCAATCAACTCTGTTCAAATTTCTTGACATTCATGTGTCATGAACAAGTGGGATTATTGTATAAAAAAAGCAAAAAATAAGCTTAAATTTGACTAAAGTAGTTCTCAAATTAAACCCCAGTCTCTACACAGTGTTGTCTTCTCCATTACACTTCATGAAATGCACTGACTTCCACTTAATTCAAAATTTTTTTTTTTGACCACAACACAATATAATTACATTTTAGTGTAGCACATCGGAGTTAAAAGTTCCACTTTATCTTCTTCTATATGACTCTCTCATGGTAAGTTTATAATCCACTCACCCTGCAAGGCGAGGTGCAAAGGAGCTTCAAGAAGACAGACTTCAGCATCACAAATGCTGTGCCCCTTCCACAACTTCAGTTGAACCACCTGAGCTTCACAGTATGGAGACAAACTACTTGCACAAAGCTTTTAGCTGCTCAGATGCTTCTTGCTAATATGTGACCTCACAGTTGAAATGTCTGCCAGATTCCTATCTTTCCAAGTCAGGACAGGGATTGCCTTTAACAACTTCAATGCTTTATTCTTCTCCCCTTGATGTAGCCCACATTTAGAAGTTCAAAAACATTTATTGCTTTCTGTAACTACTTACCAAGAGGCAACTGACAGCGTGTTGACATATTTTGCCAGAATTAAAACCTTTAGATTTTCTGAGAAAACACTTAAAACCTTAGTTATTGCTCAGAGATTAGCCAGATTGCCAAATATCCCAGGGTTTCATATATCTAAAACTCTATTTTATACAAAGTTTAAGGTGTTGAGTTTCTTTGCCTTGAAATTTTCCAATACCTTCATGTGACGTTGCCTCAGGGAAAGAAAAAGAAACAGAAAGTTAATTCAAAACAGTCTCAGTCAGCACAGATATGTTCATTTTCCTGCTTCCTTTAACATTGTCAGATCTGGCAAAGTTCTCCATCAGAGCAAATAGAGTCATCACAGGATCTCATTTGTAACATATGGCTCCAGACTTACTGTAGTAGCTATCAGGGGCAGATCAACTGACTGTTTCTGTCTAAAGAGAGAAAGCTTATGCTTTTCTTTTGATGGACTTTACTATTACTGCAGCAAGTTGCAGGTCAAGGTGGGGAAAGACTGCTGGAGGTCTGTAGCCCAACTCCCACTTGAGACCAGGAGTACTCTCTTGCACTACTCGGGTCCCATCGACTACTTAATGGGAAATTCCCTCAGAATAACTCTTAGGTTAAACTCTGACAACATTAAGGCAAACAGAAGATCAATTTGCCTTCAAGAGAGGCAGGATTTTGCATTTCTATGATGGGTCAAACTAACAGGCAGGACCTTAGTCAGATCAACAAGAAGAAGGAGATGGAGGGGTGGAGACCATAGGGATGCACATCCAGGTGGGCAAGAGCAGTCCTAGAACATGATGAATAGGAGGGAAAACGTGTGAAAAGTGGGATGTTCAGAAAAAGAGCAGTGTTGGACAGAAAAAATACATGGCCCCAGATGCCTGGTTTCACAACATTGCTGTGTCTCACCCTCTGATAACCCCTGAGGGACACCACCTTTGACAGCTTTTAAAAGAGGACTTGTATCACTGTTTCACCCCCACTTTCCAGATGGTGTAGATGATATCATCCTGAGAAATGCCTATTAATTAATAGGCTTCCCAGCACTCATTTCCCTACTGGTGTATGGATGTTCCATTCCCAAGTGCCATTGGGTTGGTGAGTTACCAGAAGACTTGTGACCACACTTAAAATTTCTACCTCACCGACTCTGCTGGTCATATTAATTTGCACTTTTGGAGCTGTTTGCCAAGAGAGTTTTGTTGTCCCTTCTTCAATGTTAGCACTGCCTTCCTTACGCTTTCAAATTACAACTCAAAAATCTTCCAGAAAAATAGTATAAACACATCTTAAGCAATAATGGTGGTTTGGCTTTCAATTAACATTCCTCACTACCCCAAAGCTGGCGGGGAGTTTTCAGAGTGTCTTTGGTCTCTGGAGTGATTCAAATACAACTTTTGCAAAATCTCTGTGGATGCTTCTGGTTGGCTTTGTAAAGCTCAGCTAGTTGTGAATGACTCAGAAGATACTCAGCCCACTAAGGAACCCCATGGGTCACAATTGAAAAAAGCATAGTGGGACATCAGAGGTGCCTACCTTGACACAGTCAAATATTAAGTGATTTGCACTGAAAAACTGAGTGTGCTGGTTTAGAGGTAAACTGACAGGAGAACGGAACTCTACACAAAAGAGATTATAAGTCAGAATTACAATTTTAATAACAATATTACAACAAATACAATAACACAAGGAGAAATTGGTTTTAATCCACAAAGAAAGCAGTATGCCCCACCACCCTGGGGGTACAAACCCCACGCGGTTCCCCCAAGTCCCAAAATAGAGAGGAGCGACAAACCTGTTGGTGCAAATGATGTCCCAGTCTGGTCAAGAGGGGTGGCTACAAGCTGGTTGAAAGTGATGATCTCCTCCTGTTGAGGTCCTGCTGCTCTGCTGGATCCCACAAGTGGTTCCCAAGGTCTTCTTAGCCCCCACTTATGTTCCCTCAGGGAGTACCCAGTCCCTCCCCCAGGGCGGGGACTCACACAATGGGTGAT
>JAOXXN010000446.1:7961462-7995606 GCA_026770055.1 Myrmophylax atrothorax | reverse complement strand
ACTCAAAATGTGTAAAGTGCTTTCGTGCTAAAAGATACCCGGGCTCAGGAAAAAAATATACAGGATGGGATCCCATGCCACCAAAATGCCACCACTTTTGAGGACAAGCATTGAAACTGTTAAATCACATTTCACATTCTTGTTCCAAGTCATTCAGAGCCACGTGGAAAATGCTGACTGCAAGACACCTTGTACTTGGGCTCTTGAGATTATGTAGAACAAAATAGATTTATAGTCTCAAATATATTGCAAAATCTGACTGTCACCTGTCCTTGTATGCTACATTGTCATTATTCTTTGGAGGAATTAAAATGTAGATTCCAACCAAAACAGAGTTCTCCATGCTTATTTCTATAAATTCATACCATGGCACAGCCCCTCTGTGAACAGCCTGAAAACTCAATGGCAGGAAGGAAAATACACAGGGCAAAAAGTTATTCTTTCAGCAGATATATAGGCCAGACACAGTCATTGTATATCTGTCTACACTATGTGTGATCCCATGCTGCTGGGGACAGATTCTAGGGGAGACACCACACAAACACCTATTGCTCGCCATATTTGCCCTGTATATTAGCTGACAGTGGAGGCCATAGGAATTATTATCATGTTAAACAACCTTTGACAGATCAACTATGGAAGAGTTTTCTAATTACTTTTTTAAAGCTTTCTCGCATTTAGGGGTTTTTTTTATGCAGCGTCTTCTGGCAGGGAGCTCCACAGCTTTGCTATGCAACGAAGAATCTATGCAAAAGAATCCTTTCTTCAGTCTCTTTTAATATTCCTTTAAAAAATCTTTGAACATTTTTGAGTTATAAGAAGCAGCAGCTACTGTGTCTCTGCTCTCACTCTTATACTTGAATATGAAGGACCTGATCACAGCCCTTTCAGTTGTTTTCTTCCCACTCATATTTAAATTTTTCTTAAAGAACATTCATCCATACCTTCGTTCCCAGATCCCTTTCTCCTGTCTCTTCATTGCTTCCGTGGTATTCTCTGAGACAGGGTGCACAAAGCCTCATGCCATGTGCAAGTCTGAGGCACGTGTGGAGCTTATACACCAGGATAACAATGTTGTCTGGTTTTCTCTGGATATCTTTCCTAATAGTTACTTACATTCCATTTTCCTTTTTGACCATGCTGAGCTGCAAATTGATGTTTTCAGCAGTCTCTCAAATCCTCAGATCCTCTTTGTAAATGGTACATGATAATTTAGAGACAAACAACATATAAGCATATTGAAGGCTCCCCCGCACACACAGATATAATTTTGCAGTTAAATTAAGTGAATTTTATTTGCAAGTTGATTCTGAAGCTCTAATTCAGTTTGGACCATCCAGAACAGTTTCAGTTTGGACCATCTATTCTGAATCAACAGAAAGCTTGGCCATATTCTCCTACATCCCATGGAGGAGATTCCACAGGCAAGCTCTCTCCATGGAGAAAATAAGCATTTCGTCCTCCTTTGCCTTTTAAAGCATTTATTAATGCACTTTCCCACACAGCTCCATTTCTTTTTTCTATGTCCCCACTAATTATTTTCTTTGTTGTGATTTCTTACTAATGTGCTTGGCAGATCCAGTCCCCTGCAACACTCAGTGCCACCATCAAGTTTGCAGAACTCTTCAGAGGCCTCTGCAGCCTTTAGAGATTTATTCACCAGTCTAATGCAACTCCATCCAGTTTTCTTCTCTCTTTACCATATAGCAAATTTAACAACCTGACAATCACTAAGATCTTTCAGAACACTCCTCAATTACTAGTGTCTGTATTCCAATTTTCTTCTTAAGTGGGACATGAAAAATCTCATCAGTTAAATCAATGAAAGCTTCTGTCACCCAGCATCTGCCCCTCCCTGCCCCCACAGAGAACTGAAAATTTTAAAACCTCTCAAAAAAAAGTGAAAGTTCATAATTTAGGCAGGGAAAAAAAATCATGCCATAGAAGTTTATAAGGGAACAGCAAATGAAGGGGCTGCACTGGAGAACATATGTTCATTCTGCAAAGACACCCCAGCTGATGCCAACAGAACACTGGCTGGTCCCATGCTTATCATAGCACCAGCTGACTCAGTTCCAGGCAGATAGGAAACCTTAGCAGGATCACACTGCAGTTTAGCTCTGCAATGGAGTTGAAATTATTAAGAATCTGTCACTGCTTCCAGATACACTGAAAGCACAGACATAAAATTACTTGGATATATTAAAATCAGAATCCTTATAATTCTGGCAACCTTGGGAATACAGACCATTAAGAATGAGTATATGGGTTTGAAAAGACATGTTTGATCTAGAAGACCTAGCTACAATTTGAATGAAGCGTAGAGTTTAGCTAAAACCATAATTGCATTGCAAAACAAATGTAGGGATTTATGTGAATTTTTAAATTGTCTTACTAAATCCATGTTGGAAGGTACTCCATCTTCTAATCTGAGCTGACACACCTTATGCTGCAGAAGAAAACATGCTATGTGGTCACTCAGGTTTGGGGAAGGATGCCCCATGTTCATAAACATGCTGGTCACCACTGGAGGTGGTGAAACCTACCCTGCCTACACACCACTGAATCATGAGGTCCCCCTAAAAGAAGGCTGGTCATCTGGTACATACTGCAATGGGCTGCAAGTGGATCTGATGCAGTTCTTGCCCTATAGAGGTAGCCATATAAGGTAGAAATAAATAGGCATGTACTTTTTATATGTATACGAGTCAAACTACTCACTAAGGCACCCATTGGACTTGAACCATCACAGGTACCTTCCCACTGGCATATCCAGGAGTCCACCTGCACCAACCACCTGATTCTTATACAACAGAGCAGCAAATGGCCTCTACCCAACAGACTATCAAGAATTAAAACAGGCTACTGAAGTCTGCAAAAAGATAGCCTTAAAATGATTGACATTATCTAAAAGCCAGCTGTTCTAAATTTTTTTCACACAGGCCTCAGTATGTCACTGTACCTAATAAACCATAAAAACTAATTCTTTCCATTTCCCTTCTTCGGCACACATTTGTGCATCCTCAGCTTCTTGTGCTATTTAATCTCCTTCAAGCCAGGAGGTGACACAAAGGAGACTGTGGCACAGCAGGATTGTTAACCAGGGCTAATTGCAGGGATCGGACAGGCCAGGAGACAAACATCAAGCTGCAACTGCTTTGCCAGAAGAGAGCAAGGGTATATGCAAAGATGCCATCTCTATCAGATAGGATTTTCCAGATTGAACCAGGTTTTTCAGACCATAGCACAAAAATAAGGTCAGAAATGGGGAAAAAAAGCCAAAAAAAACCCCACAAAAACAAAAACACCAACACAAAACAAAAAAAATCAAACCACAAAACCCAAACACTTTTAAATGATTCTGAAGAAATGAATGCTCTTGGCAGGTAAGATGGGCCATTTTTAAACCAAGGACTAACTTTTACAAAGAGTTTTTGTTAATTAGCATCACTTTCATTAGGGGAAATGACAAACCCAAGGGTAGGAAGGACAGGACACTTGAAAAAGAACTCATTGCTCCAAAAGCCCCAGTTAAAACATCTTTCAAGGGCTGTGAACAGGGAATGGATACTCATGGTCTATGGTAAAACAGAAAACCTATTAGTATCAGGGAGGTCCAAGCACTTTTCCTGAAACTTTTATACTCTCTCAGAGATGTCCCAGCCCCCTGCCCTATCCCAGTCATGGGGATGATGCCTGAGGAGCAGAGCAACCCACAAATGAGAACAGGCTTTGTCTGTGCCTGGTTGGAGTTCTGGTCTAGGGCTACACCAAACTATTTCCCATGTGACTCCTTTGAGTTCATACTCAATACATTATTTTTCATGTGCTTGTAAGCCTGCCTCAGCCAGCTACTTCCAGCAGTGGGTGGTCTCCATCTCCTTGGAGAGAAGGAGAACTTTCATGCCACTTTGTGAATGTGATCCCACTGTCCTTGCCATAGGAAGGAGGCAGAAATAATGCCTCTTACTGCCCTTCCTCCCAACATACAGCTGTCTAAAACTCTCCTCAGGCAGAGGCTCAGCATGGAAAATTTTAGCCCCAGAGATGAATGTCTCAGAAAGTTATGGGGAAATGAAAACAAAAGGAATTGAATAGAAACTGACTTGTGACCTCAGTGCAAGTGGTTGCTACTAGAGCCCACATCAGGGATTGCTTTTGACAGGTTGAAAGCAATCTTCCTCACACCACTCAAAAAGATTAATCAAAGACCTTGGAAATATTGATTTATAGATCATATATTTCTAACAAGGATGTATTTATTATTATACATCAGAAAATATCCATACAGATGAGACTTTGCTAAACTAGAGCTGTCAGATATTTATTTGTGCAGTCACTAGATGTAATGTTATTAAACTATCCAAAGGCAGCCTTCAAAAGCAAGAAAAATAAATTCCAAATCAGTTTAAATAAATGAATTCATAATAATCACAGCTGAAATATCAAATGATCAATCTCTGTCTCCACTGCCTTCCAATTCTGAATATTTAATTAGCAGAAGACAAAACACAGAGCAAAGGTTAGGGTGTCTGGGGGTAAATCTGGAGCCAGCCCATGTCCATGAAAGAAGCTCTTGGCTTTCTGCTCCAGACCTCTTGGTGGGTAACCAATAGTCATCAGTTCCAGAAAATTTCCTTTATCAAATCTTTGGATCTTGGAAATACAGAGAATTACAGAATAACTGAGGTGGGAAGGGATTGTGATCAGGCTTACATGAGGTTGTTTAGGGCCATGTCCAGCTGAGGTTTGAAGGTTCCAAGCAGGGAGATCCTACATCCCATCTTGGGCAACATGTTCCCACTCACAAATACATGGTTCAGGGCAGCTGGGGGGGAGCGATTTCCTCACCTAGGTTCAGGCAGGTCATTAATTTCTGAGGATGCAGAGGCCACCATTTAAACAACTCACAGAAAAAGAAAATGTCTGGGGCATGCTTCTGACAGTACAAACAGAAACAGCAGGCAAAATCAGCTCTCCTCTGAGTGTGAAGCAAATGGGGTAGATTTACATTGGATATAAGGAAGAAATTTTAGAGAGAACTTGTGGATGCACCATCCCTGGAAGTGTTCCTGCAAGGTTGGGCAGGGCTTTGCACAACCTGGTCTAGAGCAAGGTGTCCCTGCCCACGGCAGAGATGTTGGAACTGGATGATCTTTAAGATCCCTTCCAACCCCAACCATTCCATGATTCTGTGATTCTATTATTTTGGGCAGATAGAATTGAGGAAGAGAAAATAAACAGGACGTGGAATAACTGATGGGGCATGACATGTAGGTCTGCTGCTCTGCCAGCCTGGAGCTTGCTTTCAGACCCCTGAGAACATGCAGGAAATTATTAATGATTACCTAGTAATTATTTTAATTGCATATTAAATCTGCCCTGTGTTGTATGAATTACATTGACAGCATTAAGGGGCAATGTGTGAAGTATAAGCAGTAATATCCAGCAGTAAGATATTGTTTTCTCCTCTGCTTCCTCCTCTCTTTTCAGAGAGGTGGTAGAGGAGGCCAGTCATGGAGGCTTAAGGTAGGAAAAGAGAAGCTTGGGATGCCCCAGAGCTGTGCACTTCCAGCTTTATGGCCCCACAGCACTGGCAGTGTGAGCCAATTCATGCTTTTTGGTGGGAAGTGATACTTTTAGGTTTTGTTGCAGTTTCACAGGCCATGGAATACTTCTGAAATGTTTCACCCCTGACAGGTTTACGGACAAATAGATCTTTTTCTTTTCTATTTAGCCATATTCATGCACAAGTGATCCAGTTCTAGTCACACTGATATTACACCCTTGCATTACTCTTTGGACTTGAATATTTTTCTACTCCTGTTTGTCCTATTGCAACAGGGAGGTATAAAGAACTGCCCTTTTTCAACCCCCATAGCAGTAGTTGCTGCCCTCAACAAGGCTTACACATATCCGGGAGAGTCTGGAGCACAGAGCTGCCAGAGAGTAAACAGAGGCAACCTCTTCCACTTAGAGACCTTTTCAGCCTCAGAAAGAAAGCATTAACAGATGATTTCAGCTTTGCCTTTTGTCTTCAAACACGTGCATGGGCTCTTGTCACTCAGAGGCTGTAAGTCACCAGCACACCAATTTGAGACATTTTTTTGAATGAAGTAAAAGGTAGATTGACAGAGGTGGGAGGGTGTCTCCCACTACCCATCCCGGAATGGAGTGGGACATGAGACTGCTGGGATGTGTGGGGAAGGGCCAGGAGAGCAGTGAGCAGACCAGAGAGTTCAAGGGCATGATGAGCATGAGTATCTGGCATGGTTATTATTCTATAGTAAGACATACAAGGCCTACAAAGACACAAGGCTAGGATACACCAGGCACCATAAACAGAGAGGGACAAGCACTGAGAAGCTGTCAGAGATGGAAGAAGGACTTCAACTGCCTTAAGAAAAGCCTTTCCTCCACTGATTAGTTAATAGCATGGATCTTGGATGGAGATAATAGATTGTATAGCAAGTCAATGGAGCATATGTACATGGCATCAGGAGTGTCACTCCTAGACTTCTCTCCCTATCCTGCAGGTCACTGAGAGCCCTGGTACATCTATGGACCATACAAGGTTGACAACACCAGGGAGAAATTCTGAATCTCTTCAACAGGCAGCAGTATCTGGAATGAGGGGTGCTGCAATAGGTAGTGGGAAGCTACCAGTTCTTCCAGCACAGGCACAGGCCAGGTTTCTGTTTCTGGACTGCCTTTCCTCTAGGAGCCAAAGGTGTTCTTTGCAAGTGTCTGGACAGATGACAGCATCAGAGGAAGGCCAGTGACACCTTGAGGAAAGTAAGAACAGGAAAATGTGAGCTATGAGGACTGCCTCTGCTGAGGCTCCCACAGAAGTATCACCTCCTCTGACTGTAACCATGCCTGGCTTTGTCAAGCTATCAGGGAGCTAGTGGATAATGGTGGCTTTGGATCAAAATGCATTTGTCTCGGAAAAAGCAATTTTGTTGAATTTAGACTCTTTAATTTCAGCAATGCACATCAGTGGCTCTTCATCCTGATTACAATGTTCATCTCCAAAAGCACTCTTTCCACAGGAGTGCTGATTAATGTTATCACACCAACAAGGTTTCGGAGATGAAAACACTGGAGAAAAGTTGTCAAAATCCCATCACCTCAACATGACTGCAGATGCAAGGATGCTCTTGAGCCACAGCATGGGAACTCCCTCCTATCCCCACAAGGCTAAAAATGTGATTCCTGGGATAACAGGCACCTTCAGATAGAATTCTGTGACCAAGCTTTCTTCAGATAAAGCACTGCTTTTATTCTGACAAGTCCACTGGCCTGGGTGAATCTGGTCATGGTTTCGCAGCAAGGAAAGGATCTCCTGTCTATTCAAGACAAAGGAGTATCAGGCCACAAACAAAGTGTAGAGAAGAGACATATCTGAAACTCACAATATTCAACTATTCAGGGCTCCAAAATCCCCTCTGGCTGCAGAACAACTGGCAGAGCTATGCTGGTGACATTCATTCATGGCTGAACCAGACCTCCCTTTGGTTGCCTGCTCCTAGGTGGTTTCTCATGACTGGAAGGGTGCACCTCCATTCTTTATGCCTCTCTCTTCCTTTCATGCATCGTAAGAGTGTGAACATTTTGAAACCTTCAACTGTTGTGTTACTACATTTCTGTCATGTTTGCTCCTATTTTCTGGGACAGGTGCCATGTTTTTTTTTGCCATAGCAGTTGTACCACCTGCTTCACTGGTGAGAAAAATATTTGCTTTTCCTAACTGCATTATAGCTGTACCTAGAACCCAGCAGAACATTTCTGTTCTAAGTGTCTCCATACATCCAGTAAGAGGCAGAAGTTGCCCCTCAATCCAAAGAGGCACAACAGTGGAAACAAAGTCTTATAATTTCTGTTTTGCACAGGAATGAACCAGAACAAAGAAAGATCAAATGAGATATCCAATTTCTGCTTGTACACTACACTTCTAGTTGGTAATGCACCTGGCCCAAGCATCTGTGAAGCAATGGGCTGCTTTCCATAGGAAGTAATTCTTCCCTGCACTGCCCTTGTGTGCTGGCTATATAGAGCAACTGTAGTGCAGGATTAGTAAAGGCCTGAGGCTATAAGCTAGGCATGGTTTGTAGGGAGGGGCAGTAAGTTGGACAAAGGAAAGCCATGCAGAACAGAACCTTCCACCTTCCACTTTTGCAGGTTGAGAATGATTTTTTTAATTACCCAGTCTCACACAATTAGATGTACTAGAGAGATGGGCGATCACCAACAATATGAACTTTAACAAGGGCAAGTACTGGATTCTGCACCTGGTTGTGTGCATAGACTGGGTAATGAGAGGCTGGAGAGAAGCACTGAGGGAAGGGACCTGGGGGTCCTGGTTGATGCCAAGATGAGTATGAGTCAGCAGTGCCCTGGCAGCCAGGAAGGCCAACTGTGTCCTGGGGGGGCATTGGGCAAAGCATCATCAGCCAGGTGAGGGAGGGGATTGTCCCGCTCTGCTCTGCACTGGGGCAGCCTCACATGTGTGCAGCTTTGGGCATCACAATATAAGACATTAAGCTATTGTCCAAAGGAGGGCAATGAGGATGGTGAAGGCTCTGGAGGGGAAGCCTTATGAAGAGCAGCTGAGCTCACTTGATTTGTTCAGACTAGGGAAGAGGAGACTGAGGGAAGACTTCATTGCAGTTGTGACTTCCTCATCAGGGGAAGCAGAGGGGCAGGTACTGATCTCTTCACTCTCTTGAACAGACCTGGGAAAATGGCATGGGGAGGTTAGATATCAGGAAAAGGTTTTTCACCCAGAGGGTGGTTTAGCACTGAAACAGGCTTTCAATTGAAATAAGGAACACCAAGCCTGTCTGAGTTCAAGAAGTGTTTGGATGATTCTCTCAGACACGTGGTGTGACTCTTGGGGTGTCCTGCACAGGGCCAGGAGTTGGACTTGGTGATCGTGATGGGTCCCTTCCAACTCAGCATATTTTATGACTCTGTGATTCTGTGAATTTGAGAGAACAGGGTGGGGATTGGGCAGCAGACAGGAGTATCAGAGAGGGAAGAGGTAAAGAAGTGGCTTAGACCACAGTGGTGATAAGGGAAAAAAACAAAGGGTAGTGATTGTCCCTGAACCCCTGATGAGCAGCTGGAGAAGATTCCTATGCACTGTAAAGCCAGCAACTCCTGTTTTCCAGGATCCAGTGAAGGCATGAATTTTAGCTCCCAGGCTCATCTTTTGGTGGCATGTTTGAAGATCTCCCTTGATGATCAGGATGGGAAAATGAGAAACAAAGGGACTGTTTAATGCAGAATGTTCCCTCACTGGTAACCAAGTGTGCTGTCCTTTTACAGACTGTTTGTCTCTGTTTGTGCTATTGTACCAAGGTTTCTTGGCTTCCCTCACATAGTTTCCGTGGTGCGTTGGGTGCTTTTGAAGCATATTGTGTTACATAAAGCAGCTAATTTTAACGTCACATGAATTGTGCCATCGTCTCTCTGCCCTCTGCTTCAGGCACACAGCAGCTATGTGATATGTAAGAGAGATGCGACTGCCACAGTGAACTCTGTGCAGACTCAGATGGCTTTTATCAACAGAATGATGCTGCTGTCACCATTGGGCCTGATCCTGATCAGGTGTAAATTACTGCAGCCACTCACACCAGGATGTTTCCAGGAAAACAAATAAAGAAAAAAAAAAAAAAGAAGAAGACGAAGCAGGATTTTTCCTTCTTCTTTGGCAACCACTAGTTCATGTTTTTCCAGATGTGGTTTTCAAGGTTTAGATGACAACCCAAATATTTTCACTGAAAACAAAACTTTCAGGGAAACCCTCTGTCTCTTTTACTTTTTTTTCCGAAGGCAAAACTTTGAACAAAATTGTTGAGTCCAACCAGTGTTAAAACACTGGCTGGATCCTCTGATTGCTTCTGCTGGCTGGGAGTCTGTCCTATTGAGACCTGAGGTTTCTAGCAGAGAATTTCAAAATTGTCATTTCTCTGATGTTTTAAATAAATGTAGGCAGCTCCCTGAGCCATACCTCTACCCTAGCCAAAATATTGTTCATTCCAAGTGGATTTGCTCCATTATAAGTTGCCTACAAATAATTTTTAAAAGTGACAGTGTTTCTTAAATTATCTTATCAAGCTCTTTAAATATTGAAATGCATTAAATATTAATGCTTGGCAATTCAGACTATCCTTAGTCCTGGTTCCTGCAATATTCTGATTGGCATTAGAGCCGTGTTCTGCCAGCCCTAGGATACGCAGACAGGGTACTAGCTAACGGAAGGGTAATGACCACCACCTCCATGGGTTCTCAGCTCCAGGGGTGTTCCTTGCAAGAGGGAAATGTGGAAGGCCAAAGAACTAAGATAATTTCAACAGGAGTGGAGCAAAGGTATTAGGAGACACAAGCAGAGCCAGGAGCAAACATACATTGGTGCATGCACAATCTAAGCATGCTGCTGATGGCATGTCTGGTCTCCAAGTCCTGCATTGCAGGTCTCAGTGAACTAATACCATATGACCTGTGCTCATGGGCTTTTCAGTTCCAGTTTGGCCACAGAGCCCTCAAATGTCTCAAATTACATGCAAATTGAAGCCTATGTGGCTGTTCCTGAATTTAGGAATATCACAGGGACCAGGCTGCTGCAATACTCATCTCTACAGTCGCAGTGGCAGCTCTGTCAGAAAGCAAGGAAGTGTGAGATGAAAAAATGCACTGCATGCAGATTTTAGATGCCAAGGATGGAGAAGCTGGACCTGTAGAAGCCTGAGTCCAAATGAACACAGATAATATCAGAGTAGCTTCTCCTTCTCTTCCAGCAAAAATCTCAGAACAAAATTCAAGTCTTCTCTTCTGGAAGCCAAGAAGAAGGTATGACTTAGCTGCCTGAAATATCTCATTTGGAAATGTTGATATGCCATTTTGCATGGATGTTCCCAGGCTGGTGTCCAGTGAAAGGTAGCTGGGAAGATGAGACAGGCTCCCTGACTTCAGTATTTATGAATTCCATCCAGGAAAGCGGAATTTTCAGGACTTGTCCATCAGCATGTTTTCTGCATGGCAGATTGCCCTGAACTCCAATCCTTAGTAGTGCCACAAGGCTGGCAGCCAAGCAGATAAATTGTCAGGGGATCAGCAAGAGCGTTTTGATGGATTCTCTCTTTCCTTACTCCCACCCTACCTCAGCTCACCCTATGGTATTTGAGGCTGAGCAAAATCAACATGTTCTTCTGGAACATTTCAACTTTGACTAATCAGGAGAGTTTCTGACAGAAAAATGTTCCACTGGAAAATTTCTGACCAGCACTAATTAGCATTTTTTTTCTATTAGCTTTGTCCTGAAGGCACAGTAATTTATGCCTTGGTGAAATAAACAATCACTAAGAATTGGACACTCCCCAGGTTCAAGGCATATTTGCCTATCCTAAACAGAAAAGGTCTTTTTCGCTTGCAAAACCTTACATACTTAACACAAGGAAAGAATGACTGCCTGACTTCCTTGTGCTTTACCTGGGCACAGGCCCAACTGCATTTTAATCACTTTGCTTCAAAAAAAAAGAGAGGGAAGTAGTGGATTTTCACTTGCAGCACAGAAAGGCTCAAGCAACATTGGAGATAAGTTGTGTATGTGGAATGAGAGCTGAAGCACACTTAAAGAGCTTGTAAGATAGTCACAAGAAAACAACAGGAGGACAAAAAATTATGCAGGTGCCCTAGGAGTTCAGATTTCCTTGTTATTCCTCTTCCATATGGTTATATCCTAAGTTGAGTTTCTCACTGAATCACAGGATAATTAAGGTTGTGTGGGACCTCTGGAGATCCAGTCCCTGCTCAGAGCTGGACTGACTTCCACATTAGATCAGGTTGTTCAGAGCTGTGTCCAGCTTTCCTATCACATAATGCTACACAAATGCACCTGAGCAGCACATCTGACTGTGTTGAAGTCTGCCCATCCATCCTTTCTCCCCAGCAAGCCTTTATTTTGGAACCCTGTACAAGCCAAATGCAGAACGACAAGTCCCTGGCGGTCTTTGGGAAGCGGCTGTGAATGCTGGGCAGATGGTGCAGCTTTTGCTGCAGTGAGAATACAGCTACAGGGTCTCCCAGGAAAGCAGGCAGCTATATTTAAATCACTCTTACGAAATCCACATTGATATTCATAAAAGACACTTCAACACCTCTTTGGTGGCTCAAAACTGCAGCACACAGCATGGGAAAGAGCACTCATGTTTCTGAAGACCAAGGCCCCATTTCATTTCGTGACTACAGCTCTGACAGTGGCAGGCAAAGGATGGATGGCACAAAAAAGCACAACCTCCTGGAACACAGTCTTGGAGATGATGTGCCTGAGTGCTGCAGGAGAAGCTGGGGAGGATTTTCCACAGGAATGTGTGTGCAACTGGAAGGGGACTCAGGTGGAGGGGGGGACCCCCACTGGGGGACCAGGCTTCAGCAGATGAAGCCAAACCACCTTCACCTGGCACAGACACCAGTTCTGATCCAGCCCTGTGTTCACCAGCACTTCTGCAAGTATGTCTGGTGCCAGGGCAGTCAGAGCTGCTGAAGTTCTCCACAGGTCTCACCACCAAAGACAGACTTTTCCCCTCTGTCCTACTTACTTTTGGGGAGAAGGAGAGAAGTCAGTGAGTTTGAAGGTCAACGGTGCTTTATTTCCATATGCCTGTAGCCCTCCCTTGGCAACACCACTGTCTGCTTTTTCTTTTGCTTTCGGAAAATGTCTTTCACCTTATCACCCCCACATGCCCTGATGCAAACTTCACCTCTCCCAGATGGAAGAATGGAAAAAGCTCTTGACAGAAATTTTGAGAAGCTCTTAGGCCACTCCGTATAGGGAGGGGAGTTCAAAGAGGGTGGTGTCACTCATCTAGAAGGTGACACATGGCAGCTGTGCCAAAGAGCAGATCAAAGCCAGGAAACAGCCTACCCCCTTGCCACTGTAGCTACCAAAATTATAAATGCAGTGTAACCATGTTATTCTCAAAGTCACATACATTTTCCTTCAGCATTGAAAACCATGCACAGCTATGGTTTTCAACATTTCCTTCATGTAAAGGAGGACACATGCAATGAATTGAGTCTTTCTTACCTTAGTCCATTTTGGTTGGCCCTAAGTCTTCCTAGGAGCAATACCTGACAGTCAAGACATCTGTGAAACACAAATACACCCACATGTGAGTGCCAAATCTTGTTTATTTTCATGCTGCTTTGTGGCAGCTTCATGTTTGTATCTGGACAACCTAGTAAAGCACAGAAAGAAAATCACATCAATAATCCCAGAGGAGTCAAAAATACTATTCAATATTTAAAATTAAGCAGGAATTTAAATGCTTTGCAGAATCATGTTCTCATTTGTAGTAGAGCATAGACCTCACAAGTCACCAGATCTGCGTAACAGGCAAGAGTGCCATATATTCCCACTCAAGCACTCTCCTAGGATGAGCTTGGCTCCTGCTCTTGGAAGGCTGGAGAAACTCCAGGAAGGGATTTTTCCCATCCTATTCCTTACCACTACCCCAAAAAGCAGGCAACAATTATTTGCCCGGTGTGCTAAAAACTGGAGGGTCCTCTTCATACCTATGCATCTTTTCCAAGGGATTCATTTTGCTGCTTGTTGCATGCCTTCATGGGCTTTTGCTTGCTCTGGAGGCAGGGATGTGCTTCCAAGGAAGCTGTCTGTTCTGGAGGCTGGGTAGATGCTGGAAATCTCCCAGGCACCTGCGCATATCCTCTTCAATTTCTGAGACAGCAAACAGCAGGAGTCAAATATACTATTTGAAGAAGTATTTCTACTTGGCCAGCTTGTAACATAATAATGAAATAATGTAGTTTATTGTTAATAATAAAGGTGGAGCTGGTGAGCTCTTTAAAAACTTTTCTTCTGCCTGGTGTTCAACAGATGTTTAGGAAAAATCTCAAAGAGTCAAGGTCATTAGTGTGTGGGAATATACAAGAAATTTCCATCTCCTGCAATGACTCAAACCCACCAAGTCTGAGGATGCCGTTTCCCATGCAAGGGGCCTGAGTAGGAACACCTACACTCAGCCTTAGGTATCTTTCTGAACCTGTCTTTCACCAGTTTTCTTTCATCCAGGGAAGCCCAGTCTGAAGCAATTGATTAGGTCACTAATATCTTTTTTACTCCCAGCTGACACTATAACAATGATAAAGACATCTTCCCCTTTCACTGGAGCCCTTAATATTCCCACATTTGCACAGCAAAGATTACAAAGGGCAGAGTTAAGACTAATTACATGACTACTTTCCTGAGCTGAGCCATAGGACTCCTTCTACACATTTTTGTTCTTTAACAGCCCTTACTGAAACTGAAGCCTAGGAACTAGGAAAGTACCTAGGAAAGAGAACAAGGAGTGATTTACTCATAAATACATCTGCAGGGAGCTTCTAAACTGCAGCTTCACTCTTCAGTGTTTCAGGCATGTCCCACGGTGGCTACTGTAATATCAGAGGAATGCTTACTCCTGCTACTGCTGCTAATCTGGGAGCAGTCACGTGGCTCATCTGTATTCTCTCTTTCCAAAAAATTTGACTTTTAACCTTCCCTTGCTGCAGACATGATGTATATTGCCTTGACATGCTTCCAAGTAGCAAACATGCAAAACTCTGACCTATAAGCAAACCAAATGGAAAAAAAATGTTTCTGAGAATAAAATTATCTGAGCCTACAGGAAAGAGAGAAAAAAAATCTGCCTTGGTCATTTCTGTTTGCATTCCCCTATGAATTACTTTGGGAAAAGTAGCAAAATGTTAGACTGGGGAGAAGGAAAAAAAGAAAAGGTGTTCTGAGGTGCAAACACCTCCCTCCCGCAAAAAAGATGGTAGGAAATATAATTATTTATTTCCGCTCATTTACGTGTCAGATGAAGCTGAAAGCTGCCAGATAGCTCCTTTTCGACAGCTTGAGGTTACTGTTGGGAACAGATCCATGTATGGAAGCAGAAGCAGAAAAGCATAGATAAGCTGAGATCCAGCTATGCAAACCATCTTCAGAGACACTTAAAGGACAAGCACCCCAGCTCCTTTCTTTCTGGTAAATTTAGAGACACTATCATATGAGGGCTTTTTTCCATTCTGCTTTACCCACAACTGCGGAGACTTGGTGGGGGTAAGTGAAAAGCAATTCAAACATTTCTTGGGAACACCAAAGAATTTGGTTAGACTGACATCCTGGGAAAAGCCATAAATCTGGGGTGATGGGATGACTCCAATAGCTAGATAATGGCTAAGCTCTCTGAGTAAGAAACATGACATATAACAGCTTTGCCGCTGGAGGGACAGAAACTTTCCAAGTGGCTGAAAGAGGCAAGAGAAAAATGTTGGAAAACAAGCATTTTATCCCTCATGAACTGAATTCACAGGCTGAGTGACGATAGAGTTTCAGTGGACAGGAGGGATCAGTGGTGGTTTTCAGTGTCAGAGTATTTCTGTGTTTCTATTTAGAAAAATTCATAAAAACAGGAAAGAGCTTTTTCTTCTCTGGTCTATACTACTTTCGTTTTGAGAAACTTGTTTCATTTGAGTTGAGCTGACTGGACACTAGGAAGAGCTCGTTTTAAACGGCTGTTGTTTTTCTTGGCACTTGAAGGCAGTTTCTCAATGTTTCTCTGTAGATTTGAGGTTGATTACATCCTGTGCAAGGATTTTTGGTACAGTTTTAACTGCCATTGCAGTGTTATGAAAGACAACTCCAGTGAAAACAGCTGTGTGCTATTGTGAATATTTCCAAAGCATTGAAGTAATAAGTCTCCTTCAAATTAGCACAGAAATGTGTTAGCTCTGGGAACTGGGCACTGTCAAAAAAACAGAGTTTACCCTTGGCAGAAAGGCTTTATTCACCAAATGTTTTGTTCAAAAGAATAAAAAAAAAAAGCTTTTTATAGCCTTGGCTTAAAATCTTGCTGGTCTGTGGTGGTACAGTTAAACATGAGATTTTTCTTTAATTGCTAGAGAATGGCTTTGGAGTAACAGTTCATGTGTTTTCAGGTGTTATAATATGGTATTCATAGTTCCACTGCAAAGTTCTAGGTAAAGCTTTGTCATTTTTCAGGTGGTTAATAGACTGGAAAAAACATTAGAGCAGGTGAAGTGAAGTTATACAGAAAGAACTGAAAATAATATCAGGAGTGTGACTGAAATTGTAGGAGATTTCCAGAGATATGAAGGATGATTGTAAAGGGAAATCACTAGACCACAAATGTCATAAACATTTCCATTCATCCTTTCTTACATAAAAAGAACATAGTGGAAGTATTTGCTTGTAACTCCGTAGTAGAGTCTGCAGTTGAGAGGGCCCATGTGTACAGCCCTCATTTTCCCTTATTTAGCTAGCATTTCCATAGATATTTCCACTTTCCTTGTTTTTTGCACTCACTGAAATACACATCTTCTCTTTGTCTGCTTTCCTTTCAAATGCCAAAAATACTCAAAATTAAACTGCAGAAGAAATTTGTCTGTGCCAGGCAAACTTGGATGTTTTGAGAGGTATCTTTTAAATACATATCACCTACCTATAGAAACACTAGCACAGAAATCAATCTTTAATTAATTGGGGTCAATAGGTAGTTTTTTATTGCTAGTGAGTCACTAACAAATATACCTTTTTGCTGTTATCAATACGAGATAACATTTGTGCATTTCTCACTCAGATTGCTTCTATTTTCTACTGGGTATGGTTCTGATTTATAGGTTGCTGAGAACCTGCTGATAAAATTTCTTCCTCAATTATCCCCTTTCCCTCTCTCCCCCCAACCCTCCCGCTAGACTATGAGCTTTCCTTTCCCCGGAGACAAAGAGTAGCTGATGCATATGGTCCCTGAGCAAGGCGTTACCCAACAGCTGTGCTGGGCAGGCCAGGAAGAGGGTAGCAGGATGGAGCTGGAAAAGCCAGGATTTATTTAATTTGATATTTCCATTTGGTCCAGGGCCTGGGGCAGTGTGGCCTGGTAGACAAAGCCCTGGTAGCATGAGTCATCTCTTGGTTCCTAGCCCCAAGGCAGACTGTCCTTTGCCCCTGCCTCCTCCCCTCCCTTTTTCAGGAGCATTTTGAGGCAAGCTTTGTTATCACTAATGTTTATTATTATTATTATAAGTGTACCAGCTATTATTAATATTTACTATTGATTAGTCAGGGGTATTGCTAGTGTTTGTTTGGTCCCCTGTACAAAGCTGATGGGTCTCATTCAGAGACCCTAGACATCAATATAAGTAGTCATATAAAGCATCAGTGATAGTATCACTAACGTCTTTTATAAGTGACTAGTCATTACGAGTGCTGCAGTCTCTGAGCATCCGCCGCGAGGTCCTCCCACGCACCATTCTTTGCCAGAGTGCAGCGAAGAGAGGGGGAAGGGGGAGCTCTGCTCTTTCTCACAATCAGACACAGCAAGGCTGCTGAGCTGAGTCGGGGCAACACAAAAACCAGTAGTCAAGTATCAAGGGCAAAGTCGAGCTCAGCGTTTGTTCTTGCTAGCCCTTGACAAAGGTAAAGCTGCCCTTTCCTGGGCAGCACTTGGAGGAAGCAGGAATATGTTTTGTGTCTTATGCAAGAAGTCAGAGGCACACAATACTTCTAGATGCGCTGGTGGTTTGTGTTGCTAAACCCTAGTGGCTTTAAAAAAAAGCCAAATACACTTGGTTTCCAGACATCACGTCTGAAGAAAGTCTTTGCACCAGACATCCACAATTGGTCTCCAGATTCAAAATTTCTTGTGAGAAGGGAAAGCCATCTTGGTGATTTACAGTATGCCTAAGAAGAGAGCATCCTCAAAAATAAATCACACTGAGGAGAGCTACACCCTGAAGTCACTCAGTGAGGATTTTGCAAACCAGCTCTCATTCGAAGTAAGCTGTGTAAAACAACTGTTTTAAGGTTGCTCAGAAAGTCACCAGCAAAGATATCAGAGAAAGTAGGTTTAATATAAAAGCAACAGCACAACAGTTTGTGGCAAGGTTCACTCTACTGCTTACTAGATATTTAAAATACACAGAGAAAAAACACATAAAAATCTAAAATCAGTATCTGTCCAGACCAAAATAAACAAGACCGTGTATGTGGAGGCTGTGGTTGTGGTGGGGCGAGAGGGGGGAAAGGCAGGGTAGGTAAGTGAGACGAAAAGGAATACAGCCCAAAGGCCTGACAACACAACTTATAACTTAATACTCAATAGCATTAACATAACACTTAACTTATTATTTAACCTATTAACTATTTAACTTGGATCCATATATAAGTTACTATAGTATAACCTACTTATATATACTATGCTATATATACTTATATATGATGCAATAAATAAGTTACTTATAAATGTAAAGTACTTAAGAATTTAAGAAAAGAGTATCCCTAGCGTATTTGATATAGCGTATGTACACAGACATCAAGAGTCTGTACAAAGGACCTGTGAAAAATTTCCCTCGAGTTCCATGAAATACTCACTTTGAATGCTTTTCCATTGTTCTCAATGGGTGAAGGATTGAGTCTCAAGGACTGAGATGTCAGCCCAAGATCTGTTGGTCAGGATCCCCCAAGGAATAGTAAACATGACTCTGAGATGCATCCCAGCTCAGAGGGAGGTTGCTGGTCACAGCCTGCTGTGGCCCAGAAGAGCTCAACAGGTCTAGTTATGAGCCACTGATTACAGGGTTGCAAGAGAGTGGATTTTATTCATAATAACCTTTCACCTAGGCCACATTTTTCATTCTTACACTTTAAAAACAGGCTTCAGACAACTTCAATATTTTTATGGTTATTCCTGAAGGATGGTGTTTGGACACCATCTCTGTCTTTTCTCTAGGAAGTCAGAAGACTGGAGCAGATTTTGAATGACCCACTTCTCTGTCCAGATACACTCTATCGTCTACGCCTTAGCAAAATGGGCTTTATGCAATGGCTCTGCCTGCTCCCAGCTTAGAAACCTGCAGACCCATCTGCCAATTGAAATCTGGTTTGGCCAAGGCATTGGGGCCTCAAGAATATGATGATTGAAAAAATCTGAAAATGACCAGCTCTCTTCCTTGTTTTTCTTTCTTCCAAAACTTCATCTTCCCTTTCTTGCCTCTCCTCCCTCAGGGTAAGGGACATTGATCTATTGGGGGAAGGTTTCACCAGACAACTCATAAAGACAGGAAGTTTTCTACTAAGAAATGGCATTTTAGGAAAAGTTTGTGTTTGCAGCCTGCAAGCTGCTGTAAGCACTGCAGTGTGTACCATGTCACTCATTGCTTGCAATCTCATGCGTAGCAGCACGAATGTGACCAGTATCTTCTGTGCACACATGGCCATAGTCCTTTTGAATAGGAGTTGGAACTTCAGATGAGAACTGTTTTAGAGAAACTGTGTTGCCATTTTTGTTTCACTGTATTAAACACTAGACCATCCAGCTTCACAAACCTTTTCTTCTTTATAAAAATTTTATGTACAATAACTGACTGCACATCACAAGGCGATGAGTAAATAGCCTTCAATGGCCTCAGTTGATCTAAATCCAGCTGTCATTTTTGATCAGTTACAGAGATGAACTACTAAATTTCCATGTCACAGTGCTAGTTGCTGTTGGTTTCCACTTGGAGTCTAAGCTCTTACAAATTATCTCTGGGTGATACCAAGTGTTCAGGTACTCAGCAGCTCCCTAACAAACTGAATTATGGTATTGCTGAGTTGTGCACAGGTGGGAGGTATCCCAGTACTGGGGTTTGCAGACAAGGCATTCAGTAAATGGAGAAAGCCCCCATAAATTCAGGAGAAAATAATCTAAATTCAGAGTTGCATGCTTGTGAGATGAAGAGCTAAAAAGCTCAGTTTTAGATGTGCCCAGGATGTTTTCCCTAAGCAGTCAGGCCACTGGTTAGACATACAGCTGCAGAGATCTGCTGTTCATTGTGCTTCAAACAGACTCCAGCCGTGAGCCTCACTCTTCAGACCCACCGTCTGCTGATCTGTGCCATTCTGGGAAGAGGCAACATGACAGCTTTAAGCAGTGGTGGTGTTTTATGCCAGTTTACAGGTAAAGCAGGGAATTTAAGCATTGACATTCATTTTGAAGTTGATCCTTTACTAAACACACTAGCAATACATAGGGAGAAAACAGAGCAACAATACAGTAAATCTAGAGATCTTCAAAACCCAATTTATTCTTATCTAGGACCCCAACTGTCCCTGTTATCTAATCATAAATGTATTTTTATTGCATGGGGTCACTGAAGGCCAAAGCTGAAGTTATTTTGATTTCCATTCTTCAACATATTTGGATTTCTCTTATATTCAATGCTGAACTTCCTCCTGAGTTTGGGATGTTTGTTTTTAGGATCTTTACCAAATCCTTGGAAGGCTGAACTCTGTTGTTGTTATTAAAAAATGAAGATTTTAGTTTGTGATCTCTCTAGATGAGCCTTTTACATCGACTTGAGGAGAGGAAAAATAGATGTGCATTTCAGTCTGGAGGACTCCACGTCAGTTTATTTATGGAGAAAGGTGGGCATAGGAGAAGGAAAATACTAACAGATTTGGTATTCTGGAAAATGTCAGTATTTGAGTAAAGGTACAGTGGGAAGACTGGTTTGAATTACATTCAGCTTAACAATGATGAATGACTTATCTGTAAATGCCCAAAAAGTACAATGCTCAGGAACTTTTTCTGCCAAGGAGTGCTGTTCAGGTGTAGATTTTCTCTGATCATGCTGGGAGATTCAGTGCTGGGGTTGTTTTACTCCCCATGAGAATAAAGTGGACTGAACAATGTGTAAAATCTTTTTCCTGTCATCAGTACCCCAGTGCTTTCAAGCCTCTCATCCTACACAGGATGAGTTTTACCAGAAGTTTTGCCCTATGATGTTTCTCAGGTTATCCCACAGACCCCAGCATGCCACGGAGGTTGCAGACTAATTCTGCATGACACCACCACACGCTATTTCCTGCTCTTCCAGAGAAATGTCCTTCATTTCACTGGAACATCACTTTGGATTTTTTTCCCCTTTTATATAAACAAAAGCAGGAAACTAGAGGAAAATGTAAAAATGACAAAAGATGGAAAGTGCCAGAATGTGGCCTGCGAACCTATCACTGCATTTCTATGCCCTTCCTCCACCAAAGGCTTCCTTGAGTCCCTGTTGGAAACTCTGCACAGAAAATATTCCCTTGTGGTGGTTTAGGAACGGTATTCCTCAGATTAATTCTCCCACTAAAACCACACTCTGTTCCCGCTCCCCCTCCAACTGGAGGCACAAAAGACAAAGATCCCAGGTTGAGATGAGAACAATTTACTGGAAACAACAATGAGATAAGAAAATAAACAGTAACAGTGACAATACTAAAGATAGAGGGTTTAAGAAAAGAAATGATTCACAGAGAAACATCCCCCTCCCCCAATAACAGACAATACTGGATAGGCCCCTCCATCATGTTTTCTCAGCCAGAAGGAATCCCTTCTCCCCAGAAGAGATTACTTCCCCCCTGCCTCCAGCAGTGATGTGAGGCTGTACAGAATAACCTCCATGTCCTAGTCATGCCCTCTCCTGGCTACCACAAAAAATGAACCCTGTCTTGGCCAAAACCAGGATATTCCTTTTTGCTTTCTTCTCAAGCTTAAGATGAATCAGATACCCTTCTGTTGCAACATGGTCAGAATGGGGTTGTGATCTCTTTGTCAATCAGGTGGGTCCCTGCAGATTGCCTGGACAGTAATGTGTGAGGAGACAAGTGGCATTCTGCCATCCTGGGCAGTCCCAAGTCCTCTGGGAGGTGGGCTGGGATCCTTTAATAAAATCTACCTGAAAACAAACCTGCAGACACCTAGGGACTACAGACTACAGGGAGACCTCATAAAGATGCTGAGTTTCATCTGTAATCTTCAACAAGCATTAGGAAGCAAGGGACAGCACTTGACCTTAGTGGAGCTGATGGAGAGGCCTGACCCACAGTGACTTGGGCATGACTTCAGCCTGTCAGGCCTCAGGCAGAAGCCTGAAGGTTCATAAAGCAGCTGAGAGGATGTGTTTGTCCACCTAAGGCAGCTCTAACCACTCTCAGGCTTTCTACGGGGGCCTAGAGTTTGATGGACTAGTCTTATCACTTGCCCTGCAACCCCTTCACCCCTCCAAATCAGCTTGATTTGATGCCTGTTTCTAAAAGAGTCAACCATGCATCAAGGCTTAGGCTTTAGTGTGTGAATAGGGATCCTATCTCTTTGAAACAGACCCCTCCTATGCTGATTCCCAGCATCAGCAATTGCCATATCCACACACTGTAACAAGGAAGCAAATCAAAGGTGACAACTACTTTCCCAGCATCTAATTCTCAGCACATTGCTTTTGCTGCAGTCTGGCAAGTTTGATATGAGAAATACCCCATGTTATTTTTTTGGCTTACAGAAAGGCTCCAAGCAGGGATCTTGTGCTTCTGTCCTAGATGCGGCAATAAACTTTTGGATTTGCTGCTAGTGTGTTGAGACTGCCAACATGTACACAATAAAAGTAATCCCTTCCTGTGGCCACAGACCACAACATGTTAGTGATCCATGGTATTATCCTGTTATTTAGTGAGTCATTGTCACTGCTGAAAAATACACACAGCTCAATAAGTTGTTAACAATAACACTGGATGTGAGAGACTAGTGTTTGTTTTACTCTAGAGTAACTTATTCCATATGGTCCTTTTAAAGCATGTTAAATATTAAGTCACTTTGGTCTGCCAACTTATTATTTCAAGATGAACTCCCAGATCTAGAACATAGCTATTTGAAGCAAGGCTTTGAAAGTATCTTCTGTCCAGGATAAATGCCCAGTTCAGGAGCAAGACAAATGTTCTGGATTGCCCTATCTTTAGCTGCATTAATAGGTCTCCACTTTTATTGACTGTCTAGATGATGTTTATTGCAGCTCTGCTGCCTGCTGGAACATCTTTCAGATGCAAGGCACATGCACAGGGCAGAAACCTGACCAAGGAGATAAAATAGGTTTATGTTCTAGCATTTACCTCCCATGTGTGCTTCACTAATTGCTGATGAACCAATTCTTTGTGGAAAACTAGTAAGTTTTTCAAATCTTCTTGGTAGTGTTAATTCATGGGGAAAATACTGCAAAGAGAGAGAGATAAAGCTGTGGAAGGTGTCCTCGTTTCACTCTCTGGCTACATTACTCAAAATTTTAACATAATAAGCTCCAGGACCCTTGTGTGATACCCTGTACTTGTGTTCCTACCATGTTCTGGACTGGGCCTAGTCCACAGCACAGCTTGGAAAACAAACACATTAAAAGGTTTCTCTCATCACGAAAGGTGTTCCCCAGGCCGCAATATTGGGACCAGTCCTGTTTATTTATTTGGAAGTGGTGGACTCACCATCTCTGAAGGTGTTTAAAAGATGTGCAGACATGGTGCTTAGGGAAACGGTTTAGTGGTGGACTTTGGTGTGTTAGGTTAACATTTGGCCTCAAGATCCTAGAAGTCTTTTCCAACCCAATATATTCTGTGATTCTATGATTTTATTTTTTTTCCACTGATTGTGGAAAATAGATGCTCCAGTTTCTTGATAACTGAGAGATTTGCCTTTTGGCTTGAGTTGATTTTGATCTGAAGTGAAGTTCTAAGAGGAAGAGTAACCGATACTTGGAGCATTTTAGAGCCCTGCCGATAACCTCATCCTTCCCCTGAAGTGTGACATATGTCCAAATTAATCTCAACAAAAGAGTTAATCTTGAAAGTTCTCTGCTGTGATTGTGTATGAGGATCATGTGGAGAATAGTTGGTACAGAATGTGAAGCTTTTATTATCAGAGAAGAGAAATCCTTGTGCTGCTTGCCATTGAAAATCTGCTTAGTTGGCAATGATTTGTTATCCGTCACTGATTAAGATTCAGGACAAATCATGAGTATTTTAGAAAAATTAGTCAGTCCCTTTCTAGACATTTAAAATCTCTGATATAAATCACCAAAACCCCTCCTGAGGATCCAAAATTTGGTGAGAGTCCTTGCGTTTTTACAGGTCAGGGCAAGTCTGTCTAGATGTGCACCTGGCTTCATGTGCACCTGGCAAGTGCCTTATATGCTAAAATCCCTGAATATGTACCTCCACAGAAAAACACTAAAAAAATTTTGGTCCTTTACCCTTAATTTCAATGTTTTTACCTAACCAGGCAGATTATTTTTAAGCATGCTTTGATGCACAGACCTAGAAGAATACTACAAAACAAGTTTGTAAGCATTACAAACTGTGCCACTACTCATGTTTTCTAGACATTTCCTGTCCCTGTTGATAAAAACATGCCCAATTTTAACATTCTTCTCTTTGAAACAGACAGTCCGATTATCTTGAAACGTGCCTTGATGTATGCAGCCTACAGAAAGTCACAGAACAAGACAAGTTTGAAGACTCTAACCTTAATAAAGTTGATGTCTCGCCAGCGCAAATGCCCTGCCTTCAGCCTGAGTTGTAGCTTCATTTCTCATCTTTGGAGTGGATTTCATTTGACAAGTGTCCTTTCTTTTGTGGCAGTGTCTTATGCAGAGCCTTCACTTCAGCTGGTTCTTTGCCCCACAAAGCTGTCTGCCGGAAGGCACTGCTGAATCAGGTGCTTTGAAGACCTGGAGGTGTGCTGAATGTGGCAGATGTTTATGACCTAACTGACTTCAGGTACAGCCTCACACATATGTCGCTCATTTGCCATGTTGCCATAATTAAGCACACAGCTGACCAATGGCCCCAAATCAGCCCTGACTATGTCACTTGCTTTACCTTATATTCTGGTTTTGCCTCTTTTTTCATTCCCAGGTTCTACTTCTTTATCAAGTCTCTCTCCTTCCAGACAACCCATTCATCTCTATTTACTTTTCCCTTGCTGGCCCCACATTTTTGACTTTATACACTTATTTGGCACCCATGATAGGGTTGCTTTGGTAATTTCTACTACAATCAGCAATTAAGGAAGTACCCTGCATTTGTTGTAGGCAATGTTTCTCTTTTCTACCATTTTTCATGCTGCTGTCTAGTTAATGTTACTGATCAGGTATAGCCAGCTGCTTGTATATTGCCCTTCTTCTTACAATCTGTAGGTTCTGGTAGCTTCTCATAACCTTATTTCATGTTGTACCTTATACAGCTATGTCAGGATTAACCAAAGATAGTATTTTCATAGAATCATAGAATGACAGAATGGTTTGAGTTGGATGAGGCCTTAAAGATCATCCAGTTCCAAACCCCCTGCTATAGGCAGGGACACCTTGCACTAGACCAGATTAGACAAAGACCCATCCAACCTGGCCAGGAACACTTCAAGGGATGGAGCATCCACAGCTTCACTGAACAACCTCTTCCAGTGGTGCATTTTACCCTCTGAGTAAAGAATTTCTTATTGCCATCCAATCTAAATCTCTCCTCTATTAGTTAGAAACCATTACAGTTTTTATACCACTATCTGCCCATATAAAAAATTGCCCTCATTTTTATAAGCACTCCCCTTATAGTATTGAACAGCCACAATGAGGTCTTGGTGAAGCATTCTTTTCTCCAGGCTGAACAACTCCATCTCTCTCAGCCTGTCTTCACAGAAGACGCATTCCATCCCTCTAATCATCTTCATGGACATCCTCTGGACCTGCTCCAATAGGTCCATGTCTTTCCTGTGCTGAGGACTCCATACCTGGATGCAAGACTCCAGATGGGGTCTAACAAGGACAGGGTAGAGGCAGTGTCTTTGTGTGTCTTTGCTACAAGGAGTACCCATGTGTGCCCTTGCGCTGCTGTCTCCGTGCTGTGGTTTGGTCAGGGCATATCTCAGCTTACAGTTCACAGTGGGACAGGCTCATGAAAGGGCAAATGAAAGGGATTGCCAAGACAGGATGGATGTTTCCAACACAAGACTTCTGTGCCACCAGCTCCTGAAAGCATTTGGGTAAGGTTAAAGATTCCTATGGCAGAGCATGAAACAGCAATGGAAGTGAACAAGGTTAGTTTTTCCAGTAGTCAGGAGAGGAGATGGCTGGAACCTGAACATTGTTCTATACCACCTCAGGTCATTACAGAGCAGGGTGGGAAAAGAGTCTTTTTCTGGAAGGAAGGGCTCTTTTCCAGTTGGAACAGCTTGGCTGCACTTGGGTCAGGAGCTGTGAATCACTCTCTCTTATGTACACTTTTGTTATTAATATTGTTGCTATTACTGTCCTTTTTCTTATCTCATTGCTGTTTCTAGTCAATTGTTTTTATCTCAAACTATGATCTTTGCCTTTGGTGCCTCCAGTTGGAGGGAGGAAGGGGAGCAGCATACGGTTCTAGTAGGAGTATTAAATTGGAGAATATCTTGCCTAAACTATGAGAGCCTGGAACAAACCTTGACAGGACAAAACCCAAGTCGGATATATGATGGAGTTGAGAGCAACAAGCTCTTTTCCCCAGGGTCCTACTTGCTAAACGGCTCATCCACCCAGGAAATTGTCCACCAGCCTGGAACTAAGGTCAGTCTGCTCCTAGGTTTTGTAAGGTTGAATAGTATTGTCACCTAGATCTATCTTCCCGGCATGGCCTAATTTCCAGTATTTTGACTGTTCTGCTATGCCAAATCTTTGTCCAAAGCCCAAAGGTGCATTTTCTTTTCTTTCAGCCTACTAACAACAACCTTGGTTTTCTGTTAATGATGTGCTGAATGTCTTCTGATTGTTCATCTCTCAGATACATCTTTCTGATGAAATGATGTTGAGAATTCAGTCACCTAAACCTGATTTGAATTCAACAGAGGTTTGCTCATCCTGATCTTAAAACCTTTCGGTGATACAATACACACTTCTCCTCTACAGACAAGCCAGCTGCCTGCACCATCACTTTCATGGCTACAGAAAGCCCTTCCTTGCTCCAAACTTTGGTGTCCCTGCCTATAGGTTAACCCCCTGACTTCTTACCTTGTCAACAGAAGGAATGGAAAACATCTATTCTTTCAGATTTGCAAGGATATGTCTCCTCTTGACTTGACAGTTTGCATTCCTGCAATATTTCCTCTTGAATCATGCCTTCTAGACCTCTCACTTCTCTTATTTCTTCCCATTGGTGGCTCTGCAACTGTTGCATTCTTTCCTAGTGCCACGGGTCATATAAATACTGCTGTTATCTCTGGAGTCCACTGATAGGAAATAAAATGCCAGATACTGTTAACAGCCCTGGCACAAATACCAAAATACCACACTGGGGTCTTGAGGTGCAGAGGCCAGAAACTTTCTTAGTAACTGAGGTGCCCATGGAAGGGAGCTGAATGGAAGAGAAAAGCCTGCACTCCCATCAGCCCCGTAAGACACTGGTCTGGCAAACATACAGCTGCCTACACACCAGTGGACTGGTTCTACTGACAGATCTTTGCTCTCTCCCCAGATGGTCAAGCTTTCTCATCAGTGCCATTCCCTCCAAATCTGCCACTGCACTGTCTGCACTGCTAGAGCAGGAAGCACAGCAGCAGCCAGGGAGTGCTTGAATCCCCAGGCCTCTCTCTCTCTGATCTCCAACCTGTGCACATATGCTCCACAGTAGCTTGTGTTTCTAGTCTAACAGCTACGGTCAGGATATTGTCTCACCTGCTGAAGAGATGGGACCTCCTGAAGGAGCAGGAGCTCATCTGGATAAGCAGAAATACAGGAGAGGAAGAAGTGAGAGCTTGCACAATCTGCATTAGAAAACATCTGCACATATGTGCTCACATATCCATGTCCCTCCCTCACATACAAACACAGGGATACAGCCTCAGAACCTAAATAGATTTTCCAGAAGCTGGGTTCAGCTTCCTGTAAGAGCAGAAGACTTTTAAAAGACACTTGGGGATTTCTAACCATGAGGCAGGTGGCAAAGAAGCATCTTCAATTGTTTTCAAACATCATCACAATCCAGAAATCATAAAACCATTCAGCTCAGAGCAGCTTTCAAACAGACCATGTTTGACATTCCAAAAGGGGAATAGATGGCCAAGCAACAGCATTGAAAGAAGAAGGTGGTTTTACAAATGATGCAGTTTCATTTCTCCAAAGTCTCCAGCAAAATCCCCAAAGCCTTAACTGTTAAGTAATCAGGAAGTTAAACCTGGTTTTTTGTTGTGTTTTTTTTTCTTGGTTTTTTCCTTCATTAAATTGTCTTTATATGCAGGGCTTAGATTACTGTGTTTAGGGCACACAACACTGGTTACTACCTCACCACTGCTTGAGCATCCAGCACACAGAGGACAAGCATTTTTGGTTCATACTTGTTCTAGAAGAAAATAGAACACATAGAACAAACTGTGGCAAAATAGCAGGATCTCAGTGAACCAGTGAGAGTCCCTGGCCAATGGACTAAACACCTAAGCTGTGGGAAGAGAAGGAAACTGGAATAAAAACCATGCTGCAGTGTCAGCTGTTCCAAGGGTGGAGTCAACCAGGAACAAGGAAGGGTACAGGCCTTCTCCAAGGTGTCTTGGGAAGACTGAGAAGCACAGAAATTCCAAGCCACATGGGTCCTTGTGGCCTAAAATTGACTGCTGCATGCTGATAATAGCATGTTCCTTGCTACTGGTCTGTTGCCAGGATTCACAGGCTCATCTGTGGCAGAGCTGGTCAGTGCTGGAGGGACACCTAGACAAGCAAGGCCACTTGGAGGTGAAACGAGGCAGAGGTTGGTAAAGTTAAAGCAGCAAGAAGTCAGGGAAGATTTCTGACCACCCTTAAGGACAGCAGATTAGAGTCCATTATAGTAAAGAAATGCTTCCCTTTAAGAGAAGTAATTTCACAACATCTCACCTAATGGGCTTGCTTTTTGCAAGGTGTTCCACCAGCTTTCTTGATGTGGAATATATAAATAAAATATAAGTAAGGTGCTTTATGCAGCTGAGGTCAGTCACTTCTCACTTTTAATATAAAAAATCTATTTTCCCTGGAATATTCAGCCTTGCTTAAGGCTGGCAAATAGATGACAGAGAGGAGGCCGAATTACCTTCACAACCAGGGGCAGCAGCCAGAGTCATGCACTACATCTGATTCACCCTGGACTTCCCACTTACAGCTATGAGAACCTTGCACACAGATCAAATGAGGAATATGGCCTCATGTAGCCAGAGCTCCTGAGGAAGCATCACCGTCTCCAGTTTGCAGGACACAGCTCCCACATCTTGCCATATGGTACTTACACTTCTGTTTTTCTGGAAATCTCGGCTCCTGGAGTTGTGTGATTACGTATCACTCTTATTTTTACTTTTTTCTTTGAACTTACTTTTGGTTGCCAAGTAAATGGAAAAGCACCAAACTTCCAGATTTCAAAAGCAGAAGGGAAATCCAGAGAACACAGCATTTGTTATTTCTTAATTCTGGATTTGGGGGTAACTATTTTTTTTCCACCTAATTTTTTTGGAGGTTAGGACAGCCTTGGAATGGTGGTGAAAAGAGCTGAAGCATCAAATGGAGAGTGCTAGCGCCTATTCGACTGTAGTGCTGCCTCCAGGCTGGCACTTTGCACTTCCATGGCCCCTTGCAGGGAGGCAGCAGAGACACTAGGCTATTGCTTTCACTGGGAAATACATTTCAGTTGATCTTGCATCTGCATTTCTAGTTCCTGTATTCTGCAGTTTTGTAACAGCCAAACAAAGCCTCACTGGTGTTGTGGTTTTGGTGGGCAAAGATGCTAAATGACAGGCAGTTCAGCAGGGAACATCCAGTCCTTCATTCTTCTCACTGTGACTCAGTGAGTCCAGCTAGGTGTTGGTTTTTCCTGAGAAGTGGGAGTGAGATACTCCTGTTGGCATGCACTGCCCTTGAGACAAATGACAGCTGCCAGAAGGCTTTTTTGTTTCTACCACTTTGAGAAAGTGAGGAGACAGTTTGCACCTTGTACATCTCTTACAACAAGCCCAGGTGCTGAAGTCATTCTGTGCACATATTGAATTTTTCTGTATATGTCTGGTGACCATAAAGCAGTTTTTTCAAGAAGAAAAGTAAGATTCTGAAGCAGAATTTGAAGAGAAGAGTGTGTGGTTTGGTTTGTAGACTAGATGTTTGCAAAATACATGCAACTCTCCCCATTTACAAGCTCCCTAAGCTCACATCCAGCTCCTCTAACTACTTCTACCAATCCCCATGCAGTAGGTGGTTTCAACCTCCATGCAGCAGGTGGTTTCCAGTATGTCTCTCTTTTGTGTCTGCCAGACATAAACAGTGCTCTGCAAAATTTGGCCAGCCTTTTCCTCTTCCAGGAAAATTCTCTCCCAAGCTGTTACATGCTATGCTCATCAATTAGGGCACTGAATTTATTGTTTAAACCTGCATAAAACACAGCATAGAGCAAGTATTTGGGGGAAAGCTCAGAAACAGCCCAAGCATAGTTTCTCCATTTACCTCTGCAGACTCTCAAAACATGACAGTGACAGCAAACCATAAGCTCTCAAGTCCATTGAGCACTGCCTTCTCCCTGGGATACACCCTATACTCTTGGTTTTCCAGGGGAGAAGATACTTTCCACATCCAAGCCCCCTGGCCAGTTGCTGCACAACTGTCATGCAATTCAGACCTCCCTGGGATCATCAGGACTCAGACTGCCCCAGGTACTTGGAAACAGTTAAGAAGGCACTGCCTGGAGAGCTCAAAAAGAAATATATGATGTCCAGCACACAAAATTGCCCTTCCTAGTCACTGCTGTGTCCCACTTCATTTGCCACATTCTAAATGCCTGATTTATCCTCCTAACAGTAAAGGCAGGTTTGAAGGTACCAGTGAAAGTGAGTGCACTGGAAACTATGTTTCTGAACATCTTTTTTAGAAACACCACTCTCCAGGATTCTTCAGGTCTCTGCCAAGAACACGCATAGGAGAGCCAGTTCAGTGAGCACATGCTCAAGTCTACTGCAGTGAGGAGCAAAGACAGATGGATGGCAAGCCAGAGGTGACAACCTATCTGCTTCTGCAGGACCTCTCTGGCATCTTTTGAAACAGTCAAGGAAAACCATGGCCAGTGATAACTAGCCAATGAGGATTCACTGGTTATCCTCCAGCATTATCTGAACCCAAAAGCTGGAGCAGAGACCAAAGCATTCCATTGAGGAGATGTTCCAAACAAGGCTAAGAAAGGGCAGTGAGACTGCTGCTTGGAGGTAAACACACTTTGGTTGAGCTGAAGACTAACCTTGCCCTGACCTCTTGTCTCTTTTACAGGGAATATAAAGCAGAATTTTTTCAAGCGAAGAAGTACTTGAAGTCTTGTGTTCCCCATGTCTGAATTGTGCAGCAGCTCAGATGTCGTTTTTTCAGAAGGCATCGAGCAGAGAATTGGCCTGCACCATTCTGTCCTGTGCTCGAGATTCCACAGTCCACTAACGCCATTGTCTGCAGGAACAAGTTGCCTTTCTGCTCTGCATATGTAGACAATACCCAGAAACCTCCTCCGGCAACTGCAGAGAGATGCAGGCTGCTGTCGGAGAGAGCTGTGGGTGTGCATGAATGAATGAATGAATGAATGAACCATTCGCTAGTATTGGCATGAGAATCTCCATGATTTTGAGACGACTAATTAGTGGTTGTAAGCATGTTTGCAATGGTAGGTGTTCACTTTCATGACTGCAGAGACAGGGAAGTAAAGGTAGCTGGAGGAAACTGCTACCTCTCCCAGAACAACCCAGGCTGCAATCATGCTGAAGCATGGATGTGCCCACATCGTGACAAACTTGCTGTGTCAGGACATGAGCAGTCTTGTTGCATTTTTGCCTAGAGCATCAGGGAGAACACAGGAGCATTTGCTCAGCTTGCCCAGCAGATTTCATAGCCCATACAGAGCTCTATTCTATTACAGCTACTTCAGCAGGCTTGGCTGAGAAAAAGCAGTATGAACCATGGCCACTGCAGTCCTGTAACACAGGATCTCCTCTCTACAATTGGACTCCATGTCTCTCCTACTCCCTGACTTCCACTCTTACTTTCAGAGCCCAACTCCACCTTTCTCTTGCAGACTGTAGAAAATGAAGGTCTGAATGCGCCTGGAAAGGGGTGTGTGAAGGACTGGGGAGTGAGGCATATCTTATCCCAGGCTCCCAGCTTCATATTCCTCCTAACCAGTCACTTTTCGAGCTATTGAAAGCTGCTCTTATGTTCAGGCAGGATAATGCTACTTCACCTTTTCGGTCTCAGCGGCATTAAGGCTGGGTGATACAAAGGATTCATTTGCATGAACTAATGGGCATCACCACAAACACTGACAAACTCTTGTTTTCTTCAGCTCTCTTCGAATGGCACAAAAATCGCACAGCTGAAGCAGCATTTCTGAGAATCTCAGCAGGAGGCACTGGGAGACAGGAACACACCCTGGAAACTGCAGAGACAGGTGAGCTGGGAGGAACGGAGGATGTGCCTGGCTCTTCAGAGGGCAGCTCACCAGTGTATCCCCATTAGCACTGTTTATGTCTGGGTGATCCAGAGAAGTTGGGCACTATATTCACTGAAAGAGACAGGAAGTATGTCAGCAACCTTAACAGGGAAAATGGGGAGCTTTAGGGAGAACTTCATGACTAAAATCTGAGTTCCACTACTTACTGTCGCAGCGATTAGACTTCAGTATGCAGGGTAAAAACCAACAGCAGGGATTGTGTTCTCTGCAACCATGCCATTTTTTTCTGCTCACACTATCCTTTTACCATGCCAGCTTGTGCAGCACCTTGCATCCTGGAGCCACTGCCAAAACCAAATGCCACCAATACACACCTACTGCTCTGCTCAGTCCTTAATCAGAGCACAGCACTGTGCATGCTATACACATTTAGCTGTGCTCATTTTATATCAATGGCCTTGCTGGGAGAATTGAGTACCGTCAAAGTACCATCACACATGGACAGATGTGCAACCTTATCCCTCCTCTGAAGGGTTTTAAAACAAAACAGGTGAGACAGAAAATCAGAGTTAGATACTGGACACAAAATCATGGTTTTTTTCTAAACCAAATTCTTATATGGAAATGCCTTTCATCCCATGTGTAGGCAATAAAAAAAGTGAGACCAAAGCCAAATAATATCAATAACAGCTGCAACACTAAGTAGCTGGTTTGTTGTTTGGTCCGCTCATCACAAAGTGCTTTACAAAGAAGTTTTCTGGCATTATCCATGTCATATACTTCATCTTGGAAAGAGAAATTTAGTTTTCTATCTCTGCTGAGGGACATGGTGGTGCAAAAATTTTTAAAAATTTTTTTGAAAGCAAGGACGAAAAGCACAGATGAAATCCAAAAGCAAAATTCTGTCTTACCAGTGGTGACAAAAACTACAGGCACAGCTGACAAGATAAGAGGGAGAAGGTGTAAGAAGGTGCAGGAGCTAGAATAATGTCTTTGCTTTTCCACAATTCTTGTTGTACCTGAGGATCTGGGCATAGAGGGCTAGTCAAGGTCGCTGGGTACTTGCAGCTACCAGTGTGTGAGTTATTAGCTCTGGTCCTATTTTAAGTTCCTAAAGTCAGAGAGTTTTGCCTGGAGGGTGGGACAATGGGTTCATCTGCTCCTTGCTGGAGCCAGCGAAGGGTGGAGGAGTCATTCAGGCATGGTGAAAGGGGAATTGCCCACAGGAAGGACACTTGTGCCAGCCTGAGGTGCAGCAAGTCCTTCTCTGCCAGGCTGCTGCCTTCCTGCAGGACCTCCTCAACCATGATGACCCTCCTGCGGGGACAGGAGGTTCTGTGGGTTCAGGGGCTGACCAAATTGCCAGATGTGAGGGCAGTTCCCAAGAAGGCCCTAACTGACCCACATGCTCTTTGCCTGACACCCCATGTCCCTCACTGTCCTCTGCAAACACCACAACTTTGAGGATGTAAAAGCGGGGTGAATCCCAACCCAAGTCCCCTTGGGATGCTCCTGGCCTCCTGCCTCCCCACAGTGGCCATGGGCAACACTGTGGGGCATGGGAAGAGACACAGCAAGGCACTCCTTGTACACACACACGTTTCTCTTCTCACCATCTCTCCTAGGGCTCACTCCCTCCTGCAGGATGCAAATGGGTTCGGGATTGCCCTGGCAGGCTGCAGGGCGGTCGGGTGGGATGCGACGAGCCACGGCGGGCAGGAGCTGACTGGTCAGGGTGGGCTGGACTGGAGTCAGGCAGGGCATGGATGGGGACTAACCCGGGCGGGGCAGAGCAAGGCTGGGGGCAGGCAGGTCATGGATGGG
>JAOXXN010000446.1:7944417-7960001 GCA_026770055.1 Myrmophylax atrothorax | reverse complement strand
AGGGCTGGGATGGGGGACCCGGAGCCGTGTGGGGGCCGATGGGGAGGCGGGGGTAGGATGCTCACACACACACATGGGAATGTTTTCTACAACCCAGCTACGGCACCTTTAGGCAGGCGAGGGGGCTCGTCCCCCTCCCCCGCCGGCCAATCGCGACATGTCGCGACGGGAGGCGCAGCTGCGGCGCGGGGTTGCCTTCTCTGTACCCCAAGAGCCGGACTTTGCTGGGCAGGTGTGGTCGGGCAGAGGGCTGGAGCAGATCTCCTTCCCCGGGGGGCTCACGGGCGCATCTCCCCGTGCGCGGCGGGGTGCGGTGCCTCCGCCTAGCGAGGCTGTGCGTGTCTCCAGGCAGGGCTGCTTTTCCTGCCTTGAAACGGTTCCCGAGGTGAATGGTCGGAGGCACCTGCAGCTACGCTGAAATTCCCATTTTCGTCTCCAGCAGCATGTGTTATTAAGGGCTGGCATTAAGCAGCGCTCATCACGTAGGCTTTGTCTAGGTGGAAGCATGGCTGGGGCTCTTCCGTCATCTTGAGTTTAATTCTTTATTCACAGCCTTGTTGCTTCCCTCCCCACCGAGCCATGCAAAACAACTCTACACTCTGCTCTGTCTCCAAGGCGAAAGCAAACTGCCAAAATTTTGCAGAAATGCAGCAAGCACAAGGGAGAACTGGAGCCTGAAAATGAAAGCTGTAGTAAAACCACAAGGTCACAGGCGTGTGGGTGCGAGTGTGTGATTTCAGGGCTCCTCTTTGCTTGCGCTTCGCAGAAAGCTGTTCCTCCAGTCCCAGATGCTGGAAATTTGCAAGTCAGGAGGTGGAAATGAAGGCTGAGAGGGGCTGGGATTCTCTGTGTGCTCTCCTGACACTTGCCTAGGTATTCATATGGTTTTTGTCATCACCACAAAGAGAAGAGATGCACTTTTATTTAGAAAAGGGAAGCTGGGACACTTGTATGTTGATGTGATGGTGGCATCCAGGAAAAAAAAGAGCTGTGCTATATGGCTTTGGCTGAGGAGGTGCGTATCACCAAAGAAAGGCATTTGTGGTCCCTTGGGAGCATCTATTAATTATTTCTCTCTCCCCTTTTTCTTCTGATTGATTCTTCAGTAGCACCTTTGCCCCTTGTCCAACACAGACATTTAGTCCAAGTAGGGAAATAATCTAACATTTCTGGAGCCATAACCTGCCAGCCAAGCCATGAACTCCCACCACCAACTCCCCAGGAAAGCTGATGCATTGTCTGACTCCTTTTACATCCCACCAGCTCTGTTTCTCTGGAGGCATAAACAACTTTGAAGTCAGTGTTGGGGAGCCACGTTTATCAAAGCTTCCTCTGCACCAGGGTTTGTGTTTAAGGTACCTGAGAAGGTTGGATGTACTTTTTATGTCAGGCATCTCTGAATGCCAACACCGAGTTGCACAGTTTAATCTGATGAAACTTTGCTTTCTTCTTTCTCCCCCCACTTGCACTAAGGTTTTTGTGATCTATTGGCTGTGAATTGCTCCTAAGACTTAAATAGGCTGCACCTAGTTTTCTCTGCTGGCATTGCTGTACATGGTATGGCACAAACTTTGGCTTATATGCTTGCTCCTGGAAGTGTCTACAGCATCTTAAATGATGTTGTATAGGCACAGCCACTTCTCTGCCTTTTGTGGTGTCCTGATCTGCTCGGGGCTTTCCGGGTTGCTATTTTCTGGCATTGCACGTCGGACAGAATTTGGTTTTCTGCTGTGGTTTTGAGGGGATACTGTCCTGATGACTTACCAGGGAAAAAACACTGTTCTCCAGCATCCCAATGAAACTTAGATCCTGTAATAAAGCCCAGTGACCCCCAAGATACAAGTGTCACTGGACAACCAACCAACAGGTTGGTCATAGACAATACATGTCTATGGCTGTCCTTGCGACGGGTATGGGGAACAGTCTGGAGTTCTGTTCAAGCTCAAGGTGCCATGATCTGCATGTGCTCCCAGGTCATGGACATTGGTGCCACAGCTATGCAAATACTGGATGCACCTGGGTCTGCTGCAGAGTACTCAGAGTTCTGTGCTGTTGAGACTCTGACATTCAGTATGGGCTGAGCTCACTGACCAGTCCTTCCCTTGCCAAGGGTGTGAGTGGTAGCTCTCCAGCTGTGTTCAGGAAGCTTGTAGGAACTTGGCTTTTTTCACTATCTATATCCCTCTGGTGATTTTAGCTGAAATTGGAAAGAGGGGGGAGCGATGTGAACAGACAGACAGACGTGGAAACTGTGATTTCATATTCCTGGCTTCCTAAGGAAACCTGGCTACAAATAGAAGTGAGATTTGGTGCTGCAAAGAGCTCCTGGGGAAACAGAGAAGGCGGGGGAGTCTGAGGAGAAGGGAGGGGTGGTTAACCTTGTGTTTGAGGTAGGTAACAAATGCCTGGTGCATACCTGGGCTTAGACTCCCTTTCCTGAGATCTGGGGGTCTAAAAGCCAGGCATCTGCTCAGCACTAGCATTCAGCTCCCTCTAGAGTCAGCCGTGCCAGAGCTGTGCCTGTGGACGGTGACTCTGCTGGGAGGTGCTACCCAGCCAGGGCCAGTTGCGCAGCTGATGAGCAAAGCATGCCAGGGTGAGCCTTCGCCCAGACTAACCTGCTCAGCTGCTATCTAGTACCATGTCCAAATTGCCCAGGTCAACAGCCTTCATTTGCCTCAGTCTTTCCCCACACGCACACTTCTATGGATGTCTCCCACCTCTTCATCCCTGGATGGTCACAGGGAGGTGGTACTAGGGATTTGTCTCTGCTCCCTTGAAGCTTTCTGTTCCTGCAGAGCCCAGGGGAGCATCCTGCTGCACAGAGGACCCACACACAGCTAGAAACCCAGTGCAAAAACAGTCCCAGAGGGAAGAGCAGACACAGGCATAGAGGAAAGCAACAGGCCTGTTAATTCCTCCCTTCTGGCCCCTTTGGGGCATCTCTGCACAGATACTTCCTCCCCAGGCTACCCAGAAGCTTCAGGCTTATTAACAGTGTTTTATTCTTCTAGCACTCACAGGAGAAGCTCTTCCCATTTTACAGAGGGAGACATGGAGCACAGGGAGATAAAGGGCTGCCCTGAGTTTGCACAGGGAGTCTGTCAGCAAGGCAGCCTCAAAGCCGGCTCATGGAGACCAGGCAGACAGCACTGTGCTTAAATTAGCAAGGGAGATCCACAGGCAGAGAGGAAGGTGTTCACAACCCAGGAGGAACCATAGGGAAGAACCTGATGCTGCTTGATAAAGAAGAGACCAAAGGTGAGTTGTAGGAATAGAGAAGTGGTCTGGAGACAGCAGCAGTAGGAAAGGAGATGTTTAAAAAAACCCCAAACCAACCAACCAACCAACCAAAAGAAACAACCCCAGAGAAATGTAGCAATTCTCCCTTGCTTTTTATTTCCTGGCATATTCCTTGCTGAGATCCTGAGTCGTGGGGGAAAAGGACAACTTGACACTTGGTCTTGCGTGAAAAGCAAGACTCTAGTCTCCCTCACAAACACTTCCAAGCTCGTTTTGTGCAAGCTGCCCCCAAGTTCATCCAATGTGGTTGCAATTCTATGTCGGGGATGTTTTGTTTTCTCTGTTTATTTTGGAAAGTTGCTGAGGAAATTCTGGGAGGAGATTGGATGCTACATTGAAGAGATAGGATACTTGGAAAAATCACTTGCAGACTGGTAATTATTCTTACTTTTTAATGTCCTTTACAGAAAACAGGGTGGCCTGATGTGTGTTTTACTTGATTGGCTTCATGGAGGGCTTGTGTCTCTGACTATATTTGGAAAGGTTCTGATGCTTTTTTGTACTGATGCAATCAGGATGCTGATGGCCTGGAAATCATTTTCCTGATGTGGAGATCTGGAGGGTCATGGGCAAGGGATGCCAACAGGCTGTGCCTGTTTTGGAGTGGCAGAGCTGGGTGGAAGGGAGCAGGAGCCAGGCAGAGCTGGAGCAGGGAAGTGAGCCAAGGGTTTTCCAAGCTGTGTTTAAAGTGCCGTCACGCTGTGCAGCCCTGAGTGGCAACACAGTGTTTGGACTTAGCGGCTTTCCTCCTCCATCCGGGTCTGGATGTACAGCCAGTGTGGGGGTAGGGTCCTTTTCCTGCTTTGATGGGTAAATCTCACAGCTGTCAGGAGCTAAGTTTTACTGAAGCTGTGCTGTGGGGTCAGTGTCAAGGTCAGAAATGGAGCCTGTGGCTGCCTAGACAAATCTCCAAGCACCCCATATCTCCTTGCAGGGCTGTTGGCATCTGTTTTGTGTCCCTTGGCTGTAGGGAACTGGACCTGGGCTCTTGCCTGATTTGCTGACTGATGGTCAGAGACCAAACAATTTATTGTGGGTTTTTTTCCCTATGGTCATGTCTTTTCCCAGTACAGGCTTTGCCCAAGCTGCCTGCTGTAAAGGAGATTGCTGCTTTCTATGAGGCACAGGTGTACAGGCTTCAGCATTGCCAGAAAGAGTCAGCAGGAGAGGAGACATTTACTAGCCATCCAGAGATAGGGTGGTAGGTGTAAGTCCCATGCATGGAGGCAAGGTATGCAGTGATTTCTCCTAGGAAGGCTGGTTATTGCTTGCAGTAGACTCTTTAAGTGCTGCTCTGCTGCAAGACAACTGGAAAAGGGGTGCTGCAACTTGGAGACTTCAGGTCTGACTGTGGGGTAGGAGCAGAAGGCATGGTGGGGTGGGGGACACTTGTTGGCCAGAAGAGCCTGCCTTTTGAGGGCTTGCTGTCTTTTCCCCAGGGACAGTGGCAGGAGAATGAGCAGCTGACTTGCTTTGAGGCTCTGTTTCTCTAGCTTGCAGGCTGGCCATACCTTGCAGTAACTATTAGCTGCTTCTTTGTCAGTTTTTGGCCCTCCGGTTGAAGGTAGATCATCTTTCTTCTGCCCCTGACACCAGCAAAGAGTGGTTTGAGCTGCCTTCACTGTCTCTCTGCAGCAGTGCACTCACACTAGGAAAAGACTGTCTCTGACTAGGGGATGGGGAAGGGCTGTCTGGGAGTCCCCATGGTGTTTCATGTTGAAAAGCAGCCACTCTCATGTGAAGAGCAAACTTTCTCCTGGCCCCCAGCAAGCGACCAGGCACCCTGTGGGGAGAGGATCCTGCTCCAACGTCCAATACACCAGTGACACGGCTGTGAGGACACCTTCTCCCATGCAAGCTGCCAGTAAATTCATAGTAGTGGTGTTTATTATGAGGCTGATGTCGCAGTGGGGTGGGCACTGTTGGGTGGCATTGGCAGTGGCTGTAATGGTGTGAACACTGCTGTGTTACAGCTGCTCTGTACAGGTTTTCTATTGAGTGCTGGGAAAAAAGACCCCATGGAAAGTCTCTCAGTCACTCTTTGTGTGGCCACTCATTCCTTGTGAGCCCAGGCCGTTTCCTTCCTTGCTGAATCCTTCTGTAACTAAAGTGTCTGGACTAGCAGTGTTTTTTCAGTACTCTTAAAAATAACGGTGCTTCCAGCATGTTGCTGATGATCATAGACCTGTGTGTCATACAGTGGTGTAGGAAAATAATGGGAAGGGTCTTAAAGTGGATATTCAAGGCTGAATTACCCTAGTGAAGATGGGACTTCTGGGGGGCTGCTGTGAAGAAAAAGCTGTGCTTTGTTTAAATGCAGAGCAGCTTTCAGGCTTGCTTTGCATGCAGCGACCAGCCAGCCTGAAGGAGCAACGCTGCCAGGGAAAGATCAGAGCAGAGTCTAAAAGGCTGTTTCCTCCCCATCTGGCAGCTCCTGAGCTGGGGGGCAGGAGTATGAGCTGGCAACATGAGCTCTGTCCTACCAATTTGTAAAACTGAGAGCTCCCATATCCATCAGGGAGGCAAGTATCTCTGCAACCCTCCTATGCCTGCTCTGAGTAAAAACTGCCTTCCTGGTGTTTGACAACGTCAAGGGTTGGAATAAAGGCTGGACCAACATCTCTTGGCTGGGAGCTACATCTGAACTGAGCTTGTCATTCAGCCTCTCATGGGCTTTTCTCCCTGGCTGTGCAAAATGACCTGCTGGCATCTCTGGGGAGCTTGTCCAAAAACAGAAGGGACTCAGCTGCGACTTCAGGAGAATCCACATTGGGCTCTGTCTCTCCTGGTTAGCTCCAGCTCTCCCTGAGAGCTCTCCAGCAGCCCCAGGACAGTTCCACTCCTGCAGTGGTAAAAACATCTCCGGTTGCTGTCCCTGGGCATTGGGTAGTGCTGTGCTGGCCTAGGATAGTGGTTTGGGATTTTTCACCACACATGTATGGCCAGCACCAAGCCAGAGAGCACCCTGTGTCCCTGCCTTGTGCTGCCATGATCCATCTGACCCCAGGGGCATTGGGGTAGTGCCTCCAAGGCCATGAGCACCATGGCCGGCAGGGTTTGCCGGGGCTGCCAGCTTGACACACTGTGTATCAGCACATGCACTTGCTTTTATTGTTGATGGCCAGGATGGGAAATGCAATTGAGACACCTTAATGAAAAGCTAACAAAGTTGGGTTTGGAGGGAGAGCTGGTCTTGTGATAGCCTTGCTTCTCTCATTGTGGAGGAATGTAAATTATTTGTCTGGGAATATTCCTACTACAGTGTGTTGCCCATGGGCCAAGACCCTAGGCAAAAGCAGAGTAAGAGGGTCTGTGGGGACCAAGCTGTTTATTTGGGATTGTACAAGTAAAGAAATGCTGATGATTTAATACCAGCTGCTTCTCAGAGATATTTTGAGTGTCAGGTTCTGGTTGCATGTGTGTAACTAGCATGTTGTGGCCAAGCATTTTCTCCCTAATTCCTGAGTCTCTCTGTAAATTGGTTTAAGTAGGAAAGCTGGTGATGGGATGTCAGTTTTACTTGATGACCACAGCATACAATGCTGGAGAATGTAGAACACAGAGCTGGGGGATGATATTGCTGCTCAGAGGGCACACTTTGTCATGGCTGGTGGGTTTTTCTTCCAAAGCACTGGCCATTTCTTATCCCTCTGAGCTCTCCAGAAAAGTTCTACATTTCTTGCCTCTTGCCATCTGAAGGAAAAATATTGTTTGTACATGAAGTGCTAGTTGGGAATGCCAGAAAGATGGATTGCTCAGATGCAAGCCTCTAGGCCTTTTTTCCTCCTGTTTAACATAATATGGGACTTGATTTAAAAAAACCCAAACAAACAAAAAATCCCAAACCAGTTCACATTAGAATGTTTGAAAAGGGAAAACGTGGCAAATAAAGTTCAAATTACTTATTCATTTGATTTTATAGGGTTTTTTTTCTGGATGAGACTTCCGGTGCCCAAATCCTTTTAAGATTGTAGAGTTGGTCCAAAGTGTGATGGGACTCTCCTATGACCTAAATCAGTGACCCAAAGCATAATATTTTTTCCAGAACCATCTGTTTTCCCTTCTTGCCAAGGGGATTTCACAATGCCTGATTGCTCTGAATAATTGTACATGTGCAGGGATATTACTTGCCACAGGGAGAAAAATTAACTGAACAAGGGCAGGTGGATGCTCTTGAGTTTTTTGAAGAAACAACTATCCTTTAGAAGGAGAGGGTAAAGAACCATGCAACTGAGTAATATTTTATGCCCATAATGAATTTTTTTAAGCCTACATATTTAAAAAGGATACAAAACTACACTTAGGAGCTATCTGAGATAAACAGAGTAGATACCCAGTCTGTGTTTTGACAGCCCCTTTATCAAATATCTCCATGACTTGGTTTGCACCAGTGTGAAACACAGGAGTACAGATGTTGGGTGACTAATTCATGCTTCAGCTAAACTTCAATGACTGTGAATGCACATCTGTTTCAACATAGTTATCTCGTGAATGGCCTGCAACAAGGTACTCTTTTTTACAAGCATCATGTTTTCAGGGGGTTTTACTTAGTGTTTGTAAGCAATGGCTGCAATTTGCATTTGGGAAAGCAGAGGGTACCCAGGGACTATGATCAGGGGGGCAGTGTTCAGGGCTTCAGGGTCTGGCAGTAAGAGCTTTTTTTTGTATCATTAGCAGGATTTCCAACACAAACAACTTTCTTTTAAATCTATCTTCCTACAAGAGATTTGCTTTTTCTTCTTCATCTTATCTGTTCTTATCACCCAGCTCTCTGACTTGCTCATTTCCTCCACTAAGTGTCTTTTTCTTTTTCTACTTACAAAACTGGGGAGAGGGGAGTTGAAGGCAAACCAACAGTTCCTGGTGAGAAAATGCCATTTATATAAAACTGTCTTGATAAATTCTCAGTATTATTCTTCCAGACCAATAATCCTACTACAGTATCCATAAATAAAAGCAAACGGAGGAGAGGGCTTTGATCCATCATTACAATGTCTCTTTATTGAGAGTGGGTGTGGGATGCCACTCATTGCTTCCTCCAGCAAGTTGTTCACTTGTGCACAGCACTGTCCCTGCATAATGTGCCCCTGACCTAACAAGAAAGGGCGATTTGTCACGGGGAAGAAGGAGATGAGCAAATGTGTCCAAGTGTTTTTCTTCAAGGAGGTGTTGGTGTGTCACTGTTCAGGAGGGTAAATGCTTCTCCCCAGGAATACCTGCCTGGCTGTACTATTGCAGTCGGCAATGCAGCACGTGTAGCCTGCTCCATGGCTGCAGAGGCAGACTTTTTTCCAGCTGTACTGTGAAAGAAGCCCTCTCTCAGAAGGAAGGGTGAAGGTGTGTTTAGCCATCCCACTTCAGTCTCGATCACTATGACTGGGCCCAGCTGGGATGCTGTTACTGGGTGCCGCCTTTAGGGTGGTTGGGTTAGTCTGTGTCTTCCAGTGCATGCAGCTGTGAGTTGTCAGACCTGGTGTGTTTTTGCTGGAGACCAGGCAGATGGCAAATGGTAGGGTGAGACCTGCCAGGTGCTTTGAAGACTGAACTTGAAGAGGCATTGACTGTGTCTCCTGCTTGTGTCCCATCTCTAATACAGGTGTGGAAATGAGATTCTTCTCTTAGAATTTAACACTTTTCAAGGCTGAGCTTTTTTTTTTTTCCTTTCAGGTTTGTGGGGTCTTTATGAGCAAAATCAGTTCAGCTTTTTATATTTTCCAGCAAAGTCAAGGTATTGGCGTACTCATTTTCCTCTCTTCATAGACACATTTTAAGTGCTGTGTGATTAAATTAACATGGATTGGAGAAGCATATTATAGCAAAGGCTCTCCTTGAGGAGAAAATACAGCTTTAATAACTAGGGATCTGGCTTTTATTGGCAAGTAAAATTGAGAATGCAACACTGAGCATGCTCTGGTTTTTGCACTAAGCATCTCTTTGTACTTAAAAGCATCTGTTCTGTTGGTTTATGCACTGTTAACTAACTGCAAACCTCTTTAACAGCTCCTCTACATTGCTGGAAAATCCTGAGGCAGGACAAGGGCAAGTACAGCTGTCATGCCTGATGACTGATGTTGTAAATGGAGTGAGAAAGGCCCTTGAAGGGGAAGCCGTCAAAGCTGACCTAGTGGGAAGAGAGCACAGGGACATGTTTCCTCTCCAAGCATGCCAAGAGATCCAGGCTTTGATGCATATGGGGCTCTTTCCAGTTTTTGGAAGGTGCAAAGTGATGCGCTGTGGAAGGAATGGCTCCAAAATCATTAATTACAGGCTGCCCTTCTGGTGCACCTTATGACCAAGTTACTGTTAAGATTAAGGTTTTGCCAAGGCTTGAGCTCACTTTGTGCAGATTTTTGATATGGAGTAGATATTTGGGAGGACTGGGAGCAAGAAAAGACTGTGAAACACATAGTTTACCATGATTTGAAATGCCAAGTATAAAAATATTTTTTAAACTTGATGAAGGGGTAGTAGATTTCTCTGTCCTTTCCTGCTCTTACCCTGAATTCCAGTGAGTGTGCTGTAATTTTGAGAAGGGAAACACTACTGCCAGCTGTGAAGCAGAATGATGGGCTTTAATTAGATAAGGAACAAGAAAATGCAGTTGAACAAATAGACTTTAAGCAAAGAGAAAGAAACACCATAGTAGCTAAAGGGGGTGGGTGCTAGCCCACTGGTAGCATCTGAATCCGTCCTTGTTTTCATGACTGAACTAGATGATTTCTATATGGAAAACATCAGTAATCATAACAAAATGGGGTCATTCAATGGGTCTTCTTGAGTAACAGGATGACTCTATTATAGGTTTGTGAAAAATGGGAAATAAAGAAGGTGGAGAGGAAAACCTCTTATCTCTGGTTGGCCTCACTTAATGCGTCTTTCCTTTTGTCTTTGCAGGTTGAGGATGTTTGGGACCTGTTTGGTGGAAGTGGCCATGTCTCAAGTAACTCACCCACCCACCTTCCCAGGGAGCTTTCGCCTCCTGAGCATTGTGCTGGTGTTGCTCTCCCACGCAGATGGCATATGTGCGGAGAGCCCCAGTGAGCTGCCAGTGAATGACACCGAGGAGTGTGCTGGCTCATACATCTGCAAAAAGGGTGTGATTTTACCAATATGGGAACCGCAAGACCCTTCATTCGGTGACAAAATTGCTCGGGCAACAGTGTATTTTGTAGCAATGGTGTACATGTTCCTGGGAGTATCTATCATAGCTGACCGCTTCATGTCCTCTATCGAAGTCATTACATCTCAAGAGCGGGAAATAACCATCAAGAAGCCCAATGGTGAGACCAGCAAAACCACTGTGAGGATCTGGAATGAGACTGTTTCCAATCTCACTCTGATGGCCTTGGGCTCATCTGCCCCTGAGATCCTCCTGTCTGTCATCGAAGTGTGCGGCCATGGCTTCACTGCAGGGGACCTGGGGCCAAGCACTATCGTTGGGAGTGCTGCCTTTAACATGTTTGTCATCATTGCGATCTGTGTGTATGTGGTTCCAGATGGAGAGATAAGGAAGATCAAGCACTTGCGAGTGTTTTTTGTTACAGCAGCTTGGAGCATCTTTGCCTACACTTGGCTTTACATTATTTTATCTGTGTCTTCTCCTGGGATTGTGGAGGTTTGGGAAGGCTTGCTCACCTTCTTCTTCTTCCCCATCTGTGTCGTGTTTGCCTGGATAGCTGACAGGAGGCTTTTATTTTACAAGTATGTCTACAAGAAATACCGAGCTGGGAAGCAGAGAGGCATGATCATTGAGCATGAGGGTGACCGGCCCTCCTCCAAAGCTGATATTGAGATGGACGGAAAGGTTGCTAATTCTCATGTGGAGAACTTTTTGGATGGGACACTGGTGTTGGAAGTGGATGAGAAAGACCAGGATGATGAGGAAGCCAGGAGGGAAATGGCTCGCATCCTGAAGGAGCTGAAACAAAAGCACCCAGACAAGGAAATTGAACAGCTTATAGAGTTGGCAAACTACCAGGTCCTGAGCCAGCAACAGAAGAGCAGGGCCTTTTACCGCATCCAAGCCACTCGGCTCATGACCGGAGCTGGCAACATCTTGAAGAGACATGCTGCAGACCAGGCCCGCAAAGCTGTCAGCATGCACGAGGTCAACAGCGAGGTCACAGAAAATGATCCCATCAGCAAGCTCTATTTCGAGCAGGGTACCTACCAGTGTTTGGAGAACTGTGGCACTGTGGCCCTGACCATCATTCGCCGGGGAGGCGACTTGACCAACACAGTGTACGTTGACTTCCGGACAGAGGATGGTACGGCCAATGCCGGCTCTGACTACGAGTTCACTGAAGGGACTGTGGTCTTCAAGCCTGGAGAGACCCAGAAGGAAATCCGAGTTGGCATAATTGACGATGACATATTTGAGGAGGACGAGAACTTCCTGGTCCATTTGAGCAACGTCCGTGTGAGCACTGAGGCCTCAGATGAGGGCATTCTTGAGGCCAGTCGTGTCTCAACACTTGCCTGCTTGGGATCACCATCTACTGCCACCGTCACCATTTTTGACGATGACCACGCTGGCATCTTCACCTTTGAGGAGCCAGTAACACACATCAGTGAAAGTGTAGGAACCATGGAAGTGAAAGTGTTGCGAACCTCTGGTGCACGAGGAAATGTTATTGTGCCCTACAAAACCATTGAAGGCTCAGCCAAAGGGGGAGGAGAGGACTTCGAAGACACCTGCGGGGAGCTGGAGTTCCAGAATGATGAGATAGTGTAAGTGAAGGTTTTACTTATTTCTTAGTCTCTGTTTCTCCTGAAATGAAATGCACTTGGCTCCAGGAGCTGCACTGGAGGTGTTTGGGTGCCAGCATATTGCAGGAAGCCATGAATGGCCGTATGTGCTTGTGGGAGCCTGATATGCTGCGTTCCTGCCTTGCTAACAGACCAGAGAGTGCCTGTCAGGGGCACTCCAGCCTTCCAGCACCAGGGAGGTGGAACTGATATAGGAGCACAACCTCCTGCACCATACCCATGCACTTAGCAGACCTCTATAGCCTCAGCTCTGCAGTGGAGCAGAGAACACAACTGAGATGGCTGTGACTACCCAGTCACTGGACCTGTCTTGTGAAGGGCAAGAATGTATGAATTGTGGTACCTAGTTAATTTTTCCTGTTGAAGATCAGGTCATCTGGGACTGGGCCACAGCCTGTCCTACAGATGCTCTGTGCAGGGGTTTGGTGAAGGTCACTTTACCTCCTCCTCTTCTAAAGGCTGCAGGCCTGGGTCATTTTCCAATAAATGTCTTGAAAAAGTGTTGTCATGTGTGTAGGGAAGTCTCATGGTTAGGATGCAACTCCAACCACATTTGGCTGCTAAGTGAAAAAGAGACTGAAAGGTGTTGGAGGCTACTCCCAAGGGTTGCTCTGTGGATGGTAGAAAAATTATTAGTTCTGTAGCCTTATTACATTATGTGGAGAATATAAATTAGCTCAGTAAATCATGGTAGAAACCGTCTATCCTTGGGTATGCCGTGGAGACATTTCCTTGCCCAGCTGGTGCTCTGGGAGGACCAGGCGTTGGGAGTTCTGTTATTCCAGCCTCAGGCTCTTCCTACAGTGAAGTCTGTGTTTGCAGATCAGTCCCTGCCAACAGGGACTTATCTCTGTAGCACAAAACCACTGCATAGAACTTTAAACAGTCACTGATACAGGGCATTGTTGTGCCGAAGGAGAGCTAAATGTTGGGTTGAGTGTTACATATTGTGCTACTGGTCTCTTGGGAGCTGAGACAGACCCATGGCGAGTTCAGAGAGTGGTCCTGGCATTCTGTTACCTGTATCTGTTGCATGTGTGCAAAGGGAGAATGAAACTTCTTCATAAAGCTTCTTGAAGTAGCTGGGGGAAAAGGTGATTTGTGATTCTCAGGCAGGATTTATACCAGTTGGGATTTTGACTTTTCAGGAAAAACCGAGCCAGAAGTTCACAGCTCCAGCAATCTGGAGGCCAGAACATGCATGTTGCTCACACAAGGGTCAAGAGAACATGGTTCCTGGCTCCTGAATGATAACTGTAGTAGAGAAGAATGCAGTTATTTGATTTTTTGTTTTGCATTTTGGGAGAAGCAGGTAGTTGTCTGCAGAGATGCAATGAACTAGGCTATAAGGGTATCTCCCAAAGGCTCATTACTTTTTATCCAGGTTACTCAGCACGAGCAAAACTGGGCTACTAGTAGTTAGACTTGACATTTGTTCTCTGTTCCCCTGGGATGTGACATGTTTACATGGCAGGCCAAACACATCACCACAGGCTCTTGCACCTGTGCTCAGGGGGGCTTGGACTCCCCCTTGTCTTGTATTCACCACTGTGGTCGGGATCTCTGTGCTGTCCTTTATCGCAGGCCTGTGTCTGTTCTGTCTGTTGGTGCTCAATCTGTGATACGGGGTTCTGCAGTGGGAGGGTGATGCCTTCTCCCTGGCATTGCTCTGCCTATTGCCTCTGGTGATGGCCTTCAAGGCTCCACTAAGCTATTCACTGCTGACTTTTGCCAACAGGCCAGTAACCAAGGGGTGTGCTGGAAGTGAGCTGATCACATCCTATTGGATCTGCTGCCTGGCCTCCTGGCATGTGCTGGTGTGCCCTTACCAGGGTAGCAAACCTCCTCCTTTCTCTTCTTACTGGCTTTTAGAATGTGCACAGCAAGCACGAAACAGGGGAAAACAGCTTTACTAGAAACCTGAGTGTGTTTTTTTTCTGTGCATATGCCATTGTATCTCTATGGCCTTTAAACTATCTCTCCCTGTAATCACAGGGAGGGATGGTACATAGGAGGCACCGCTTTAGGAGTTCAGTATGGTGCAGATGACAGCTTGAAGAATGGCACGTAAGGAGGTGGTAACTGCAGAACCAGATATTGACCATTCAGGTGGAAGAGGACATGCCCAGAATGAAACTGAGTGTACATATCCCAATCTATTCATGTGTCTGAAAGGCAGTAGATGTTAGTCTAAAACTTAGGTGCTACTGTCTGTGTTCAGGTGTTGGGTGGTACAATCTGACTTGCAGAAGATTTCCTGCAGGTCCATGTTTACTTGGGCACAAATTTAGGGCTGCCCTGCAGCACAGAGGCAGAGTGATCCACCTGACACTAAGTTGTTGCTTACAGGCATCCTTCCTTGGAAGAATTTTCTGGAATGGTAATAAAGAAGATATGCTAATACAATATGTGGATTATAGAGCTAAAGCCTGTTTACTCTGTCATTGCTTGATAGTGCTGTGCTTCAGCTAAAACATAGTTATGTAGAATGGTGCAATTCCTAGCAAAATTGATTTAATAAAGTTCTAAAATTTCAGGTTGTCCCATGCTCTGTTGTCCAAGAGATGTCTTTGCTGTCCTTTCTAAAGGTCTTTAGTGCCTCTTCAGCTGTGTCATTCAAGGCTGTATCAATCAGCTTGACAAAATTGAATAAGATGTATTTTTCTGGGGCACTAATAACAAAGGTAGGGCAGTACAGGGAGACATGAAGATAAAAGAAAAGCATGCACAAGCCTCTATTATTAGAAGGCTGGCTTGCTGGTAAGTCACAGTAAAATCAGAAAGCGCTGGGAGGACCCTGATCTTCTAGAGACCTTCCTGTGGTTCCCAAATGGCCTAATTACGTAAGATGTTGTTTGTTTGCAATGTCCAGAGAGACTTTCCAGTTTGGCACTATGATGATGTCCCCCTTCCCAGAGTACACAAAATAGCTGTATGACTGCTGAAGCCATGCTACTCCTGTTTGTTTAAACAAACATCTCGTTCTGATGTTGCCAAAAAAGATGTGTAATGGAGTAAGATGTTGGTTCTCCTGTGGAACATTTTATCCCAGCTCTGCCTTTTGGAGTGGCGCTTTTCTTCTCCTTGTTCCTGAAGCACAAGCTTGTGTGTTCAGTGGATGCATGTTATCAAGTGAAAGAAATAGCATTTAAATGTGTTTTGCAAAGGGGCTACCTGGATTTGCATGACAAATTGTTCCAAGCTGTGTGGGAAACCTTAAGATGTTTGACTGGGGTTCAGCAAGGTCAGTCTCTGTGATGCTGCATGAGTACCTGGGGCTCTGAGGCATTGGTGTATGACAGGTGCTATGATTTAAAGTGTAAGAGAGAGCCTTCCCTCTGGGGCCATCCTCAACAAGGTGGTTCCAACCTCATCTCGCATCTCCATTAATGATTAAAGCCTTCTCTTGATAAGAACATGGAGAAGATGTGTAGTTGCAGGCTCTTCCTGCCCACCCATCTACCACAGCTATTGTGATCATAGAAGAGGTCACTGGTTCATGTAGCCAGTGT
>JAOXXN010000446.1:7925208-7935526 GCA_026770055.1 Myrmophylax atrothorax | reverse complement strand
AGCACAGAACCTTTCTCCTTTCAGTGTGCAGAGCCTGTGAGTCACATCTGTGATGTTGTCACAAACAGCTTCCCTAGTGATACAGCTGCTTAAAATGTTACAAGACCTGAAAGTGATGCCAGTGCCATTGAGGTTCATTTTATTTGTCTGAGCCTTTTTGCTGATGTTTTCCTCTGCTGTGCCAAGAGCTGAAACCTCAGGGCATGCTTCGCTCATTGTGTTTTAGGTGAAAATTAAATTTCTTGTTGAATCCCAGAGCTCCAAGAGCTGGAGGTTTAAGAAAAGTGCTGACTAATGTCAAGTGTACCCTGTCTGATCCTTGATGTGCCACAGAAGAATTTGCCATGCTTTGGGGGAAGAATTGCTGTCTATTGCCAGCCCTGCAAAGCTGAAAGAGGAGCTGGAAGGCTTAAGTTGCTTCTCAGTTCAAGTATTCCTACATTAGTATGAATGAGCATGTTGGTGTCTTGCAAATACACAAACAGATTTCTACAAAACACTTGCTAATGAACCAAACCAGCAGTTTGTCCTTCCAGTGATTTGTGGGGAGTCAGTAAAAGACTCAACCTGGGGAGCTCATTACACTGCTAAAGTAGTGCATTTTTAGGGGAGATTGCTGGGAAGCTGTTAGCTGCCAGCTGTGAGGCAGGACCAGAGGCTTGGCAGTGCTGGAAGTAAACCTCTGAGAGGTGACATCTGCTGCCTCTGTGGGCACAAGCACAGTGCCCCTCTCAATAGGGACAAGGCAAGACAGACTGTGGTTGTGGGGCACAAGAAGTGCTGATTTCCACCCCCAACCACTGTAATCTCATGGCCAGGCAAGCTGATATTGTGCTGGGGTGTTAGGTTTCTAGTGTGAAATGGAGGTGAGCAGAGTCCAGCACCATTGAGAAGGGAGAGCCTTCCTTGAACTCTTAGGGGAACACTTGAACACTTAGCCACATGCATATTGTGAAGCAGAGACCTGCTGGAAAATATAGTCAGACTTGGGGTTTAAAAACCAGGCAGTTAATCCTATACATCAAATGGAGTGTGGCACTGCTCAGCCACTGCTCTGCTTCATGGGCACAGTTCATTTGTCACCTGCAGCTGTTGCACAGCTCATCTGCAAAGCTAATCCACACCATTGCCCTTTCCTCTTGGTGTGAGTAGATGGGCTTCCTGATGCAGCAACTGCAGCCATCTCCAGAAGGGATGCATATGCCTCAAGGTGCACATTTACCTAAGGGCTGCATATGCCTTTGCCTAAACAGTTAGAGTAGGTGAAAGACCAACCAGGGAAATGCATGTATGGGGATGAGGTGGGATGAGATAAAAGGTGAATGCATGATGAAAATTTGGAAAGAAGGAGTGGGAGGGGAAATGAAAGAAGGGCTAAAACCACAGTGAATGGTACCTCTCAGCTGCCAGTGAGCACTTCCAGAGCTGCAAAGTGCTTAGGGTCCTCTTCAGAGGGCCCCTACCCCATCAAACCACAGAGCAAGGTTGTACTGCTCAAGTTTGCAACAAGTAGTTCAATAAATGCTATTTAGCTCTTGCTGCAGAATGAGTTTGACATCCATGTCTTAAATGCATTGAGCTGATGTTGCACAAGTTTCAGCTTCAATGTGTTTGCAGGGAGAACCCTGACTTGGCTCTAGGCAGCAAGGGTAAAAGCAATGAGAAAAAGAGAATACTTCTGGCCTTGCCAAGAAGAATCACTTGCACGGGAAAGGGAGAGCTAAATTGATCTGAATTTTCCTGCTGTTTGTCAGCATTTTGGTAGTCACACTCTGTATGGATGGATATATGCAAGTGAGAGAGGGAAAGAAAAAAGATAACATGAAGCGCTCCATACTAAATATTGTGTTAACCCATTTCCTCCCAGCTAGAGCACAGGTTTAAAATTTCTTTGCTGTACATGAGGGGAAATGTACTGATCTGTGTGAACCATATTTATTAGGGAAGAAAGTTTTACCTTTCAGGAAAGCCGCAATGGAATAAACCAATTTGGAAGCCTTAAGAACTTAATTGAAGTTTGGGGTTGCAGGGGGGGAGACTGGAAACTTAAGAATTTCAGACTAAGTGTTTTGAAAGCCCCTGCTAACAGCAGCTGTGACAGAAGGTGAAGCAACAGCACTTCAGCAACTCAGTTTCTCTGTGAAAACCCATACATTGGAAAGGTATATATTGTCAGGCAACTCGTGCAACAGCTCTTTGCAAGTAAGAATTTGCTTCTAGCACCCTAGTTATGTGCTGGAACATCCTGCAAAGGAGCAGGTGGGAGTTGCAAAGCCACGTGCCATTTTTGGACCCAGAGCTCAGTGTGATGGTGATCTCCACCAACACCCACAGGGAGGAGGACATAGTGCTTGCCCTCCAGCGCTTGCTGGGTATAGTGCCCTTTGATTTGTGGCATAAGTTTATTCATTTTTTTCTTTTTGAGATTAGACACATGGACTAATTAGAAGAGAACTGGTGAGCTCAGCTAACGCATTTGAACACGGGTAGCTTTAGGCTTGCATTTGGGTCATTAAAAATGAAATAAAATTATGTTCTCTTTGCACCAGTTATTGTGAGCAAGGGCCTTGATTTGGCAGCAGTTATCTCCCCAACACCATTGCACTAATGACTTCTAATGCAGAAAGAGCAACGTGTCATTAACACAAAGGGGTGGTGGGAATCTACTGCAGGCAAAGGAGAATCTGAGACAGAACCAGTTTATGTCACTCCTGTAACAAACCTGGCATTAACTGACTGAGTTTAAACCCTTGGGAAGCTAGAAGGCAAAACATTTGCTAAGCCTTGAGGGGAAGCCCTTTCCTCATGGACATCCTCCCAAGGGTGGGGGCATGCTGCAGTATGAGCAAAGTGGGTCTGGAGATGTGCCAGGGCAAGCATTGCTCTCTCCTACTCCTGCCTCCGTTTTTTCATCAATCCCATTACACAGCAGATCAGGCAGCCCTGGCGATTACAAGTGAGGGGGAACCAGCGTAAGGATTTCCTCTTCAGATTTGGCCAGGAAAGGCAAAATCTAGGATGGTAAAACCCACTCAGGAAAACCCAGCTTGGGTCTCCAGACAACCTACTGATGTGTCCAAGAAATCTGAGTGACTGACATTTGAGAAAGATTTTCTTCGTTGTTCTATGGGATGCCTCTGCTGGCTGCAGGCAGATTTTGGTTGAGATGGAGGCCACCAATTTAGAACATAAATGTTAGGCTGTAGAGAAAAGCTTCATCTCAAGTTAGTCTAAACTACAAATACAACATAGCTATGTACGTCAAAGCTGTTCAGGAGGGCCTGTAAAGATCATTCGACTTATATTCCTGTGGGACAGAGGGTATACAGGCTTGTTGGATGTCATTCCTACAATAGCTGAAACTGGGGAAATGTTTGATTGAAGATTTCCCCCCACAACTACCTTGTTGCATTTTCTGCTCTCACTGACAGAGGAATATTGGAAACTTTCCAGAAGCATACCTGCTTTTCATTAAAAAAGCTAGAGGAGTGGAAACCATATAGATTTAGAAGGGTTGTTGGCTTGTATTTTACAGAAGACTCTTGGTATGAAATAAAATGTCACTCTTGCCTATTTCAGTCCTTGATGACAGAAATGGACATTGCAACACTAACCTGCAGAGATTTACTGTGCTGGGAGGGCCCTGGGCCATGATCCTGCTGTGGGGGTACAGTCACAGTGCTTGAGGTTACATTGTGAGGGAGGTGGATGTTTGCTTGCATACTGTGACAGTGGAAATGGCTCACATCTCTTGAGCTACAGAACAAAATTACCTTCAATTTCTTCCTCAGTTGCTCTGTGCCTTGTAGCAGTGCTCTCCAAAGGTGGTTGCAATCCAGGCATAAATAAAATTCGGCATGCGCTGGGACTGCACATACCTGGAGCCATAACAAAAACCTTAATGAGTTAAATCAGAGCTTTTATTATCTAATTTCTCATTGTCAACCAGTTTCTTGCATCTCTGTGGATAATTAATGAGGAGAATAGTTCTCGCCTTCTGGAAACTGGATGCCTTTTGAAATTCTCCCATCAGAGATTTTTTTTCAGGCTTGTACTTCTTTTTTCTCATTATCTTGTTAATGGGACTGACTCCGCCAAGTGGGGAAAAGAAAACGTATTGGCAGGGTTTGCCTTTGCCTTGTCGATATGGGCACTGAGACCTGGGGAGCAGCTCCTGCCAGGTGAAGGGAGAATAATTCCTCTTTCTGCCAGAAGACCTGCAAGGGTGGTTGCAGCCTGGTAGAGGGAAGCCAGCTGAGCCACAACTGGGGCCGAAAATGCCTTGAAGCAGGAGAGCTAATCATCTGGCCACTGCTCCTGTTGGTAGGCTCTATAGCAGCTCTTTCAGCAAGGGACTTCTTTTCAAATCTCAAAAATACTGGCTGCAAGGGCACTGCGTTTTTTAAGTCTATAGGAGTATAAAAGACTGCAGATAAATGTGAAGAGTTTTCCCCAGTAGCTAAACCCCTGGGTTATATCTGTTGAAATTGTTGAGAGAAGATCCAACAAATACTTATAACATTCAGATTTCTACTGAGGATGCTGCATATTCACATGAAAGAGTGGGGTACAGCTCTTGCCTCTTCATGCAGCTGGGGAGTGCTGAATGAGCCTGCATGCAAATATCACTGTGCTCTTTTGGGGACTGATCCTTTTCCTTTCCAGCCTTGTGTCTGGGCATATCTAGCAGATGTGCCTTCCTTTTCAGATCTGTGCTTCCACATTTCCTGTGCAGTGTTTGGAGTACCATGTGTTTGGCAATGGTAGGCAGGCAGGGAGAAAATGTGCACTGGTGTTCAGAAATACCCAGGCTTCCAAGACTTGTGGAATGAGTGTTGACAGCCAAGGCCTCTCATATAAGGAACCTGGGAAAGGTGAGCAGGCATCGAGGTCTCTCCTCACTACACCTAGTCCTCCCCTGGGGTTGGAAACCCCTTTTTCCCACAGATAACTCTTATCTTTCATCATAGTGCCACTGTCCCCACCTCAGCATTCCCTCTGTCCCACCATTCCAGTTTCCTCTGCTCATCTTTTGAGTGTCATGGGCTTAGGAGAAGGGGGCTTGCACCCTGCTTCAGACCAGGTGGGCCTGAGTCATCCTGCCCCCAAATGTGTTGTGAGTACCTGCACAGGTGTAATGTTGCTCCTGGTTTGACCTCGCAGGCTCCCTGCAGAGAGAACTGATGTCCATCAGGCTTTGTTCTCAGATGTCAAAAATTAATAAACGAGCTGTGTTTTACTGGGATATAAATCGTGCTCCGGGCTGCACTGGGATGTGCGGTGGTGCATGTGTGTACAGCCTGGTGCTGCCTGCACAATGAGCTCCTGCTGTGAATGCACCAGCACTGGTTAGATAAGCCAAACAATGCAGCCCACATAATAATAACAACTACCACACATAACTGACGAAAAGCTCTTGGGGGGTTCTATTTCAAACTGTAGTTCTCAAGCCCGCGTCTCCTTACTTGCCATCACTGTGAAGAGGTTTGCTGTGTCTGATGGTTGTTTCCACCCTGGGAACTCACCAGCCGTGGCAGAGCTAGCTGGCATTACTGCTGCCTGGGCACTGAACTGAGACCAGAATTTGGTTGGTTGGTGGTTTCATGACCATACCCTGCTGTAATATAGCATGAGTTACAGAAAGGGAAACAAAAGAAGGTTTGTATTGAAATAGAAATGGTTCTCATCGTTTTGACACCCCATATGGTGGGGACATATGCAGAAATGAATTTGGTGCTGTTTGCCTAATAACAATAAGCGGGTTGAGACAGTATGTTAGATCTCACAAAAGGAAATGTGACTTTTCTGTTATAATGCCTGGTTTTTAATTAAGATGTTCACTGCTGTTTTCTTGAAACTCAGTTGCAAATAATGGGAAGGCATTCAGCTGAGATGAAAAGGAAAGGCTGCTCCAGAGGCATATGCCTGTCAGACTGCTCCATGAGATGTCCTGTGCAGAGGCTGATATCTTGATAAAGACCAAGCATTGTGAGCTTGGCAAACTCAATTGACTGGTCTGCAATTAACATTATGGGTGAGCTGTTAAAAGCCTAGATGCAGCAGGCTGAGAGCAGGAATGCCAGCTCTTTGCTTTTGAGCATGACACCATCTCTATGGTGTACAGCAGTGTCTTGGAGAGAGAAAATATTTAATATCACAAGGGCAAAGCTGTTGATTTTTTAGGGGCCATGAACTAGTTCTTTCCCCTGTAAGAAAAGTCTGCAGTACTGTTTTACAATCCTGTCTGTTCTTGAGCATAAATCATAGAACCATAGACAGAATCATAGAATGGTTTGGGTTGGAAGGGACCTTAAAGATCTTGTTCCAACACCCTTGCCATGGGCAGGGATGCCTTGCACTAGACCAGGTTGCTCAAACCTCCATCCAGTCTGGCCTTGAACACTTCCAGGGATGGGGCATTCACAACCTCTCTGTGTAACTTGTTTCAGTGCCTCACCATCCTCAGAGTGAAAAATCTCTTTCTAATATCTACCCTCCTTCAGCTTAAAGCTGCTACATTCCTACTCCATGTCTCACCTCAGAGGCAGCATCGCTACCCTCCCAAACCACACAACAAAGCCACAAGCAGTGACTCTTCCAGCATTACAGGAAACCTGAAAGCCATGAAGTAGGCAACAGTTTTCAAGAAGAAGGGGAAGAGAGGACAGAGCTGACATCTGTGGTGCTAGGTTAGCAAATGCTTAGCTAAAAGTGGAGGAGGGCAACAGAAAAAGGCTGCTATCCCAGCCAGGCTCCAGTTTGTGAAGAAAGACCTCGTGCTAGGCCATGTGCCTTGCACTGGGGGCCAAGCAGCTGTGGAAGCATCTCTGTGAGTAAAGTTCTGTAGCTCGTTTCCTGCTGCTGAAGTAGAACACTTAGGGGTGTCTCAAAAAAAAGAAAAGAAATTTAGAACTCCTTCACAAAGAGTAAGTCACAGTCACTAGTGGAGTCTAAAGCAATGCATTTCAATGCCTTGTGATTTTTTAAGTCCATTTTCATGCAGGAGTTGGTTTTGCTCTCATTTTTGCAAGCCTGAATACCGGAAAACACCATATCCCTGTTCACTGGTGAGTGTCTTGTAAAATGCCCCACCTTTGCTTGGGAGTGCTTTACTGCAGGAGTGCAGTGGGTCACCCCATGACTTTGCAATAGTTAATAGCACTTGATAATTCCCAACTGCTGTCACAGGCACATGAGGCTGGGGGATGTCTCTGTGCATTTACAGAACACTGCACCCTGCCATACACGTGGCTGTGAGTGTGACATGCTGAGACATCCCTGGGAGAGCAGAGCTCTTAATGCAACAGCGTGACAATCATACTTCAAAGCTAATTGACTATACGGGCTTGCTAATTTTACAGAGGTTAATGGATCTTCTTGGAGCCGTGGGTATGAGGATTGCTAGGGACTTAGCATCTTTTTCTCCCCTGTGGAGTTCTTTGACCATATATAGCCAAGGTATCAACTTACAGGCCTGGGATTTCAGCTTTCTGTTTAGATTTCAGATGAAAGGCTGCAGTTGGAAATTATTGTTATAAATATTTCCTGCTATCTGGTAGCAAGGCTGACTTCAGTCCCTTCTAAGGAATTCACCATAATTATCCTTTACAACAGCTGCAATGAAAACTCTGCTCCTGGCAAAGGCTGGTGAATGGAGCATGTCCTCTGGCTGCCCTGGTGGGATGGAGCTTCACCATGTACCGGGGAGCTCTCTGGGGTATCCTGGGTGAGGGCAGAGACCTGCTGTGACCCCAGCTGTGATGCTGCTGGCCTCAGCACCCAGTGCTGCAGCTCTGTTGGTTTGCTGTGGGACCGCTGCTAGGGCAACACAAATGTATGATGTCATGTGCTCCAGCAACACTTACAAGCCAGAGAAAGTGCATGCAAAGCCCATCGGTGATGTTTTTAGGCTGTCTGCAAGGACAGAAAGAGGGGAAGCTGCTGTTGCCTTTGCAATCTCAAACCTGCCTGGTCACCTTCTCCTTCCTGGCAGGGTGCTGCTGGCCGTGGGCTGGCGAAGGGGCTGGTGGAGTGGCTAGAGCTGGGCTAGTTTACAGAACTGGGGTTTGAGATGCAGATGAACCTCCTTTGCCCCGTCTTGAGGCTTGCAAAGGAGATGGAATTGGTCAATGGAACGGGCAACCTGCCAGTACCTTCTGCTGTGGGGACACAGAGTGTGGGAGGTGGGATTGGACAATCTCCACACTGTGAGAACCAAAGTATTCACCTGGGCCGTGTTCCCTGTTGGCCACCAGCAACGAGTTCCCGGTGTCAGGGAAGGAAAGTAAGTAGGTGCCATCCAGCTGTCCTTATTTCATGAAAGAATGTGTTCAGGGCATAGGCTGGACATTTCTGGAGGAAACTTTCTGTGGTTTCCATTCTTAGGGAAAAGTAATGAGAGCAGTGGGCATTTGGGGCCATGGTCACGCATTTGTAGAAGCCCTGGGACAGGAGCCTGGGTAAGTGCTTTCAGTCTCATAGTTAACTGACCAGTTTTTTGTCCAAATGCTCAAAATAAGAGGAAGGAAAAGGGCAGTCACTCTGCCCAGGACTTTTTCATTTTCTCATTTATCTCTCTCTCTCATCACCTTTTTAAATCTCTTCATGTATCAAAAAACCACATCAAACCTGCCAGAGCTGCTACTACATGCAGAAGGGCTAAAAAAAAATGTAGTGCAGCAAGATCAGTTAGAAATCCTGACTCCCAGGGCCTCTGAAAATTTGTGCCACAGAAATGCTGCACAGTTGTGCTATTTAGTGCCTCTAAAGAAGAATACATTTGCTTAAAAAAAATCCATCAGCATATTGCATATATTTATAGTTAGCTGCAAGCCTTTCCAGTGAGAACTTTTAGAATTTATTTTAAATTAAAGTGACTAGCATGACATACCAGTACTTAGCCTTTTAACAAAACATTTTAGTTGTATAAATACAGTTGCTATTATTAAACTCTAGGGAAAGCCAGCAAGCTGCTCCAAATAACATCCCTCTGGTTTGCCTGTCCGAGCTCTTCTGTCCATACCCAGAACCAAGGCATTTGAACACCTTGTTGAACGTCAGGGGTTCATTTTATTTGCTATTTCCTTGATGGCTTTTGAAGCTTGTTTGAAACTTTGATTCCCCTTTCCCTTCTTTTTTCCATTATGTTACATTTTACACCTTTTTCCTTTTCCTTTAGGCATTTTTATCTTTTTCCTCCCCCTCCCTCGTTACCCAGGGAAGCCTAATTCCCAGTGGTGCTTTCTGGCCTTCTTTCTGAAAGCATTCAGAAACCTGTTTCCTAAATCAGTTGCTGGGACTGACTTTAAGGACAGCACAATTGCCCTCTGGGTTAGCAGAGGGTAGGGGTATTTTTGTGCATTGAAAGAATGCCTGTAGGTGAGATTTTAGGAAATCTCTGTTTATTTACATCTTTCAGAACTGCCAAGCAAGAGCAAATTTTGATGTGCCAGAGGATTTAACACCAAATATATTGCCAAGAGAGTGGTGGACAGACTTTGACTTCCAAAGAGCACAGTGCAGGGAAGGCCTCCTTTTTGGGGACCTCCCCATTGAAAAGCTGTCTATAGGTTAAAAAACAGACAACCAATGGCTGTGGTTATTCCCATCTCTTCCACGTTAGGTTTTACCCAGTTCATTTCCAAACAAAAGCTGAGCAACTTTTCCTCATACAGCTTTTAAGCCTGTGTGGCTGCTAAGAGAGGGAGGATGCAATAAATCATCCAGTCAATTAACAAGGGGCTTTCTCCTTATTTGTAACCTCCTTTCAAAGCAAATGAGTATGACTGGTAATGAAAGGAAACATATGCAATAGTTTAAAAATAGGTGTCTGAGGGCAGTGAGGAAAATCCTTGCCCTGATGTGTGTGGCTCAGCATCTCCAGTTTGCCTGACATGGTAAATGGGAACCCCTGTGCCAATGGGCTGCTGCCCCTGAAGTGTCCCTGTCAGCTCCTGTTCTCCAGCATACGCACCATGGACAGAAAACCAGCCTACTACTGCTTGTGTTCCCATACTAATCCAGCAGTGGCCCTCTGGGGTTTATCCAGCCCCTCTTGGCTCTTCTTGCTCTGAAATCATCCTGCCTGTGCTGGGAACCCCCCTGCTTGCCAATCCTCTTGGTACATGTGGGATCCTTTCTACATGGTATGTTACTTTACACTTTAACTACAGTGGGTTCCTGAGAGCACCCACATCAGAGTTGTTACCCCCACTTTGTTTCTGCTGTCCTTCACCTCCTCTGCAGCTGTGTCTCTGCCTGTCACCATGTGGGCCACATCCTTGTGTCCTGTCCCTCCCCAACCTTTGTGGCACTCCCC
>JAOXXN010000446.1:7891145-7925198 GCA_026770055.1 Myrmophylax atrothorax | reverse complement strand
TCAGTGAGGTCTTGCTTGTACATCTCTCCCAATGCGTAGCACATTCCTAGGGCTCAGCTCCCCTCCTGTGCTTCACCTCTCCACTTGCTGTCTCCCAGCATCCACAGTAGCTTATTGATTTGGGTGACAGAGCAGTATTTCCACATCCAGTGACCAAAAGCAGGGCCCTGCTATGCCAGCACCATATATCTTGCCCTTGCAGGTATGAAGTGGAGGCACAGGGATCTGGGTTCGGCCTCCAGGAACCTGCTTGCATGCATCATTGCTGCAACTCCCCTGCCAGCCAGTAGGCTTTGGGAATGAGCTTTCTGAAATTCAGCAACCCACAGGTGGGATTTGAGTCTGCTGAGAGGAGGAAAACAGCAGCTGTGTCGTAACCACAGGCTGCTCTTGCTGGCTTCAGTCGGCAAGTGTCTCCTGAGGGAAACCAACAGATATTCATAGCGTTTCTAATACGTTTTACCATTTTCTTGACTGAAAGATTGGGTTCAGCTCTACACACTGCATTTCAAACCTGGAATACAACTTCATGGGTTTGGGGAATAGTTTGTTTTTTTCATTAGTTCCTTGCGATCCTTCATATCACTGGACACCTCCCTCCTAGACGGTCTCCTAATGTGCATTATGAGGAAAAGCCAGGGCAGCTGCTCATGGCTTGGAGGTGCTGAACCATGTACCTGGGAGATACAGGGCTTTCCTAAAACGTATGAGCATTGTTTTGATGGTCCAAACAAGGGCACACCTGTATCAGGCTGGATGGACAGGATACTTGACAGCAGAAACACAGGATATCATTGTCCAAAACAGTGTGGGTCCGTGATGTTCCCCTGCAAAGCCAGGATTTTCTATCTGTGACACAGTGGAAGTAGAAAAGTTTAAGATTTTAGCATTTATCTAAACAGGACATTGCAAGTTATCAGTAGCATTCTGTGAATGTAATTTCTGTTTGCTTTGTCCTTATTCCTGGGTTTCTTTCTTTTTTTTGACCTCTCTTAATTCTGACAATTTAAAGGACTCTAAGTAGTGTAATGCTTCAGAATTAAAAGCAGACAAACTTAGTTATGCTCTGAAAATAGCTAGAACTTTGCAATTATGGGGCAGTGATTCCCTCTGTCCTTGTCTGAACTGGTCACTTTGGCCCATCTTGGCCAATCTGCCCTGAGCTTCTGCTTTTCCCCAGCTCAGGAGCACCCACATGTTCACACTGATCTGCTTCCCTTCTCACCACAAAGAACAGGGCCTGGCAATGCTACTGCCAGAATGATTAGGGCAGTAATCCATAATAACCAGTAACCAGAAAAAAGGCAAACATCCAAGCAAGTATGAGAGGAAAGAAATCATTTAATCCCCGTAACAATCACTTTATTGTTGGGGTTTTTTTAGCCTGGAGGTTTTCTAGCCCTGGTCTTCTGATGGTTCAAGAGATAAAAAAGTCTTTCTGCCGTATCTGTAGTTTTAGTACTCGCCCAAGTAATTGCATTGGTTGTAAACTGCGTGGTAATGAGCATGTGTACAACTGTGATGCAGAAAGCAGAGCTAAATCTGTCTGAGGGTGCCAAGCAATATGCAGTGCAGAAGTAATGATTATTAATAGTATGTGTTGACTTAGGCTGATAATGCCCCAGAGCTTTCATTCTCTGTATCTCACCAGTGGGAAACAGACACTTGGTGCGGAAGACAAATACCTTGTAACTAGGAAACTGGCTGTGCCTGTACTTCCTGGGGGGCAGCGTGTCCTTAGAGACAGCATTTCACCAGGATGGAGCCTTTGGGGTGTATACTGAGTGGAGGGAAACCAAAATACCAGGGCAGGGGATGGTGACCTGTGTCTTACAATTTTTTTTTCACAAAAAATTATGGAACTGCGTTTGGATGTGATAAAGGAGAGACAATGCACGATGCACATTTGTCTGTGAGGAGGACTCTTGTCTGAGTTAATTATTCCCATAACCAGAGATAATTAGTGCTAAGCCCTGTTTTTGGAAGCACATGCAAGGTGAGGTAGTGAAATATTAAATAGGGAAAGTTATTACTTAGTCTGAAAGGTAGAGCTCATTGAAGAGAGTGAAAAGAAATTTAACTGGAAAAATAGTAAACCTCACAGTATTGAAATAAGAAAATGCTAGAGTAATCCAGGAAAAATCCCTAAACCAACTCAAAACTTAAAATCTTCACCTTTTCTTTGCTTTCTGACTCTTCTTCAGTCTTTCCAAACAGGACCATAGGTGACTGTCAAGTCCCTGGGAGGGGTAGAAAAGAAATTCTTTGCTTATTTTCCTTCTTAAACTGCTCTCTTTTTCTACTCTCCATCTTTTCCAGAATCCTTTGGGTTTATGGGAAGAAATCTCTGACACGGCAAAAATAAAAGTAAAGCCATAACTGTGGTAACTTTCAGCATTTCAGAATTTAGAAAACTGTTTAGCAAAGAGAAGTAAGAGGGGGAAGTCTTTCTTCCCCCCCCATTTTTTTGAGAGTTTTGAAAAATTAATGAAAGGCTGGAAGGAAAGTCAAAGAATTGGGTAGGAATCAGCAACAGTGAGGATGTAAAGTAATGGCAGGGAAATCAGTATTTCAATAATAATAATAGATATAATAAGAACACTGAAAATAACACTGTAAAAATTATTCTGGGAAAATGTGTTATTTAAACATTTTGTTTAGAGGATAGAAAGGGCTTGACATTTTCAGAAAATAATTGCGAGATATGTTTTGGGTGATGAAAAAACTTTTAACAAGACTTTTTTGGGCTGGTCTGATAGTACATATTATTCCTCAAAAAGAATTGTGAACATTTGTAGAAAATAAGGAAGTCTTCCTTAAGCCAGAGCTGCAAGTGGCCTCTACTCAAATGTAGTGACTTATGCTGCCTTGTTTAAGGATCTGAGATCCTTTATATTAAGAAGGAAAACTGTGAAAGGCTCTGACCATAAGGGAAATTAGTACTTCAAATACAAAATTTAGAGCCAAAATTGTCACAAACTAAGGTATTTCTCATTGCAGGGCACTACTTCTCATACCATGTGAGCTGGAATTGCAGTTGGTAGAACAAGCAGCTAAAATGTGATGTATGATATTTAGAAAACTTGAACAAAGTGGTGATTTTAAGAGGCAGTGTGAAACATCAGGGTGCAACTTAACATCACAGAGCTCAGGAAATATCACCTGCAACTCAGGGCTATTGGCATCTTGTTTAGTGAAAACTTTTCATTAGGATTTCTCTCTCTCTCTGTCTTGGCCTGAAGAAGACCTCTGAGAGACACTTTTTGGCAGTGGAGAGCTGTTTCTTATGAGCTTTCCCCTCTTCTCCAAGAGTGTGGAAGCTGTACCAATGGTGTCCGTGGCATGGCAGCAGGTCACGTAGCTGGCCCTCTGGCTCATGGCCCAAGTCCACATCACAGCAATGTCTGCAGGGACACTGGTTATGCTGGAGAAAGCAGCGTTGTCTTCTTCACTTGGAGTTGAGAGAAATCTCACTGCTGATGTTTTTCAGTATGGGATGCCCTCAGGGAATCACATTTGCACTCTCCTTCCAGGTTTAGTTCAGAGCACACAAATGTGCTGACACAGAGTGATATACAAGAGATAAATGTGACTTCCACCTTTCCCCTGACTCGTTCACTGTATCTCTGTGTGTCTCCCACCACTAGAGGAATTGGTTTCATTGCAGAGACCCTGGCAGCTGAGCTCTCCCAGACCTTGTTTGTAAGAGATGGAGGATACGACCACAGACATAGCACAAATGCCTCTTCACTTTTAGATATTAACAAAAAGTGACTAAAAACCTGTGCTTGGGAGCAGAGCACTTACTGCAGTAGTAATCATGGGAGGACTAGGGTTTTTTTGTTACTCACACTTGTAAACAATTATCTGGGATCACAGCATGGGTACCCATCAAACCAAAGGATCATTTGGGTAGCTAGGGAGCAAGCGCAGTCTTTTAAGAAACTTTGTATTTGAGCCTAGGTGATCGGTCAGGCATCCATGGGCTTGTGTCCTGAGAGGCCTTAGGAAGTGGTATCATTGGTTTTCTCAAGTTGAAAACAACCAAAATTGCTTTTGTTGCAGAGTAAGTGCTTTGGATCTCATTTTCCCACTGCATATTGTACTTTGCAGACTAAAAAAGACATGAGAAATAGAAGTGACTGATTTTTCCATTCCTTAAGCTGCCTCCATGTGGGTTGATTGCTCAGGGGATTTCAAAGCAGACTGAAACACAGACAAATGCTGGCTTCGTGTACACTCTTAAATATTGCTGTGTTTTGAATTTTATTAGAAACTTGGCAGGCTTTTGCTTGAGCTCTAACTGCTTTTTCTGCCTTCAGTTTATCAGCTACCATAATTTTAGATGCACAACCACAGTGCACAACCATATAGCCCAGCACACATGAGCAAGGGAAGCACTCTAAAAACATGTCTGGTTAAAGTAATTGTCAAATTAGTAGCTGTCACGCGGGGTGAATTAGACCCAAAATGGTACATGCACAAGTGAGGAAACCCATTCTTCAGCATGCCTTGTGCTGTCAGTCCTGCTGTGCTTGGACAGGAAGCTTAACCCTGGAAAGAAACAGGATCTTCTCTCAGTCATGTTCTCAGAGTTCTGCCCAAAGACACCTTGCATATATATACTGGAGGGCATATATATTCAAAGGAGAGGATGAGATAAACCCGTGCATCTGTCAGAAAGTAAACACAGCCTCGTGATCTTTCTGAGCTGACTGCATCTCTAAATCCTGCCGATGAGGCAGCTGTAATTCCTTGTGTGAGGCACTGAAGACAGATGTACAAATCCTAGTTTAACATGGGAAGTAGGTATTTTTCCACTGCTCCAGAGAAGTCTTGGACTTGTGAAATCAGTGCACTTGATTTGGTTTTGCTGCAGCATGTTCTGTTCAGGGTCCAAAACGCAGGATGGCAAGTGCTCCTGGATCTGGCTGATGAGGTCTCACAAACCCTTGGGAATGTGGAAGACATGAGCAAGTTGAGGAGAAGAGATGGATGCAAAACTGTTGTTGAAGAAATTCCTTTGGAGCAGCACCAGCCCTCAACACTTTGATGACCTAAAGGAAGGAAAGGAAAAAAAGCTGATTGATAACTGTTGATGCTATTAATGTGACAAGATGGTTTCTTGAGGATGGCTCATGTTTGGGAGTCGTTGGCAGTTTGCCCACCTGCAAGGGAGATATCTGTGGTCTCCATCAGTGCAAGAGGAAGAAACTCCCTGTTTGGTTTTTTCTTCCCACACAAAGAGATCCTATGCTGGCTGGTGTGCAGACTCACCACTTGTGAGGAATTCAAATGCACCTCTCTGCAGCAACGTGATTTTCTGTGGGAAAGATAGTTTTGTTCACCATAACTTCGGGTGCCGCAAAATATCCTTGCCTTGAATTTCCCCCAGGATAGAGCAAGCCTTAGTACTTGCTGAGTGTGACTAAAGGAAATGCTGAAGACCAGACTGTGACGGGTGGGAGATGTTCCACTGGACATCCCATATCCTGTCCTCAAGTGGTCCCACAAGCTGGAAGGAGTGCTGGTTATGGACTGCAGCAAAAGCTTGTTTATCCTGCAGTACTGAAATGAGTGTCTTACGTGAATTAAAAACCTGTGCTAATCAACCCTTAGCTCTCTGATCTCAGGTGACCAGCCATGGAGCTTGTCTGCATCCATGAGAACAGGCAGTCCTGCTGACCTCGAGTCCATGCTGGCACCAGCCTCTCAGTCAGGGCAAAGCCTTATAGGAAGAGTGTGGGGTTGATGCTGGTGGGGCAGTTTCAGTGTTGGGTAGAGGTCTCTTCTGTAGCCTGCTTTCTCCATGGCCCTGACAGCTGTCAGTACCATCTCTAAAGCAGCAAGTCAGAGGCATCCACCTGTATCTTCCTGTCCCCTGATCCTGATGGCAGGACATTTGGAGAGAGCAAAAATCTATTTGCCTTCTGTTTTCTTGTCCTGTGGATGCCAGTGCAAATGGCATTACCTCAGGAATGAGGACACAGTTGTCCTTTAGGGCACTGCAACGCAGATCTGCCTTGGGGAAAGCAAGGGCTTTGCCTGGTGAGGCTGCCCCAGCTCTCTGAGGCAGTGCTTTCATCACACCACAGAGAAACCAGGCTTTCAGGTACTCTATCAAAATGCCCATGTCTCCCAGTCTCAAGGTGGAGTAATAACAAAGATGAAGTGGAGAAAGGCAGTCTGTATCCAGAGCAGTTTTAATAAGTAAAATTGAAAAGAAATCACTGCAGATGTGATGGCTTTCATCCATGCTCATCCCCTCATTCTGCTTTCCTTCATGTTTGCTAATTCCTCTGCCACAATGCACTGTTATCCTGGTTTACTACCCAGCTGGTGGAAGCTGGAATAGTCTCTGATTCTGCCTTGGAGAAGAGCTACAGTGGAATAAACCAACCGTCTTAACCTGGGAGAATAAATCAGGAAATGAGGAGAACTGTTGAACCTGAGACTTTTGATGTTGCAGAGTTAGATGTACCTAACAGCAAACAGCAGAGCTCCCAGTGCTTTGGCATATTTGTGTGCCCCCGCCTCCCTGTGACCACATGAAAACTGAAAGCCCACTGGCACAGTGCCAGAAGGCAATCCCCTGGAAAGGGGGTCTCCGTGGTCTGCTCCTCCCCTTCTGTCATTCCAAAGAAGTTAAAGCAAGGTCTGGGAAAGCAGCTGGGTGCTGGAGACCTTAGGAGAAGTAGCTCAGAATAGAAATGCTCTGCGTCACCACAGCCCTCTCGGAAGCCATATTTCAGCCAGGAAGGGTTTGTTCCCCTCCCTTTACTGACAAACCCCCAGCAGTAGAGCAGGAGAAGCCAGGGTTTGCACACTTCCCTGTACAGTTTTTGGGTTCTCAGGTCAAGGGCCGCTGTTTTTGCCTTGTTTTTTGCCATCAGAGATGTGGGGTTTTGTTTTGAAGCAGATAGACAAAGGCAGCAAAGCGCAGATGTTTCATGGTCATGAATTTGGAGGGAAGACTGGACGGTGCTGTTATTTTGTCATACTTGGGGAAGCCAAACTTCTCACTAGGTATGGCTTGGTGCACTCCTGGTCTTGTATCCAGCCAGCCTTGCTTGCACAACTGCACTTGGAAATGTTGGCTATGGCGCAAGAGCTGCTGAGTCCAGTCCCGCACCCCACACTCCAGCAGAACCAGACAACCAACAGCTGCAGGGACTCCCACCTGGACCTATGGCAGCACAGAGTTTAAAAAACCATTTGATTGCTTTATTTTTTTTAAATAGAAGATCCCAGGCACTTATGTCCTCTTTCATAACAAACCCTTCTATTCTAACAAATGGGTAATTCTCATGGTGCTGTTTTACAGCTATTTGTGGCATGATAAAAACCAACCCTTTAAAGCTTAAAATCAGCTCTGGGTGATGCTGAAACCTGTAGAGCAAGAGATGCTGGAACAGCAGGGCTGCCTGGAAATGTCATAGAATGGAGAGTTTCACTTTGGGGCTGCTGGTGAAATCTGCAGCCAAAAGTCTGCCTGCTGCTGCTGAGCAGGAGGCAGATGAGCTTGTGGGGGCTGAAGGATGTTATCTGTGCTGCATCAGGCTGCAGAGCTACGTGAGAGAAAAATGAGTTTCAGGAAATGGCTCTCCTTGTGATGAGGAAGGACCCACTGTCCCCATTCCTGAGGCATATCAGCCATGCCAAAGTCCAGACTAGGGTTTTCTCAGGCAGTTTTCCAGGGTTTTTCTGCACACAGGGATGCAGAACAGAGTGGCTGGGGTGGCTCCTCTTCAGCACAGTGGACTGAAATGCAAGGCAGTGATCTAAAGTAATTTGAAGATGTTATCTCCTGATGTCTTTCCATTTGACATTAACCCATCTCTCCTGTCTAGAGCCCAGGAGTGCACTGTCGCTTGGAATCACAAAATCATTAAGGTTGGAAAAGACCTCCTATATCATCGAGTCCAGCCTTTGACCAAACACCACCATGTCAACTAAACCATAGCACTAAGTGCTGCATTCAGTCGTTTCTTGAACACTTCCAAGGATGGTGACTCCACACTTCCCTGGGCAGCCTGTTCCAATGCCTGACCACCCTTTCAGTGAAGAAATTCTTCCTGCTGTCCAACCCGAACAGCTTGAAGCCATTTCTTCTTGTCTTGTCACTAGTTTCCTGGGAGAAGAAGTCAACTCATGCCTTGCAACAGCCTCCTTTCAGGTAGTTGTAGAGAGCAATAAGGTCTCCCCTGAGCCTGATCACCTCCAGGCTAAACAACACCAGGATGCCATTTGCCTTCTTGGCCACCGGGGCACGGCCCATCTATCCAGCCTGTCCAGATCCCTCTGCAGAGTCGTCCTGCTCTCCAGTAGAAGCTTGATAACAGCAAGCAGGACTCACCTCACAGGGATAAGCTGGCTCATGCTCAGCTGCCCCCTGGCCTCGGCCCATCTATCCAGCCTGTCCAGATCCCTCTGCAGAGTCTTCCTGCTCTCCAGCAGAAGCTTGATAACAGCAAGCAAGACTCACCTTACAGGGATGAGCTGGCTCATGCTCAGCTGCCCCCACCCCCACCCCAAGGCTCCTCCACCCAGCAGCTTGGCTCACAGGCAGAGCCCTTGCTAGGGTATGAGCTCTGTTCACCCACCTGGCATACAAGGGAGAAAGGAAAGGTATCTGGAGGCCCCCACACAGCATAGCTTGGGCTTTACTAGAGCATGAACCACATGTGCATCCCAAAGTCAACACCCTCCAGGAATGCCCTAGCTTCCCTGGTAAGATTGACACACCTGTATGTTTTGCTGCAAATGCAATTAATTAATTAAGGTTACTTTGATGACCAACATTTCGGTGTGGTTACGTTCCAAGTGCTTGCTCTCTCTCTGTGACCCTGAAACCGCAGATACCATTTCCATTAGGAATTCATCTTCTCCCTCAGTTGTCTCAGCCAGGTACTAGGCTCAGAGAGCAGGAATCTGCTTCTCCCCAGACAGGACCTTTCCAAAATGCTGTCTCTGTGCAAGCAGAGGAACATCAGGGCTGAAGTCCCAGGGGCCTGTCAGTTCTGGATGAATGGTCACTATCAGTCTGATTCTACAAGTGCTCTGCAAAGATGCAAGTGCCATTTTGCCACATCAGCCTTGCTATGCATTTCCAGATGAACTTGCTAGGAAGCACATGCTTAGGATGTAGTATGTCCTGCACTGCACACGTGCTGCATGTGCAACAAAAGTTGCCTTGTTACAGGTAGATGCAAAGATGCTGACTGAAACCCTTCAGGAGAATAAGGCAAGTTCTTTGTTGGCTTGTCCGTGTCTCTGCATTATTCAAGCAATTCAAAGTAGAGAGTATGTTACTCAGGGACCCTTAGTGAGAAGTCAGAATGGAGATAGCCTGGTGGAAAATCCAGGGAGCTTAGGAAAGCTGAAGCAGTAGTATCACCCTGGGCAGATAGTCAGGGAGGCTCTGTTGAGGAAACAGGTATGTTGGATAAGGTCGAAGAAGTGGGTGCATGTGGCTTCTGCACCTGACAGCATGTGAGTTCGCTATAGGTTCCCCTTGCAGATACTTTGTTCCCTGAATTTCAGCAGTATTGCAGAAATCAGTGCTGCTTTGTAAGATGTAAGTCAGTGCCTCTGGCCAGATCTGGTTTTGAATTTGAGAACAGCTATCACCCAGCACAGCCCACTTCTTGAATTTTTCAGTTATTTGTGTCCATTTAGGGCTTTACACATCTGTGCATATCAAGTGCTCCCCAATTATAGAAATCTGGTGTACAGAATCACTCGCCTCTTTTGGGACTAAGTGAAAAACTTGCCTTGTGTTGCCTGGTTTTGGCAGTTCTTCTCACCCTTTCATCCGAAGCCCTTGAGATGTCAGAAGCAGGGATGGTTCCTTGAACACTGCAGATGGGCTGCTGCATGACAGAAATTAAATGACTCGTCTTGTGTGTAATCCAGAGGCTCAGCTGAGTTACTCATCAAGCCCTTTATAAACCACTTTGTAGACTGCCACTGCTGCTTATTACTTACGATATCTTACATTCTCTGATGAGTTACAGTATTTTGCCTGCTACTTCTTCCACCATGTTGAACTCTGAGCTGCTTTAGTGTATCAGGCAGCTTCCGCTGACTCAGTGCAGCACAGCCCAGCCAATGTGAAGTGAATGGTTTTGAAGTGCACTGTGCAAATGACTGGGTATCTGGAAGCTAAAGGGTGTGGGCTTCCATCATGTATCCTCAGAAATATTCAGCATGGTGGGATTTGGGTAAGGAACTTTCTCCAGCTCTGTCTGCATTTTAGGGCTAAGCACACATGCACTGGTCATGAGGAAACACATTCTCTGGCTGATCTGCAGGGTGTTCAGGTCACTAGGATTTTACATGTATTTTCTGGAGCTTTGAGTTTCATTTTCTCATCAACAAATAAAAGTCTGCACAGGAATGAAAAGCACTGAAGTGCTGGAGAAGAGTCTGATGGAAGCTATGTGGGAGAAGCACTGATATGAAAGTGTCTAACTTTGGTCATCACAGTGTGTGGTGATGGTGGGGATAAGAGGATCAGCTGAAAGTCTCTTACACTGTGTGCTGCTGGCTGTTGCTGCTAACTCTTTTAGAAGAAACTGCTCTGTGCAAGGGGAAAATGTTGCAGCTTCTTTCTTTGAACAGTCATGCCTCCTAAACAGCTCCTGTGTCTGGAGGGCAGGCAGTGAGGTACTCTGAATGCATCAACAAGAAACCCCCTCGAAGCCATTGCAATCATTCGTGTCACAGCCATTGGGGTGGCAATGCTGGGAGACAAGACTTGCTGGTGACATAATCCAGGAGCCCACTCTTTCCTTCAGAATATGACTCCTGCTATCAATATCTCCAAAATAAAACAGTCAGGACTTTCAAAGATATGGGGAGGGCAGCCTGCCTGCCTGGCCCTGAGCCACAGGGTGTTCTTGGACATGACAGGGCTGGATTTGGAGCTGCCTGGCACAGCCAGAAATCCCAAGAGAAAGCTGCCACAGGAGGCAGGGTCCATCCGTGCTCCTAGCAGCAGCACAAGGATGGTGGGCAGACATTAGTGATGCGAGCTGACCCTTGGGTTTACGGTAAGCTGCTACAAATATAGCCAGAGTCTGAACTATCGACCAGTTAAGAAAAATAGGCTTTTTTCTTTAAAAGAAGCACTGCCTGGAGTTGGGTCTAAAGCTTTGGCAAGTACCTTTAGCTTTAATTCTCTTGTATTTGATTGGCAACCCAACTGTGTCTCGTAACCACGTGCAATGAGAGAGTTTTCCAAAGAGATCTGGAGCTTTTCCCCACTGTCTCTAGCAAGAATCCCTCCCTGCAGCCCCTCAGTTCCATTCCCCTGCATGTAAGTGCAGAGTCCTGAAGAAGCTCCCTCTGTGCTCACACCCTGGTTTGGTGTTATCCAGCCTCTCTCTTCCTTTTCCTATGTTTATGCACAGCACTGCCCTGTTTTGAAATTGTTTATTTTTCCCCTTTCTGCCTTCACCATGTCAGAAATCAGAAAAGACCAAGGGCAAGACTTTTTCCCCATGGTGTAGCTCAGAGGGGCACAGAGGGGCACCATGCTCTGGGCAAAGGTGCTTGGCAGGAGGAGGCTGGGGGAAGAGTCCCAGCCACAAGTGGCCCCAGGCAGCCTTGGCCAGCCTGGCCACAGCCCCAGGCTCCGCTGCATCACCATGACCTATATACACCCCTGCTGCCAGTGGATGTGTTCCCAGGCTTTTAAAGAGTTTATTCCTCTTGGCCTTGGTGGGAGGAGCAAAGAAGGTTTTCTGGGGGCAGGCTCAGCACATTGCTTGCCTTGGAGGAGCTCCTTAGCATGCACTTTTTGCTGTGTAAATAATAAATAGTGTATTTAATATTAAACATCCTGTGCACTTACCAGACCTTGTTGCGCACGTGAAACCTGGCAAATGAAGTGCGTGAAGGTAGTTTGTCTTTACAGCCATGCAGGATTTCTAATGTGCTCCATTCCTTTTTCTGGGGGAGGGCAAGGTTTGATCCCTTGCTCTTCCCTCTGCTCCTTCAGTTACACCTCAGTGCATCTTCTACTGTGCTGAGCACGGTCCTTGACCCATCTCAGAGTTCCTCTTGCCTGGGCCATCTTGCCCTTTCAACCATGACCACCCTCATCTCCTCATCCTTCTACAATAAAACATCTGCTGACTACATGGACATGGTTCAGTACACAGCCCAGGAGGACCACAGACACAGGGTCAGAGATAGCCGGACGGATTTACTTGCAGTGAAACAGCAGATATGTGTGTGCAGAGCTTGGTGGAGCTGAGACAAGATTGCTCACTGTCAGGGAACTCAGCAGGATGATGAAACTCAAGGATGATGGAGCAGGAGAAAATTAGTCATTTGGGGAGGAAGAAGTGTCAGTACAGGGGGTGATATCTGCCTAGTTAGCTCACAGACTTCCAGGGAGACACAGGAAACCCCATCGCTGGAGTAATTTAAAATCCAACTGTACTCAGCCCTAGGGAGGGATCCTGCATCATCAGCAGGAAGCTTGTGTGTGGGTACATCCATAGGTGAAGTAATGGACAGCGGTGTGAGGCAGTTGTTTTTTCCACCTCTGATTTTTATGATTCGATGACCATCAATCATTTTGGAAGGCTAATCACATTACTGCACAGTTTCAGGTGAATAAGGAAGCAGACACAGTCTCTGGGGACCTGACACACTGTAAAGCAGGCATCCATCTGGGGAGCATTATTGCATTAGCTCAGCATTCCTGTTTGTATTGATACATGTTCTGCTCTTGCATTGTTGCTTACAAGTGAAGGCTGCATGAAGTAACACACAGTGGGTGACAAGGCAAAGTTGGGCAACCTAATTAGATGCTATTGTTTGTTTGTATAAGATTCATGGGAGGCAGAAGGATGGAAAAAATCCAGACGAAGATGAAAAATGATGCTGCACATAAAGCTATCTACAGAGCTGGCCTTAATTTGGTCTTCATGGTCTGAGAGCACCACACACACATACACATGCAAAACACAGGCTGTGGATAATGAATTTTGAGAAAATGAGCCCTCAGCTCCCTCCTCCCAGCTTTACTTTTTAGAAAATGTCTTTCCTTCATTTTGAAAATGATTGCATTATCTCAAACTGCTTGTAAATCTTGTTAGCCAAGTAATATAGTTTGGACTAAATGTCTGTTCCTACATGGGCCTCAGGGGAATGTGGAAAATAACCAATGCAGCCCTGTTGCAAGCTCCCACCAGCTCTACGAAGGAGACTCCTTATTTCTGATTAACCTGAGTTCCTTTCTGCAGTGAGGCAGAAAGAAGCAACAAGATTAATGAAAATCAGGTCTATTAAAGCCAGCCTTATTTTCTTGTCGTGTGTACAGCCTTGCCACAAACTGACCTCATCACCAAATGCAGAATTAATCAAACTGGAGCGAGGGCACTTGGTGTCTCCGTGTGCACATGCATGTGTGTGTGTGAGCATGCACTAAGGTGACTGCACCAGATGCATTTGCAATGGAAAGGAGCAGAGGAATAGAGACAAGATGTTAGTTTTCCTATTTATTATTTATGTAGTTGAGAGTTTGCACCCAGCAAAGCTCGTGGAGCTGTGACTGATGAGTTAATTGGATACCACACTGGCATCTCTGGAAGAAGCTGTGGAAACCCAGGGACAGAAATAGTAGCTGGGACTGCAGGAGAGCATGTCCAATGTGTGTTGACGTGCTTAGCGATGCAAAGCCATAGCTCCTGCTATTACCCACGGGATTCCAATATAGGGTTAGAGCTTGCATAAGGATCAAGATACCTTATATTTAAAGCTGTCTGATCCCTAGCTTTCTGGGAATTGCTGGGGATGTGACAGAGACAGGCCCAGCTGCACTTCTGTGCATCACAGATGAGTGTCTTAGACTCTCAGTGTTGGCACCTCCATCCTGTCAGCCGCTGCTGCCTAAACTCACTTTCCCTGCTTTTCTGACAGGGATTTATGGGATGGGCAGGACCCTGCAGCCACTGGTGCCAATGATTTCTCTTCCCATTCCTAGATGTGTGATTGCCCAGCTCACCTTCTCAGATATGTGTCTGTACACCTCCTCTCTGTCCACTCAAAACCCAGAGCCCTCATGCTGTCTCAGTGGTGTTCCAGCTCTGAGTTTTCCTTTACCATGAACCAAGTCCAGTTTCTCTCTATGGATCCTCCAGGGACCAGAGGACATCCCCAGATCCCACTGACTTACGTGGGCACATGTTGCAGCCATTCTCCTTGCCCCGGTGCCATGGTGGAACTGGGTCTTGGCTGGACATGATTCCCCTTGCATGGCCAATGGTGAAGCTACTCCCATACCAAGGGGCTGTTTGTCTCACAGGGACAATGCAAGGTGAGTGAAGGGACTTGAAGACTTTCCCACTGCCCCTTGGCAAAACAGCCCTGATGGGGGGCAAGGAAGGAAACCCCCAAGCCCCTCTGTGGTAGTGTTTGGAAGCAGTTTGGGGGCTAAACACCTCTAAATATTTTTACAAAATATCACAAACTGAAATTGTTTGAAAAGCAGTTTAAACCTGTTGATGGTAGACAAGAGAGTCTAATCAGAAGAAATCAAGGTACTTCTTTCCTTCTACACTTCGTCCACCTTGTTGGGGAGCCTGGGCTTTGGCACTGGAAGAGTGGTGAGTTGGTGGGAACAGGGGCCACTCACCTTCCCCTTAAGCTCTGGCTTGCATAAGTATTTTGTTTTCAGCAGCACTGAAAAGCCCTTTGCTAGGCTAATTTGCTGTAAGCAGCACCAGGCTCTGCCAGATGCAGCCAGTGCACTGTTCTGGTCCTGCCCAGCTGCCCCACACCTGCCCACGGAGCTATGGATGGCGAGGATTAGCAGAAGGAAATGTGCACTGGGGCTTTCAGATTCAGGCATGGTTAGCTAAGCTGTCTGTAAAGGTAAGCCACATCTTTATCACATTAGGCATATGGTACCTCCTGCACCAGTGCAGGATGGCACCACATGCTCATTCCCATCACCTTATTCAAGTCCCCTGAAGACGGTCCCTGAAGCAGTTGCAGGCTACAGGGTCATGGTGTAACTGAAACAGGTGACTGTGCAGGCTCTCCCCCAAACTAACCACTTTGCAGAGAGCCTGGGCAAGCACAGATCTCCTCCTTCTGGTGAACCATACTGCCTTTGGGAGCAAACCAGCAGCTGAAAACATTGATCTTACTTTTCCACTCTCTCTAAAGAGATCGTAGGGAGGTCTGTGTTGGAGATTTCCTGTGGACATGTGTGCTCAGCAGTCCCAGAACACTGAATTTTACATGTCACCCATCTTTTTTCATCACCCTGTAGCAAACCGAAGAGGACAACAGATGGTAGCCCCCTAAGGGTTACCAAGGTCAGGGCAGGGGCTGGGAGTAGCATCAGGCTCTTTTTTTCCCTTGGTGGGTCCACTGAAAGGGAACTAGTAATGAGTTCTAGTGTCCAGCAGGCCTCTGTGCACCCCTGCTTTGGCTGCAGGCATCACCATGCCCAGGTCCTGGCTGCATGTGTTCAGTACCAGGCAAAACTCCACGTTGTTTCTGTGGCTGGTAAGTCGTGAGCCAGCTGCAGTTTTATTGCTGAAGAGCAAACTTAGGGTGGCCAAGTGGGCAGAGCAAACTCAGTACCCAGTTCAGGTGCCAAGCTACAGCAAGGTCTTTGGCAGAGTCACTTTGTTTCTGTGATGCTGCTCCTCCCTTTCTGTCATCCCAGAGCTGCTCCCTATGAAAGATGTCAGTGCTTCTGTGGCACAAGAGGAAAATATCGATGTGTCTGGGGATGCATGGATAAAAAATGAAGCTGTTTCACCCTGCACACATCCCCCCCACCATCGTGAGTGGTTTAATTGGCTCAGTTTGCAGACTTTGCCTCACAGCAGCCAGGAGCTGGAGTTTCATTCCCACTGCAAAGCTGAGCCCACTATGAGAAGATCTTGTCTCTTTCTGTAATCCCACCACTGACATGGAGCAGCCACTTTGCTCACACTTTCTCAGGGAGAGTTGCTTTCTGACTCTGAGCATCACCATCAGGGGCCCAGCAAAGATAGAGAGCAGAAAAAGCTTTTTGTTCCTACAGCAAAGTGGCCCTGCCAGGTTAACCCAGCTGGAGAAAGGCATCACAGGCCTGGGTGGTCAGCCTTGGACTCTGAAACTGTAGGAGAAGGGTGTGAGCAAATTTAGACAGCACTTTCCCATAGGAAAGGACAGGAGGATGTGACTTCTGGAAGTGCACCCTGGGCTGCCTGATTGACCTCTGCATCTTTCACTAATTTCATTTCCAAACCCGTCTCTTCCAACCCAGGCACTCAGCCATGAAGCACAGGGTTGAAAAGACTCAAGCTAGGGAGGGAAGATGGAGAAGTAAGGTTGCCATAGGATAAAAACTGCTGATGGATGAAAAACTATACACAGAGAGCCAGGGAAAACCCTCCTCAAGGGCTTATGCTGAATCTTATATGGTCCAGAGAAAAGGGAGTTAAAATACTCCCCTTATCCAGTAAATTCAACCATTTTTGCTGTCTGCAGACATAGCACATTTTTTGTTCATCTTATTGCATTCTATTACATGTTTCAATAATCACCTGGTTTCCTTAGGCTCCTCTTACTGCTGTGCTGTTGGCCGTGTAGGTTAGATCAGACTCTCCCAAATGAACAGAAGGGTACCTCACTGTTCTGTGTCCACTGTTGCCAGCTGAGCTTTCCAGACCTGGTCTTCAGCATTTATCAGGCCCTTGAACAACCATACTAAAACGTGGGCATGGGAGTTGATGAAAGGTACTGCAGTGATAGTCCCACTGGTGCTGGGTTGTCATGTCCCTGACTCCCTGTCCATAAGCGTCTCCCTTTTCTATGCACCCAACTCAGGACACACAGCATGGTGCTGGGAAAGCTGCACCATTTCCAGAATTCCTGCTTTACATCTAAGAGCCCTCCTCCAACATCTTTGGACCAATTCTTTGTTCCTAGTTGTCTGGCCTGGACTGAAAGAGGAAGCATATTGTTGATACTTCCTCATGAAACACAGAGGCTTACATGCTTTTTTCTAAGCTTTCATTTAAAGTAACCACGTTTTCCTCCTAAACATCTGACTCTGTCTTTAATCATGCTAATCTCCTGACCTTAACAATACTTCATCAGTTAGTGCCACAATTTGATGTACTTTAGGTAAGAATAAAAAGAACCTATTGTTTCTTTTGAATCTGTTACTTTTTCATTTCACCGAGAGATCATTTATTCTTGTGTCAAGGAAGGATAAATGAGAAGTGTCAGGCAGACGTTTTATGTATTGCTTTATCTTAAAGTTAAACAAATCCACTGCATGCAGCCTGGCTTAGTATGGAGATCTCTGCACTCTTTTATCAGTTGTCACCCTGTTACTTGATGTTCCCCCTTTCTGAAGTGAAATGACAGAAGCTGTGGATGTGCCCTTGCAGCTGATTTATTGAATGTTATTGTACTGGTTTGATGCTATTTTTTTCAATCTACTGTTTGCACAGCAAAGGTTTTATTTTGTTTTCATGATGTCAGAGCAGAATTCTTCACTAAGCTGACTGCTGAGAAGTCCTTTTCAGGAGCAGCTACAGCTGATTTACAATCTAGGGCATGTAGGAGTCATTTGGGTCTTTTGCCACTGATGTGTGTTGCTTTACATTAGTTTCTTCAGACTTCATCTTCCCACTCCCTCACCCTTCCTTGGTGCCTTTGAAGGTTCTCACAGTTCCCTCTGAGTTTGAATCAAATATGCATATATATGTATACATATATGGACACAAACATATGTGTGTGTGTATGGGCTACTTTCTCAGCCTGTTAAAGAACTTACGAAGCCCTGTATATCCTCCCATGCAACTGTATGGCACCCTGCAGGTGGACATGTTTTCTTGAAAACTGACCACTTATTCTTCCTCCTTGTTTTCCACTTCTGAGACATTTTCGAAGCTGCAACCTCTCTCTGATCTGTTAACTATTGTCACTGGCTTTCATTGCCATCCTTTTGTGAAGGCTGGACCAGGTTGAAACCATCTAACTACACACGAGACAGTGCTGCACAGAGTGCTCTTAGATGCTTATCCTCAAATTTCCTTCTCTGACACCAGACACCTCCAGCTGACGGCCCACTCTCCCTTCAGATTTAATTTGGTTACTGCATGAAGCCACCTTTTACACTGAAAAAATGTTTGAGACTTTTTGTGCCACATGTGAGCTGGGGGCAGGAAAAGAAGCCAGAATGCAAAGGTCTTTTTTTTTGCCAGCAAACCGACCAGGCTGAGCAGATCCATTGCTATTGGCCACTCAGCCCACACAGCAGCTGCCCCACTTGGTGCACTGAAACCCGAATGAGCAAGCACATAATTAAATCTAATTCCCATCCAGCAGCCCATCCAGAGACATACAGCAAGCTCCTCATACAGTGTAAATCACCACAGCCTGCTGAAGCCAACGAAGCTGTCCATGGAGGATCTGGGCCAGGAGCTCTGTTTTCCACGTGGGCCATTAAGTGATTCCACTGCTGCAGATCCAGAAAGCCTCCCTCAGCAGAGGAGGATGGACAGCTTCTTTGGGAATCCTTAAGGAGGATTTTACATAAAGCAGTAAGGATGTCTGGCCCCTCTACATCTTGAAATAAAATGAATGGTATCCTCCTGAGTGAACACAAGGAGAGCTGCTGCACTGCTTGCCTTTCATTGTAGCCTTGCAGCTTTAAACCCACCGTAAGAGAGGTCAGATTCCTTCATTTTAATAATTTTTTTTTTAAATTTAAGCTAACCTCATGTTCACTGAGTCTCTTTGTGGCAAATTGCCTGATGACAAGCTAAGGGTGAAGTATTTTGCTCTAGTGAGGTCTGGTGTCTCATTCAGCATGAGGAGCTGCCCTCATACATAAAATTCTGGTTCACCATGCTGGGAGAAATGGAGTGTGTCATACATGCTGTTACTGAGTCTCTGTGAAACAATGTTAAATAGAATAGAGTGGAAAGAGGACATAAAAACAGACTATGAGCTTTTTTTATCCCAAAACAGCATTGCAATGTGTGTGTTGGGGCCAGATCTCAGAATTCTCACATTTTAGTAGAGTCACATTTTCCTTCAAACTGGGAAACAATCCCAATAAAAGTAGCACTGGGTACCCCATGAACTAGTCACTTAGCGAGCAGAAATGCCAACAGCAACCTAAATTAATCAGTGCTGGTTGATCTGCATATTGACGTAATACAGGAGAGGGCTGGTGCAGGCTGCAGACAACTGGAGCCTGGGGACAGTTCTGCACATAATGAGATGCTCTCCAAGCACCCTCCAGCCCTGCCTGACAGAGCAGTGTTTGCTTTCTCCATTTGGTGCAGGTGGCTTTCCACTACTCCCAGAGATCCCCATCTCAGCCAGTCTGAAAAGAAAGCAAAAACCCTCCTGCGACTCCCATCCTGCATTTCTTTCATGGGAACAAATGCCATGCTGCTTTGCAGGGCCACGGGGATTTCTGTCGCCTCTGAGAGGTGACTAAGGACTCCTGGATTATATCTCAAATGTACATAAACCTTCTCTATCAGGGCAAAGCCCTAAGGCTGTGTTTCTTGCTGATTTAGGAACTGAACTGATTCAAGAGTTTAAATGACTTTGAAGCCCACCTTTACGTGACTTGCCAGCATAACCTCCAGTAAGGTGCTGGAATAGGTTGCTCAGAGGAATTGTGGATACCCCATCCCTGGAATTGTTTGAGGCCAGATTGGATGTGGCCCTGGGCAACCTGATATAGTGGTGGCATCCCTGCCCATGACAGGGGATTGGAATTAGGTCCCTTCCAACCCCAAACGTCCTATGGTTCTATGAAAGTATGGATACATGTGTGAATATACATTATTCTAATGACTCTGTTGAGCGTTTATGGTTGTGCTGGGGTCCTGGACAGGGGGAACTCAATAAATCTTGGCCAACATCTCTGGGTGAATGTACTCAGGCCCATTCATTTTTTCATCATCCTGCCAATCTACCTGGCTGCAAAAGTGTTGAAAGGCCATGACTGCTCCCACAGGAAAAGGAGAATAAGGAAAAATATGATTGTTCCTGGAGGGATGTCTTCCAACCCTGCTTCATAATCTTTAGGCAAAAGGGAGTCCTGGCAGAGGATGTGGTAGGCCTGATCTGTCATGTGAAAATGAGGGTGCAAAATTCAGCTTACAGTGACAGGCTCTTCTCCTGCATGATGCTGTGCCTCCCTCCCGCATGTCCACACCTCCACCAGGGCAGTTACGTTCTCACCTCTTTGCTCAAGCACTGTAAGCAGCTCCACAAAACTGTGCAGGAATTCTTGAGCTGTCCTCAGGAGCCCTGGCCTGACATCAGGAAGCAGGACCATGTCTCCCTGACTTTTAGTGTCACTGGGGTAGTGGGATTGCTAATACCAACATTAACACTTGGAAGTGCCCTTTGGTTTAAGAGGTGAGACCTCTGGTCTGAATTGCTCTGAAATGAAGGGCAGATTAAAAGGAAGAGATTGGCCAAGATCCTGATGTACTGCTGTGTTACTGTGTGTGTGCACATGCAAAAAACAAGTTTAAAAAAACCCACTTGGGCATGATTCACCCAAATATTGTGTGGGGGAATCATTTTCCACCAAGGAGCTAATTGGTAATTACATGACTGGAAAGCAATATATGATTTGCAGTTTTGTTCTTTGCAGTCAAGAAAACCAAATTTTGCAGAAGCTGTGGTGATGGGTATTTAGGCAATGAAGGTATTGTTATTTCTGTTAGAACCCTAAGCTGAAGTTTTCAGAAAAGCTGCTGCTCTTTAAAATAACTTCACTTTATTTATTAGCTCAAAACTTTCCCAGAGTAAACGACAAATAAAGCCTGTGTTATTTTTCCGGGGCTTATTTTGAGATAAAAGCTAGCTGGTATAAAGGGTTCCTCTGGCATCTGGACAAGAAGACCATATATCAACATCAAGGAGCAGGGAGAGCTGCCTGATGGATGTGAGACGTGCTAGAGGGTTTCTCTGCTCCGGTTGAAGTGAGTTGTGAGCTGCTGGGGCTGCATGGCACAGAGGTGGTGGTAGCTCCCTCCTGCCTGGAGCGGTTGGAGAGCAGAGTGGTATGGGGAACATGCTGGCTCCTGCCCCCAGACACGGGGGCTTTCCTCATGCAGTGCTACTGGGACTCAGTGGAGACTTCAAAATGGAGGATGCAGTGTGGGAGAAAAACTCCCTCCTCTTCTCCTCCATTCCCTCTGTGGTGGCTGCCTGATCAGCAGGGCATTGGCCTGGTCATGGGGCCACGGCATGGTGGCATGTCCCCATTCTGTGGTGGTGGCAGGACGAGGATGGGGGCTGTGAAGGATGATGCTAGCATGTCATGAGGAAATGCGGTGTGGCTGAATGTGGTGGCAGCAGGAGTATCTTGGTTACATCGTCCGTGGAGCTGCTAATTAGGAATAATGAGCTCAAGCAAATGTGACAGATTTCTGTGTGCCTCTATAGAAAAATCATCCTCCCCTTATGCATCCTTTAGTCCTCGCAGCCACTACATAGCCCAGATCCCTTTAATTTCTCCAGACAGTGCTGGGGTGGCTCCTGGCAGGTTTTGATCGGGAAGAATGGAGAGGGCTTGGGTTGCAAGAGCCGAGGGAAGCTGAATGAATCATTAAAAGCAAGATAAGAACCTAAAAGCCTGCACCAAATGCCCTTATTACTGTTGATTTGATTGTTTATGCCACTTGACAGGGATGAAACCAGAGGCAGATGCAACAACTAAATCCTGGGTCACTGCAGCGCCCTGCCTGTGATGCCTGGCCTTTGCTGGAGACCTCCCTTGTGCATCCAGGCACAAGGTTATGTGTTTGGGGGAGCAATTCGGCTTCCTCCTCAGAGGCTGGCTGCTGGAGGCCAGGCAGGGTGTGTGGCTGCCCAAACATCTGTGGCCAGATGCCGTGCACGATTTCTCACAGAAACAGAGAGCTGTGGTGGCACAGCTCGAGGCAGTCATGCTCAGCAGAGGCAGCAGCAAGCTTGGTCATTGTCATCCACTGGGCAGGGGGAATAGCTGGTGATCCCCCCAGGGGCTACAACGGGAGGCCTTGGGATGCTCGCCTGCTGTCCCTTCTGTGCCCTGCAGGGTTTTTGCTTGCATCCAAGAAGGGGAGATTGAAGCAGGAGCTTTTAGAAGCTTTTTTAATTTAGGTTAAGAGAGAAGCAGAAATTAAGGTCCTGCTTTTCACTGCCTTACCCTAGGGTAAGGGAGATGGTCATGCTCTACAGTCAGTCACTGCAGGCAAGAGGAGCAGGCTTTGGGCAGCCTGGCAAAGAGAGGCTGAGGGGGCACATTTCCCATCCCCAGGACTCATGCACACCCTCCCCACCAGTTCCCCACCAGCTCCCAGGAAGCAGCAGCAGCTCCCTGTATTGCAAAGAACTGGTAAAGCTTGCAAGGCACGCAAGTACAATGGGAAAAATGAAGAATGCGAACCGTTTCAGGCAGATTATGTCTGCTAGATAAGCTGGTGGTACCTGGAACAGGCACAGGCAGGACAGCTACTGTGCAGCAGCAGCAGCAGCAGACCTCTCCTTCTCCTGCTGGTCCTGAGTAAGCAGTTGAGTTCAGGTGCCATTGAGCATTCCAATCAGTGGTTTCCAGTGCATGCTGATCAAGCCTGGAGATACTGCACCATGGAGGAACACTCTGCCTTCCTTTGATGTTCTGCAGTTGGAACCAGAGAACTGAAAGCCAGGCCACCAGCTAGACCAGGAGCAACTCACCAGAGGGTGTGTCTGAGTGTGCATCAGGATGGAGCTCTGAGTGTACTGAGGTCTGTCCTGACCCGTGCAGAAGACAAGTGCTGGCAGTGTCTCATGTCTCCTCTCTGTCCAACAGCATTTCTCCAACTCACAGCAATAAAAAACGTGGAGGGTTTCTAGTGGAAGGCCTGAGTATGCACCAAGAAGCAATGTGCCAGGCTCTTTGCAGCTGCATACGAGCTTTGCTTTGTGCTTGTGCTGCTCTGAAACCTTGGCAGTGCCTGGTACAATCCTGCGGAAAGCCAGAGGAGATCAAGTGCTGGAAGCTGGAGAGGTCTCAGAGGCACAGAGGAGACCTTCTTTTTTTTGTACAGGTCTTCAGTATGTCCTGCATCTTGCTGTTAGTGGCAGATTATCACTGTTAGCACCATCCGAGCCAAATCCATCCCTGGTAGTGTTGCGAGCGAGTTGCCCTTGTTTCTGTTGGGTATTTCCACATCTTAACTGGCTTCGATGGATGGACTGGCTGCTGAATGAGCCATTTGCTTGCAGTGTCTCAAGATAACTGCAGTTGGCTGCACGTGGATTTCACCCCCTCTGAGCATGTGCCTGCGTCTTTGGCTTGAAGGGCTGAGTCCCTGGTGCTTTTCATAGCATTGTACTCTTCTGTGTGCTTCCCTCAGTCTTCAGAGTGGGACACATTTCCCAAGGATAAAAGGCCAGAGCTAAACCAGGCTGAATTCAGAGCTGCTGTGTTTGTGAAGGGGAGCTGATCTGGATTTAGATTAGCAGAGCTCAGCTTGCAGCACAAAAATAGATAAAATTCTTCAAGGCGTACTGTAAATGTTAGCAGCTCTTTAAAAGGCAGCTCTTTCAGCCTGTCTTCCTGACTTTCTCCCTAAAATTCTGCTTGTTGCACAGAATGGGCCCTGTTTTCTCTCCGTCCTGCAACTGTCTGCGGCTTTGCTGGCATTTGGAGCTGTCACTGTGGTAGAGTCTCTTGGGGCTTCGTCACCCTCCAAGGCGAGTGTGATGGTCTCCCTGGGAGTGCAGAGCCAAGGACATTTCTTCAGTCTTTTCAAGAAAAGGAACCGTCTGATCAGGTAGATTCTTGATTCTGGCAAGGCAGGGCGGTTGCTTTCTGCTCTTCAAATGCATCTGACTCCAGTCTCAGCAAATATTGTGTTGGGAGCTGTCTGTGCACACTATTGAACATGTGTAGCTACAGCCCGACAGAAACATTCCTGCGAGGGCAGCTCTCACAAGCACAGTGCCGGAGTATCAATTCAGGCAGCCCCAGTGCTGCAAGAAAACCCCTGGATTAGAGTACCCCTGAATGAGACATCTGGTTTAGAGACAGTGGAGGCCTCTTGTATAGGTCATGAGAGCTGCTAAGTTGTACCCAGTTCACACTTCCACCTTTTCCTCTGCAAGTGTATAGGGTGAAACTTGGTTATATTTGAAAAGAAAAATATAGCTTTGTTCATGTTGACTACCCTTTGATGCAGATAAGATCCCTTGATGCTATTGCCATGCCAGCCCTGATCAGTAAATGCCTGACTATTGATGGCAAGAAGTGATTGCCCTAAATTAGCAGCAGTTGCTGTTTAACGATCTTTCTCTACCCAGACCCATCTGGCCCCTGGCACACTTGCAGTTGAGCTGTCGAGAGGCTCAAGGCTCAATGCTGTACTTTATGCCTTATTTCCCTTGCTGCTGAGCCATTGCATGCTCCATTTTTCTCATTCTTCTTTTTTCCCCTCTTTTTTCTCACACCTGCCCTGTGCATTTTAAATTACATCTCAGGGCAGCTGCAACATCCTGGCTTATTGCAGTGGCATGTCTGTGTATCGTCCACACTTGCTCTCTTCACAGCTGAAGAAGCTTTTCAAAATGAAAAAATCCCTCCTTCAAGCACCACGAAGATGAAATATGCATTCCTTAGTAAAATATTAAAACAAATCTCTTCCACACAGCCACAGCACATGAAGATGTCTTTAAAACACACAGGGAGGCATGGATGCAATATTTACAATCTTGAGCAAGGCGATTTATAATCTGCCTAAGCTCTCTGACACTATTTGAGCGTTTTTTTCTGGAGTGTATCAGAACAAATTAATCAACATTTTCCTTCCTAACTGTATGCAAATGGACTTCTAAATTTTTTGGCTGGAGGTTGTAGCACTAATTGCTCACAGGGCTTATCCAAGCGGCTTGGATTTGATAAGCAGGAGAATGCATCAGCCACTTCAGTGAATTTCTAATGCAAACTGATCAGCCCATTTTCCCTTCTGCAATTATTAAAGGTCAGCACAAAATGAACTAAGGAAAGGGAGGGATCTGGTCACTTTTTGCTTTAATGCTGGACTCTTATTTCTCTTCCTTGGATTGGGAGGGGGAGAAGGAATAGAAGTGAAGTGCCCCTTCTCCCCTTCTGCCCCTGTGTCCTCATTCTGGGCACAGAGCTGGCCAGAGACCTGGAGCCAGCTGTCACTGCTGGGAGCCCTGTCCATGGGGGCTGACAAAGGATCTCTTACACCACTAACTTTCACTCACTGCTCATTTGCACCTCCATGAATTTTCTCATTAAAAGAGGGGTATTAAAGACACCTTCCCACTAGCTCATGAACTCAGCTATCATGTGCTGAAACATTTCTCATGGCAAAACACAGCTACAGGTGCCTGCCAAAAGGATGATTTTAATTCTTGTTATTAAAGAAAAACAAACAACAAAAAAACCCCACACCAAACCAAAAGTCAAATTTTACTGCCAGACTATACCACAGGTTGAGATCTCCTTTTCCTACGATCCTAGCCTGCTCCTTGTCTTAGCATTGACCTCTTGGGTATTTCCCCTCTGTGTCCCCTACAAGCGCTAGTCCTGAAACTGCAGTGGCACAGCAGGGACTGGAGAGAGGTGGAGGCTTTTTCTGGTGAGGTGGTTTGAAAAGGCTTTCTCCTATCCCCTGCCACTGTTTGGATGTGCATGGCTTGCCAGGGACTTCCTCCATGTGTTTCCTGCTGAAGCTGAGCAACACTTTTACTGCCTCAATGAGTTTCCTCGCATGTCTGTGACAGCTCCAATTGGGACAAATACAGAAGAGGAGTGAGGATAGGAGCAGAAAGTGCTCTGGGGAAGCCAAAAACATTTCTGTGCATCCCTCATGCTTCCTCATCTTACAGGGTACTCATGACCTAGGCTTGTACATGGGCTTTGTAAGTTGGTGGTCTGCAGTCTGAAAAACCCTAGCTAAGCAGGGCTGTGGATGTGCTGACGTGGTTTAGCGTTGGGAAATGACTGTTTACTGCAACCATATTGCAGGAAAACCAAAACTGTTTTCTTATGTTTCAGGATCCATGTTTTAGGAATCTGGTTTCTAAACTTTGAGATGTGCCATGTATCCATGTATACTGGCTCACTCTGATCAGATGGAGCTCATCTGCTCTAATATCTCATGTGGAGACTCAGAAATGCACAAAGCTATGAGGAAGCAACTGTCTCACAAACCAGAAACCTGAAACCAGAAACCAGACCTGGATTGCAAGTGTCACATCAGATCAAGACATCTGCAGGCAGAGGGGCTGAGATTGCTCTGGAATAGGTGATGCCACCTGCACATCCCTCTGCAACTTTGCAGAAGTCCTGGTGCATTTATAAAGCTTTCAGCACAAGGCAAACTGCTTTGCAGAGGTTCAGAGCCTGCTGATCACCACTGGTGAGAAAGCTGCTGCAGCACCTTCCAGCAGGAAGTGCTGAGCCTTTTGTACCAAGCACAAGGAGTTGATTTTCTATTTTCCACAATAAATTAAGATGTGTCCCAATGTGTTGGTTCCTAAGTTTCTCCCAACCAGCCCAATTGTGTGTCTGCTAGCCAGAAGGAGAAGCTGACCAAGGAAGCTTTGCTGCACTGCTGACAGAGTTTCTCTTCACCAGTGTCCCAGTGTGCTGGGCAAGTCTGGCCAGTATAAATCTAAAATCTCAAAACAGAGTTGCAAACTGGGCTGCTGCACTGGCCATGCCAGCATTGCCGTGACAGTGTCTCGTCCCTGCTGCGAGAATGGCAACACCCAGCAAACATAGGCAGGTGCAGCCTTTCCAGCCATGGCATCAGGGCTCTGGGGGCTTTGCAGCTCTGCTTTTGGCCACCAGCAGCTTGTAGGGCCTGTTTGGGTGGCCCAGCCCTGGGGTTAGACTGTGATTGTTCATCCCCAGAGATCAAGATGCCCCACTCCTGTGGCAGGACGGCTGTGTACAGCTGAGCACTGAGAAATGTTATTGTTGAGACAGGGTGGAAACAGATGGTCTCTTGGATGGTGTTAGCGTGATTGGTGGGGCTGGTGACGATGAATGTCTGGTCCCTGAAGAAGCTTGGCAGAAAGATTTTACATGGTAAGTCCCTGCTCCAGAGCCTCTTCCGTGGCTATCATGTTCTTACAATGCAGCAAATAAGGCTTCTGGGCACTCCAGCAAATGATCCTACAGCATTTGAACTGAGCGTACATGCCCTGCAGATCCTGATGCTTTTTCTGGAAAGTGAAGGGTGAGCAAAGCTTTAGAGCAGATAGGACCTGCCAAACCTTGGACAGCAGCCTGTTGCATGGAAGGGACAGGAGGAATAAATGTCATGGCTGTGGAGTGGGGTGCAGCCAGCTTGTAGCCTCACAAGGGGGTGTGGGGAGGACTTCCCAACTTTGTTGCATCCTTGGTTTCATTGCCTTTCCTACAGCAGACACGGGCAGCATTGTCCCTTTTTCCCTCAACTAAAGTGCCACTTTAAAAGGTGCTGCTGAGAACTGTGATGCACAGTGCCCAAGGCCCTTTTGCCAAACAGCCCTGTGGAGTAGCAAAAGTCTTTCCTCCCTATTCGTTGATGGCAGCAGAGGCTGACATTTCTATTTGCCTGACCCTTGGAGCATAAAGATGGTACAGCAGAAAGTCCCATACACTTTGCCTGTGGTGCTGCTGGCACCCTTGCAGCATGCTGGGAATGGCAGGGATGAGTGTCCAGCACCCACTGCATGAGCAGAGTGAACAGAGATATGACTCAGGCAGTGCTGAGGTTCCAGGGAGCCCCTGTGCAGTTTTAGGAGACAGGAGGCTTTGACATGCCTTTATTAAGCCAGCTGGGCAGCTGCAGAGTTACAGCTGTTAACAGAGGGACTTCAGAAGTGCTGAGTAATGTATCAATGTGGTACTACCCCCCAAAACCCATCTCCTGGCACTTGATACCTCCAGGATCTCTGTGCTAGGCACCCAAGCTTCATGATGATTGGGAGAATCAACAAGATGAACCATTTGGTGAATTATTTATCCATTATTCATTTACTTGATATGCGTATAATGCTGTGCAGTGAGTGAGCAAGCGCAAAATTAAAAACCGAAATGATGGATGCTGCCTTATCGAGGGCTCTTCATCCCACTCTTGAGACTCATTCAGCTTTAAATATTGATGGCGGATCGCCTGTTGGCAAACAAATGCTGTGTAAATCCATCCATCTCAGCTCACTGCCACACTTTGAAGGCAGAGTTTGTGCAGCAGCAGCCATGGCTGAGATGAGTGGTCTCTGCTGCCTGGGGTGGGAGTGGGGCTCAGAGTCTCTTTAATTACCTCGTGAAGCTCACCATTAATCTGTGATTGAGTATTTACCTACGTGGCAGTACAGCATCAGCTAGATGCAGTATTTAATATGCTGATCCTTAGAACATCCCTCAAAAGCATGGGCTATCTCAGCAGGGACTGCAGCAGATCTCTAGTCACAGGTCTGCTGTTATGTCTGTATAACTGCTTGAATAACTGGGGCCTTCCATTGCTATTATTTTACTTTAAAACCTGCCAGGTGCATATTAGTATGGAGGATTAGTTAAAAGAAAAAGAAAAAAAAAAGCAGATCCCTGCTGAGAAGGGTGGTGTGATGCCAGAGAAGCCTTGGGAGCCTCTGTTTTGAAGGACTAGCACAGTGAGAAGCAGCTTTCCAAGTCCAGGCTAGGCTGCATGCAGCTGGCACAGGCTCTCCATTACTGCCCAGGCCAGCCACACTCAGTCTTTCCAAACACATGGACCTGTAGAATCCTGAATTTCCCGGGCAAATCCCACCCCTGCACCCTCAGGCCTCCTCAACCATGCAGAGGAGCTGGATCCCCCAAACCAGCCACAATCCCAGTAGACCAAGAGCAGCTGCCTCTGCACAAGGATAAATTCACAACTGTCACATGTACATCCTGAAGCTGTGGATCTTCTTTTCCCCGACTCAGCTCCCTCCTGGCCTCTTGCTGGGCCCATCCATGTGTCCTGAGCTCCTCACAAGAGACATTTGTGAAATGAGATGGTGGGTGCTCAGCTCAGAAGGCAGCAGGGGTCCATTGCATGTGCCAGCCCAAACACTTAATCCACAGCGTGGGGTAGAAAAGCAGACGCATTTCCAAGCCAGCTTCTCCCTGTGCGGAAGTGGCAGTGTGAGAGCACAGTGGATATCTCCAGCCACAGTCTTCTCTCTACCCTGTCAGTGTTCCCACTGCGTTTCACACCATCATCTTCCCTCCCCTTCCCAGCAGTCAGGAAACTGGGAGGGACCAGGGCTGCTCACAAAGGACTGGGGTTTTGTCTGCTCCTCAGCAGCCTGGAGGCACCCTCAGGACCCAGGTCGCAGATGGATGGCCCGGGGGAGGTGCCAGCAAAAAGCATGCTGAAAACATCTCTGTTGGCTCTCCTGAGCTGTAGGCATGTGGTGAGGTGCCTCTCTGGAGACACTGTCCTTGCACGACTCCAGGGCTAAATTCACCATGTGCTGCAGCGTGACTCCCACATGGCATACTCCCATGTGGGCAGGCTCCTGCCTGCTCCTGCCTGCTCCTGCCTGCTTTGGCAGCACTGTGCAGGCAGCTTTGTGCATTGCAGGGCTTTCAGGACAGCAATAAAGAGCAGGTTTCCATGCTGGCAGCATTTCAAGGAACAAAGCAGCATGACTTTGGGGTAAAGGCCTAGAGGATATGTAAGCTGAAGAAACAAATGCCACCAACCCCTCTTTCTTGCTCTCTGGAAGAAAGAGCTGATATTCTTTGCACATTTGAAAAGCTCAAGACAAGTATCTTAAACATGGAGCATGGCCAGTCCAATTACTTCTCTTGGTCCCATGCCCAGGGTTTATTCCATGAAACATCTCAGTGACAAATGTTCTCACTGCAAGAAACTTTCTAGTACTTTTTTTTCATTTCCTGACACTGTGTAAACTTATGCCAGAGGCTGCTCAGAACCAAGGTGTAATTCTGATCCATCCAGACCTCTGCAAAGTGCAGCTGGGAAATGTCTCAGCAAGGAGATAACCACTACAGCCTTGAGAAACTGCTCTGTATAAATGAACCCAGCAATTCTTTTGTGGGAATAAACTTCTCTTGGAAGCTCTGTCCCTTCCCTTCTTTAATCTTTTCATTGGGATTTCCATATCAGCAACCTAAGACACAAGCAAACTGTATTGTGCATTTTCAGTCTGTTTCAAGCACGGATTAATCGCAGATATCCAGCTGTCCTGCTCTAACTAGCCATCTCATACCATTAAACTAAACAACTGCCAACCTAAGCATCTGAAAGCGTGGCTGGATAACATTTCCACTAAAAGGAGAAAGTCCCGGTGGCAATTCAGGTTCAGGCATTTGCCTTGCAGAAATCAGTGCCTCTCTATTAAGCATGATGGACTTGGCCATTTTATGCCAGCAGAAAGCTGCTCTGTATGTTACTGCTTGAATGTATATTGTTTACATCAATGTTGCAAGAAGATCAGAGAACAATGTGAGCTTCAATCTTGGCAGGTTAAACTCTGATCTGTACTGAGCTTCTAGTCTGGATCACAGCTTGTAAATGGGGAAGAAACTGGGACACAGTGGTGCATTTTGGAGGGGCAAGAAGCGTGGCAGACACAGACCCACAGGCATGGAGGGCAGTGCCAGGCTGAGAGGAGCCTACTGGCTGTTCCATCCTGGCCCTACCTTGTGTCTCAACATTGGAGGTTTTTATTCAGTGCAGGTCTCTGTGCAGATGAGTTGCCAACTCTGACCGCTTAGCCAAATTAATAGTGCCAAGCAGGAACAAGATGTACTGGCGAGTTTCCCTGGGACCAGGCAGATCATGGCTGCCCCTCATGGGAGCCAGCAAAGGAAAGGGCTCCCCTCTCCCAGGCAAAGCTCAGCCCTGATGGCCTTGCCGTCTCACAGCTCCAGGAGCCACCCTATCTTTTAAGCTCCAATTAGGAGTCCTATTGATTTGGGGAGAGTTAGGGAGGGGCAGGTTGCACCTTCTCCATTCCCCCACCACCAGCACTAAGTGGCCCAAGCCCTCCTGACCATGGCTGTCCCCTGCATGTGGCTCACTCCCATCAGTGCCCTCCAGATATTTCCAAGTACCAACGGCATAGCAATCAGCAAAGTGTCTTTTTTTGTTATTCCTGCAGCAGTCGCTCTCTGTGCCTAGTCCAGCACAAACCTCCAGTCTGCAGCCAGTGGCTCAACCACATTCTGCTTCCCTTTGGAAAGCGCAGGGCTGAATGGAAGCTGGGACTTGGGAGGCTTGCAGCAAAGAAATGTCACTGTATGCAAAAAATCAACATTACCTGGGACAAAATAATCACTGGCAGTGGACGGAACAGCTGCTGTGTAACGATGTGACATTCCAGCAGGCTGTCCCTCTTTTACCTCCCCAGTGAAACCTCATGCATTGTGTGCAGTTTTTCTTGATGTAGCTGCTGGGTCTTCACAAACCAAACCCTTTCTGTGCCTCTCTTGAGATCTCACCAGAAAGCTTGGTGTCTTGGCCACCCAAAGGTGCAAACAAAATGTGAATTACCATTTTGAAGTAGCCTGAAAGCCCCAGGGTTTGCATACAGACAAGGGCTCCCCAGCTTCTGTGCTGCCATGCTCCAGGCACTGCTGGCAGTGCTGGCAGGTACCAAAAAGTGCTTTGACATGCTTGCGCTTTTTTTTCACAAGCCATGGACTTACAGTTATTTCTTTGCTTGCTGGAGGGAATGGTTCTGGTCCTCAGCATTTCACAAAGCATTTGATTGACTTGATTCACAGTTCAATCTGCGGTCCAACAAAGCTTTAGATCTGTGAGAGACTGGTAGGAGCTCTGCTTGGTCATTTAAACATTCATGGTATCAATACAGCTTTCACTACCTTCACCCTATCAAAAGAAAAAGGTGAACAGTATCCTCTACAGCCCACAGTGCAGCAGGATCCACCAGAGGAATGGAAACGTCCTTAAACCAAACTCAGTGACTGAAATTCTAGGCATGGTGTTGAATTTTTTTAACAAAAAGCTGTCATTATCCTAAATATAAAATGTTTGATTCCAAACCATTTTTCATAGTAATATTAGACAAAAGCAGCTTCTTCTAAACATGTCACTTTTGACAAAACCAGCATCTTTATGGCTGAAAATAAATACTCTGTGAATAAATCTCTATGCCAGTACTAGTGATAAGTCTTTCATTTCATGCTCTAATTGAACATTGGCTTTACAACTTAAAAGCAATCATCCTAAATTGCCTTCTGCTAATGTTAATGCTTCAGACAAAGGGTAACAGCCAGATTATAGGTTCGTATATTATTCAGGCAAATCTGGGTTCTTCATACATCACTTTTTAAAAGAAAATTAATTTTTCCATGTGTCAAGAATGAAAATAGTAATAATGGATGATATACTTACATCATCCTGTAATGCTGAGATTGGCAAGAACATTGCCTCTGAAAAAAGTGAGTCGTAGGTAGTGTGCGTGCCTTCATGCCAACCCAAGTGGGTAGGTGGGCAACCTCAACAATACCACTGCCCATGACTCAAACCAGTGCTTCTGCAACTGGAGAAACTAGATTTCACATACTGCGCTGATAAGCAACATCCCCTTCACCTGTTTAATACACGTAATCTGTTTAAGTCCCTCACTTGGCAGGTGGCTGTGTGAATTGGCAATGACTCAGCCCCCAAAGTGAGCTGAGAGCAGAGCTGCCAGTTTCACTGGATGCCCTTTCCCAGGAACACTGAGCTAAGCCATCCCCAAGGCTCCCTTCTCCCTCTGTCCCCCACTGTCATGTGGGCATCTCCCAGGCCCTATACAAGACATGCTTGGCTTCCTGTAGGCAGCAAGCACCCCATTGCCCACCTGCTCATGTGCCCTCTGGGCAGCAGAGCTAGGTGGGAGGGCTCGAAGAGCTGATCTGTTACATCAGCAGTGTGCTGCCATATGCCTGTTAGTGGGGAGGGTTGGTACACTGCCCCAGCTGAGTGACCCAGTGGGGTTTATGTGGGGCTGATACTGAGCCTGGAGCGATATCAGACAGGGTAGTAAAACTCTGACAACACAGACAGCTAAGCTCTCCCATTTGGGAAGTAAGCAAAAGCTCAAAACCTTAGTCATTGACTGAAACTGCAGGGCTAGACCTGTCTTCCATGCATCTGGACTGTCCACTGGATGGGAAACACGAATGAGTTGCATGTTTTTCTCCTTCTTTGTCCATTTCCCAGACCAGGTCCCTCACAAGGATGATGCTGGGTTTACACAGCAGCCCTAGTGCCACTGTGCCACTCCACATGCCCTGTGCTTTTTTGGCTATGCCATGGAGAACCTACTCTTTCCCAGGCATCTGCTGGGATCAGTGTATTTTTAGCTCTGGGTGCTGGGGCCAGGTTCCTACATGGCAGAGGAGTCCCTGGATCCCTGGGAACTGTCTGTTCCCACCACATCTGCTGCCTTCCATTTGCAGACTGCCTCTGCAGTGCCTGGCACAAACACCACTGTCACCTCCTCACTCAGCAGCTTCATTCGTTCACACCTGGTTTCCTCTTTCAGGAGTAGTTTTTCCTTCTGTCAGCTTTGGAGAGCTGCTTGTGCTTGCCCTGCGGTTCAAGGTTATGTCTGGCTTCTCACTCACTCCTGCCATGCTGCCCCTTGGATCCAGCCTAGCAGGTTCACGGTTTCACTGGCACTTAAATTGTTGGGGAATGTCTTTTTCATCAGCTGGAGTGAGTCTGTGCTTGTTCTGAGCTTGGGTGATGAGGTAGGGTCATGCTTGGATCCAGGCATCACATCTGGAGTGCCAAATTGCCCCTTTGCTTTCTTCATGCCCTGGAGGGATTCCCACAGGCTCCTCAGGTGCCTCTGCAAGCTGCTCTAGACCTCATGCAGGAGGTTTGTGACCCTGGTAATAATGGTGAGAAATAAAGATCCCCCAAGCTGCTTGGGGAATGAAGGCAAAGGGACTGCAGCGCTCTGGAACTGGAAATGGGCAGGACACAGTTAACGCCTGGTTCTTCGTGCAGGATCAAGAGGAACTTGGCTTCATATTTCACGTGTGGGATG
>JAOXXN010000446.1:7866933-7890664 GCA_026770055.1 Myrmophylax atrothorax | reverse complement strand
CTCCTCTCCTTCTTTCCATCCCTGCCTCCTTCCCACATGCAGAAACAGCTGCCCAGCAGATTGATAGCTCCTTGGGCAGAGGCAGAGCGGAAGGTTGTGTGACCTGCAGAAGCATTACTAAATAAAAATAGCAAGCCAGTAAAAAAAAATAGCTGTAGCTGGGAGCTGTGCCTGGCATTGAAGAGCATGTTGGCCTCAACAGGGGACACATCCCTCTGGGCAGAGGCCATGACGTCATGACCAGACACGTGCAGAATGGAGTGGTCCTTGCCCTTGGTTGGAGCAAAGGGCACACGCAGCTCTCCTGCCCTTTTCCCGCAGGAGGTGAGGCTCCAAAGAGAGCTAGGAGGGAATGGCATCACAGCTCAGGGGTTTCTTCTTGAGATCAAGATAGCTGGACAAGCAGAGAGTGAAGAGCAGCTGCAGCCCTGGGGAGTGCACTGTGCATGAGGATGAGCCTGGCAAAGGATTTTTCCTTGCTTACAGAGGAACATCTGATATCAACAGGGCTGAATTGGCCACAAAGCAAATCCAGAGCTTGTTTAGGTTCACAAGGCCAAATCCCAATTGGTTGTGCTGCTATCCACATCCCATACTCAACCCAAGGAAGCCAGGGGTGTAAATCTGCAGTAGCTCAGCAATTTGCAGGAACATCTAGAGCCTTACGCAGCACTTACAGCTTAGAGGTCCCCCAGGTGCTTCACAAAGCCTGGCTGGCGTTGTGCTGTCATAGAGGTAGGGGAAACTGAGTTGTGGAAAGGTTGATGCAGAGGTGAGGTGTGCTGGACCAGATCACATGGCTGAGTTTGCCAGCATGTGGCCTGCAGGCTGAACACTGTCCCCATGGCTGTGAGCAGCACTTCGTACAGACAGAAACACTTGGGTCTTACCTGCTCTGTGTTATTTACTCCACAGTTGTCAGTCTCCTCTTAAAAGTGGTACAGTCTGAAAACACCTCTTGTTAATAGCTTGTTATCAGGACTGGTGCAGCTATGTACAAGCGTTATCTCCTTGATCCCATCTGTCTCAGGAAATATGGTCAAAAGGAGAGTGAGGAGTGGCTGCAGGAGTCCGGGAGAGAGACCTGGGCATCCCACAGCTACATCGTGACCATCTCTAATTCATCTCCACTCAGTGGAGCACTTAGAAATGTCACTGGGGAGCTGCAGTGGCCATGATTGATCACACCTCTGCTGCACGCTGATGGAGGAGAGCGACTTCAGCAAGAGGAGACCTTGGCTCCTGAGCCTCCCCTTGAAGTGCAGGAATGAATTATGCAAACTAATCTATCTCTTGGCTCCTTTGACAGCTGCTGCCTTCGTAACACCTTCTGCCTTTACCCCTTTCTTTATCTCTGGGCAGTTTTAGAGCATTGAGACAACATATTTTCTGTGTTGCCCATATGTGTCTCAGGATATCTGGTGGAGATTGAGGCGACTCATCACCTATTGTAGAGTGTTGTCCCATACACAAAGATAAATTGCTAAACTAGCCTTGACCAGAGCCTAGTGGGCTATTGGTCTGCCTCTGGGCTCTTAAAGAGAGGAGGGAATCGTAAGCCATATTAAAATATAATCAATTTCTTCTAGCAGCTGGCAGAGTTCTAGGTGCTACTGTGCACTGAAGGCACCACTGGCCTTGCTGCAGAGAAGAGGCTGCAGTGGGTCCAGGGTCAGGGGTTCCAGCCCAGCCCCAGTGTTTACTGTGCTGGTGGAGCTCCCTCCCAGGGCAACAGCTCATCCCCAGCACGATCCCAGCTGGTACTGGCTGGGAGGCTGGAGGGAACTGGCAGCCTTCTTTTGGCTCAACTAATAGAAATATATGGTCTGCTGTGCTTGGGACACACACACAGACGGGGGGCAGGTTGTTAAGCTCCATGCACAGGCTGATGCTGTCTTCAGTGGAGGGGCAGAGGGAAAGGTGTGGACGGAGAAGGGCAATGGAGAATGGCATCTGCACAAGGGTATTTGGTCAAGTTTCTGTGTCTATGTCCTGTTGTTGAGGAGATTTGGTCCTCACTTATCCATGCCAAGCAGATGTCCCCTCCTGCCCATGACTGCTTCTGTGCTGCTTGCCCTGGCAGCTTACTGGGATTCTGGTCCCTAAGAGACCTGGAAGCTGAGGCAGGCAGAGAGGAGGACAGAGATGAGCCAAACAAGATCAAGATGGAGATATCAAAGAAGGTGGACACAGGACCCTGACAGCACTGGTGCCTTGGTCACCCCTTTGGCACATCCCTGCTGCTGTGCCTCTTGCCCTGGTGCAATATGCCCAAACCACAGGTTGCCAGCACAGTGCAGGAGGCAGGGGAGCTGTCATTTCCTCAGTTGTCCTCCAGCCCTACTGAAGTCACATTTTATTTCAAAGTGAATTGGCAAATAGCCTGTCTCATTTTGATTCAAAAAGCTCCTAGACTGGAGAATTGCAATGAAAGTGGCTGTTTTAATCTGTCACTTGCTGGCAGGTGGGGAGTGGGCTGACCTGGAGACAGGGAGGTAGGTCAACAGCTTTTAGGGGATTAAAATAGGAAACCTTCCTTTTTGCCTCAGGTGTTGGGGAAAACAGAAACAAAACACCACCATCTAAAAATTTCACAGAATCAGCTCCTTTAGCTACCTATAAGACAGAATGAATATTTCCTCTCTCCTGCTCTTTGTCTGCCGTGGAGTGCGGAGCAGGAGCAGGCAGGGCCTGGATTTTATGCCAGTGTTGTCAGCCAGAAAATGGGTTTTAGTTCTGGCTGAATCTTGAAAGGGACACCAAGCTCAGAACGGTCCCAGTGAAGGCAGCTCAGTGTGGAAATGGTTTAAAATGACTATTTCACTCGTGCTCTCCTAGGAGCATTCAGGTGTATGTGTTGGCTCTGCTGTGTGCTCAAAGAGGTTTAGGCAGGCAGTACCATTACACTTGACTGCTGGAAGGGCAGTACAGGAACACTGAACTTCAGATCCGTGGTCATGTATGTTGGCCCAGAGTTAAGGTTATATGGACAACCTTTGCTTTCCTGCCCACAGGCACTTCTGTGCACAGATAGCTCTCAACACACGTCTTCTCAGTGCAATTCAGCTACTGCCAAGCTGGTGAGAATATGGTGTGAAATCATAAGGGTGCTTGCTTCAGGCACAACAGCACTTGAGAAGGCCATGGGGTCAGGGGCAATGCAGTGACCGCATGGTCACATTGCGCTGCTTCGGGCACCTCTTTGCAATCAAAGCTTTAGATACCCACAAACCACTTGCATCAGGAATGTGTCAGCAAGGAGATGCTAACAGGTTGACCCTGCATTTGAGCTGCTGAAGTGGGTTGGGGTCCTCATTCTTAAGAGCAACTCGTGTAGGGCTCGCGTTTTTGAGATGCAGTTTTAATTTCTCCCTGTGCTTCAACTATCTGGAGCACTAAGTCTTCAGCACATGACATAATGAAATCTGATATGATTAGCATTGTGGTTTGCCACTGCTTGCAGAAGAAAATAATAACTAGCTTAAATGTCTATTAGTCACCCATAGCTCTGCATGTCTGCACTGTGCTTTTATAAAGCAGATGTAATTTAGCAGGTCAGGGGATTTTTTTTTCCTTTTTTTAAAGAGTCTTTTAAAAGTGCACTTGTGAAAAATCAGCTTTTAAGTATGGAAAATGTGATATGGCTTGGCAGTTTTCACTGATTAAAAAGCCAGTGTTCAAATCTATTTCTAAAGTGCTAGTAGGAAACAGAAATGTTTCCTGCGAGAGTTTAGAGCCCAGCTGAACCCAGAGCCCAGCTTCAGGAAACAGATGCAAAATGCTGTGTATGGTGTTGTGTTGTTATCTAAGGCTAGTTTTCTGTCACTGGCCTGGGTGGGGTAGTTAAAACTGTTTGCATGGATCTCTTACCTTCTAGGTATTGTTTCATTACACTTTACAGATGAAAGCATCTCCCTCTGAGCTAGGAAGCTTCAGAGCTATTCCCTGTGTCTGTGGGATTTCTGGCCAATTGGCTTTCAAAGGCTTTGGAGAGAAGGCATGAAATAACTGCAGGGAGCTGGGAAGCCTCCTCCCTGGTTTTGCCTAGACAAAATCCCGGGAAGATGTGCCATGCATCCGTCAGAGAAGCCCTCTCTGAGAAGCCTGAACCTGCTGGCCAGGTGTAAGGGGGAAGGCATAGGCTAGTAGGGAAGGTAAATCCAGGAAAGAGGGAAGATCCTGTTTATTTGGCATGAACTCACTTCACACAGTTAAGCTGCTTTCTCCACCATTTCATTGTCTGCAAGGGCCTCCCAGAGATTTCAAAGTGCTGGTCCCAAACCCTTGCAGAGGGAAAGCTGAGGAGAGGTCTTTTCCAGACTTGTGCTTACAATACATCCAGACAGAAAAACAGGAAAGCAGCATTTGAGAGTGGATTGGAGATGTCAGTAAGGGACCAGAATCTGCCTGGGACTCAGTTTGCCTTGTTTAGTCCCTATCACCAAGGTAGGGCTCAGAGGGGCCCAGGCTCAGCTACAGAGGAGCCCACGATGCAGAGGATTGAAGGAGAGAGCATCAGCTGCCATGGACTGAGCAAGCCCTGCTTCCTGTGCACAGGGAGCATCCTCAATGGATAACCACGCTGGACCCTTTGCAGGGCTCACAGCACAGTGTTTTCCACCAGGACTTTTCATTCCTTTACGGTAGCAGAGCAGGGAAAGGCTTCTGTTGCAAAGCAGGGCATTCAATCCCCAGCACACTGCAAGCATGCTGCAGTGCCTGCATCAGCCTGGAAACAGCCCAGAGAAGTGACAGACCCTGCTCCCTAAGCCCTTCCTTGCAGGAAGAAATGGTGCAGGTTGCTTCACTGGCAATGAAATTCCACCCTAAGAGGCAGAAGTTACCTGAGCAGATTACTCCCACTGCAAGAGCCGAAACCCTCTTGCAGCCTTTCCCACTGCTGGGGTGAGCATGGCAGAGGTGGACAAGCAGGACCACCAGTGCACCATGCAGGGCTCTGGGGATGAGCTATTTTGAAAACTGGGGTGAATCTCATTTCAGATTGCTGATCCCATCTAGCACTGGTCCGGGGAGGAACAGATGCCGTTCTTGCTCAGATCTAGGAAAAGTTGCAACTAATGGGTATTGATCAGAGGAGAAAGCAGATCTGTGGGCACAAATTTATGTGCATGCTTGAAAGAAATATGTTCCCTAAAAGAACAGTGTGAATAATCAGGCTTAAAGACAAATGCTAATCAGCATTGCATCTTGCCTCTGAGTCTCCTAACATAGTGTTTAATCTCTGAAATTAAATATTTCCCTGGTGAGAAGTTAGACAACTTCAAGAGGCTCCTGTTTGACAAATGCAGCTTGGTGTGCGTTGGTGTCCAGTATTTCTAATTGTGTGGAGCTCAGTCTGTCCAGAGGCCAGCCAGCCTCCACACCTCTGAGCAAAGCAAAAACATCCATTTCTTCCCTGCTTTATTGAGAGACCAACAGACATGTGTTAATCAAAGGCTACCAAGGACAGCTTTCAATCAGATCTAAAGGCACAGAGTTTTTCATGAGAGCCACAACACAAACATTTTCTCACTGGGAAATATTTTATCTAAGATTAAAGCTCAGGTATTTGTTATCTCCTACAAGTGTCATCTTGGTTTTGGTATTCCCTGGGACTATATAGCATCGGATACAGGAGCTCAACTATAGGAGAATGAATTTATAGAGACTTGAGTTGGACATTTGACAACTGTAGGTTCAAGCAGTTGATTAATCAATAACTGGTATCCATCCCAGCTTTTCATTGCACTAGTGATACCTACTTTAAACCTGTCTCGGGTGGATTAACCTTTTATTATGTGCTCTGGGCTTGCTTCTGAGTGTCTGGAAAGTGTGCACATGAACACATTGATTCAGAGATGTATGTGAGCACCCTGCCCTAGCTTGGGGGTTGGCCTTGCTTTGACCAAAGACCTTTTGAGGTCCCTGCCCACCTGTGAACTCTCCTACAGCTGTGTATTTCTAGCCAGGCCTCAGGAGAGGGTATCTATGCTTCCCTGAATGCTGTGTGCCCATACATGCATAGAAATGTGTGTGATGCTCACTATAGCAAAACAAGCTGAATCAAGTCACAAAGAGGCAAGAATAAAAATTGTGCCTTACTAATAAAAAAAGAATTATTTTTAAAAATCAGCAGCAACAACAATATATAAGGAAAAGATTTATTTGTTCCTCTTTGGAATAAGTGTTCTGGTATTACAGTACTTATTTTGGAAATTTCATGACAGTGATTTCATCTTTTGTAGCCACGTGTGGCTCAGTACATTTTTACCATGGTTGCCAAGTAACAATCACTAAGCATTTGTGTCTAGATCAGTAAAGGGGAGTGGAGGGAATGGATAAAATCTATTTTCAGAGGCATAATCATTGTTGGCTCTTTGTAGGTTAATGGTTAAGTTCACTCAGCAGGGACAATGTTTTGTTGAAGGCCTTGGGATTTACAAACAGGAAAATAAAAAGCAAAGAGACTAAAGAGGGTTTTTTTATCATTATTATTACTCTTTCAGAGCAGAGTGGCTTATGAGTGATTAAGGAGGCATTAACTATGTTGGACGTCAAGTCCCGCATGCAACAGGAGCACCATAATCCCCTCCTTGGGGCCGTTCTGCGACCTGCTCGTTTCCTCCCATGTGCCAAAACCTCCCGGCAGTGCAGACCCCACTCTGGCTTTGTTTTGCTCATGGGGCAGCTCACAGCTGATGTAGGCTTGCTGAAAAGACTCTGGAGCAATGGTGGGGAAATAGGGAGGGAAGCCAGGAGATCTGGCTAAGAGTAACTCCAGGTGTTCCCGTGGCACAGCAGAGGCGGCAGTGTGGTCTCCAGTGCATGGAGGGGTGCCTCCAGATTATTCTGCCACAAATTCTCCCTGCCAGCCACCCTGACCTGCCTGTGTGCCACCAGCACCACCACCTTCCCTGCCCTACAGACAGGGTGTTTTCACTCCAATACCTTGAGTTTTTCTCAGGAAAACTTTCCTCTCCTGTGACTGGCACCTCCTGAGGATTTTCAATATCCTCTAACAGACCTCAAGGTCACCTTCATCTTTCCAAAGATATCATGCCATTTATGCAGCATTCAGGGCAGGTTGCATGCCCTGTCATCTTCCAGATGGCAATCTCTACACATTCCTGTGCACTGACCACCTTCCTCCTTCCTGTAGAAATAATGCCCACTGATTCCTAACAGCTCCTCAACCCTTGCTATTCTTGCCTGAAGAGCTGCTGCCAGTCAGATATTTCCACTGCCCTTGCACATTTCCCAAAATGAAGGCTGTGCATTGGGGCATACTGAGACCATGCTGGGGCAGCCTAGCAGGAGATGATCACTGTTCTCTGCTTGGCCAGCCTGGGCCAACTCCAGGAATGTCCTCAGGCTCGGCTGCGGGACAGCACTTCCATGGCACTGGCAGGGCTGATAGAACCACGCAGCTCCCTTTCCCTTTCCTCAAAGAAGGAAAAGTCAACCCTGGAAAAAGGGTCAGGTGTTAATTACATTTCATAATCCTTTCTGTGGCAGCCCAGCATGTGAGATGTACCTGGAGAGAGGGCATGGTTTCCCTTAATTCTGTTTCCATCAGGTGTGCACTCAGAGGAAATAGACTGAAGCGAGAGGAGCACCTGGGCACCCTTCCAGGAGCCCTCTGCAACCAGCCTGGGTTTGTCTTGGCAGATCAAGACTCAGTGATGAGCCAAGGAGGCAGCTCTCACCACTGATTCTGACGTAATTCAGCTTCCCCTCCCGGAATAAGTGTCAGGGCTGCCCTGCAGCCCCTGCTGCTGGGAAGGGAAGCAGTGACAGAGGGAGTCATGGAGGCAGCAAGAAAAGTGCCAGGAGGAAGCAGAGGTGTTCATGACCTCAGCTCAGGGTGCTCAGTGATGAACACACTGAGGAAGGGCATACATCAAAGAGGGGCTACCCTGCCCCTGTGGGCTTCTTCTTGAATGATACCTGGCAAGTGGCACTGCTCTCTGAATGGATTGCAGGGATCAGAAAGGGATAAAAAATAAATGTTTTAATCAAGGGGATGAGCACTCTGTAAGATCAGTGATCCTGCATGCTCAGGGGCAAAACACGCCCTGGTCTGTCAAGGTCTGAGACACTCATGGATGCTGCGTGCTGCACACAGCCCTGGCTGGAGACAGGGTGGACCAGCAGCCTTTGCCCACCTGCTTTTGAGATAAAAGGAGGAGCCAAACGGCATGGGTGCATTTGGCAGGAATAGGGTGTGAGGAAGGACTTGGAAGCACTGCCACACCTGGCATCAGCAGCACATTTCCCTCCGGTTTCATAGGGACATGAAATTTCTGCCTGGTGTCCTCACACCTCTCACGTACAATTCTCTATCCTCCCACCTAAAAGCCAGGTTGTCAGCAGACAGGAACGGCTACCAAGGGAAGAAAAAGGGATTTGCTAAGTCTTTTTGCATGTTCCTGGAGATGGCAAGCATGAAGGGGATTCATCTCACACACATTGTCCCCACAACAGCTGACTCTATGCAGGAAGGAGTGGTTCCTGTTTAACGGTGTGATGGAAGATCACTGTTCCATATCCCTGAGCAGGCTGGAAACCAAGCAGGGCCAGACCAAAATGTGCCAGAGCAGAAATGCTGGCACTCTCCCACCCAGGCCCTCCCCATTGTGGAACAGCAGTATTTCTAGAGAATTGGTCATATCGCAGAGTTCATTTCATGATGGGATGGGATTGCTGAGTCCATCTGTAGTTAGCTGGAGTGATGTAAAGGGGATGGAGCTGGAAACCACAATGGGTCGTGCAACGTAAATGGGAGTCTTATGGTTCGCCTTTGACGTCAGGAAAGGCATTGGAGTTTTGTTCTTTGGGCCAGAAGACCAAACAGCTTTAGTGATCTGCTGGTCTGTTGGACTGGCATGTGCTTAATTGAGGAGGTAAGGACAGCTGGATTTGGGACTGGAAGGTTGCTTTTGCACAACAAGTCAGAGTTTCAGTCGTTTTGGCAAGGATCTGGTGAGGGTATTCATAGGGGCATTGTGACCCTTATGTTATTACGAACATAGAAAGTAAGATTGTAAATGAATTGACTGAATTCATAAGCATTTAGCTTATGCAATACCAATATTGCATAAGCTCAATGTTAATGCAAATGCAATATAAATATTGCATTTAGCTTATGCAGTACCAATAGTATAACGTACATTAAATGGATCCTAAGACATAGGGCAATGCGTCATTTTTAATAAAAATGGAATCTACATATTTTGGGTCATAAATAACCTATTTGAGAAAATAGGTCTCTAGCGATCTCCTCTCCTTCAACATCTTTTTCCTCCAGGGCAAGGAGGTTTTGAGGATGGGAGAGATAACAGAGCCAGTCCAGCCACTAGTATCAGTGGGGGCATTCTCACTTGTACTACCAAACCCCCCAAAGTTGATGGCAGCCGCTGTCAGGCTGAGCTAGAGCTGAACTTCTCTGTGTGCAGCCATCCTCCATGCTGCTGCTGGTGTATGGCCCACTGGTGACCACAGTCCTCAGCAATATGAGACCAGATGTGTCCATGGTTGAGGTGTGGGCTGTGTGTTACCGCTGGTTGAAGAGTTACAGTGAGCAGCTGGAAAGTCTGATGCAGAAAAGGCTTAATGCTCAGATCTGCACAACAAGGCCCCATCTGTTCTGTAGGAAATACGTACCTGTAATAAATTTACATCTTGTACCTTCTGACCAGAAGAAAAAAAAAAAAGAAGAAAATAAAAGAAATGCCAGATGAATTGCAGTGGAAAAACTTTCTCCTTCCACTTCCAGTAGTTAGAAGGGAGCAGGTCCCAATCCAGCAGGACTTTAACCTCACCTTGAAGTGTTTCAGGGTGGGGTTGAATGTGGGTTTTTCAAGTAGATTTTGACTTCTAGATCCAAACTTAATTGTCCTCTTCTGATGGACTGAGATTTGGGAAAAAATAGAGGCACACCCCTAATAACTGCCTAACCTTTTAAAGACCCTGTCTTCCTCTGAGAATCTCAAGTGGAGGAAAAAACTCATGGCTTCTTTTTCAGAACTTCATCTGACTGCATTTCATGGAGCCGGAGAGATAAGGAGTCCTGCAAGACCTCTGGTTTTTAATCATGAGCTCAGTTCTGGATTTCATACCTCCATGTCAGTGAGCTTCTGCCTGTGCAGTGCCTTACCTATCTGGGAAGAGGCACATGGCATTCCTGTGAGGTGTGCCAGCACTCAGCCCTGAAGGTGTTGAGAGAAAGGCAGCTGGAGCTGTATCTGTTTGGCTTTGACCCAGCCGGACATCACTTTTCGCAGCATGTTCCAGGCAGATCTGGATATCTTGGTGTGCAGGCAGCCCTCCCCATGCCACCAGCTGGCTGGAACATTTCAGCTGGCACCTAGCAAGGCTGCTGAATCCAATCCAATGGGGCTAAGCCATTCCTGCCTCACAGCTAGTTCAGCCCCATTGGGTTTCCCTTCTCTAAAGCTGGTGAGGTATTTTGGTGCCTGAGCCCAAACAACTGCTGCTTCCAAAGGTGTGTTTTGTCAGAGGTAAAATGAACCTGAGAGGCAGTGCATGTTTATTAGATTAGTAAAGCACTCGAGGCTCAGAGGAGACTCTGCCTACATGTTCGGGTAGTTCTGCTGGGAAGCATCCCACTGAGCCTGGCAGCATGGTTGCTCCCAGGCAGCTTCTGGGAAACCAGTCCACCAACATTTGGAGGCACCCACTCAATCGTGTGGATTGAAATACAGCCCAAAGCAGGAAAGAGGTGGAAGATCAGCACCATGGGGAGGAGTAACAGATACAGGAATGGTTGTGTCAGATCATTTTCTGAGTCAAATCAAGCTGAAATTGTTCACAGGCAGACAGTGTATGACGGCGCATGGTCAGACTGTTTTCGGAAGCTAAAAATAGTAGCTGAGTGGAGTCAGTCCTTGGTTAATCTGGGTTTGTTAAGGCCAGACATCCAGATCCAGTTCAATACTTTTGTTAAAAAGGCAGTACTTCCAGTGCTGCCGAACTGGCCCATTGCCCACTAGGGTGACACTGGCCACTGGGCACTGGGCCAGCTTGACTGGGTGACTTCAACATCTTCCTGTAAAGGCTGCAATGAAATGTTGGCCTGGCTCATTCTCCTGAGACCTCATACAATTGGTCACGAGCAGAGCTGGAATTTTTCTGCTGAACATCTCGGCCCCAGGCTCATGAACCTCCGCTTCTGTCCCCAGAATTCTGCTGGCAGGCTGTAGCTTTCTGCTGTCTAATGAGAACACTATGCCAAAATGCATTTTTGAACTTGGCTAAAAAGTCCAAGCCATCACAGACTTCCCAAGGAGAGGGAGCGAAGGGAGGTAAGGCTGGAAAATGGGAATGCATTGGTGATCGTGTAAGCCTCATCTTCCCAGCAAGAAAACTAGACTATTATTTGCCTTGGGACACCACCAGGTCGGAGGTGCAGGTCCTGGATCACGGGTCTCTCATATTTGGGCACCTTTTGGAAGCCACATGCAGATTTTGGAAAGAGTTGAAGCACATAGCAAAAACAGGAAAACTGATGGGTCAGGAGGAGAAGCTCCTAGTGCTCTGCAGTGCTCCGCTGGTGAATTGCCCACCCCCAGGTTTGAAATCAGTTTTGTCCACTATGTTTGGCTTCCCAGTAGCCTGAATGGTGTCCTCTGGACATAGCAAACTGTCCAGTGATGGAGGGAGTTGCTGAGAGCAAATCCATCAGTTCTGGCAGTGTCAGAATGAGACCTGTGCCTCAGTGCCTCCAAACTCTGCTCACAGTCTTTGGGGTACTGGTTACTTGACAGTAACAGCTGCATGGGTAGCACAAAGCATCGCACAGCTTTCCTAGAAGAAATTGTTACTGCAAGGGACAGGGAACCAGAGGAGAGCGGATGGGCAGAGCAGAGTGTCCTGAAGTCTTCAAGATGGCAGCTTGACTTGCCTGGGAAAAGCCTAGGCCATTTGAATGGCAATTTACATCACTTCTGATACTGGGACAGATCACTGAGTTGAAACTGTGAGAGAGATTACTTTGTTTGCCCACAGTCAGCTGATTAAAATTGTATTTTCCGCACATTTGAGTAGTGATTAGTGATGAAATGCAAATCTCATGCAAATTGGTGCGAATGGCTGGTGTACACAGCCAGCTCCAAAGTCGGTCACTTTCCTTTCCTCTGAGGCATTTGGGCTCTTTTAATGTTCACAGGGAGGAGCAGGACAAACCCACTTGTGGTCTGAGCACAGAGCTGAAGCAAACAACATGGAGAGAGTGGGAAAAATTAAATGCCGCCTTGGATGCACTTAACGAGTGACATTGAGTTTGGTTACATCAATACATGGAATCCAGTTTGTGCAAAGATCTTTATTAAATAAACAGCTACAAACAACACAAACAAGCCTTGCACACCTCTTGCTTTCCAGCCTAGTTTCTCTTATTTACCAGTCCTTGCTGCAGTCCTGTTTGTGGAATGGCCTGTCACTTTGCAAATCAAAATGCCATAATGGTTGCTGGATATAGTAACAAAATATGTTTCTCTAAGGATCAGATTTGGAAAAAAGGTCTATAAACACAATGAAAGCAACAGAACAAATTCCCAAACCCTTGCCACAAAGAATAGTTGCAAGTATATATACATACATATGTGCATATTTTTAACTTGAGCTCTGTTTTATTTCGGCTTGCAGATCCAGAGCATTGCTTCAGCCTGAAATGCAGTGAGGCCATGTTTCCTCACTTCCAGGCAGCTTTCTGGGAACAGCAGGGCCAAGATAAATAAATAAATAATGGCTTACAGAGTGAAATACTGTATTTAATAAGGCTGGTGAGTCCTTCTGATACCCAGTTGTGAAAACTTTAAGTGTCCATTTCCCGTAGCTATCAACATGCAAGAAAGGGGGAAGCCCTACAGGCTTGTCAAATTTTTCCCAAAGGCTGCAGGCTCTCGCAGCTGGTCTTGATTTGCTTGGATAGTGCTCATTTTTCTGGTGCTCATAAAAGCCTTGGAATGGAAATCCACCCTGCCACCAGGTGCATCTTCATGGTGTGCTGGCAGGTGAAGGGTGCCAGCCCAAAAATTATTCATCCTGATTAGCTCTTGGCTTTCCTTGCGGTTTGAGAAAACAAGGCTGGATTCATGAATAATAGAGTGAATACAGGAGACCTAATAAAGAACAAAATTTGTGGTGAATATAACTCCCATCACATCAGAAAACAGGTTTGTGTTGCTTGTAGTGTTACTGTCCCTTCTCCACACACCATGTTTACAGGGTTTGTGTGTGCCCATGAGCTGGAAAACAAACCCTTACCTGTGGTTGGCTGATAATCACAAACAGGAGTAGCAGAAGGGAAACAGGACTGTTCTGGACTTAAAAAGGCAAAAGCAATACAAGCCAGCATGGAGGCCACAAGTGTCTGAGGCTACGTGTCTCTAGGCTGTGCATGTGCATGTGCGCCAGTGCCTATTAAATATACATGACCCTGCTATTTGTGGGATGCGTACCAGGGAAGTGACTGGGCTGATGTTTGACTTGCTCTGCTTCATAGGAAACACAGAGGAATCAGTGCCTATACCTAGATCTTATATGAGTCAGACCTAAATCTTTCTATCTTCAGCTTTCAAACCAGCCTCCCTCTGACATTTTTTACTGCACAGCTGTTTCAGGTAGGAAACAATGGCATTTTCTGCCCCCCAGGAAAGCTGTGGTCTGCCCTCATGCTGGAGCATGCTGCCTAGCCCAAGGACATGGTACAGGGTTCTCTGCTCTTCAGCTGGAAATCATTTTTGTCTGCTGCTTTTCTGGCAGGGCCCACTGCACGCAAATCTTCGTCCACTTGGAATATACCTTGGGCATTTTTATCTGGGTTTCTGGGAGCTTGGAAACATGTTTTTCTGTCAATCTGCTGGGATTTTGATATGAAGCTGTTTATTTGAGTTGTAGAAATGGAAATCTCATCTTCACAAGTCACTCTGGAATTTTCCTCCAAAGATCAGTGAAAGCAATCATTAATATGGGGCATCATTTATAGCTCAGTGCAGAATAATCCTCCAGGCTCTCTGACAGTTATGAATTGGAAAACAATAAAGACCATTACTAGAGGGTTCTTTAAAAAAAAAAAACAACATGACAAAAAAAAAAAACCCAAACATGTTCTTTGGTACATTGTCTAGCTCTCAGAAAAGGAGGCAGCAAATTGAGAAACGTCTCTCTGCAAATGCATACAGCACCATTCCAAGTTCCTAAGCATTTTTTTTTTCCCATGCCCTGACTTCTTCCCTGAGTAGTGCCAGTAAAATTAGAGACTTTTGCTAATGTGCTCTGCAAAGGTTCCTCTGGGGAAACAACAACCGTGAACAAATGTTCACTTCCATGGAGGGCTCTGGAGTCCAAGGCTGCCACAGCTGCGCCCGGGCACCTTGGCTTGGCCAAACAGATGAGCCCCGTGCATGCAGAGCTAGGACTCACCCTGGCTCTCCTCGTGCTGCCATACTGCACTTCTGGAGGTTTGTTCACTTCTTGCTTCTGAGATTTTCCTGGTTAATTTTAAAATGCATTCAAAACTTGCTGATAACTGCAGCAGGGGAAAATCTGACTTTATTGTGTGGCCTCACAGCTTTTCTCTGGTCCAGATCCCCACACATTGGGCTGTACATGATGGTACCATAGGCTGTGTCTTTGGGTGTTCTTGCATCTTCTGGCCCGTCACACTCAGGCACATGGCCAGAAACCCTCACTCACCCTGCTTGAGCTCTGCTGTGGTTAGGGTTCAGTTTAGCCTAAATAGCTTTAAAAATGTGAACTCGAGTACAACCCTTAACTGTATCTGGTTACTAGAGGATCCCTGGCTGACTGTAGTAAATAAACATGCCCATGGTCAGTTCAAAATCCTGATATTCAATCAAAAACTAGGTATCATGATGTGGTGGTGTGAATGGTTGTGATGAATGACACCAGGGGGACTGTGTTGCAGAGCATTTGGAAGGGGACCTCAGCCTGTCTTTGAATGGAGTCCCCTGCTGAGATTTCATTCTCTTCTTTGAAAGTATTAATATCCCACAACAGCACCTGTCCATGCTTGAAGGAAAAGCAAATGAGTTTCAGAGAGGAAGACAGGCAGAATGAAAAAGGCACCTGTACTTCCTGGCTAGTTGTTTTGGTCAATTTAGTTTCCTCTTAATACACTTTGCTACAGTTTCATCGAATCCTGACAGTGTCTTGGGAACACTTCTTCTTAAAAGCAGTGTTTCTTATGATACTGTAATTGCCATCACTAGGATGGCTTTCTGGAGCCAAAGGCAACTCATGCTACCTTTGTTTCTACCTGTGGTACTTCCCTTCCCCAGCTTTGAACTGAGAGGACTCTGTGGGAAGCCAGTATTCCCTTGGCCTCCCTCCTGCCCTCCTTCCACTCAAAAGCTCCTAAACCATCCCTGTGCTTCCCACCAGGCCCATGCAAGGGAGAAACTCCTGTAGCATAATACTGAGATGTGTTTCTACTCCTTTGTGCTTTAGATGCTTTTAAGTTTTCTGGTGTTAAATTGCCCTTCCCAGGAGCAGCAGGTCTTTTTCTGTAGCATCACTCCACCTGCAGCCAGCCAACACAAGGAGCAGGTTCTACCTACCCAGCCAAGTGCTTTTGTCCAGAGTTAAGCTCTGGCTATGTGCCTCTGGCTTTCGCCAGCAGCCCTGTCTCACTAAGTGGAGCTCAGGATAAAGACAGGAGAATCATGTCCTGCAGATCCCAGGCTGAGTATGAGGGGGCAATTGTATATGTGCCATCAAGCTTCATTGCTTACCTCGTGCAGACTGGTAAGGAGGGCTACCAAAATTCCTGCGGAGAGCCTGTCATCCTTGCAGAAAGGATTCAAGGTCCTTGATGCAAAGTCCATGTGCAAAGTCCATGTGCCTGGAGACATTCATAGCTCAGAGTCCAGCAGTAAGGAGGAAGAGATGAGGCCTGGTTGTGGAATTTCCTCAGGCCTTGTGGCCACCCCTGCCGTGGCCACCCAGGCCAGTCAGCTTTCCTGTCGCTGCCAGAGCTCCCAGCTCCCTGGTGGCTCCCAGGCACAGGAAAAGCCCTGCTGAGGGCACAGCCTGTGCAAAAGCAGGCTTGGCACTGGGAAGGAATGGAGCCTTTCCAGAGCAGATTAAATCTTCCAAGACTTTGAACTGCCAGTTTGAAGAAGCCTACGCATTTTGCAAGTTTTTAGAGTCTTAGAACTTGATCTAATTTAAGCAAATTGGCACATTCTAAGCACTGGAGAGATCCTTCTGCTAAGTTACATCCTCTGCAGCAAAGCATAAGGAAGACAGAATTACTCAATATAGTGTTGGGGAAAAAAAATGTTTGCATGGGCAAAGCAGCATTTTTTCCCCCAAGCTGAGCTGTTGAGGCTTTTAATTACTTTCTCAGCAGTGGCCACTCTACACAGAAAGTTTCAGTCTGAATGGCTAAAGTTTGGCAAAGCTTCAAGCAGCTGAAACAGACTTTAAAATAGTGGAAAGTCATGGGCAAACTTAACAACAGACACTGCGTTTAACTCACAGCCCTGATGGCATCAGGCATCCGGATGAGCATGTGTAAGATAGGAGGATCTGCTGAAGAAACGGTGTCTGGGAAGTTTTCCCTCTTCTTGTTTTAACTAAGGATTGCAGAGGAATGGAAACCAGCTTACAGGCTCTGGGGTTTGTGTGGGAATCGCCACTTCCATGTAACATCTGCACTTCCCAGCATAACAGAAATGCACAGCTGGACTTGAGGCAGCTCTTGTACAGCCCTGACATCAGCTTGGGCTTGAGAAAGCCCTGTCTTTGCAAACTGTCTGGTGGTCTTTGTCTTCTGACCTCTAACAGTTGGACTCGATGATCTCAGATGTCACTTCCAGTCTTCACGATTCTGTGATTCCATGACTGTCACAGGAGCAAATCCTGCACATGTGTGCCCATGGGGCTCTGCAGTAGGATTTTTCCATTCAGCATTCTATATATCTGCCAGTCCCCTGAGCTTATAGACAGACATTGGATCTGTAACTTTTAGCCCCAAGGGCAGCTGGATTTAGTTTGCTCCCATAGGGAGATCTCCTCTGATGACCTGAACACGCAGGTGTAGGTTGAGGCCACTGAATGCTGTGTCCTGCTGGCACAATTGCCAGAAATGGAGCTGACACATGGCTGCAACCTCTGTGGGTGAGGACTTTTCTGTACTGTCATTTTCAAATGCTCCTTGCCATTTTCACCCAGGTACATGTACACCAAAACATGGACTTTTTCCCCTGGGAAGAGGGGAAGAGCTGCTGGCCGAAGTTGAGCCCATCATAGGCACCCTGCCCAGCCTGTTAGGCAACAAGCAGTCACAAAGCTCTCGAGTGTTCTTCCACTCACACGTTTCTCTTGGCCACTTGTTTCCTCTTATTTTAGCTTTGTTTGAACAATCTCCTTGGTAACTGAAGACAAAAGCAGAATTTTTTTGTCCTCCTCATCAGATTGGTTTCCTGCCTATCTCGGCACTGGGAGGGATCCTTAGCAAACATGTGTTTGCTTTTGTGCTTCCACCACAGGCTTTAACCTCATGTATCACTGGGTATTTCAGGAGACTTGATGTCACTTTTGAAGGGTTTTTATACACCGAGTTTCAGCTGAGACAGACGTATTTCACAGTTTCATTTACTTGGCAGTAACCAAATGCTGTGTCAGTCAGAGTGTGAATGGTGGCTCTTGAAATTGCCCACATTCTCTTGACCTCCAGTGTGTCCAGCAGCAGGGAAACTCAACTGGAATGGCCCTTCTCAGAATGCTGCAGCTGCTGGAGTGGCAAAATCCTTCAGAAGGGGCAGGGAATGGCTCCTTGCTGTGGCAGCACCCTCCACCTGAGTCCTACAGCCCTGCTCTTCTTCCTACAGCACCTGCCTGAGGACATTACGGCCTATTAGAAATTTGATCTTTTCAGAGAGGTTTCAGAAAGGTCTCTGTGAGGGTAAGGATATTAATCACAGGCAATTCCTGAAGACCTGGAAGTGTTTGAACAGAAAGGGAAAAATCCCATCTGACACACTTCTTTCCTGTGCCCTCTGGAGATGGAAGTCATTGGAAAGGAAAAGGGAAGAAGAAAACCAAACCAAACAACTATCAAACTGTCTGAAGATTTGGCTGGGCTGGAGGCAGAGAGGAACCCCACTGCTGGCACTCAACCCCAGCACATGCTTTTTCTTGGCCAAGGCCATCCCCAAAGAATGGAAATGGCAGTGTGAAAACACCAAGCAGCATCTTTAGTCTAGAAAACAGAGCTGAGATTCTGGGGTCTTTTGTTGACTTAATGGTCCAAACACTGTCACTGTTCAAGGCGCATTGTCCTAGCAGCAGCCACTCTCTGGGAGTGCCTGGGGAGCATTTCATGGAGCATGGTCTGAGCTTGCTGGCCTTATCCCTGGGTAGAAGGGACAAGAATGCAGGATGTGCATCACCGCCCTCACAGGGCTTTCCTTGTGACATAGTGACAGCATGGCATGGCACTGGGGTGTATTTTTTGGCTTGGATTATGGTCTTCAGCAATAAGCATCCCTGATGTTTCAAGCCTATATAATGACAGCATTTCATATGCTGGTACCCAGAGGCTTCATGTCTTTATACCATCAGGTAACCTCCTGCATGGGGGAACTTGCCAAGGAGAATCTGGACCAGGAATGAACTCTGCAGCCAGTCATTTAAATTGCTAGCATGTGAACATTACACTTGAACCTCCCTAGAACCCTGACAGGAGATAACTTACAACTTCTTCTAATAAAAATTCAGTGTAACACTCTGCAACAAGCTCAAGAAAGTTGAAAAGGCTTTTCTGTATCTTAGGAATCCATTAGCATCCTCAGAGCCCCTGCAGGGAGAGCAGGTAGGATGCCTGTGGTGTGCTGTGCTTCCAAATACAGATTACCATGCGTGCAGGTTGAGGTAGTGTCACTCTGTTCCGCAGTTTGCAGCTTGTGCATGCACATGTACTTGTGCTCTGCTCAGCTGACCCAGCAGTTGTTGAGAGGAGCAGGATGATGCCCATGTGAGCAGCGTGGCACAAAATGGTCACAGGTACTGTCCAAGTCTTGGCATCAGTCAGTTGCATCCTTTGCTGGGCAAAGAATTATAAATGTAGTGATGGTGAACGGCTTATTCCTGCAGCTGGGTCACATGTCAAGAGTTTTGGAGGAGTATCTCAAAAAGAAGGGCCTGATCTTTAGGGCCAGCCAGCAAATAAGAGGAGTCAGATGCATTCCTGACTGAGGATGGAGTTAAAATGATGGTGGATGCTGCTCTTGAAAGTGGATCTGCACATTCCGTATTGATGTTTGCCGTTTGAATTTCTGTGGCATGCCCTCAGCTGTCACCGAGGATTCCTTGTCTTCTCCTTTTTTTTCCCAATGTACAGCTGGTTTTCCAGCAGCTTTTCCTGTCAGCAGGCCTGGCAGAGTGGCAGGGCACGATCAAGCCTCCTTGTCCAGTGTGTTCCCAAACAAGAAGGGAAATTCTCCCTTGCCCTGAAACCCAGGCAAGCAAGATTTGAAATGTGCCTTCCCTGGAAGGAAAACTGCTATAATTGATATAAAGTCCTGCTGCAGTGGCGGTACTGGAGCAGTTCGTGCACAGCAGATGTATTTTGGGCCTCCTTGAATTCCGATTCCTGTTGCTGAAGCCATGATATTAGGCATGGACCTATTATTTCTCATGGTCCCCACTGTTTTGTTTAGTCAACTTTAACTCAGCAAAGTTTGCTAAATGATTTACAGAACTGCAGAAATGTCATTTTTGCTGGCAGTTGCTCATTGAAATTCATTTTGTGGAGGCCAAAGCCTTTTCAATAAGAGTGATGTCTCCTGTTTGAGGAGCATTGTCATGGCAACTATCCAGGTGCACACAGGGAAGAGCAGCTCATATTTATCTGAAAGGTGAGAGCAATTATTGTGGTGAGGGGGAACCTGGCTGCCAAGAACAGCTATATGTGTATTTGGGTGCAAGAAGCATTTGTATGTGTTCCCAGTTGCTTTCCTTGGGGAAAAGGTGTATGAGAACAATCGGGGGGAGGGATAGGGGTTTGACCCAGAGGTCCTCTCCCACTCAAATCCTGTCACAATCTTATGCCTCACCATGCTTGTTTTCCACTTCAAGTTTTTCCAGTGCGGATTTCCAATCCAGCCTTGACCTCAGTTGAGCATGTGTCTTCTGTGCAATGTGCTGCCCCACCACTGTAGCAAATCTTGCCTGTGGAGCATGATGAAATATTGGAGCCAAGTTTCTGTTCCCATAGTTACCTGCCTGCGTTACCCACAGACCAGACTGATCAGCCAGGTCAGGAAAAAATCCCAGAAAGGCAGAATGGGGAAATGCCAGATTTTGGCTCTTAAACCTGTAGGCTTAGAAGTGGGATTTGCAGTGTTTCATACTGAGCAAGGATGTTGGGGTGGGATGAGCCATGGGCAGTCAATGCTTTGCTTGCAGGACAGGCTGAATTTTTCAAGACTAATGCAGTTTTTAGCTGGCATGGGTAGGGCTGTGCAAAGCCAGGGGAGAAGTTGTTTCTGCTCTATCAGCTTTCCCAGGTACCTTAAGTAATTGCTGCCGGGAGTGTTTTTGATCAAATTCACATCAAATGTGTTTTACTTCTCAATCTTCACTTGTATTGCACTGTTTGTGCAAGCTGCCCTTGGAGCTCCAGATACTCATCTAGATGTATCTCTTCTGTTTGATCCCCCAGTGATCCTGCCTTCAGCAGGCACTCTGGGAGATTTAAGGACTCACCATCACTAGACATGCATGGCAATGAAATTGGGAAAAAGCAGAAGAACAGTTTAATCCTGGTGTTACCACATTCAGAGCCGTGGAAGGGGAGGCCACAGCTCCAGCTGTCCTAGGACAGGGAAACATTTAATCGTGCCCAAAGGCTCAGGCACAGGTCTGGGGCAGATCAAGAGCATGACATTCATCTTTGTCTAGCTGGGCCCTTGCAGGATGTGACATTGGCAGATGAATGAAGAACTGCATTAGTCAGAGCACAAAATTCACAGTCAAATCAGAGCAAACATTGATGATTTGCCAGAAAAACATGTCTGATCTGACAAATCCTTCTCAATATGGTCTTCCTAAGAGGACAGTCAAGCAGCATTCAGTCTAGCATGTGGAGTCATCTTACCTGGCAATCATCACTCCTGAAAAGTATTTTCTGAGACACTGAGCATCAGCTGTGCCTGTCGTCTCCCAGCTATTCGAACAGCAACAGCTCTCAGTTTTCCTGTCTCTGCAGACCACCTCTCATGCGTTGTATTTCTGCAAGGCCAAGGAAGAGCAGGCTGGATCCTTTTCCAGCATTTTCCTGGTAGTGATGTTCTGGAGCAGGCCGGTGTTATGTATTTGAGCCGTATGTTGTCATTTAAACTCAGTGTATCCTGAGGCCAGAGGAGCAGTTGGTTTATGCAGACATGGAAATGACAGCACAGCCCTGTGGTCTTTTACAAAGATTGATTCAGGAAGCCTTGGGGAAAGAGGTGGAGGACATCCAAGAAAATAAGAGTAACCAAATGAATTTTGGCTCCAGAGGTGGGGGGGAAATAGAGGGACCATTTCTCCCTTCCCTTGTTTGCAGTGTCCAGGCTGGTCGGGTTCAATCGCATTTTTGGGGGCATTGGACTGTGCAGCCCCATGCAGGCCTGAGCTGCTGGACCAGCAAACCAAGCTGCCACATCAGATCAGCTCACATCCACACTTCCCAAAGCATGCGTCACGCTTCGTTTCAGGCAGGTTTTCCTTTTCCCTCCCTGTCATGTTTGCAGCATGCTGCAGGCAAAATTTTCATTAAATACAGACATTTCATGTCAGCAAGGCTTGGTTCGGCAAAGGATCCTGCATGGGTGACTCATGGGACATCTTACACAGATGGGAACTCATCGGCAGGGACAGAAACCCTGATGAACCTTCTCCTCTGTCAGAGACCACTGGGTAATAGTTAAAGTCATGTGTGACACAAGGTCATTCACATAATCTGGCCCATTTTTGCACCTCTTCTGTCCCTCAGGAACATTTGTCCCTGCACTGGCTGAGTAGGTGTTGCTTTGCCTTGTCCTGTGCCCCTTGCCACACACACATCCCACCCTGTGTCTGGGACAAATGCCACCACCACAGATCTGGGTGTCTCTCTGTATGTGAGGCTGCCACCTTCTCACCATAAGGTGCAGTTTTGTTGTCAACTGATAGAAGAAAAGCCCTATCAGCTCCTTTTCCATCCCAACAAGACAACTTCCTTCCTCAAGTGGCTGTCAAAAATTTATGCAGTGAAGCTGCTAAGTGCACACAACCGCTCTCTGGTGCCTCGGTCAGCAGAGTTGTGTGCTGCAGAGGCAGACACAGGAGCAGCGAGGTCTCTTTGCATCCATAACAGCACAGATGGGGCCTTGAGCAGATAAGGACACCCAGAAAGACGGAGAGCAGAGCATAGCAAAGGTGGGGATGTCAAGAGGAATAGCTGCTTTGCTCTTGGTGATTGGCTCCAGCTGTGCCCTCGGGTCTGGTCCAGGCTCCTCTCTGTGGCTGTGGCCTATTTGCATGGCCCTGGCTGCTGGCTCTGGTGGTCCCCAGCTCTGCTGACAATTTGGGAGCTTTCTTCCCTGTGGTACCTTGTGCCCTACAGCAGCCCACTTGCTCCTCTGCACAGCCACTGCCGAGTGCCCAGCAATCGCGCAAGCCGTGTGAGGCACGTGTGCCACGTGAGCCACATGCCCATCTCTCATGGTAAGCTTTAACTTCAGCTAATTAAATGACTGGCTGACAAGGAGATGCATGAGAAATCAATGTGGCAGGTTTCTGCAGGAGTCTGGAAACACGTGCTAGTACAGGCAGCACTGATGGATGTGGCTTTGAAATGTCATCTCCAGAGCATGTATCCCTCATGGCTATTCACTCACAATAACTGATGGCTCTCTGGGTGGGAAGTGTTTGTCTGTTGGGCCATCAAGGCTGGTAGCACCAGGCCCCCACTCCTGACTGCCTAGCCTGGATGTTACAACTGTGAATCTGCAGTTGAAAGTCCTCCAAGCTATTCATGTAGTTCTCCTGGGTGATCAGTGGAAGCTGGATGGGTGACAAGCTGCATAAGTGCATCATTACCTCTTTTTGTTCAGGAATAAGTGTCTGCCCAGATAGCAACAGCATGGCATGTTCTCATGGGCAAGCTTGTTAACAGCTGGATGGTTGTGTGTTTAAAGATGATAATTTTCCTGGCCTACTGGAGATACCGTTACTGACTACGTGCCACACTTCTTAGGCACTCCAGTTCCAGCTCATAGGTGGTCTGGGTACAATGATGATTGCTTAGCTGCAAGAACTCTGATCTAGGCACACAGCAGAGTTGAGTAGGGCAAGATCTCTGGATTGGAAAGCATCTGGATTAGAAGGTCTCTGGTCCAACCTCTTCTCAGAGGGCCAACATCAAAGCTAAAGCAAGTGCCTTCCCCAGCTGGCGTTTTGCGCTGTGTTAGCTCTGTTCTTGCCCTGCCTTTGCCATTGTACAAAGCCAGTTTGCTTCCCCATTGACAGAGGACATGCAGCCCTGTCCTGCCAGTGCCATGTCACTTGCAGGCAGACATCTGGGTGCTCTCTCTTGCCTTTTCCAGAGATGTGCCCAGAAAATGGCAAGTGGGCTGGCATGCTTGTGCCAAGTGCACATCACTTGCTTTGCTGTCCATGACATTGAACTGGGATTAGCAATCACATTGCTCTCCCT
>JAOXXN010000446.1:7849282-7866833 GCA_026770055.1 Myrmophylax atrothorax | reverse complement strand
AGTTATGGCCCTCCTCTGTCACTGCTTTTCCACCCATATAATTTGTGGGAGGTTTATGCCTTGAAGTGAGAAGGTCTAAATCTGCAGAGCACAGCTAAATACATAGAAACCTGGTCTGGCTAGGAAGCCCCTGAGGCAAAGAAATCTGGGGCTGGGAAAGCATCAGTTGGAAATAATGTCTGTGTGCCTGTCCTCATATTCCAAGGTGCTCTTTGCAGTCACCACAAGAAGAGGCTGTACTGGATGGTCATTGGGTCTGATGGGGTGTGTCAGCTCTTCTCTTGGTGTGTCATCACCAGCCAAAAGGACTTTTCCATGGGCTATTATAACTGTGGGTTGTGGGAGAATGTTCTGATAAAAGACCCTTACAGTTTGTATTAAATAGCATGGTTTGAAATGAAAACTAAGTCCTGATGGAGAGCATTGGACTTGGAATGAGGGCAGAGCTTTGCATGCCATGTTCACGAAGTTACCGTCCTTCTTTCATTGCTGCTGGGTGTGTGCAAGCGGAGAAGAGCTGGAGCTGCAATTCTACAAGGTGTGTTTAATTCTTTGATTTCCAGTACACGGAAATGAGGTGAAACTCATACCCTCAGCAATTGCTTTGACTACGGGCTCAGGGGAGTGCAGTTTCTGGTACAGAAATGCAGATGGTTGGATGGGCCATTGAATGCCCTCACTCTTCATGCCAGAGCAGGGTTCTTTAGCTCAGGTGAAATGGACCTGATACCAATAGAAGGAAAACCCCAGCAGCAGTTGTGCTTTGCTGCAGACTGGCCCCATGGTGTCAGTGGGGGTCCCTGCAGAAGGCAGGAAGGAAGGCACAGGGTAGGTACATCAAGGCTGGTGGTTTAGACCAACACAGGACCTCTATCCCCATACATCCAAATGTGTTGGAGAGATTCTCCAGAAATTGCTCTTTCCCACCTGCATTGTGACTGAGGGTCAAAACAGAGGGAAAAAAAACAGCCTTTTCAAGGGCTGTGGTCTTGCACAGTCATGGTATCTTGAGTGTTTGGCTTAAATACCCAGCTCCTGGAGACACTAGATTATGGCACAAACACCACTGTCAGCACCAAATCTAAGCTGATTCTAGATCTCTGTCTGGAAGGGTCATCTTGGAAATACCATTTAGAGTGACCCCAGATTCTCAGAAGAAGAAAATGTTTAATGGTTTAGAGGATGCTTTAATCTTCTGATTTTTCCCTCTGCCTCATGGATTTGGGACTCCTGGTTCCTGGCCCTGCAGTGACTGAGCACCAGAGGTTTCAGGGTGATAATCAGTGTCCCTTTGGTTTTCTGTTATACAAGCATTATCCCAGCAGAACCACAGGAGAAAGAGATTTTAAATGCAAATTTCAGCATGCACTGTTGGGACTTCCAGTCTCTTCCTCCCAACTGTGTCCAACTGGGAAAGTGAGAGGGCAGCTCAGCAGCTCAGCACTGTGGTTGGTCCACATCACTCTGTGAGCCCTAACAGGCTATCCTGGCCCTGCCAGGCACCCACCACTGCCTTATTCCCACCATGTCTTTTAATGCAAGAAAACAGCCTTGTGCAGCAACACCTACCTCTGAGCAGGCTGGCAGAACTGGATCCTGAATGCAGCAGGACAACAGGACTAGGTGAGGCCACCAGGAGCACAGGCTGCATTCCACAGCCTGCAGAGACAGCCCCATGGTAGCTTGTTGCTGCTTACAGCTATAGCAGATCTCTGCCTGGGAGAGGAGTGAGCAGCAGATACCATATTGATGAGTCCAGCAAGAGCAGGGTGATATCAGTGCACATCCTAGATTGCTGTTGAAAGCAGTCCTTACTCTAAGGCAGGATAAACTGTGCAGTTGCCTAATCCTCCTCCTTCTCCACTGATCAAACCCTGCCACATGGCCACATGCGTGCAGGACCCTGTGGACGGGCTTTGTAGCAGGCAAAAGACAGTGCGGTGCAGATCAGGCATGCTCTAAGAATAGCTTGTGTTATTTTCATATACTTGCTGTTTCTCAAACACCATTAGGAGGTAATCCTTTTCTCTGGGATTGCAGTCTCATCCCAGGGACAATTTGCCTCAGCAATTCTTGCTGATTGGAGATTCATGCAGAGAGCAGACTTGCCATTTGTTCTTTCCACCCTTTTTCCTAACAGTCTTCTACAGCAGAAACAGCAGCAGTGCACATGTCCACCCAACACAGGGCACTTGTTTGCACCCTAGAATGATCATTTGGAAACTGCATAATAACACCACCTCCTGGTAGTGGCAATTTAAGCCCCATTATTCTGCATTATTCAAGAAAATCCTATTGTTGGGTTCAAGCATCAGAAATAGCTTTTTTAATTGGTACCCAGGTTTCTTTTCATCAGAGAGAATTATTTTGTGGGGCTCTGAGGAATGCGACAGACAGCAAGCCAGAGCACACCCATAGGCAGTTTATGTCTTGATACCTCTACTGCCCTCAGACTTTGAGAAGGCATCTCTTTTAATTAACTTTCCTGAAAAAAATTCTTCTTTCATATATGAGGGCAGGATGCAGTGTACATTTTAATGGGAGTTGTCAGGAAAATTATTGATTTTGTTAGTAATGTTTCTGAAATTGTGCCATTCTGGTAATTCTGTCAGGTTCTCTTTGAAAGCTTAGCTGAGAGCATTTTTATATCCTTCATTAGTTTTTTAATACATGATAATTTCCTCTAACTCATCAACGCAGAGCAGGATCAGCTGAGTGCTTGGTAACCATTTTTCCTATGTACAAACCTATTGCAGCAATAATTACAAACTGAACAAATTATTATGGATATTCATTATAAAATACAATTAGACTGAGCTGTGCTGCATTGTTACACTTTTCACAGCCATCACTTGCTCTTGAGTAAATGGTTTCATTATAAGCATGAAGGGCAAACTTAATACACTCCTGACTCACAGCAAACAGCACAAGAAATCATCCTGGCTGTTCCTCCAAGTGCTTGCAGTGTTTACCCTGAATGAGTAGAGAATGTTGACTCTGCTGCCAAATACTTGTCAGCTTAACAGAGGGGCTCTGGGTGGCCAGTGCAGATGTGCATGGAGGGGAGAAAGCCAGAAATTACAGCAGCGTGGCCTGAATTTCAGTCCCCTAGAGTGTGGCTTTCGTCCATGTTTATGGGTTTTCAGGGCTGGGACCCGCCAGGAACAGCAGAACCTCCTTGATCATATATTAGAGCAGCCTTGAGGCTGCTTCAGCTTGTGCTGGCTGCTCATGGAAAGTGCAGAGGAGCCAGGGATGGGACAAGAAAACATTTCTTCGAAGGGCAGGACAGACAGGCTTGAACAGAGAGAGAGCAACTGGGAAGCTTTCTTAAGTAAGAACATTCACAGGAGTGCTGTCAAGTGTTGGGGGAAGGCAAACCCAGCCAGAAGGTCGGCAGCAAGCACAGGGCTACAGGCAGTCACTGCATTGGTTTTTTATTTTGTATTGTTATTCCTTATTTCTTGTCTGGGACAAGGTCAGAGCCAGGCGGAGGTCCTGTCACAGCAGCAATGCCATGTGTGCAGAGCACTCCAGGGAGGAGCAGAGGCTGCTGGATTTCTGTCTCATATATTGTCTAAATCTTGAAGGTTTGGGAAAGGATGTGCTGCTTGTAAAGTAAAATTTAAAAGTAAAATCTCACAATCAGAGAAGCTATCACCATGCCCTAACCAGAAACATCATTTTTCCTTTACATTCCCTTCACAGAAAAAGTCCTAGCTCCAACATCCCTTTCAAGTGTATAAATTAGAGCCTCCAAAGCCCAAACTGAGCAGCTGATCATGATGTTGTGCACGGATCTGCTGTGCCTGGCAAGACAGAGCCTCTTCCATGCACAAGTTTGAGCAGTGCATCATGCTTTCAGATGCTTGGTCTGTGGTTGTTTCCAGTTCTCGTGCCTATGCAATGTGTGCAAGCTGTCAAGGGGCTCTTCTATACCCTAGGTTTTTGGAAGCAGATGTGTCTCACTGCCCTCAAGCCAAGGCATTTCTAGGGGAGTTTGGCCCAGGCTGTGTCCATGCCAGGGAGGATGGCACTCTGCAAGCTACTGGTGCTCTGACCCTGTGGTCTGTGCTCATCCTGAGGCAAGCTTGGCCCATTGGTTCCTGCCCTTTGCTTTTGGCTGTGCTGTCCCTCCAGCCTGTGCTACCAAACCCAATGTTTTCTGTCTGCAGCCCCCTTCTCCTGCTGTTTCCACCCTCCTCTTTCTCCTCCTCTACCTTCTCCTCCTCCTCCCCCTCCTCTTCTGCTCCGTTTCCCCTCCTCCTTTTCCCCCCTTACTCTTGAATCTCTATTTCTTCTCTGTTCCAGCAAAACGATATCAATCAAGGTGATAGATGATGAGGAGTATGAGAAAAACAAGACCTTCTACCTAGAGATCGGGGAGCCCCGGCTGGTGGAGATGAGTGAGAAGAAAGGTGGGGGACGTGCTCCGGGGCTGAGCCCAGCCTGTGTGTCCCTGTCTGGCTCACTCATGTCTGGCACCTGCAACACCAAGCTCATATCCCCAGTGCCTATGGAAAAGGGCAGGAGCAAGACGACTTCCCATTCCCCCTGAACACAGCCTCTCCCCACCCCACCGAGGTACAACTTCAGCCAGGTGGTGGAGATGCCCCTGCCCTTCCCCATATGCTCCAGGGGGGATGTGCAGCCACTTCCCCCCACCCAACCATCTCTGTCACCACGGCACCTGGGCGGACGTGAACTGCATGTGTGTGCGATGCCAATCATGTGTTTGCCTTTGTCTTGTGTTCCCACAGGAAATTCATTACCCTTAGAGTACTTGACCGTGAGGAGTATGAGAAAGAGTGCAGTTTCTTCCTTGTGCTTGGGGATCCGGTGTGGCTACGACGAGGAGTGAAAGGTGTGAGAGTAAAACCAGACCAGCTCTCGAGACGCTGCCGTCCGCTTTCTCTGTGTCTCCCTACTCTCACACTCCTTTCTCCTCGCACTTTGGCTCCTGGCCGTTTTGCCCTCCTTCCTTTGAAGCTTGGCCGCTGCACCTTTTTGCTCTGTTTTCTTTCCTCTGTCATTTTGAGAGGATTCTGTCTCACTCACCAGGGCCCCCAGGGAGCAAGGTGTGCTCCCAGGATGGCCCTGGAGCAGCCGGGCAGGGGACAATGAGCATCATCAGGCCCCAGAGACATTTTGAGAGTACTACCCTGCCACATTGCAGCTTTTCCTTCATTTAATCATTAGAACATTCAGTCTTGACAGGCAAAAAGGCACCGCTGCATCATTTTTATCAGAAGATAAAATAGCTTTCACTTTAAATAAAATGCATGGCCAGAGCAGTAATTTTACCATTTTTATATTGGCACTAGAATCGGAAAATAGCCAAAAATCACAGCACAAGCAGGTAGTACCATGAGATGCAATCAGTTTAGGTAAATCAGGTTATACTCAAATTAAGTTTCATGGCTCTGCATTGGATAATAGCTTCTCACAGGAATAATAAAAACACTTTACTCTTTCATCACATTTCTGAACCAACTGCAAAACTTCCCAAAAAGGCAGAGTTCACCTATTTTCACAGGCATTTTTTTCTGCTAGGAAATAGGATGAAAATTAATGGCAACACCTATTTCTGCACACTATTCATGGCTGAGAAAGAAGCAGTTTTAGGCTCACTTAAAGTATGGACCATTATTAAAGCCTTTTTAGAAAATTGGCAGCCACATGTGGTCTGTTTGCCTTGGAGCTGCCTTGGAGTTTCTGGGACATGAGCCGTCCCTTCAGCAGGCATGGGGCTGTAATATATTATTTGATCAGTACAGAGAGGACCCCCAGTGGTCCCCATGCCGAGTGGGGACATGCCACATTCCTCTTCAGCTCAGGTGCTGTCTGGGTCAGCTGCGTCATCACCTCCATTAGCTTTCCTGCTGGCTTATGTGACTAGCTAGCAAAGCTGTGCTAAAAAATCAGACACACTCGCGTGACTCAGGCACGGCAGGTGGGGTCTGTATCATTAAATGGTTCTGGTGGCATCTATGGACCATAGGCAATATTGACACGATAAATTTGCACATGGACAACTCAACTCAGCATCGCCAGCTTTGCCCAGTTTCACAGGGGCTAGTGTGGGCTCAGCCTTGCAAGTCCAGCAAGGGCAAACATGCTTTCCAGGTCCAAGTTTGAGAATTGTGGTACCAACTCTGGAGATCCCAGCTGAAACTGTAGCTAAAAATAAAAGGAAAAGGCAATAAAGTTTCTCATCTTCCTGATCGCAAAGGTAACTGAGTAAACCTGAGAGAAGCTCAGCTTTGAAAATTCAGTAGCTGGAGAGCAAGTCAGAATTTTTTGCTGCTATTTGCTGCTTTGGCCATGCAACCTTTTTTATTTTTAACTGGTTTCTTTGTACTTGGTTTTGTACAAGAAGCAGTGAGGCTGGGGTAGTGGTATGCTCGGCAGCCTGGAGACAAGGGCATCTCTGAAATGTCACCCCTGGGCCACAGAGCCGTGGTGGGGTCTGCATGTCAGTGGCCTGACACCCACCAGTGCACTAAGCAAGAGGCTTTTTCTTTTGGAGTCCTAAAACATTGAGCAACAAGATCCTTGAGCCAAGCCTTGTCACAGAATTTTTTTCTCTCATTGCACATGCCAAAAGTGCAGCTGTATACTGGAGCTATTGCTCCCCATTAGACAGCTGGAGGAGGTCAAAGCCAGTAGCTGCTGCACATGGGACATCTTGTGTCCTCCCCTGGGGCAGAACTGCCTCCGAGACCAATGGAAGATCTTGCACAAAAAATTCAAAGGGGGAAAATGAATTTTTGGAGTGTGTCTTTTAATCCCATATCCACCCCATGTTTGCAATGGTTTTTATTTCAAATCCACAGTCCCATGAAACTTTCCCGTTCCTTTATTTTTAGTGCCTTTCTCTTAACACTAATGGTATCCTGCAGCTTTACAGATCTGAAATCTCTGCCCTGGGATCTGGTGTCTTTCTGTGGATATCCCTTTTGATTTCATTATTCATTTACTTTTCTTCTGTGTTTGTCTGTCTCCTTCACAGCCCTGTTGTTGAATGAGCTTGGTAAGCGCGCATTCATTTTTCTTTTCCATTTTTCCAGTTTGTGTATTTTTGGAAGACGATTTTGCTTGATGTTTTTCTTTGCTCACAGCATTCTCTTTTAGGGTGGTCAGCAGTATTTAAGTAAGCTCAGGTATCTAATACCCATCTTTTCTTAGAGTAGAGACTCAAAGTCACCAATATTAACGAGAATTTTTGGGGGGTGGTGCTATTACAGCAATATTAAACCTGCCAACACCCCAAGATACAAACCTGTGCCATGCAAATTAACCCACTACCTCTTACACTGGTGTGGCAGAAACAGGATTTCCTGGAGACTTAGTGATGGATGCCTGTGACTGGACAGGAAAGTTGGCCAATCCTTTTTGAAGAGACAGTGCAAACTTTAACTCCAGTCCTGGGGAGATTTAGAGCCTACCCAGCCTTTGAATTTCCTTGCTGGCCACTTCCAGGATAGGGCAGCTGGGGAGGGAAGCAAAGCCATCCTTGTTCCCTGAGGAACCCACAGCCCCAGGGCAGACTCACATTAGTTTTGTCCCCTCCACAGCATATATTGGATACCAGGGAGGGGATGGCAGCTTGCAGATATGGGTTAAAAACCTGTTTTCAGGTTTGCCCACACTATCCCTGGGGTGCATGTTGGGAAGCAGCCTCCATGTCCCCAGCCCCTGGCCATGGGGCAGGGAAGGACCACCATATCGCTGTGGGCTGCAAGGTGTCCATGTTGCTGTGCAAATGCTAATCCTCATTTATTCTCTCTCTCTCTCTGTCTCATATTTTCGGTTTCATCTAGGTGGCTTCACCATCACAGGTATGGATTTCTACTTCTTCCCCTCTCCCCCTCTTCCCTTCTCTTATTGGCCATATGCTCACCCCACTCTTTCCTCTTCGTTTCCTCTTTGCTTTTTGTTCTGTCCTGGAGGGAAACTCTGGAATGGTAAGAAGGCGCTGAGCCGCTACCCCGGCTGGTCCCTCTAACACTGTGTCCTCTCACAGAGTGCTCTGCCTGCCACACATATCTAACCCCCACCTCGGGGAGAGGGAGCTGTCACCCCCAAAGTGACAAGCAGCCCCACTCCATCTCTTGGAGCAAGGGGGGCTTCTCCACTTGTTCCAGTGATCCTCTCCCTGCTGCCCACACCAGAGGTGTGCACAGGGCTCTGTCTTCCCCAGGCAGCCATAAGGGTGCCCAAGCACTGCAGGGGAGGCAGGACCCCATGACTGCTTTAGCCCCTGCCTTTCCCACCAGCGAGACCCAGCAGCAGGGCTTGCTCATCTGTCATTAGCCAGCAGAGCATCCATCATTCAGCCAAACGCTGCAGGACGAGAAGGTCGTAGGTCCCACACGTTGCACAGCAGCCCCTCAGGAGCCCTGGAAACAGTAATCCAGACTTAGGAGGGTTTGGCCATGAGGTGGGTCCATTTGACCAGCAGGAGGAGAAGGGCTTTCCTGCAACTCAGTGCCACTGTGTTGATGAAGGGCAGCCAGCGAGGGAGCAGCACTAACCCTGTGTGACATAGGAATAGTTTACTAACTGCACGGTGACAGTTTGCACAGGGTGTGCAGTCCCTCCTGCTGATCTCCTGCTGATCACTTTGATAGGCAAACCTGTCTTCAGGAAGGTCCAGGCTAGAGATCATCCTCTTCCTTGCACCGTGGTCTCCATTCAAGGTACCTGTACTGTGACACCTGAGGGCCACATCAATGTCACATGGACTGACTGGGGTGTTTGCCTATTGACAATTTAACTCCAGTCCTTTCTAGCCCTGATGTTCCTCTGCTCATCCCTCAAGTGGACTGGAAGGGAGTTCAGTAGGGTCTGCACAGGGGACAGTGACAAAAGCCGTGACTGCAGTCCCCATGTCCCAGAGGTGACATGGATGCCAGTGGAGGTGCAGACCTGCTTCACCGTTCTTGTAGATCCCTGCGCTGCCTCCTTTCTCAGGGTCTGGGGCCAGGCACTGGCCTCTGGCAGACTCTTCACACCTCTGTGGCCCAGTACTATTTCCTCCAGCCCCACCGTCACAGCAGGAGTTGACTGCCAGCTTCCTTTCCGAGGCAAAGCCCTGCTCAGAAAAAGGCAGAGCCAAGATTTCATATGAGTCTCAACTTTGGGGCTGCTGGCAGCTCTCTCTTGTAACAGGCTGATGGAATTGTCCTGACCATACCCCAGTGCAGACCTGGAGTGCTGGGAAATGGAGCAGCCTTAGTGATGATCATTCCTCTTCCCAGCATCTCTGTGAGAGAGGCAGCAGGTACCAGACAATAAGCTATTTATCAGCATGCAGGATAAATGGGACTCATTCTCAGGTTGGATAATTTGCAGATCTCTTGCTAGTGTTTCCACCTAAAGCCATCTTGTCTATCGCTCCATGACCTCCTTTTCCACTGTTCTGTCACTCACGCTCCCACTTGGAGGCTTCCTGACCTCCCCCTCTGACAAGAAGTCAGATCCAGAGAGTGACCTGCTGGGCCTGGTTCACCGATGGGCTCTTTGCTTTGCAGAGGAGAGTGAAGAAAAGCAGCCACTAACCAGCAAGGAGGAGGAAGAGCGTCGAATTGCAGAGATGGGGCGCCCAGTCCTGGGGGAGCACACCAAACTCGAAATCATCATTGAGGAATCCTACGAGTTCAAGGTACTGTCCACATCCTCTATCCTTGTTCTTCTTCCCCTCTGGCTAGGAACTCTCCTTTTGGGTTTGCACAGCATTGGTAAGCATGTGTTGATGGTATTGCAGCAAAGTGAGGTAGCACATAGCATCACAAGGTCTCAGAGCAGGACCAAGGTGCATTTTGGAAGGGGACTGAGCCAAGGCTGAAAGGCTGAGGGTTACTCCAGTGAGATGGCAGTGGGTTAGAGACTCTGCATCCTCATTGTCCATTTTAGCCCACAGTCATGATCCTTGAGGGACTTTCTGTCCCACCCACAGACTGTTTGTGGTTGTTATTATTAAACAAGAACACCAATCTGATGAGCCTAAGAGCTGACCAGGCTCCAAAATGCTGCAGGTTGCTTCAAAACGTCGTTCTCACAAGTCATACTCACAGGCAGTCTTGAGTGAGCCCCGAGCCTAGGACTTGCAGTGCAAAAAGCTGATACCCTAATTGTAAGTAATGGTTTTGCAGGTCAGCTGCCATGAATGTATATGCCCAGACCAAGACCTTAAAACTGACCATTTCATTCTTTCCTGTTTTTCTATAGTATGCAAAAGTAACAGACCACCCTCACTGTGTCTTTGAGATTGTTCAAACTTCCATCCTAAGCAGGTTTCAAAAGGTCTTTTTTAGCAGCAGCAAGGGAAGTTGCAAGTACTTGTATTTGGTTTTACTGCTGTGGCTCTTGACCTGAGCTTAAAATCTGCTAAGCTTGTTCCACAAATGCATGGCTGCAAGCACTAGTGTGGGTGGGGTTTAGCCCAATATCTCCAGCCTGATAGCCCCTAATTCTCTCCTCTACATCTCCATCCGCAGAACACAGTGGACAAGCTCATTAAGAAGACAAACCTGGCCCTGGTGGTTGGCACAAACAGCTGGAGGGAGCAGTTTATTGAGGCTATTACTGTCAGCGCGGGTGAGTTTGGACCACAGCTCCAGGTGAATTATGGTCAACCTTGCTCATGTCTCAGCTTGGCTGCATCAGTGATACAGACCTGTAGTGGAGCAGCAGGAGGCAGAACAGGCTGCAGAGTTATTTACAGTATCTGCATAAATAAGACAGCTGATTAAACCCTTTTGTGAGAGTACCTTGTCTAATGTGTAGGAAACCTCTGCATTAAGTGTGTCTGTAGCACCAGGCAAACAAACTCCCCGGCTGTTACCAGATGGCAGAGGAGGAAAGTAAGTTTAGTGAGAGAGATCTAGGAAGCGCACTCAGTGTTGAAATTCAGTGGCATAAATGATGCTGGTGCCAAGCAGCAGTGCTCCCCATCCCTGTTGTCCCTGTACTGCTGCACTGAGGACAACACAGTACTGAGAGTACCCTGAAGCCCTGAAGACTGTCACACCTCTGTGAGCCAAAATTTACCCTTGACACCTTCTGCTGTCAGGAACTCCTGTGGCTCCAGCCAGCTATGGCTGGAGGTTTATGGCTCATCAGGCCAATAGCTGCAGCAGCACACGGTATCTGTCGTCAGATCAGATCGTATCTGATTATATCTTCCCTCTCTTGGAGAATTGCCTTTCCCTCCTGTTGTATGGTTCTTGAAGGTGCCAGTGCCATGTTTACCTGTATGTCCAGTACAGGCTATGTTATCATTCCCACATATGGGGAAGATGAAAGAAAGAAGGTCTCTTCCAGATGCTTTTTTGAGCCAGAGAGGCTGTAACTCACTGGCTGGATGTAACAACCACCCAGCTCAGCCTGGGCTGTGTGTGCATAAATTAGGGTAAAATCAACCATGTTAAATTGAATCACTGGGGAAGGTAATTAGAGCTCATCTGGGTATTTGTGCATTGAAATGCAAGAGGGAACACTCACATTTCCTACCTGGAACTCAGCTATACAAAGTAACCTTTGCCAAGCACACAGTAATTAAAAGTGATGGCCGTACCATTTACCCTCTGCCTTTGAAAGCAAGGGCAGGACATCGTACAGCAGCCATCTCTTCAGATTGTGATCTCTTCTCTTGTAGCATTTTCTCAGAGCCTCCAGGCAAGAGCCTCCCATTATTTTGGATACAGCATGAACATATCATGCAAGACAATCCTTCCTGCAGGTTTTGTAGCTAACATGGCTAAACTAATCTATGCCAGAATCAATTATTTAATTGCATCCCATGTTAAAGCAAAGATAATCACTGATGCTTGGAACCCATTTCTGTGACATGTGTAAAGCCTGAAGTTACATGAAAGCCCTATTGCCACTATGTCTTGAATGTATAGTCATGATCAGTGCTAACAGGATGATTAACAAACATTTAATAAATGGGCATATTGTGGTGGACACAAGCTGTTCTTTGCAGCTGGGGAGCAGTAGTTTGTCTCTGAGCTCCTGACATACCCAGGTTTTAGCTCCTCAAGCTTTGTGCCAGGCAGGTTAAAATGCGTTAAACACTGGAGGTTGGGTTTGAGGTTTTCCCTGCATCTCGCTTGGAGAGCTGATGAAAGTTACACATTCCCCTGTCAAAATGCAACATCCCAGCTGAGAAAAGAAACATTAAAACTCTGTTTCCCACCCAGTGAGCAACTTAAAGCAGTGTTTGCAGGGAGGCTCAGAGGTGGAGCGGCAGGAGGCTAGGCCAGTAGGTGGGCAGTGCAGGTGCAGACAAGACTGTACCACACTGTGCGGTGCCATTCTGCACTGTCCACGAGCCTCTCACCCACAGATCCTTTAGTGTGCACCCAACAGCTGTAAAGTTTTTTCCACAGCAAAAACATCCTGGGACTTGTGAGCCTGTCCCTGAACGCACCCCTGGTTTACCACCCGACCTCACTGTATGTTTCAAGGCACCTTCACAGGATCTGGCCAGCTCTTCAAAAGAGAGATATCATTGCTGCTTAACAAAATGATGGACAGATCTGGAGGAGTGTTATGACAGTGGCACTCGTTCATTTTTTCAGTCTGTTTCATCATCTCTGTAACAATTTAGGTCCACAATAGTCCTGCTGCCACGCAGCTTGGCAGAGGATTAAAATACCTGCTGCAAAATAACAGCATGAGCACACCACAGTGTACCTGCCAGTGGCAGCCTTTGTGTATCATGGAAAAACACAGGCCAACATAGGCTTTCCAGCCTGGAAGACTGTTCCTTATCTTCATGACTGTGCACAGGAATAGGTACTTACATCTGCCAAAATAATAACACCATGCTGCTGATTAGCTGCTGTTTTTGTTGTAGTGAGTTTGAAGCTTTAAAGCCAAGCAATACATATTTTTTTCATCAAATTATGGTAGAGACATCTGCTAAGGTGCCTTGAAGACAAACAATGTCTGTAAAGCTGCACCCCAACAGGGTGCTGAGTAGAGATTTTCCTTGGCTGGTCATGGCTTCATTTAGCCAAATACTGTAAACCATTAAAGACAATGTCCACCCTCCTCTTTCCCAGGAAGGGTGCCATGTCTTGATTCCCAAAATGACTTTTCACCTTCGTGATGAGGCAGAGGCAATTGCTGTTATGAGCAGCAACAGAGCAAACAGCTCACCAGCAGCTTCCCCCAGTAACTCTATTGTTGTGGCACAGAGCCACCATTTGAGCATGGGGTTAATTGATACCCACATGTTGGTACAGTGTTCAAGCAAGACCATTTTATTTACCCCATAGGAGACTTTATACATTTTGTTATTCCATCAAACATGCTGCATCATGGAGGAAGATGTGAAAGGAGGAATGTTCACCCTGCCCAGCAGTGGGGCAGATAAAAGGAACGTGATCTCATTCGGAATACTGGCCTGATTAGCACTGTGGCTGCTGGGAAAAGTAGCTTTTCCCAAGCACAGAGCCAACATCCACTTAGACCCATGGGACCTACTCTGGTCTTGGCCCCTTTTCTCTACAATCCAGAGGTGTCCTCCCTGGAAGGAGGGCCAGACTCACTCATGCTGTCTGATGGGGATGGACTACATATTGTGTCCTCACATTGGTGAGGAGCTCCTTCCAACAGCCATGCAGGGAGATCTGGAGGTCCTCATCCTCGATGGGAAAAAAAAGTATCAAAGATGATAAAAAAATCACCCAACAGAGTGCAAGGAATGTCTTTAACAAAACTTGCATTAGCCCTGGAATCCCTGACATTCATGACATAGAAATACATCATTTTTCCTTAAGGGCAGCAGGAAGGCTCCCACTGACTTAGTTGGAAGAGCATCACCTCCCCTTCACACCTGGGAGTGGTTCCAGTGCAAGCTTGAGGAGTTTTTGACTATGCCACCACACTGGCATTGTGCACTGTGCCAGGCTGGGGAAGCTCCACATTTGCCATGCAGCCTGCCTAGAGGACAGGCTGTCCAACAGGCTCTCCAGGTGGTTCATCAGAGCTTTGAGAGTCAGGCAAGAGGTCACAAGCCCCAGTGGGCTCACTGACAGGGTCAGCCCCACACAGCGGGGATTCCCTGTAGGCTGGATGCCAAATGGTTTTGGAAAGACAGATGAGTTGCCAATGCCTGGAGCAGGGAAATGAGAAACCAAGGCACCTGCCTGGATCCCCATGGTCCTGCCAGGACCAGCAAGATGAAGTCGTTCTGGGGCAGTGCAGGAGGAAGGGGCCAAGGAACCAGGGGAGGGGGCAAGGATAGTCTTTTGTCTACGGCACTCTTTCCCTGACACCCACAGGGGGGCTTTTGGGCAGGAGCCATGGCTGTGAATGTGTAACTCCCTGAGGGCCTTTGGGAACCTGCAGCAGTTAGAGACCCAAGGACATCAGGCAGGATGGGCCTGAGGGCTCATCCCCAACTCCTCGTCTGTGCTGAAGATCAGGTCTTGCAGGTACCACAGGGTCCACAGCCATGAGCAGGGGTGTGCTGAGAGGGGCTGAGTACCCAACACAGCACCAGGAGAGGCAGAGTCTGACCCACACAATGTGACTGGTGAGCCAAGGTGGGGCCATGACTGCTGGCAAGCTCACACTGGGAAAATGACCCTGCAAGGGATTAGCAACAGATTGGTAAGAAGTGAAGGACTGACAGGGACAGAAAATAAGGAGAAGAAGGAAAGTGTCTTTTTGCTGTGACAAATGATGCCGCATAACTGACTCATGACCCAGGGTGCTTGACACCTACCTGGAAGGAGTGCGAATGGGAAAGTGCTTTTTTGTGCAGGGGGTGCCCACTGACCTGGGTCAGATCAGGCATAAAGGAACAGGCAGACAGAGCTCATAGGGAGGCATATGAAGGCGCAGGGAAGTGCAACAGGAAAGGACAGTCAGCAGTGATGGACCAGGGAGGTTTTAGGGCAGGCAGAAATCCATGGCTGGATCCTGGTTTGCAGAAAAGGTAAGGTGAAGCGCCAGAGCTAGCAGCTCAGCAACCACCAAAACCAGCTGGCACTTGTGAAAGCAGGTCAAGAGGAGCTTCCTTGGGGGAGTCTCCCTGAGGCATGTGTTGCTCTCAGTGGGTTCACCTGCCCCAATTGGCTCCAGCCAGCGTGAGGTCAGTTATTTCCCACATCTTCTGGGGAAGGACACTTGAGCAGGGGCTGAGTCCTAGCAAGCATCTGGTGGTTAAGCTCAGGCAGAAGTACTTGCATGAGGCTCTGCATTTCCTGAAGCGCAGGTTGTTTTTTTATAACCAATGCCTTTGGGGTGTCTCTCTGTGCTGTGGGAAGGGGCAAGGAAAGGCCATCAAGCCCCTCTGCTGATTGCCCAGAAAATAAGATACTTGGTAGTCAACACCTTCTAGAGCCCAAGCCATGAGAGATGGCTTTTTGGGAACTGCAGTATGCACAGCAGCTTTGCCAGCCTCCCCCAGGATGGGCAAGTCTAATCAGGCACTGCTGGTTTTCTCCAGGGGAAGATGACGACGACGATGAATGTGGGGAGGAGAAGCTGCCCTCCTGCTTTGACTATGTGATGCACTTTCTGACTGTCTTCTGGAAGGTCCTTTTTGCCTTCGTGCCCCCGACAGACTACTGGAATGGCTGGGCTTGCTTCGTTGTCTCCATCCTCATGATCGGCCTCCTGACAGCTTTCATTGGTGACCTGGCATCCCACTTTGGCTGTACCATTGGCCTGAAGGACTCGGTCACTGCGGTCGTGTTTGTTGCACTGGGGACATCAGTGCCAGGTAAGGACAGCCACAGAGTTTGTTGTAAGGTTCATTTCCGTCCACTCTGGGTCTGGGTTTGGGCTGGGAAAGCTGTGCTCTGCAGGACCCTGAAGAACAGATTTGACGTATATGTGGAAGTTGTTTTTCAGCCTCAGATGAGTCAGGAGGATAGAACCAGGATGTGGATTCAGTCCCAAGGAAATTATTTCAAGGACCTTCCCCTTGCAAAGACTGTAAAGTATCTATTTCTGCAGGCAGCCTCCATGGCATCCACTTTCAGAGTAGGAAGTTGTTCTTTGATTAAAATGCTGCCTGTGTTGCCAGTCTTTCTTTTTAAGCATCTGCTTCTTTAACATTGCTCCTAGGTGATTTAAGTGCTAGTCCATACCCAGGGTGCACTTCCCAGCAAGGGCACCTTTCTGTGATACCAGGTTGAGATGGATCAAGCTGAGGTTGCTGAGCTGAGAGAACTGCTTGAAATGCAACTCATGAAGCCCCTAGAAGGCCCCAGCCCCACAAATTCTTGGTGACATGTCTGCTTAAATGGGCACAGCCTCAGAAAGCAGCAGAGACTGAGGATTGACCAGGCAGAGGGAAAAACCTCGAGTTTCCATGCCTATATGGATCTCCCAATGCGCATTGGCTTGCTGCAACTCACCCTCCTTTTCCACTGGCTCAGCAAAGGGCCCCATGTAGGGATGAACTGGTGCACTGGAGAGGATGGTCCCAGTGGCCCAGTTGCTCTGGGAATTCCCATGTCAACACAGGCTTGAGAGAGCCTGTGTCTTCCACTCACCTTCCATGGGCTGGCCAGGCAGAGCCTGGTTCCTGAACAAGGGGCTCTAACCCAGCCCAACCACCCCTCACATTGATCACACCTTCCCTCACCACCTTCAGACATCGTTACCAGCAGTCAGATGCTCAAAGATCCTGAAATTGTCCTAAGGCTATCAAAAGCAAAAAGAAGAAGCAGAGCCAAAAGGAAGAACAGATTCAGGGCAAGGAACAGAAGAAGGAACATTTTTTAGACCTTTGGCAGCAGAGCTTTTAGGCAGGAGGTTTGCTGGGCTGCTTCACACCCTTGACAGTGAAAATCTTCCCTCCTGCTTTTGTCGGTAAAAGGTGGCATTTAAGTTCTTTTTAGAATACATTCAGCTACTCTTGTGTCAACTGGCTCCTTAGACCATGGTTGTGTTAGCTGGGTGCTAGCTGGGCTCCTCCATACCTGCTTCCCAGGAGACAGGCAGGCATCAGAGGAACCTGCAGTGAAATTGAGACTGAGAGCTTAAGCTTGTGGAAGTGCATGTGGTTGTTTCCACACTCTGGCTGGTGCTGGCAGTGTGCCCCATCCCTTTTCCCACACTGGCAGTTGGAGAGCCACAGAGGCATCAGCACTGTCCCACAAATGCACTGTGACCAAGGCTGAGAACCAAGGGAAATGACTTTTCCTTGCCTTAGCAATCAGGTGCATTTCCATGGCAGCTTTTTTTTTTTTTTTAAGCCAGCCTTTTGATTTCTTTGTTGAAAATGGACCCTCTCGCTGTGCTTATATGTGCACATCCTCTCCTGTTACATGGAACTGGATCTTTGTTGGTCATCTCACCTTGGAGCCCTGCTGGGAATAAGTGGAAAGAAAATTCTGTAGAATTAAAACACATGAAATTTGACCTCACTGTTTTCTTTTTCTGAGCCACACTCGGCTGCCTGTACCCAAGGTGATCTGAGAGTGCAGATATGTCAGAGATTCCTCTTCTCTTTGTTAGCTGAGAGCGCTCACCTGGACAAAACCCAGAGGCTAATCCCTCCTGCTGCTGCCTCCCC
>JAOXXN010000446.1:7834981-7849182 GCA_026770055.1 Myrmophylax atrothorax | reverse complement strand
TGCCTCCCCCTGCAGATCCAGAGTGGGTTTTGATGTAAAATCAGCACTTCCCTATGGTGCAGAGCAACAGCATGCTAGTCTGCTTGACACAAGGTTTTCCGTATAAAAGGCCACCCAAGTTTTCTCACTGGTATTAAAGCCAGCGGAGCACCTGGGCAAGCATGCACCCACCCACACGGCTTTTCTTCCCAAGGAGTCAAAATGGCCACTGGCTTACTGGAGTGTCAGGGGTCACTGGACTTCAGTGAGGCAAAAGATGTCAGAAAGACACCATTAAACCAAACGCAGAAACACAAATAAAAAACTTCAGGGAACCTAAAGGATAGATACAAACTACTGTGGCTCCACAAAGCTTTTTCAGCCTTTCCAGTTCTTTTGCAAGTGAACAAATTAGTGAGTGTGGGAGAAGAAGCCAGTACAATGTTGTCTCTTGCTTGAAGAACTCTGGGACATCTGAGGCAATACTGGGCAAAGCCTCATATTTCTGAACATTATGATTTCCCTCCTGTGCATTTATGGACCCTGATTGTCACTGTGGCTCTAGCCAGTTGTTCCTGTCTTTGGGAGTGCCCATAGATGGGCTGTACCCTATCCCCTTACCTCTTTCCCCAGATGTTGTCATTGACATTTGTCCCCAGGCTACCTTCTGCTCTCCATCCTTACCTGGATGTTTGCTGAGGGTTTCTCTCCGTCTTCCTTTGCAGACACATTTGCCAGCAAAGTAGCAGCAACGCAGGACCAGTATGCAGATGCCTCCATTGGGAATGTCACCGGGAGCAATGCTGTGAACGTTTTCCTGGGCATTGGGGTAGCCTGGTCCATCGCAGCCATCTACCACGCGGCGCACGGACAGGCCTTCCAAGTCTCACCTGGCACGCTGGCCTTCTCTGTCACCCTCTTCACCATTTTTGCTTTTATCAGTGTGGGTGTGCTGCTCTACCGGCGGAGACCCGAGATTGGAGGTGAGCTGGGCGGGCCGCGGACTTCCAAGCTGCTCACGTCCTCACTCTTTATCCTCCTCTGGCTCTTGTACATATTCTTCTCATCTCTGGAAGCCTACTGCCACATAAAGGGCTTCTAAAGGGACAATCAGAGATAGTAAATATATGTATATCTATATATATCTATATAGAGTGATATATAGGTATAGATATAGATATGATGCTGTGTATAATGAACAGAGAAAGAATAAAAGAGATTTGCCATGTTCACACACCTGCTGACGGAAAGCGGCTTTGGAGCATCCTTTGAACTAGGCAGGACCCCAAAGCCCGCAGGACCCCTCCCCAGGCAGCGGCCCCAGCCAGGAGCCAGGCAGCAGGGCCCTTTCTGCAACACTACCAACAAGAGCGGCTGATAGCCACCGAGCCCCTTCCCACCGCTGACTCCCACCTGCCGGCCGCATGGGAAGATGGATGTGAAGGTGACCAGGGTGCGTCAGTACAAGGAAGGCCAGGGTAGCTGGTGAGAAACAGAGCAGTGGGCAAGGGAAGGAGAGGGAAGCAAGGGTTCTGATCTCCAACAGCCATCCGCCTGCCTTCGCCACTCGGGAACATCCCCTCTGGCCCTGTTGGAGAGAAGCAAGAGACCGAACTGAAGACAAGGGGAAACTGGGAGCTTTCTAAGGATAGAACACAAACCGTTTTCGTCATTGATTTGGAGTTGGTTCTTTTGTTTTGTTTTTGGCGTGTGTACAACTAGCATTTCCCATCCACATGCCCTCACCTTTCCCTCTCCATGCTTTGGGGATGCACAGCCGCAACCTCGTGTCCAGTGTCCTAAGCCGAGGCTGTGCGGGGTGGCGTGGGCTCTCCTCCCACTTCCTCCGCCTCCTCGGGCATGCTGTCGTGGTACTTGTAACATTTGCATGAATGAAATGAAATCTGTCTGTATATAGCAACCTATAGCAGTAGTCCTTCCAACCATGTGGGTTGAGCATTGCAGATACAAGCGTTTTTTCTTTTCACTGGGTTTTATTTATTTTTAGCTAGTTTGGTTTGCCATAGGGTTTTTTGCTTGTTTGTTTTTTTTCCTTTTAGTGAGGGTGAAAGGATGGAAAGCTGTCCCCACTTATTGCTTGTTGCATAGGTCCATGAGAAGCAATAACAGCCATGCAGATGTAGGTTTTCAGGGGAGGAAAACCCACACTCCAGACGTTGCAGGCTCTGTCTACCTGTGTGGCTGGGGTCCTCTGACATGCTGAAGCCAGTGTGAAGACCTCCACTCTCCACACAAGGTTTTAACATGAGGTCCCAGGGAGTCCAAGTGGCATTAGCAGTCCAAGGGGAACAAGTGTGGCTGACTGCCAGCACCTCCCAGGCCTCTGCCTTCTTATTGGGTGTCTGCCTCAAAACCCCTTGGCCCCCTGCAATTCCCTGTATCCCCAGAGGTCTAGTGACAGCCCTTGTTTGTGAGTGTTAAGCCATCAGGATCAGTCCCCAAAGCTGATCCTTTCCCACAGCCATTTGGAGGCAGAACAGTTCAGTGTTAGGGCTGAAGGGCCAGAACAAGATCTCCCACTCTGCTGAGTGTAACTGGGGAGCATGCCCCAAGGAAAAGGCCATGTTTTGCACTCTCCAAATTCAAAATCACTGGGAAGGATGAGACAGGGAGGTGTAACTCAGCATCACCCCCCATTGCTAGTAGTGCAGGTTGGAGTAGAGAGCCAAGTCAGGGAAGTGTGGGTGTAGAGCTCCACAGGGCACAGCAGGGGGGTTGTGCACTGGTGTTGAGAGATGTCTTCTTACCCTAGGTCATTTGCCAGGCTTCCTGACATTCCAGCCAGGCAAACTCCCAGCCTGCATGCCCATGGTGAGCTCTTCCCACTCAGCTGAAAACCATGTCTGATGCTTGTACCATAACCAGCTGGCTGGGGGTATTTGTACTCATTTTGAACTATCTGTGGAAATTTTAATTAACCTGCTGTAAGATTTTCTCTAGGAATATGAAGTTGTGGGTTTGGTTTTTTTCTTGTTGAGCCTTCTTTTCACTTTTGGTTGGGTTTGGGTTTTTTTCTTTTTGTTTCTCATTGTTTTGGGAGAAGAATCAAACACAGGTGCAGGTTGTTCAGGTTTATGATTACCTTTATGTACAATGATTTCATTTTTCATCTGTTTGGCTTCATTTTTTTCTTTGTGTGTATTGCCCACCACTATAGGCAGTGAGTCCACTAATTGTGATGATCCTTATCAATGGTACACAATGCACAGAGAAATAAAGTTTGTAATGATTCCTGATGGATCCAGTAGTGCTCCTGCATATTCTCTATGTAAAACTCTTCTCTCCCCTCCAACTGTCTCCCCTTTGTACCCATCTCTCCTTTACGCATTGGTTTGCCTTCACTGTGTTTCTGCCACTGACAGGAGTAGTGGTGCCTTTGCACACCTGCTCCTGCCCCATCTCACGCCTTTCCCCCTGCTCCATCTCCATGGTGCCTCAGGCTCTGTATTCTGCTGTACAGCTGGGGCTCGCAGCCCGCTCCAGCCTCGGAGGGATGCAGGAAACCACCCAGGGACAAAGCTGCAGTGCAACCCACCCTTCTGGGTCCAGGAGCTGCTCCTGTGCTGGGTCTCTAGTCAGTGCTGGCTTGCCCTAGGCTTGGGGACAGCCACGCATGTGCCCCCAAGGTATTTAGCAGCTCTTCCTTCTTGTGTTTTCTCATTATGTGGAACTGCTCCTGCTGTTGCTGCAGCCTCACAGTGACTTGCACCAGGTTAAGCTGCAGCTAATTATAAGGGACAATGCAAGAGATGCATTACCAGGGCAGGGTCCAAGGATGCCAAAGCAGATCTGAGGTGAGGTCACCAAGCACATCGGGAGGTTGGGCTGCTCTCAACAGCTGCCTGCCATGCCCCAGTCCAGGTGACATAGGCCATTTCAGACCCATGTGCCTCAACACAGCTCAGCCAGCACTGAGGAGGAGAAAAGTCTCCAGGTGCCCAGGGATGTTGCTCCTCCCTGTGTTTCATGCAGTGCCTGTTGAGCTGTCCCGAGACAAATCCTCCCTGTGATGCCTGGGAGGTCCTGCTCTAACAGCTGAACTCAAACACCAACCCCAGAGACGAGTCCCAGGCAAGTGCTGCCTTCATCCAGAGGGGCTCTCTCTATGCCTCTTGGTAAGGTGCGTGTGCTCACAGGGTCCTGCCCACACTCCTACCTGTGTGCTATGCAAGGTCAGGATGGGGCTGCACAGCCAGTCAGAATGGCACCAACAGCAGTGTCTGACTGTCAGGCTCCAGGCTAGAAACATGTCACCAGGCAAAAAAAGAAAGGGTAGGACGTGGCTGATTTTGTTGTAGTGTGACCATGTCTGTAGCAGCCCAGAGGCAGTTAAATTTTCACCTGCCAATGCAAGGGGATATGTTGCAGAGCAAGTAACTAACACACCCTGGTAGCCAAAGATTCTAACATGATACCTGGACTGCTCTCAGATGCATCTGGCCTTTCCCCACACCCTATGCTTCTTTTGGCCAACCATGCTGCCAGCTTCACTCTCCCTGTGGGTGCTCAGCACCCTCCAGGATGAGTGCAAGTCAAGCTCCAACACTCCCCGAGTCACAGGTGAGCACAGTCGGTCATGTCTGTGTGCTTTTCACAGGCAGTGGATTGTGAAAGCAGAGCAGCTCTCCTGACCTAGTAATTACTTCTGCTGAAAGGTGATGTTGGTATTTTACTCTCATCATTTGCTTCTTCAGAATGAATTGTAGTCACTAAAGTAATTAACAAGCCAAATGGGACTTGTGTAGCTGCTCAGGTTAACAGACAGTAAATAACTGTTCTGCTCACAGAGCTTTCCAAAGGAAATGATGGAGCAGTGCTTTCTTAGGACAAGGCCTAAATCACAGGGTAAACACCAGTCCTCTTTATACAATTACTCTCTGCCAGATGTTTGCTTTTTGGCATCTTCAACAAGGTTATGCACAGTGGGGATGTGTGTGTGGCCAATTGCTCATGGAGGAGTCACGGGTGAGCAGCAAGGGGAGGGACCGCTCCACTGAGCTCCAGTCACCTGCTGGTGTTCCCAAGGGTGCCATGCCTACTCTTCTGCACCAGCCTTGTCTTTAAACCATACGCTCTGAAGGCAAAAGCAGACTGCCCTCCTACAGAAGACACCTGCACTCTGTCACACTGCTGGGAGGCAGCAGGTGGAAGTATGCTTTGCTCTTGCACCTGCCCAATGGGCCACAGCTCAGCGCCCCACATCCCCTGTCTCACACCAGTGTTCTTCCATCTCCCCTTCCTGCCAGCCTCTCCACTCTCCCTTGCCTGGGAAGGACATGGAGCATCTCTGATAAAGGCCTGGAATCAGAAATGTGGCCAGAAACAGCAGTTTAAACCCTCAGCCTCCACCTGCCCCATTTGCTCTCACCGTATTTCATCACCCCACTAACCAAAGGCAAACTTTTCCATGGAAAAGGATGCAGCTCTGTGCAAAGGACATTCAGAGGTGGACACCCAAGTAACTCCACAGGCCACTGCAAAGCGCTTGGGGACAAGCAGGAGGAACACACCAGTGATAACCCTAAGCATCTTGGAAAAAACATATTCCCAGCTCTTCAGCAGTCAGCAGGAGTAGAGACAAATCCCAGCTACAACCTGAACACACAGAAAAGGTGCAAAGAAAGAGTTGCAAATCTGCAGTGTCTCTTGGCTGAGCCCCCTCAAACTGCTACCCTGTGCCAGGGCAGCACAGAAACCACTCACTCTGGAGATGTGAATCCCTCATCTCCAAACAAGGCGCCTGCCCATGTGTCACCTCTTTCCAGGCAGCCTGTGGTGCCTCTGGGATGAGGGACAATCACGGGAGTCATTTGTGCATCTTCCTCCCTGCTCTCCTAGCTTCCTTAAAGGACGAAAGGGAGAAGGGAGGCCTTGAGCCCACTCTGGTCACGAGTCTGGCTGCAGTCTGTAAACTCACCGCACTATTTCTGCTATGGGCAGGGACTGGAGAACCAGAGCCCGCGTGTTATTGTTACAGCTATTTTTAAATGCTTGGGTAAGAGTCAAGTGCGACAGTATTGGTGGCCATATACATAACTCAGGAGGAGGCTCTGCTACATTCCTGAAGGGACAGAGCTGGGCATAGCCAGAGTGATAGGAAAGAGAGAAAATTTAACGTTGGATGGTGTTATTATGGGAGAAATCCTTGCCTTATTTTTCTGTAGGCTTTGGCACCCAAGCCCGTGTTTGCAGACCACCAGGCACGACCTCTCTGGCCTCTCTGAGCATGCAGTGACCAACTACTATGACACTCATACATGTGCACAGCACAGCTGTAGAAAAGCCTGTTTATGTTGTAAAAAATTGACTTGCACAGCAAAGCATCCAGAGGCATCTGTATTCTTGCAGAAAGCACCAAGGGACAATAAATACAGTGAGATTCCTCACCTTTTATGGACTTAAGCCTTTCTGCTTTTGGAACTAGAGGTGCCAACAGCCTCTTGCCAGCCAGCAATACCCCTCACACAGAGGAAAGGGACGCCGTAAGGGAAAGGGGCCTGTCTGGCCAAACAGGAGCTGTTATCAACAAAGATAGAAGCTTGTTGCTACTAGAAGGATTTTCTGCCTATGGTATGCCCCTGAGAGCATCCGAGGAGTCTCCACAGGGTCTTGCTGTCTCTGGAGCATCTCAAGAACAACCAGCCCTGCCTCTGAGGCCCCAGTGTCCCCAGGGTGGTTTGCCACCCTCTTTGCACCCTCTCTTGGCTCCTTCCCCCTTCCCAAAGTGAATGCCAGGTTGGGGCTCCCCTCACTAAAAGTGTGGAAGAGGCAGTGGGGTGTGTACTGTTCCCAAAGCAGGTGCTGTGGAGTACTGCAGAGTGGTGGAGCTGGGTGCTGCTAGTGGGATGCCCAGCGTTAGAGAGCACAGGGAAGGAAGAAATGCCATGGGGATCCTGCCCAGATCTGGAAACTTTGTTTTAGGCACTGCCACAGCATGTCCTCCTGCCCGGGCTACCATGGGTACATGTTGATTTCATACATGTTGATTTCAGCACAGATGTGGCACAGCATCTCGCTTTTTTGGCTGTCTGTGGACGCCAACTCCAGACTCTCCTTTTTATCTTTTTGATTCAAAATAGCCCTTGGGCTATTGTACTGCACTAGGAAAGCTTCCTGCCTCCCCCAGCATGCAGCCTCACAACTTCAGGTAGCAATAAGAAGGACCATTAGTGATGCACCAGGAGCATGTGCCCCCTGATGCTGAGGTCCTCCAGCATCTGCCTTGAGCTATCTTAAGGTCCCAAAATGACTGTCTGCACATAGTGATAATCCAACCTTGGCCTTGCTCTGTGCTTACCTTCCCTGTAGAGCCTCTTTGCATGCCATCTTCTTCTAGGCTTCCTTCAGAGAAGCAGTTTCTGCGCCTCCTGCCCCACAGCTGGGGACTTCCTGTGGCTAGACAAATCTTTCTCACTGGACTGAACAACAGTGCTTCTTAGCTCAGTCTTGCTGTCTGTATCTCAGGGCAAAGGTTAACCACCCCATGCCATGGAATTGAGCCCTTAAAAACCAAGGAGCAAGGCAAACTTCCACACAGCAGAGGCAAATCATAGCATGCTGAGCCCTTCCTGCTCATCACCCAGGCACTGCTACAGCCACTACCCACATTGTGCCGCTGTCCTTTGCTTGTGTCTGTTGAAGATTGAACATTTTTTTGCTGAATTTCCACCATTTTCAAGTCCCACAGATGGTCCAACTCCACTCCCAACCCAACCCTGCTGCTACGCTTCCAGAACAAACTAATTGCTTTTAACTGGGGGTTCAAGACTTTCCTCCTGCTGCTTAAAGTGGGCAGAGTTTAAGTAGAGCAAGTTGCAATGGCTTGCTATGCTTATCCACTCTTAGAGTTCCTAAACTCTTACAGGACTTGGAAGATTGACACAGAGCTCTCTCCCTGCACCTCCTGACCTCTTTGTTGAGGCGGGATTTATTTCTTCTCCTTTACTTCTGACTCAGAGGAGTATCTTTATAGATGACAGCAGGGTGAGACCTGAGCGGAGTATAGCCTTGCTCTGTTTTCTTGACAGAAATTGCCATTGCAGTCCATGGCACTGTCCTCCCCAGGAGCATGTGCTCTCTGCCCCAGCCCACAGGCTCCTCACTTACAGAAATTTGAGATTCTGGCAGGTGAGCTCCTTTGCAGAGATACTTAGAAAAGTTGAGCATTTCTGAGTCACTGTAAAATTGCTGTTCTGGCGCAGGATAGATTGCATCCTGCTGGTGTAAATGTGTCCCAGGTTGCCATCAAGCTTATTTGGGAACATTAATGAAAGTTTTTGCAAACTAGTGGCTTTGTGAATCCCAGGGATGTAGAGAGCTGCACAGCTGGATTTCTCCTTGCTCCGTGTAATGCTGAGATGCTTCCCTTGCCTCTTGCTTTCAGCTATAGCCCTGTGCATTGCCCTGGCCTTTCCTTGCCTTAAGAGCTGTGATTAGGTACCCCTTGGCTGAACTCCCCCTGTACAAATGTCTTCATTTGTTTGCCCCATGTTGCTTCCTTTATCTTCTGAGCTCTTGAGAAAAATATGCTCATGCAGGGAGCCTTGCAGGAGACCTGCTTGTCTTGCTCTTAATCAGGAAATATGCACTTCTTTCAACAGATCAAGAGAGCAAAGGGTGGCAATAATACCTCTTACATTACAGTTGCTATGTTAGCAAGGAAGAAAATGTTATTTATTTTTTCCCTGACAACACTTGTCCTACTTCTTTTTTCCATAATGCATTAAGCATTAGGAGGCACAGCTCTGCACATAGTCCAGCTCACAAGACTACCAAGTTGAGGACATTGTTCAGCAATCCAGCACAGTTTTATTTGTGGATGAAGGGCAGAAGTTGGTGATTTCTCCTACAATTCCTAGCTGGAAGAACACAGACGTGCTAGTAAAACCCATGAAATCCAGTGTTTGGTAAAATGCGGCCCTCTGTATCCTGAGTTGCTGTGCCAAGAAGACCTGACATGAGGCTGTAAAATCCAAACCATAAACTTCCTGAAGACCACTCAGCAGTGATGGGCATCTTTATATCTATTGCTGTCCCTCAGCTATCTCGAGAGGTCTCTGGTACACCTGGTGTTCACCAGGTGTGAACGTCACACTAATCAAGAAGAGGACACAGAGGACACAACGTTCTACCTCCCACCCCAAAAGCAAACCCTTGGGAAGAAGGGAACCCATACACACGTCAAAGACAGCAGGTTCCCCATGGTACTCGCTCTGCTTCTCCCCACATTGCTGCCATGAGGGAAGAGCTACTTATAGCTCAGCACCCTGCAGGCAGAGACAAAGGAGAGACCTGAGTTCCCCATGCATGTTTGTGGGAGCGTTAGCCCTGATTTTGGCCAGAGAGGCCTGCAGGGAGTGACCATAATGTTTTGAAGGAGAGGGAAATGAGACAAAAATGTCAAAAAATGATAGCAGTAGTAATTTAGATCCATTACTAATTTTCTGCTTTAATGAAGAGGCTCAATTATCTCAGTGCTTGAGTGACCACTCCAGTTCTCAAAAGTCACTTGAACAACTGCTCCTCCTTCTAGAGTAAAAATCAGCCTGACGTTATGAGCTTGGAGAGAACATGGAAACGCGTCTTTCCTGGCAGAGTTGTAATCCATGTGAGAAGGTTCTTCCACTGTCCCACTCAGGAGTGGAGAGATGCTCGGGCAGGGAGCTGGCAGCTTCCTGCACAGCCTGTCCCAGGGATGCTCCCCATGGTTGAGGCAGCAAGGGTCCCCTGGAATGGCAGGATGCAGGAGAAAGAGAGCTCAAAATGGCTCGCTGGGCCTAAGAAGTGAGTGGTGGCTGGCTGCATCTCAAGAGGCAAAGCAGGCTGCAGGTGAGCTGTCCTGCAGCACAGGTGATTTACCTCACAGGCACCCCATTCCAGGGTGGGGATGGCACTGCCGAGGCAAGTTGTCCTCTGGTATTTTGGATGTGCTGGAGCCCAAAAATGAGGTGCTGTCACTTTCCTGCTCTCCTCTGATGGCCACCACTCTCCACTTGCTCAGCAGCCCAAGGGGAGCTCATCACCCCAGGAGCAGCATGGGGGAGGCAGGCAGGGAGGAGGCTGCGACCACCCCTCCTGATGCACCCAAAGCACCAGTCTGCCCAGCCACCTGCCACAGTCATCCTGTGTCACCTATCATCCTGTGTGTCCTCCCCCTCACAGCCACTGGGCACTCTAGGGCAGAAAGATATCTTGTGCAAACCCTGACAGAGAGAGACAGAGAGAGAGAGCTCTGACAGCCCAACCAGCCCCCTGGTCCCTCCACCAGGGACAGGGTGGGCAGATCCCAGCTGGACACAGCCAAATTTATTCAAAGAAGGGCTTAAAGGAGAGTTTGCAGAAGAACTGGTTTACCTGGAGACAGAAACCACAGTACTGGTCATAAATTCGACTCCACCTTCCCTCTGCCACCTGCGCCATGCTTGGCACCATGAGCTGGCACTGCCCCAGCAATGTAGAGCCCTTGTGCTGGTGGCTCAGACCTTGGTCACTCCTGGGCTCAGCAGCTGGAGCCTCCCAATCTCTCTGTCTCTGTCATAGTTCCTCACAAAGTCAATGGCACAATGCAGCTACACTATTTGAAAAGCCATAATATTTGTTGGTATGACTCTTTTATTACTGTCAATTTATATATATATTTGTTGATAAAAGAGGTCATCTTGGGAGACACTTCTAGTCTACTGGGAAATAATTGTCCCATGCTGTATATTCTGTACATGCTGTATAAACAAAGCAAACTATGTAAATCTAAGTGTTTGGTGGACTCGGTGGCATGTGCGGCAGAGGGAGATTGGGACCAGGCAAGCCCCTTTCTTGGGCCACCATGGCTCAGGCTCGGGGTTCCCGGCAGTCACAGTCCTGCTGGGGTCCTAGTGACAGTCTGGGGCAGGATCTGGCCACGGTGCAAGGGCAAAGCCTGTGGCTCCCTCGGTGCTTTCCCCATGCAAAGGTGAAAAGGAGGTGACTCTACGAGTGAAAGTGGCCACACTTGCCCTCCCTCTTGGGGTACAGCACAGAACTGGATAATGGCTTGGTTTGTCAGGAACTCTCAGCACAGCATGCCCGGTGTCACCTACCTGATCCCCAGTTCTCCTGCCCAGGGAGGACACCCTTCAGCCACCACTCAGCACGACATCTCTAAGCCTTAGGGGTCAGAGAGAGACAATTCCCCATGGGAAGATGGCCAGTGACAGCAAGGACTGGCTCCGAGCATCCGACTTCTTCAGCTCCTTCCCACGCTTAATCCTGTGCCACGGCACCAGCCGCCCTCCCTGGTGTGTTTTACAGCAGCCTCAAGCTGTGATCTTCTAACCTGACACGCTGTTAGAAAATCTGTTTCATATTTTCCGTGGTATCAATCTACAACTTTTGAAATTATTGGACACAGTCGTGGTAGCCTAAAAGTTGTGCTGAGCTCATATATTTTTATATTTGTGGTGTTTTCCTATTAATAGAGAGTAGTGAACCAGTAATCCTATAGCTGAAAGTGAACTATTCAAAATAAATATATGACTGCAGAAAATATTTGTAAAAATAATTTATTTGAAATATTCTGCCAAAGATAGCTCTCTAATGATCTGTAAAATGTCGTTTCTCTCTTTTTGCTCTGAATGTCATTGTGAAAGGACCTTTCTCCCCACATCTTTTGAAGACTTTTTTTTTTGTATCTTTAAGGGCAAATAAATATGCCAATGATTTTTTTACTGGAGCAGTAAATAGAGTAGTAGGGAGTCACGAGACAGCTTTGTAAAGGTGATAAACAGCATCCAGTAACAATCACTCTGTAAATCCGGTTTCTCCCGTAGTTCCTCTGGCTGACAGATGGGTTTTGAAGCCTGGGACAGTTGTCCCTCAGGAAGGTTTTGGCTGCTGCTGCTGCTGTGGCTGCTGTGGCTGCTGTGTAGATTACTCTTCAAGAATCTATTTGCAGGCTTGGGGCATTTGGATTCCCTCACATCCAAACTTCAGTCTCTTCATTATTTATGGGCAGGATATCCTTATGAGCCCTTAGCAGGCCCTATGGCACTTGGGGAACCCTCATCTAAGGCTTCGTGGGGCTTCAGCCTGACAAAGTCTGGCTGCTTCCAAAGCCATTCCCACAACACACCTGGCACCTGCCAGCAGCCCTGAACCAGTGGCAGAAGTAATCCTGCTGACACCCAGATCAGTCCCCTTCCTCACGTGGGGATGGGACAAGGGAGACCCAGCCAACATGGGATATGATACCTTAGCAAAAGGACCTGTCCCTGCAGGTATCCAGTTAAAACAGGGAGATGTACAGCCCTTCGCCAGGCAGAAGCTGCCAAGATTAGTCTTTCAGAAATTATTAGATTTTTCTTCTATTATAAAGAAAAATCTTCTTCCCCTTCTTCTTTTCTTCATTTTGAAAGAACTTTCCAATACTAAGAAAAGCCTTCATTATCTTGTGTGATCCCCAAATCTGCTGCAGTGGAAATATATCCTCAGCCATGTCCATTAGGCTCCACTATATCACAGAGATTTTTGGCTCAGACTTTTTTTGCTTCTGAGCAGATTCACAGTTTCTTGAATGTCTTATTCAAAAAGGTCTGGAGTAATTAGTTGGTAATAAAGGAATGAAAACCCTTTTCCAGTGAATGTGTTTCCACATACAATTCAACTTTTGACTCCCCAAAGGTCAGGCACGTGTGTAAGTGCTTTATTGGGCAGGTGCCCAGAAACAGAGATGGGAAAATCAGTTCCCAAGCCATGGAGGGTGTGTGGGTGTGATGGGAGCACTGCTGTCCATCAGGTGTGGGTGGCACACTCCGGAGCTGTGGGATCTATGTGCTAGTGAATCTTTGTTCCTCTGTGCAAGGAACTCTCTGAATCTGGGATTATGCAGCTGCTGAATCACAGGGAAATGCAAGCAAGCCAGAGAAGACAATGGTGAGAAGAATTGGGTTTCTGATCACTGTGCATTTTGTTAATTAGTGAATTCAAATAGTTTTATTTTTACCAAAAACAGATAATCTTTATTCCAGTAAAGACAACTGTTGACTTGAGATATATATATATAGATATATATATATATATAATTTGAATGGTTTATATCCTGTTGCTCTAACTACATAAAATGGAAACGTTGCAAGTTGTGTCATTCCAATGTACAAAATAAATTACTTTTCCCTGCATGCTGCCTGGGTATGTTGTGATTTGAATTAAGAGTTATATTTGAATTGCCTTATTCAAGAGGTTGTATGTTACCTAACTGGGGAATGACCTGGCACTGTTCATCACATTACATTTGTACTTGATGCTGTGTTATGTCAACTTCAGACGAGTTGTCTGTCATCTATGTATTTTGTGGGAGACCTTTTATCTTGTTAAACTGTGATATGTAAACCTTCATTGCCTGAAATAGTCACAGTTGTATAAATCAGTGTCTTCAGCTGTTTTCCTAATTTTATCACAACTCTGAACACAAAATATAGATGTTTGTAAATTCTTCATTCATTTCGTCTATTTTTATGTATGAGGCTATTTTAATCTGGCAAAGCAGTAAGATAAAGCAGCTTCCCCGGAATTTTTCAATCAAGACTCAGTTACATTTTTATCCCTCAGCAAGAGGCAACAACCAATTTTCAGCAGCTACAATTGGAATTAGGGATGTCTGTTTATTGCTATTATCTTTCCTGGCTCAGATGGGCCATTATCACTGCAGAACACAATGATTAATGACAAGCCAAACATGATGCTTCTGCAGTGACAGCGCTCTGGGGACCCGGCACTTCTCAGCATCTTCTTCAGGCATCACACCTCTGCTGTGCCACAGGCTGGGTGGGAAGGGAGAGGGGCAGGTGTCCCTGCCACAGCCAGACAGCCCGGAGGAGAGAGGGGAGAGATGCTACTGACTGCAGGATGCTTTTCCTCCTTACACAAGGCACCCCAAGCCCATGCCATCTGCCCTCCCATACAACACTCCAGTCACAAAGCTGCACCTTGGCTATTCATTAGCCCCACAGCTGCAGCACGTCGCTGAAGACCAACATCCCACCCTGACACTGTATCCTGCAAAATCCCCCACCACGGCTGTTCCTACAGCATCTGCTGAAGTCACACATGGGTTTTTTCTACATTTCATTTCCAGCCATGGGATCATGGGGATTGGTCTCTTCTCCCAGGCACTCAGCAATAGGACAAGGGGGCACGGGCTCAAGCTCTGCCAGGGGAAATTTAAGTTG
>JAOXXN010000446.1:7811352-7827513 GCA_026770055.1 Myrmophylax atrothorax | reverse complement strand
CAAACTTTTCTCTTTCCCAGCCTGAGCCAGCAGACTCGCTCCCTGGATAACTCCTGCTCCTCTAGGCACAAGGTAGATACCTGATCTGGGGTACATGGATTAGAGTGGAGAGGGCTCCTGTTTGAGTGCAGGGCAGCGACTGGGTTCATGAGGAACCAAAGTTGCAGCTGAATTTGAAGGTAAGTGCATTTTCCATGAGGGTCCTTTATACACTGCATCTTCCACTCAAACCTCTGGTGGTTTCAACCACAGCTCCCTTCCCTTCCAGGCTGCCAGGATTTTAGCAGTGTTCCCTTCACAGTACCCTTGACTGAGCTCCCACAATTTTCTGCTTACCTGGGTCCTGCCCAGCTGCCTACATGTTTGCTCAGCCTGCTGGTGGAGACTTTCCTGGAGCTGCCGAGTCTTGCACTGTTCCTCCATCAAGGCGGTTTGCAGCTGCTCAAACTGCTTCTTTGGCACCATGTTGTTTATCTGGGCCTTGGCCTGCAAAAACTGCAGAGCATGCTGGGTCTGGGCCAGGCTCAGGCTTGCTTTGGCTTCTAAAAGCTGTAACACAGACAGGTCAATAGCTGGTTACAGCTTTGAGCCAACAGTGGGACAGGCCCAATGTGTGTTGTGGCTGAGAGGAGAGGTTAGGTAGCACCCTCAGCCCTCACCTCAGCTCATATACCAGCATGGCCACAGCAGAGCTGAAGGTCCATGGGAGTGGCGCTTACTGGGCAGCCTGCAAAGCAAGGGACTGAGCACTCAGAGCTGCAGGAGGATAAATAGGATCTCTTTGCTGAGACATGCTCCCCTTGCTGAGTAGTGAGGAGCAGGAGTTGCTGGAGGGCTCCTCTGGGAATAAATCCCAGCCCAATGGCCCCAATGGCAAGAGACAGAAAGGGCTGTTCACCTGGGTTCGTAGATACATCCCAGGCAATCTGGGATGTACTACATGTCCTCTGCTTCCTGGCACTGGCAAAGGGCAAATCCGGTACTGGGAAGCAGGTCTGGTTCAATTTTGCACTAGGGCTGGCTGGCATGGGTAAGCTGTACTTTGGAAAGCTGGTCCCTGAGCCTGTCCACAGGGTAGAATGCAGGAGGGATATTCTGAAGGTTTCTCACACTGGCTTTCCTCTCTCTAACCTGGTGATCCCAGTTCCCCTGCTCTGATCACCTTGTTTCCCTTCCCTCAGACAAGGCCTGTCTGGCTGCTGCCATCCTTGCCCAACCCCTCCCCGATCCTGCCACTTCCCCAGCTCCTCTGTCAGCTGAGTCATAGGGAACCCCAGCCCTTGGCACCTTTGTGTGTGCCACCTCCACTCAGCCTCCATCCCCTCTGTCCAGCCAGCCTGCACAGAGCAATGACAGGGGACATCACAGGTAGCAAGAACCTGTCCCCAGCTGCACTTGAACTGGCTTCAGACATACTTGAGCAGAAGGAAGTCCTTTGTCCCCCACAAAGAGGAAGAGGGTAAGTTTTTTTCTGACTGGGAAAAATGTCCAATACAGCCCCAAGTAGGGCAATACCAGCATTACAGGGACCACTCAGCAGCCTGCCACCAACTGCAGGACATCCACCTTCTCCTGCGAGGCCTTAAGCTGCTGTTGGAGCAGCTCCATCTCCATCCAACATGCTGCATGCTTCTGGTGGTGCTCCAGCCCCGCAGCCACCTCTGGTCCTTGTAGCCATTCAGCCCCTGCAAGCCTCTGGCTCTGCAGTTGGGCAGTGTCAGCGTCAGCACTGTGACCAGCCTTGTGCCCAGTGAGTTCACAGCCCGGCTGATGCATCTTGACATTGGGGTGGGAGACATCCTCCTTGCTCTTCTCGCTCTGGAATAGGTTGAGAAAAAACCCAAATCATGCACAGAGGCTTGGCAGTGGGAATAGAGGCAACAGAGACTTAATGTGTGCCACACTGCCCCTGGAGGGTTCCCACTCAGGAACACTGCTGTGGCTCCAGGGCCTCTTGTGGGCACTTGGGACAAGTGTCGCCATGTCCCAGCCTGACCAATGCCCAGTGGCACAGCAACCCTAGGCAAGGAAACCTGCACAGGTGACAGCCCTGGAATAGATCACTGAGGGGGAAGGGGGATACATGACTGTACAGCTGCAAATATTACAAATATAATACTACAAAAATATTAAGATTGGTAAGAATAGAGTATGAATGGAAATGTGTCCATGTGCATATGTGAAAGTACAGACAAAAAAGCAGAACAGGGGCTACAAGAGCAGCCTGCATTGACATTGACAGGCATTACTCCTAGGACACCTTCTCCCCCAGTAATGCTGAGCAAGGTGCAGTTCTGGACCATGCTCTGACCAGACCATAGCATAGACAATATCAGCAAGCCTGCAGTAGGGTGGCAAGATCCTGTTCCTCTGCTATCCTCCCAAGAAAATGGGCAACTCCAAAGGAGGAAAAGCAGGCAATAGGCAGGTTACTGGAAGCTTAAGCCAGCAAGAGCCAGCAAAGGCCTCCCTGCTGCAGCTGATGGCCCCGAAGGGTACAAAAGATGTGCAAAAAACCAGGTTGTGGCTCCAAGTCATGAGGTATCCCAGGAACAGAGCAGGGAACTTAGAAGCCTGTCACCCTCATTTATGTTGCATACAAGAAATCCTGGCCAAGCCTTGTGTGTACACATGTCCAAAGGCCTGTGAGCCTGTGGGTTTGAGACTGGGAGTGTGAAAAATCTATGGGAGAAAGACTGCAAGTAGGTAAAGTCAACCTCATTAGAGATTTTGTAGTAGCACTTTCCCTTTTGTAAGACCTTCACTGGCTTTTGTCACACAGAATTTCCCTACTTGACAAGTTATACAATGAAGTTGGTTCTTCAAAGCAAGACTGGTTTTGAATGCTTGAAACAAACATTTTTGCTTTCCTCTATGAGCACATGCATTTTTTGTCCTCCTAAATCCTTCAGCAAAGAGCCTGTCAGTGTTAATGGCCTCTTACCAACGCTGTTAACTCTGCTGTTTCAGCCATCTCCTCCATCTTCTTTCTGCCCAGCTTGCTCACATGTTTCCTGTTAGGAAGAAGGATACAATCAGCTTCAGGCCAAACAGCAACAAAGCACAGCTCCCCAGAGGAGGGCCCTGTTTCAGGTAGTCCTGCATCTGGTTTTGGCCTGCAAAAGGAAGCAAAGCTAAGCCAAAACAGCAGATACGGTCCTGAACTGACTCAGGAGTGAGTCAGGTGTCTCTGCCCCAACAGGGGACTTTGCCCAACCTAGGGCAGACAGCTGGGGACATCCAAAGTTCTGCAACACTGTCAGAGGCCTAAAAATTAAGGGATGGAGAACAGTGGGAGAGACAGATTAGCAGATTCTTGGGATCATCCACACCAGAACCCTGTCTCTCCTCAGACTTATGGCTCAGTGTGGGACTTCAGTACCTATCTCAAGTGTCCTAAGGCAGCAAAAGGCCACTGGCCAAAACATTTCTGTAGCAAAGAAGCCCATCCCTTCCTCCCACACACACCCATATCCACAGCCTTACCAAACCTGGCTCTGGCCAAGCCCATCTCAGCACTGGCCGCTTTCGTGTGCAAGTACTGGCTTGCTCAGAAAAAAGAAAACAGATGGCAGGTTGAGCCAGCTGAAATACGGTAAATGCACTTGAGTGGCTGTTCCTTTTACCCACCCATTTGCCAGCCTCCTGTAGCTGGCTGTTCTCTTACTCATAGTATTTACTGCCCTTCTTTGCTAGCCTCAGCTCCTGCTGGAGTCTCCCAAATTGACTCTTCAGCCAGCTGTTCTCCAGCAGTCAGAACAGGTTTCCCTTGCAGGGAGAGACAGCAGAGTGAGAAAACCATGAAAAAGCCCTGTTTAGTCTTGGCATTCTATGCTGGATCCCTGGTCTATCCCCATTTAGTTTCCAAGGACAGCCAGAAATAAAAAGATCTGAGAAACAGCCATCCAATAACTCAGGCAAAACATGTGGGGACAATCAAGGGACAATGGTAGAGAGGCAGCAGGTCTTCAAGGGAAGGGAAATAAAGGGGAGTAAGTACAAAGAACACTAGACTGAATCTGTCTGGCTTCCAACTGGCTAAAATTATTTTGCAGTCCTGCCAAGGAGTGGAAACAAAGTGATTTGACTTCTCAAAACACACCAAGACTTCATTACAGGATAACCAGGTGGTAAGCCCAATCCCTGAACAGCCACATCTGAAGAAGTCAGCTTACTTGTGAGGTCTCTGGGATTTACAGTGCAGGACACAACAGTGATGACCCCAAATCCAAGGTGGTCTCTCTGTCTCGTTATCCTTCCACTTCTAGTGGTATTCCCAGTCTCCCAAGAGACCATGAATACTGGCACTTGAGGGAAGGAAGCTCAGTCCTGTGTTGAGCAGACAGCCCTATCCAATAGCGCTACTGCTAAACCCCAGGTCCATACAGGACCCAAATTCCTCAAGGCAGAGTGGAAGATACTGGACCATCCATCCTGCCAGTGAGGACAGCATTGCACTTTGTGGCACTGTATGTGGGACACAGAGGAGCTGTGTGAGGAAGTTCTTCCTCTCTTCTCGAAGCAAGAGGACTAGTGCATGGGCTGTGTGGCCTTTGCTCAGCCTGCCTGACAGCGCACTCCTCACAGCAGCTGCTTTGTGACTTTTACATCAGGGCGCACATGCTGTGCTTCCTGTGGAATCTCCAACACCCATGTGCAAGGCAGAGGAGATGAGTGTGTAGTCAGCACAGCCACATGAGCACATCCCAGCGCTCAGACCACACTCCCATGGGTACTAAAAGATGTAACACAGCTTTAGTATTTGTCTACATCTGCTCAGTAGTATTTATTCATTGTAAGTTTCATAGTTCAGAGTCTACTTCATGTTACTATTGTAACAGTAACAAGACAGAAAGCAGCTACTGTTAGTGTTCTGCACCATCCTGTTGTTAAGCAGCCTTGTCTTTCACAAGGCAACTGCTTTTCTTTTGTAGCAGCAGCAGCATATTAGTTCTGCAAACTGCCTTTGCACTCGAACCTGACTCTTGAGCTCTGGTTTCATCTTCCAACTAATGTACATCTTTGAGCTGCATCAGCTCCAATTTCAACCTGTTCCTTTCCCTCTCCAGACGCATTTTAACAGTGTGAATGTCATGCTTCCTCCTATGCTGCTACACCATCCTGCCTCCAGAGCTTTTTTCTACTCTTCTTGCCCTCCAAATCAAGTCTGTCTACGTCCTGAGATGCTGTTCTGTCTGCTGTGTGAAAGCAGACCATTTAACTTTGTTCTCTCTGCCTCCTTCCCAAGCACATCCCTTTGTCTCTCAAGATTCCATTTCTTCCTGATAAACGCTTTCTGCTTGGCTCCAGCTTCTAGATTGAGCAGGCCATTTGCTGCAACAGACATCTTCACTGTCTGCACTGGTCCATCCATCACACAATTTTTCATTTCTTCTCTGCTCCTTAACTGTTGAAATTGCAACAGGAGATTCTGGTCTACCTACTCATCTGAGTCTTGGGGACCTGGTCCTTTCCACCCAGAGGACAGCTCTGCAGACACCCTGTCCCTTCCAACACCAGAGCCCTCAGCTCCATGGACTCTGCATTATTTCCATTTCCATTTCACCCTGGTGCCTTTTTAATCTTTTTCTACTCAAGCATCTCACACATCTTGGCTTGTTCCGCATTAATCTTCTCATACAACTTTAGCTGCCTCTGCTTCTGCAGAGACTGTGTCTTTTTCCTTACACTTCCACTGCTGTCTCTCCTGGGCATGCTGCTCTTGAAGGTCTCACCTTGGAGCCTTTTTTTTGTTGGGAAATCATTTCCTCTCACACCCATGGTGCTGCAGTAAAGCCTTACAGCTGCCCCCGTGCTGGCATGCACTCCATGACAGCTCTTGGTTACATTCAACCTCTGCATCTTTCCAAAAGATAAAAAACATTTTGCTGGCCTGGGTTTGACAACACAGCTTGAAAACCTCAGCCAGCCCCAGAATGTACATTGGCTGGAGGTGCAATACAAAGTTTTCTTTATGTTGCAAAGTCAAGGCACATAGTTAAACTTCACAGAAAGTTCCCACAGTATTTTGCACTCCTCAAAGACTCACACCCACCACATCTTTTCAAACAACTCAGAAGGCTCCCCACTGTAGTCAGTCCATTCACCAGAGGTGGTGGCAACACAGCTTAAATGCCTTGTATTCCTGTTATTTGAGTTTGTTTCCCTGGTGTATTACAGACTTCAGCCAACTAAGATCCTTTCTCCCCCATCTACCCCTTGTATCAGCCCTAAAGGAGGGATAATGATCTAGCAAAATCCTCTGCTTGCATATTGCCAAGGGGAACTCTGCTCCTGAAGGGAGGCACAGGAGGGAAGACACAGGAGGAAACCCTGGGGACTGCAGTCAGGTGTGCTGGAAAGCCGGAAAGAGAACACATGGACAGGCAGTTTCTGCCAATTTCTCTCCAGTCTCCTCTGCAAGGCCATTCTGGCCCTTGGGGATGTTGCAGAACTGGCACAATAAGCACAGGAAGGGAAGATAAACAGTCATTTAGTGACAACCTCACTCTTTCACAAGCCAGTCTGTTTTGGCTACATTTAAGACATTTTCTGCTGCTTTTAAGATAGTGAGTTGTGATGATCTAGCAAGCAGAGGCAGGTTTGCTGAAGGACCAAGAAAGAGATGATAAGAAAACACTAATGCAAGTTCTCATATCTCTCAGTATTTTGAGATACAGTCTGCTCGGCACTGCCTCTGACACAAGCTTGTAGAACACTGAAGGGAAACTTAAAGTCTTGAAATAAAAGCACTCATGCAAGGGGAGTTTAGATGTCTCACTTCAAACAGCTGCAGCCCTGCAATGCTGCCCAGATTTTCTTCCAAATTAAAGCAGCTCTCCAGCCTTGTGAGAAATCAGCCCAACCTACCCTGGTATGAGCAGGGGATGCACCCCTGATCTCCTGCTTAGCCCCAGAAAGGGAACAGTGCCAGACCTCAGGCTCAATCTGTCCCTGCGCTGCTGCATCGTCAGCTCTTCTTTCTGATCCAGCTGCTCCCCTGGATGGCAAATGTCTTCAGTGTGGTGCTGTCCCACCCTGCCCTGCTCCACCTCAGATCTCTCCTCCAGCTCCAGATTCCACATACATTTTTGCTCTTTAAGGCTATTAATTACAGCCCAGTACTTTGCAACTGTTTCTTCCAGGTCTCTCTTCTGGTCTTCCATCTTGCACGTATCAGCCTTGAAGCTTTCCTCACTGTCCTTCCTTTCTCTCTCAAAGTTTTTCCGCATTAACTCTAGTTCTTGCTCATAATAGTTTATCTGTTGGAAGGAGATAGGATTTGGATATTAGCACCATGCTCCTGAGAGCTCCCCTCTCCTCCATTAGCTCCAATTCAGATTCATCTATTGGTCCCTCTCAACAGGGGACACTCGTCAGGTAGGTCTGCTCCCTGCCCTAAGCTGAACTTAAGGAAACAATCAGTCTCACCCAGGAGCTTCCAATAAGCAGCCACCAGTGGGTCCCATTTCTTGACAGCAAGCAGACAGTTCTCCCCTTTCTGCCTGCAAGGAACCCCAGAGAGAAGGGAGAGGCCAGGGTATCACCTGCCACTGCTCCTCCCATCCTTACTCCACTGCAGAGTGACCCCCTGTCAAGATGTGGTGGTGACTGCTGCTCCCCACAGCTCCCCTGTAAACACCAGAAACACCAGGATTTGATGTGCACAAAAGCAGGCAGAAGATCTGCAAGCAGCTTTGTGCTCCTTGAACTGGCAGTTTAGAATTTACTCTTGCCCTGCTGCAACAGAAACCCAGTAAGCATCACTGAACCCCTCAGTTCAGCAGCAAAAAGAGGAGTAAACATAGAAACTGAGGCCTCTCACATGAGCACTCACAGCTGTCTTAAGAGCGCTGGGCTCTCACTGTCACCTTAAGGCAGGCAGGTTAAAGTGTGCTGCAAGCCCAGGGTGATGGGGCTCTGATATACCCCATGCCCTCAGGAGACACCTGACTGCTTCTCCTCTTGGTCCTGTTGCTGGTTTTACTGTGACAGCAACACTGATTAGTAATCTCTGGTTCCCCACAAGACCCACACAAACATTTTGCAAGCTGACAGCAATTTCCACAAAGCATTTGCTAGCCAGTGAGGGCTCCAAACCCTCCTACCAGCTAAGGTGGACTGGAGAAGCACATGGAATAACCCCAGCCAAGTGATGAGGTACACCACTGCTCCCCAGCCTGAACTCTCTTTCCAGCAACCCTCTTGGAGCAGACGCCTCATCAGTCATGCTGTAGCAGTTGTGTTTACCAAGAAGTCAGGATATCTTCCCCCCACTCCACTCACCTTGGTTTCCAGCTGCACCTTCAGGTCCTGCAGCTGCTCTTGAAGCTGTTCCACCAGCAGTGACATCTCTGTATGTGCAGGAATGAGAGGGCCTGAAGAGGGGCATGCTGTCAGAGAGGAGCCCTGTAAGGATGGCCCTAAAAGACAGGACTGATCACGATCACTGCAGCTTCACTCAGTCAAGTCCATACAACCCCAAAAGATTGAGATTCCTCATCTACCTGGCAACCAGTTCCAGGGCTGCATCACCCTTTTAGGCCAGGAGTTCCATCTAATGTTCAACCTTAATCTCCCAACCCACAGTTTGGTTGGCTACTTCCTCTTTATTATACTGTGTTTCCTCAACATCCTCAACAGTGAAAATCTGCCTGTTCACTCCTAGCTGCCTATCCCACAGGTTACCATCATTAGCTCTCGAGCTGGGAAAGACTCCTTCCCTCCAGCTCCCTCCTCCCCACCACCCATCTTCCCCTTCTTCCCTCCCATGGCTGCCCAGTACCACAACTGGCAGAATTAGTTCAGGCACAACAAGCCTCCCCACATGCCCATGTAAAACTTCAATAAGGAGGGAACTTTGTTCTTGCTGAGAAGATGGAGAGGCACTGAATCCTTGGGCACTTACCTCTTCCTGGCAGCCCTGTCTCAACCCTGCTCTCCTGGAGCTGGAGGCGCAGCCTTTGCAGTTCCATTCGCAGCACCCCATTCTCATCATACAGCACCTGAAAAGACCAAAGACTGGTCATAATGTGGCTACAATGCCCTCCCAGGGCATGGGAGCTGCCATGTGTACCCAGAGCCTTCTGTAGCACAGAATGCAGAGGCCTCCCCCAGCCCCAGCACAGGGGAATTTTAATTCCTTCCCAAACAAAGGCAGACATGAGAGAATTTGGAAGAGCTAGAGAAGAAATGCAAGCCCAAGTTACCATAACCATCATCATTAGACACTGTAAAGCACAAAGCAATTGGCCCTGCATGCAAAAGCACATAATGTTGGGGGTTTTTGCAGACACCTCAAAGGCTGGGCCTCCTGAGACCATCCTGACCTAAACAACCATTGCTAGCATCCAACACACAAGAAACACCGTGATCTCAGTACGAGCCCAGAGGTTTGTGTTTACATCCTCAAGACACTCCTGTGGGCATCCTGGCTAGCCAACAGGCACTACTGTATGCACACAAGGCAACCAGCAGCATTTACAGTGAAGCAAGTCCCACACGGCCCTGGGAGAGAACATTTCCAGGTTGTAGGAGGAATAGAACGAGGCAGGAAGGTGATGATCCCATGGGAAGCACAGCTCAAGGCAGGTCCTGCTGGTATCCTGGTGCCAGAGACACCCTGAGAACAGCACGAGAGTTTATTCCATCTCAGTGACAATATCAGCCTGCAGGAAAGAGTCCCACAGCTCAACACTAAGTTATGAGCCACCACACCAGTGCAATGAATGTCTGAAGCTGGGCAACTTCTTGCTTCACTTCACACTGTCCACCCCATACTGGAAGCAACAGCATACAAGGCAGCCCTGGACTATCCACTTTGAGCAGAGGTCAAATTACATCCCATATGCTGCCACCCAGGAAACTGATGTGCTTGCAAGGGACTGTGAACTGGGACACTTCCAATTAATCAGTTTTACTGAGCAGAGGTAGACAAATACAAATCCAGTTTGTTTCACCTCTGTTCTAAACAGGAAGGGCAGGGGGGCTGACAGCATTCAGCAGAGTAAAGGATAAACCCAAGTGGGTGCCTTCACAGGGGCAGATGAAGCCTGAAGGTCAAATCTTTCCATCCATCAGCATTCTCATGGACCATTCTGGGGCTGCTCAACTGGAGGAAAAAACTGCACCACCAAACATATTCAGCCCTCTGGTGCCACCTGGAGCAACACTGCACTCCAGCATGTTTGCTTTTAATTACAGACTCAAGAGGGGCTGTCTGATGTGTTCATGGCACAGCTTTGCTGAAAGTGCACATTCCAACCCTTGCTGGGGGGATGTGATAAGTAATTATTCCTACTCATTGGTGTTCCCCACACAGCATTTGGGAAACAATGCCCAATGTAGCAAGCACAGGATTTGGGAGCCAAAGCACAGAGCACCCAGCAACTCACAACATGCAAGATAGACAAGTCACTTAACAGTGAGAGAAGGGAAACAGAGGTTGTGCTCGTGCCCCAGGGAGCACAAAGTTCTGAGAAGGAGCACATCACCCTGCAGGAAGTACAACACACAGAGCATTTAATTCTTGGACCACACGCATACACACGTTGGCTCACCTTGACTCTCTAGCACAGTCCAGCAGCAAGTTTTGGAGGGGTTTTTAAAGCAAGGACAAGGAAAAGGAAGGGAAAAACAGGAAGACAGAAGAATTAAGATGTTAACATGCTTTCCAAATAAGGAGACCAGCTTTCTCCTTGTGCTCTAGAAGAAATGCAACAGAGTCCAGGGTGGTCTGTCCTTATCCACAAAGGTATATGGTTCCCAAACAAAACAGTCCATGGCTACAGAGGGGCAGGCAGACAATAATTTACCATCCAGCCCTACTCTCCCCTGCAAAGATCCCAGCAAGGGAAATAGCCCATGGAGGGCTACAGGAGGGAGGGGAGAGGAGAAAGGCTGCTTTACTGTCTCCAACCTCCTGCCAAAGAACTCTGAGCAAGGCAAGAGGGATTCCCCTCTGCACTATGATCAGGGCTGCCTCCTTCCACTCCCCCAGGCCAAAATGCCCAACAGAAGTGCTGAGGAGAGCAGTACTTTCCCAACAACTGCTGGAGAGCTGCCCACACATACCTGGCACTGCCGCTCGTACTCCCGGACAATCTCAGCAAAGCGCTCGCTCTGCTTGAGGAACTCTGGGCTGTGGGGCTCCACCTGGTCCAGCTGCACAAGCACAGGGAGACAGCTCTTGTGAAGAAAATTATCACCTCTACAAATAGAGGGCCAAAAGCTCTACTAAATCACTAGAGTCATGGTGCTACACCCACATACTCAACAGAAAGGTTCCTATTGACACCTGTGGGATGGGTCAGATGCAAAATGTGGAAGACAAACATTTTTCTCCACATGAGATAGAAAACAACTACAGGCAGACAAGCTTTCCTGGCTAACAAGATCACAGATTCATTTCTTCCCCCAGAGTGATTTTAGCAGGTGCGTTGTAGGAGTGGAAGGTACCAGAACTAACCCTTTACTTCAATACTTCTGAAAAAGAAAACTTTTTCTTTCTGGAAATTAAACTAAACTTTAAAGTTTTCACTTGAAGACTGCAAATTTGTAAATTTTTTTAAAACTGAAAACTTCCCTTGCCCTTTTTTTAAAAGTTTCAAAAGGCCTAACTTAAAAGCCAACATTTTTTTCTTTCCAGGTTGCCATCAATGTGCAGGAGGCTCACAGAGGGGGAGACCATAACAACTGAGCCAAAATAAGTACAATCAATTTTTTGATGAATTCCTGAAAAGTTCCTATTTAACTGCAACACAGAAAGTTACCTTGTCCTTCACAATGTGGTTGAGTTCTTTCTGCAGCTCCAACACCAGTTTCTCAGAGGCTGACAGTTTCTCAGCCATCTCTGTGACCTTGTTTTGCAGCTGCGTGTTCTCCTGCAGACAAGACAGAGATTTCCTTGCTGTAGTGGGTCATGACATGGCAGGATGGGCTCATCGGACACAGGCCCTCAGCAGGAAGCTGTAAAACAACTGGCAGCATGCCAAACATAGCACAGCTCCCAGGAGACCCTGCTTTGGACATCTGGTTCCAGCCAGGACAGAGTTCATTTTTTACAGTACTCAAGAGGGGACATGGCTAAGACCCAGATGTTACTCTACACCACCCAGGGGCACAGGAAGGGACTCTCTCTCCCCACCAAGGAGAAGGGCATTTCCTCCAGAAAACATGGCTGCAGGTTGGGCTGGGTTCTGCTACGAGCATTTTGCATGTAAATCACCCTCTCTTTTGTACACTTTTGTTATTAGTAATGTTGCTGTTACTGTTTGTTTTCTTATTTCATTGTTGTTTGCAGTAAATTGCTCTCATCTCAGCCCATGATCTTTGTCTTTTGTGCCTCCAATTCTCCTCTCCAGCCACTGTGGGGCAGAAAGAGGAGGGAGAGGGAGTGAGTGAGCAGCAGTGTGGTTTGGAGAGTCTCTTGAGAGAACTAAATTGGGCAGTACCATTCCTAAACCAGGACAGGCATAATTTTAGCTTTGGCCACCGAGTATTCAGGTGTTACCAAGGGCCAAACCACTCACAACAAGTAACACAGGTGTTTAATAATGTCATGGCAAGGGAACAAGCTCTGTATTTAATACAATAGTACGGATGTGGCTGACGATTTTTCCACATAAAACTCCTGTCCTTCCCAGCAAGAGTAACGAGAACCACCCATATTTCTCACCACCTCTGCTTTGCCTCCTCTGAAGCAGTGAAGATATTTCACCCAGGGCAGTTTTACTTACCTTCATCACATGGTTCAGCCTCCCTTGCAGGGTGGCCTCTTTGCCCTCGAGGAACTGTGTATCAGCCTCCAGCTTTGCTTGGTGACTGACTGCTTGCTGCAAAAGCAGCTCTTTTGCCTCTATTTCTGCCTGAAAATCCCTGGGGGAAGAAAGCAACATGGCTGGGGCACCTGGATCTTGTTCTCAGATCGTCACAAGCTACAGATACCCTCTCTCACCACACACAAAGCAGGATATGAGAGCTTGGTTGGAAGGGTGCTGAGACCATAGAGGGGAAAGAGGGTCTTCAGGGACTTTTTGGGCACAGACACATTGGCAAAACAAGTGGGAGATTCACAAGGGAAACTGGGATGGGAGAGAGAGGCTGTAGGCACATTTTCCCAGCCCCAACAAAAAGACCTCTCCTACCTGAGCTTACTCTGGGTGTGCTTGAGAGCCACGTACTGCTCATCCAACTCCTTGCCAAGGTGCAGACAGCGTCTCTCCGCTTTCTCCAAGTCGAGCCTCGCCTTGTCCCTCTCTCTGGCAATCTGCCTCACCTGGATCCTGCACACAGGGTGACCAGTGCATTAAGAGACAACTCACACAACCCAGAGAAAGGCCCTCCCAGGGAGCAGCACCCTTACCAGAGGCACTGCAGTTTGTATCCATAGGAGGAGACAGCTGCATGCTGAAGCCCACTCCTAGGGACCATGAGTGTGCTGTCCAAAGCAGCTCTGCCAGGCTCACCTGCTCCTCTGTGCTGCTACTCCGCTTCTGCAAGGACAGCACAGACTAAAATCACTGTCTCCTTCTAACGGTTCCAACAAGACCTCTCTTGTCACACCATCTGACCACCCTGCAGCCTTCCCATCTCACAGATAAGCCTAGATCACATCCACCTCAGATTTTCCCCAGCCCTTCCCCAAACCCTGCCACCCCATCAGGAACCTGGCTGCAAGCACTTCCTCCACCCCAGATGGTTGCTTGATGAAAGGCCTTTCTGCTCACTTCACCCACCACCACTGATCAAGGCAGCACCAGAGAACTTCAGGATCTCCTTCTTAGTTCTTCCAGGGCTCAGGCTGCAATGACAAGTTGGGGCTTGGCAAATCTAGTGCCTTTGCTGATGCTGGAGAAGTGATGTTGGCCCACACAGCTTGGCCAGAAGGACACACTGATTCCCTGTACATTCCCCTCCGATGCTGAGGAAAAAACAGTAAAGCCAGTGGGGCAAAATTGGCAGAGATAAACTGACAGCTTTCAATACTAAAAGGCAACTTCAGAGATCAAATCAATGCTGAAGAACATTTTAGAAACAACCCTAAGCTGCCAGGAGGTAGATGTCCTGAGCTGCCCTTAAGGCAGCTACAAGGAGCAGGTCTGCAGGCATAGACCATTTGTTTTGGTGAACACTCAGTATCCACAGAAAGACCAACACTGAAAGTCACACAATTTACAGTGAAAACTGTCAGATGGGGACTGCCAGCCAACACTTTGTTTGACCCAGAGGTTAAAAATGCATTGAGATTAGCTTCAAAGGTGAGATTCAGCCAAGCTGAACCAAAAAGCAGAACCCAGAAAGCAGATACAGAACTGATAACATCTCCAAATGCACCAATTTTGTACCAGGTTTGAAAGAAGCTTAAACTCAGAGAATTGTTATCTCAGTCTTAACCCAAAAGGACTTCAAACAATTCTTTCCCTTTTTTTATTTTTTTTTTTGGAACTATTTTGCTCAAGATGCTGGATGGAGCTGTCCTGGCTGTCAGGGTAGCCAGAGATTCACTTCCACCTCAGTGCATTAAAGCAGTTACTTCAAAAGCATTTGCAAATGCCTTGCCAGTCCTTGGAATTGAAAGCTCTAAGGAGAAGCATTTTACATCAAACAAGGAAAATGCGGATGAAGCTTATTCCATGCACTAAAAAGAGGACAATCTGTGTCACATGGAGGTGCAGTGACATCAGCACCTCACATGTGACACATCAGTGACTTCTGAGGTATGAGGTATTAGAATTCGGGTGAGTTTTTCCTCTCTGCTAGAATGTGCATCCCTCTCCCTCCCATACAAAGATGAGGCTCAATAGCCCTCTGTTGGTCTGGATTACCATCCCACAGCACCTAAGCAGGGTTTGCTCCTACTCAGGCAGTTCCCAAGGGAGTATTTCAGTAACCATGCAGTGGCTGAAGTCCTAAAGACTGACTGACAAGTGAAAAACTCTCCCCAGGTCACCACTCTCAGATACCCAATTAACACCTATGAAATCACCCCTTGAGAAAAGAAACATCTTGGCCTGAATTGTTGTCAGTAAAACCCATTCTTTAGCATCTTTTTTTGTGGGGAAATGGGCAGAGAAACCTTTCTAAGTGTGATGTCTGGACTTGTGCCTGGATTCCCTGCAGGACATTGTAAAACATCAAACACAAATGAACTGTCCTATGTGAGGATGTGGCAATGACTTATTGTTCCTTATCCAAAGAAAATGGAAATAACCTCATGGAGCTGATGGTCAAGGCCATCAACCAGGATCCTTTTTACAAACTCACCCCATGGAGTGGGGAGTCTTGGCTACTTAAGAGACATTGTCATACAGTGGAAAATGTGGTTGTGTGGCTGAACAAGCCAAACTGAAACTCCTCAAAGCTCTTCTGTTTCCATGCTTTTTTAGTTTAATCAAGGAATCTGTGAGTTCCCAAGAAATGAGTCCAAGAGAAACTCACCAGCTGCAGGAATTTGAAGTATCCAAACTGCTTCTTAAATTCCATCTCTTCTACAGCACAAAGGGCACACAATTTAAAAACACTCTTAGAAAAGGACAGAAGGGTGCAGGGTGCACCATGCCCATATCCAAACCCTCTGCCCCCTCAAAAAACCCCAGAGATCAGCTCTGTGAAAACTGGATCCCAGCTACTTGCATGACATGGACAGAGCAATGGAGAAGAGGAAAGGCAGTTGAGGAAAGGCAATGGGAAGCACGGGTCCTTCTCTGGTCTCTGCTGAGAGCCTCAACATCTCATCCCACTGACTTGTCTCACCTCAGTCTGGAAAATCAACCCTCTCTTGACGCCCCTGAGCTGGCAGAGTGGGCGACACGAGGCTTTCAGTCAGCGCTTATCCCGCTGTGCAGTTTATCCCGCATTCCAAGTTGCTCTGAGCAACACCGCAGCCCGTGCCCCCCTTCTCGTTCCTGGGGCACACCGGGAAGAGTGGCCAGCAGGTCGCGGGAGGTGATCCTGCCCCTCTGCTCGGCCCTGGTGAGGCCACGCTTGGAGTGCTGTGCCCAGTTCTGGGCTCCTCAGGACACGAGAGCCACGGAGCTCCTGGAGGGGGTCCAGTGGAGGGCAACAAAGAGGACTGGGGGACTGGGGGACTGGAGCACCTCACCTGGGGGAAAGGCTGAGGGGGCTGGGCCTTCCAGGGAACACTGAGGGGAATCTCATCAA
>JAOXXN010000446.1:7763935-7790539 GCA_026770055.1 Myrmophylax atrothorax | reverse complement strand
GAACCCCACAGCTTTGATTTCAGTCCTTCTAGAGCTGACCTGTGGTTTAGCAAGTTCCTAGAGAAAAGCCTTTCAAGAAAGTGAAGCCTTTAATTTTGCCAATTCTCCCCTCTGGAACCCTTAGTTTATCTTTGGAATCTTTATTTAATGACCTTTAAGTATGTCTCATGTTCTCAGATTACAATAAACAGCTGGACACAAAGACACTCGTTCCCTCTGCCTGCGTAACTCCTCGACCTTTAAACCACTAAAAAGAACACACAGTGCACATTTCTAGATTCTGCAGTTTCACCTTTTAGCCTGATATTTTTCCAAGCAGGCATTTCAATAGCCAACCATGACAGTGTTTAACTTCCATCATAAAAGAAAACAAACTCAGTGATCTGAATCAAGAAACACAAAATGAAAAGCTTCCTACCATTCAATCTCCCATCAAAATTTGGATTTGTTGCAACTTTAAGACCAGGATGGGGCAACAGGAAACACCCAAGAGTACTGAAACAGGAGTGAATATGCTTCCTTACATTCTGTAGCTCTTCATGTTGGTTTTGCTTTACCTGGAAGAAATAAAAAAGGCAGTAAGAACTGCTAACAGTTTTACAGTACTGCAATTCAGATTAAATATCATCTTAATAGTAGTAAGAGCACAGAAGTGTAAGCTTTTATTCCTAAACCTAATGATGTCAGCTTTGCACACAGGGAAAACATCACAAATGTGTTTTATTAGCACAATGAGGTAGCTCATCGTGCATCACTACCCTGACAGCAAGTCAAGGACTACTGGAGATAACTTACCTGCAATCTTTTCTCTAGGAACTTTTTTCCTCCTTCCAAGCCATATGCATGTTCATAAGGGTAACTCCAATCTCTAATTAAGAACATTAGTGTCTGTAACAGGAAAAGCAACAGCAGTGAATGCCTTACATCATTCCTGAGGTCAAAAACTATCACATATGTAATTATTTTAAAGTATTTGGCTGCTCTGAACATAGTATGTATTACTTATAAGTATATTATATAAATGTAAAGAGGTTTGTATATTTGCTCTAAATGAAGTAGCCTTGTAGTTTGTGGTGCAAGCTTTTCCTTGCTAAAAAAACCCAAACAAAAACCACAAATCCATACATTCATTCCTTATCTGAAAGGAAGTATCCAACTGTCTCTTTCTCATTTCACAGGTTTGCCCTTTGCTATTCCACAAGGATTGCACTGTCCTCTCCCCCAGCAGCTGAAGGGAGAAAACAAACCTTCACATTACTCTTGTACAAGGAGCTTTACAAAGAACACACCTTGTCTGGGTCAGTTACAAGAACATCCCAAGGATTCACAGTTGGGAGACACAAGAGTCCTAAAATTCACCACTAACAGCAACCGACTCCTACCCTTATACGTTAAGAGGACACTTCAGATGGAAGAGATCTCAGTCATTGACTCACCTAAGCAGAAGCAGCCTCAAACCCTTCTCTGGCCTTGCAAACAACCAGCTTTGAGACTTTTACCACTGAAGCCAACAATGCTTCAAGGAAATGAAATGCAACATGGCTTTGCTCAATGCCATTACCTAGAGGACATGCAGCCCTTTCTCAGGGCCATGTATTACCAGCAAAGGTCAACAACATCTCAGAGTAATGAGGAAGAAGGCAGCACAGAATATTTGCCCCTAACACTGCACATCACTTAACACTTTGATTCCTTTTAGACCTTATAACTCAAGCACAAAGCTATGCTTACCCATAATGTGATCCTCTTCACCATTTTTCCACCGTGTTTTTGCCAAGCAATGTGGCAACAGTGAAGGAAAATTAGTCTTGCAAAGAACAGGGTAGCTTCAGACAAACTGACTCATCTCCATAAATTATCCTGAGCTAATTTTCCACACATTCAACTGCTTAAGATGCATTTAACATTGGGTTACCTGAAACGGCTTTTGGTAAATTTCTTCCATAGCCAGTCTTCCATATTCTGTAAACAACTGATAGAAAGAAGAGTGTGAGTGTGCCACATAAAAACCACATTTTTCCACTGTAAAACAGTCTATTATGTCACTAGAAAATAAAGCATTCAGTCTTCAATCCTATTATAGCTTGAGAATGGCAAATAAACCTCAGTAACGAATATACCAGTCCTCAGTAAAATTCAGGCAGGAGACACGATTTCCACTGGCTTCATGGTGCCATTCCAAAACAGTCAACACACTGCAGCTCTAAGTGGGTGGCTTGTGGGCTATTCTCAGAGGAAAGCTGGCTGCATCTCTCAGCAAGCCAGCTTCCAACACTTGTTTCCTGGGCTAAGGGGGTAAGCCTGTCTAACATTTGCCCCTTACTTCCCACAAAAGGTTTATTCCTGGAAATCCCAAAGAATTTGGCTAGAGCCAATGTATCAGATATTTCAACATAAGCCAAGTTCAGCAGCTTCTCAGATCTCTGCTTCAGCCCATGACCTTAACTGATAATTGTTCCTTCCCTCCAGTATAAAGGCAAGTGTCAGCTGTCTTCCTCTTACTGCTTTCATCATCTTTAATACCAGCACCAGCAGCATTCCTCACTGGACTGAGCAGGCCAAACAACCCACAAGAACATGAATTATGGACTGTGCTGGCTGTTTCAGCAGAGTTGATCCATGCCAGCCTTGCTACAGATCTTGGAGGTCGAGATGAGGGAAACACACCAGAGCTCCAGTACCAAACAGCTGTCATTCTGCTGTAAAACTAACTCCTGGAACACCTCAGATAAATTTCATGGCTCAAAGGATGGTTCCTCCTGTGTGATCACAAGAGCATCTGAGAACTTACAAGACTAATTTAACACAAATCAACTTCCAAGCCCTTGTCCACCCTGAGCAAAAGCAGCTGTGAAGTGGCCAAGCACCTACAGACTGGCTTCTTTGACCCCGGCTCCTGATCTCATTCACTTCCCTGCTGCTAAATGAAAAAGGCAGGTGGAGACTAACAGTGATTCAGAATTACATAAATTGCTGTTACAAGAGAAATTCCCTCAGACAACAATTCCTAATGCAACTTTAAATGCATGGGTGTTGCCTACCCACACTGCTTTATATTTATCATCCTTTTTTTCTCTTCCTTCCCTCAAATCTCACCCTCCAGTAAAGACATTGCTCTATTCAGATTGTACTGACGGTGTTCACGGACCAGAGTCATGAGGAATGCCTGGCTTTCAAATAAGTACCTATGGATTTTTTAGTTTGCAGTGCTTGGTTGCATTTTTTGGGGCAGGGGGAGGTGTTGGCCCAGTGATACAACCCTGTTAACTGAGAAGAGCATCACAAGACTATGTTTAGTTAGTGCTCTTCTACTTCCAGCAATGACAGCCAGTCTTTTGTAGCACTGAAGACAGACAAAACAGTTTTAAGCTGTGACAAGGTCATGGTCTTGGCATTTGTTAATACACAAGCTGGTCTTTAAAGCTACAGGTTTTAAGTTAAGGAGATATGTGAATTGTGCAAGAACCTTAAGCCAGAATTTAGTGGCCTTTGACTACAACGTTCCATTAGAGGATAAAAACCCCATGTAAAGAAGACAACACTTTCCTGCTTTTATTTCCTAATGAAAATAAAACTCTGCAGAAATTTCTCAGCTTAAAAACTAGAGATGGCTTCTGGGTAGGAGATACTCTTTCTGCCCTGACCCAAGTTCTCACATTTCCTTAGAAAGTGGTTATGAAATACCACTCATTTTCCTGGTTTAGGGGAAAAGGGGAAACACTGGAATTTTGTCATTAAGTACTTCCATACATCATTTACCTTTCTCAATCTTTCAGGAATTTCAGAGAACAGACTTTTGCTGCCGCCCACCGACTCGAGTGGGTCCAGAGGAACCACGTGGCAGCAAGCTTAGAAGGAAAACAACAACAAACCAAAACCACTCCCTGGAAAGGGTTTTGGACTTCACCTTATATGTACCTGCTCGCAGCCTTAACCTATGGGGTCAGACCTGTTGTGCCCGGGGCAGGGTTAACTCAAGGTTATATATGTTGTCGAATTTGAATAAAGTTGGGGTTTGCCTGAACACACCACATTGGTGTCTGCGATCTCCCTGGATGGTCCGCAACAGACTTTAAAAGAATTAGCCAGATTAGAAGCACGTATTATTTTAGCTCTGCACTGGCCCAGCAGAAGCATCAAAGCGTCACAGAGTTGATGCACTGTTTTTACAGACAGTACTACTTTCAGCTTCAGTGTTTTACATAGGAAGTAGCAGCAGCTCCCAGGTCAGCTATAGGAGTAGTAACTCCTACAAAAATGTCTCAGTTCAGAAGAAGCTTAATGTAAGTTAAGCATATTCTTACCTGCAAATGTTGAAGGTCATCTTCCTGAATATTCTGAGACAAGTTGTATACCTGCAAGAGACAGTCAGAGAATTAGTGTAATATGAAACCATTATCTTGCATTCATACAGTCTCTTTTACATGTCTTGAGTATTTCTGTCCCCTCCAGTTACACAGAAAACTGTAACTACCCAAAAGTCAGCAACTAGAAAGGCGTCATAGAACACATCTCAAAGAAAAGTCGCCTTCTTATTCAAAGCAACAAAACCACTGATGACCAACCTAATCCTTCTTACAACAGCTCCTTCCCAAGGAAGCAAGCCATAATGGAATCAGAGAAGAAGGCCCTGATCACTGCATGGGGGTGAGACAAGAGGACTAAGAAGGGTAAGTCCAAGTGCTCTGGGATTCAGTGATCCAGCAGCTGTATGTCTGACACAGAAATAACCAGGTAGCAAATTCACTGGGCTTTTTTGCTCTCAAGTCTTCTCAGAGAAATCTGATTTCATGCAGGGAGCTTCATGATTGTTTCAATAGCACAAAAAATGAACAGTAATAAACAAAGAGATGCATCAACAATCCAAAACTTATCGTAACCAAACAATCCACCAGAGTCAACATTACAGGACAAAAGTGGCATTCTACGTACTCCTGCTCCTTTTATGTAGTAGCACGTCTGAAAAAGGTCACCTCCCCAAAACCTGCTTGCTCTTGGCACATTTAAGGCACAAGCTTAAAAGTAGTTTTGGGCATAGCACGAGAGAATTGTCAGAATGTTAACTGATGCTTTAACAGTAGCAGCAAATATAAGTTTAGCTGATCACAGTGTAAAGTCACCCCAAACCTTATCTAAAGCCTTAAAAACGATTCTGTAACACATCTGCACAGAAGCAGTTGCTACTTTGACACCTTGGAGGCGGGGAGGGGATTTCCCAGTTCTGTCAGCAATTTAACTCAGCTTGGCCTTAGACAACCTTGATTCCACAGAGAAACTTACGTAGGTCACGTACTACACTGAAAGCAAGACATAAAGAGAGAAATTTTATATCAGAGTTGGAGGAAGATATGCAGGTGAACTTTCTAGGTGTGGACAGAGAGATATTCTTTGCCTGTTCAGGACAGAGGGTTCCTGTAACTGCCATCATTTGCCAGAACAGATATTCTCACCTGGACAGAACTTGTCATGGTGCTCAGAGCAAAAACCGTTGCACAGTCTTTGATAGTGGATTGGCTATCAAAGGCACCTTGGGTATCCATGAGTAGTACAGCAACCTGGAGAGTTTTAAAGAACACCAACAGTTCAACAAATCATTAACACTTTCATACGCCAGGTGACTGCAATAAATTCTATTTCAAGCAGAGCTCATCTCTGCCCCTGCACCTACTTACTAAACCTCAGCCAGCTCCTGCACACGTGACTTCACGCGCCTACAGCTGAGTAAGCAACAGCCAGAGGGCCGTGTCCTCAGCCTTAAGTCCCTGGCCTTGCCTAGTTACCTTCTCCCACAGAAATAGCCTCCCTCAGCCCAGGGGGGTAGAGGGCAGATGAACTGACAGTTCTTATTCACTGGAAGAACTTCAGTCTCAGCTGCAAATCTAGCACAGTTTATCAGAGCTAACAGTGAGATGGTTACTTAAAAAAAATAAGATCTTAAACCAATTATTTTCAGAAGAAAACAAGACAATTGATATGACTGTCTGATGGAATGACACGAAATGATGTGGTATTAATGAAAAAAAGTTCATCAGTCCAAGTCCCGTCTTTGAGATCTATTACAATTCCCTTCCTCCTTCAGTTGGAGATGACTGATAAGCAAGAACAAATGAGTGATTTGTTCCTGGAGCAAAAGCAGATCCTCACAACATAACTGTTTTTTAGCCTGAGAAATGTTTGGTTAGGTATGGAATTTGTTAAAACTTCCTGCACACCACTAAGCCACAATTTTTAAGATCCATGTCCCATATTAATTGGGCATCAGATGTTTCCTTTGCAATGCAAAGGGTATGAAATGTAAATAATCTAGCAATGGTGGTTCTGAACACGAATAGTTCCAAATCACCACCACTGCTGTAGAGCAAGTATCTATTAAGAACATTAACACTTTGTCTCTGAATAAACACCTCCAACCAAACTTTATAGTTAAACAGACTTAACAGTTAAAAAAGATACACCAGTTTTGACTAGAATTGAGTTAGTGCCTTTCTTCCCCACTATTAGACTTATACCCCTTTTATAGACTACTTGTTAAAACCACATAAAAGGACCAGATTCCAGACACTGAGGCTTCCAGTGCTTACAGCCACATGTTACATTTCACTAGAATGCAGCTACAAGCTAGAACATATTCTCACCCCTCAAAAAACCGTGTTTGTTACAGAGCTGTTTTCACCACAGCATTTATCTGTATGTAGTATTTATAGTTCTACATTTACAGGATAACCCACCCATCAGCCTGGATGGAGTAGACTTTGCCAAAACAAAGTACTTTTGGAATGAGACTATTGTTGAACTTTTCTGCTGGGTTGTAATAATCAGTCTCCATCCCTTCACTGATACACAGTTTCCAAATATGTTACAGAGTTACTCAACACAAAGGAAAGCAAAGGATGTTTGCACTGCAACCCATTCATACACCTATTTAAGTTGCAGAATCATACAAATGGTTTAGGTTGGAAGTGAGCTTTAAGATCATCCAGTTCCAACCCCACCATGGGCAGGGACACTTTCCAATAGACCAGGTTGCTCAGAGTCCTGCTGAACCCAGGCAGGAACACTTCCCAGGATGGGCCACCCACAGCCTCTCTGTTTTGTTAAAAAAATAAAAACAAAAAAACAAACCCAAACAACTACAACAAAAAAAACCCCACACACAACCAAACCAAAACAAAAACCCCACATCACCTCCAAGGGAGACCATGAGCAAATCGAGGTACGTCAGGCACTTACCTTTGTTCCATTAGGTTTATCAATGACAAACACTTCGCTCCAAACTTGAATGCCAGTGGTTTCCCGCTCACATCCACCTCTCCATGTAAACCCAGTCAATGGCTCAGTGTTTCCACCTATCCAGCAAGGAGACGTCTACAAAACAAAAAGAGAAACTTACATAAAACCAAGGAGGTGATTTTTTTTTACCGTGCTATGTTTTATCAGACTTCCACATTGTTCTTACATTTACCCAGCTGACAACACTACACAAAATACTAAAACACAATACTACTCTGCTGTGCTTCAAGGATCATCCACAAAGCAAGACTACTGTATTTCAGTGGCTGCACAACTCTTTAGTCACTGGAGAGTGTATGTGCACAGTTTTCAAGTTTCAAGCTCTCAGAGCTATTGAGAACAGTTCAGTTTTGTCCACCAATTCCACTTAGTATTCATGCTCTTCTCTTACAGTTGAGAAGACTCAACTCAAACACAATAGCCTGTAATTTAACTGCAGAACAGCTAAATCTCTGCAAGGGACAAAACACCTGATCTTGACTTAATCATCCCCCTTCCCCCTCAGAAACAGCTGGCTAAGAATTTGAGTCCCCACACTAAGAAAAGCCAGTACAAGACTCCCAATGCCATCTTACAGAAGCTGCAGAGAATAGGCAAGGATCAGAAGATCTGCAAACTATACTTGCCACAGTTTAAAAATACTATTTCCTAAGTGATTAGGATTCAAGAGACAAGGTCAGATTAAGAGTTGGATACATGTCAATCAACCCATCCATATTAAAATTTTATTGGGACATTGCCCAGTCTGTGAAAGAGTCGAGCACAGTTAACATTTCCAGCTCAGGGAATTGTAATGAAGTCTTCAAGGACAGCAACATGGAGCAGTGGCTCACACAGAAGAATCCAGCCATTACATGAGCATGTTTAACCCAAAACTGTAGTTACAGTACTGGGCAAGAAAGGGGCATGAGCAGGCACCCCGGGGAAGTTTCACTCTGATAGGTTTATAAACACTGAAATCCACAGGAGAGAAATGGCAGGCACACAACAGTTCCACTGATGAGAGAAACCTTTCTTTCACAGGCTGGAACACAGCAAGCTGGCAGAACAGAAAGAGACATTTAATGAATTTCCTTCAAACTGTCCAGAGCAGATCACCAGCCAGGAAAGCATCCATTGAGAAGGTCAAGCTGGAGACTTCTCAGTTCACCAGGCTATGGGCTCTACCTTGCTGACTCTGCACTGGCAGTTTTCAGAAAACAGTTCAAGACGTTTCTGCACATTCCAGAAAACAGCATGAGTACCCAGGGCTGTACAGAATGAAAATACTTTAAACAACTAAGTGAACCTGCTTTTCTCTAAAGAGAGATGGACAAACACCTGCACACTTTCCTCATGTCTAGCAGCATGCAGGTCAAACAATTCTGCACCAGCATTCTCCCAAATGCCAACAGCACCCCACTCAGCTTTGCTATTTGGATCAGACAAACACGAGTAGATAAAAATTCAGAAAGTGAGCACAGGTATCCAAGTGAAGAGATGTACAGATAGGTTTGTTGGGGTTGATTGTTTTGAGGGGGTTTTATTTATTTTGACAGGACACCTCTACCAGAGAGACTAAGCAAAACCTGAACAGCTTCCCCCTGGAGTTTTTTTTATCCTGGAAGATGCTTATGCTTCCATAGACCACTCTAGAAATCAAAGCTCCAGGCCTGCTTTGTGCTTCAGTGCACTCCAGGATACAGTTTTGCAATGCTGAAGCATTTTTCACATGCACATGTCAAGGGACCGTGGCTTTTTACTCTTTCAAAAGATTCTGTTACACAGTTATTCAACAATATCTTCCATTTTTATTCTATACAAGAATACTTTATCCCATTTTGGTCCAGACATAATCCTTTTTTGTAATAATTTAAACCAAAGCTATACCAATGGTTTGACAAGTTCCCCAATGAGCACTGGATATGACCTCATTTGATTTCATATGTTACTTCTACCACAGGAGACTTTCATGTTTTAACTGGCACAACTTTACCTGAAGTTGCTTCACCTTGTGGATCATCTTCTTAAGTCTGCCTCTGACTGACCTTTCCATCAGTCTGAAGCACTCCTATTGTTACCCCATCTTTCCTTAGCAAAACTCAGTATTTTAAAGTCTCCATCCATCAAGTTGGCTTGAAAGATATTCAAGAGATGGGAAAAGGAAACAAAGGCTCCTAAAAGATCATTTCTCTAAGTTTATTTCACACTAAAGAAAATACCCAATGCAGCTTTATTTGCACAGTGCATTAGTACATAGTGCACTTTGAAGATTAATCCAAGATAAGGTGACACCCTTGCTACAAAATAAAAAACCTTTTAAATCTAAACTTACAAGTGTTACTGCACCCAGCACTTAATAAGGCCTAGGATCACAGGATCCTTGCAGCAGCTTGCTGAGTACACACCTGCTCCTGCTCCACTTCAAAGGAGCAACCATAACACTAAGTGTCAGTGCTTGAAATGAGATGTCCAGCAGCTCCCTGAAGTGAGTGATCAGCCCAAGCCATGCCAAAATCCCACCTCTGACTTCAGCTGGCACCAGTGAGGTTTTTAGAATGGCAACTTCTCACATGACCTGCCCTTGGTTTAAGACAAGAAAAGTGAGGTTCTGAAGTTTCTTGGCAAGTTTTTCATCATGCATGTTAATATCCACAGGGGAGGACATCCCAAAATTGCCTGATTAGCACATGAGCTGAATGCAGTTGCTTTAGTATTCTGTTCAGGACCCAACATTTAGTTCACAGAACATACAGACTCATAATTGAGCTTGACTGAAGATGGAGGGAGCACTATAAACCTACACCTCTCCTCCTGTACTAAAATTTGCATAAGCAGAGGGTATCACTTGACTTCACACAACTCAAGGAGGTGTTGCAGTTATCCTCTCATCCCCAACTCCCATCAATCAGTTTGCAGCAGTTCTGATGCTTGTCAAACTCCTTCCCTAAGCCAGTTTACGTCACTGAGCTGGCAGGAAAACAACTGGGCAAAGTGCAGTGTCTTCTGATGCATCGCTGAGTTGGATCAGCTCTGCCAAGGGCCTGCAAGTGTTACAGCTTCAGAATGTAAATGCCTGGCCAGAAGCAGCATATGGAGAGCAGGACCTCTGCTTTTGTAAGAGACAGTTGTTACAGTAGATGGCAACACTTGCCTTTACCTTCGGTTTAAGAGGAATAAATAGTGTTTTGAAGGACACCTACAGAACACTGAGAAAAGCGACTGCACAATAAAGGAAAGTGAGGCATGATACAACCAGGTTTGTTTTATGAACTCCTGTTTTATTTCACAATCTGAAAGGCAAAGAGTATTTGCTGAAGCCCAGCCCTTCTGTTTTTGAAAGGAATTAGCACTACCTCTACCCAGTCCACCATCTTGCTCAGATTGCTATACTTAGGATTTGGGATTTTTCTTTTGTTTGCAGGGGTTGTTGGTTTTCAGTTGGTTGGTTTTGTTTTGAACACAGACAGGACACAGGAAGGCTTATATATACACACAAAAGGCCACCCACTGAACAGCTGTGTCAAATGAAACATTTTTCCTCCCTAGGTTAAGAGAGTCTTAAGAAGTTGGGAGCACCATCTTGCTACTCTATATTCCTCCTACCATATCCTGGAAGTCTTTCTTACAGAGCTCTTGGTAAATCAGTGAGAGAAATTCAATAGCAAGCACTACTAGGATTGGGAGAAAGAAATCTTCATCTGCCAACGAGCAGCAGACTCTTTGCAGTACTCCCGTATTTCCTGTAACTGCAGGGTTCCACTTTCCTCCTCAAGCCAGCTGGCACAAACTCCAAACAGTGACCAAAAAACGAATCAGTTCTGGTTTCTTAAGAGCTTCAAAGAGCAACAAAGCAATGACTGGTCAATATGCACTCTGCAGACTAAAAGAAACACACTACAACCTGTGACAGGCAGAAGTGCACGGTCACAGGAGGCCCTACCTCACCTTCTCCATAAAAGCCAAGGGCTCAAACCACAGAAGACACAAGACAATGTCAGCCAAAAGCCAAAAACTAAAATAAGAAATTGTATTTTGGATCAGACATTTATTAACCAACGACATAAAAGGATTTTAGAAGTTCCTGGATTGTGTTCAGAGACACAATCCAAGCAGCAAAACAGAAACCTCCTCCTTTTTGCCATACATCAGATTTAAGCAGACTTAGTCCTCCAATAGCTATGTTTATTTTTGCTACAATAGGTAGGTGAGTGCTACAGTGTGATTTCAGGAGATGAAGTCAAAAAAGGTTCATCCAAGCCACCACCTGGATGAGTCCTTCCCCAGAGCTGAACTAGAAGCCATCACATTCCCTTGTTCAAGCTCTTCTCAGGTCTACTTGCATCATGACACCCGGAAGTTCCCTTGACAACCACATGAAAATGTACATGGAAAAACTGTCACTTAAATACACTTTTTCACAGCGTAGAAACGGAGTAGTTTCCTTCCCCACTGCCCAATAAGTAAGAAAAATCTGACCCGCTATATTTGCACTCAAGTTAACAACCACAAAAATCAATGACTGAAATACAAACTACTTCTCTCCTGCAGGAAAAATCCAAATTACTCACCCTGTTATACATGTATCTAAGCATGAAGTCCAGCAGAAAAGATTTTCCTTTGCGGAAAGCTCCTGCTACAGACACAACTACTATGTTAAGATCTTTAATGTGTTCCTGAAGCAAGATTTTTTCCAACGCTGCCTCATCTAATTCAAAGTTATGGTCATCTTCGTGAGCAAGAACAATCTGTATGGGGCGCGGCTTGTCCAATTCCACCTCGTCGTCTGAGTCTGGCAGGGCGTCTGAGTCAGGCAGGGCGTCCTCCTCCTCTTCCTCATAATGCTTGCCTGCAAATTGACAGGTGAGAACACATTAGAAAGTCAGAGCTTAGGGCACTAATTTGTTTTTTTTTTCTTATGTGAAGCCTTGAGCTGGGCTTTCATTTCCAGCAGCAAGAGGGATGCTCTTGGGAATGTGCACAGGCAAAGAGATCAAAAGTAGTTCCCTGTCCATTTTCGTCAATTTGTGTATAGTTTACATTTCAGATCTTCAGCATTCTCTCTGTTTTAAGAAGTCACAAAAAAACACTTGATTCTCAGCTTCAAAATCCCTTTTAAAGGCTTCTTAAGTATAACTTCTATTAAAAATCAAGGGCCTTTTATCAGGAAAAAATGCATAGTTTAAAATAAGCTACAAAGAGGACCAAAAAAGGCCATTTTTGTATCACCACCTTTTTTATTGTAAGGGAGTGGAGAGTGGGAGGAAATGAATGTTTTCTGTCAGTTTTGCTTGCCAACATGTACAAGCAAGACAACTGACCCAGTATGGAACCCCAGGATAACATACACCAGATGCCTATATAGATGTTCTTCTATAATTCCAACAGATTATGCCTGTTTCGAGTCTCAGTACAAGACAGACTTCAGAGCACTGTCCACTGTGTGCAAGAGGATAAACTCCTGAGCACGTGCAAGGCCAAACTCTTCTGGGATAAGAACACCAAAAAACATTGGCAGTTTCTGGCTTCATATGCTCCTATGATGCACTGATAAGCAAGATTTAATAACAGTAAGTATCAACTCTCAAAAACAGTTCTGTATAAAACAGACTGGATTATACACAATTTCAGAATCAATACCCTTTCAGGATCAACCACTAGCTGAAAGAACTATAGCTCAGTTTAGATTTAAGTTACTAATGAAATAAAAGGTAACACAGCCCTTCAGACATACACTTACAATAGTACCAATATTCTATTTCCTGACTTCTGGAGTTCAGGAGTTACTGGGTTAGAGGCCTAGAAAAAAAAACAAACTGACCTATCCAAAAGGAAGTCTCTTCTCTTCTTCAAGCACCACAACATCAAAGTTTGTTTCACAACAGAAATGAACTCTATGTTCCTGATTCCACTTTTCCTAGTAAGCATCAGAAAGTGGTTTTGTGCTTCAGAATTGCCTCCCAGTCCACACTGACAGTTTGCCATATTCTATCGGAACCCCAAGTGCACAAACCTGATCAAGGCACTTTCCCAGCAGTTACTTAACTGGAGTTACCACAGAGGAATTTAAGCTGTCCCAGCCACGCTTGCATTTCCGAGCACTGCTTTAACAAAGACAAAGGAGCAGCCACCTCCAGTTACCTGATGCTCCCTGTGGAAGCAGCCCAGGCAGTGCTGTCTCGCAGGATGTGTCCATGAGGCACGATGGAACACACCAGCTTCATTCATTTCTGGCACAGAACCTGCCACGTCACTCTTGCCAGACTTTGCACCCCAGGTAACATCCTCAGCAAAAGACTTACCAACAGGGCTCCAATACATTCTGGTTTGTGGATGTAATGAGATGTCTGAGTTACTACCATGAACGTGAAAAACTGGTAAGATGGTGAGCCTGGAGTTTTTCCACCAATTGTCTCTTCATCCAGTTCCGACAACATTTCATTTAACTACAAATGACAGAAGACGTTTCCATTTCCAAGCACTGAATCTCATGCTGCCTCAAAGGCCAATGGCACTAAATCTTTAAAAAAATTGGTTTGAATGCATTAAGCTAGTGTGGTACTTGGTTTGAAGAGAAAGTAAATGTGAATGCTTAAATCCTAAGAAGCTAGAACTAAACTCCAACATCATCCATGCTGCTCCCAGCACCGCCCTAACTCAAACTGATGGATGAAGCAGGCCAAACAACTGATTATACATCTGGCCTGACTACTAGATGGAGTAACTTTCAAAACAGAAGTTGTCAACAGGACACCAAACTATACAAACTACATTGACACAATATTGGTCATCACTTCAGAGGAAAACCTCTCACCTTTGACCTACAGATTTTGTATTCCCAGATATTAAACAAGCCCTCTTTTTTGGAAGAGTTTAGAAAACAGGCTTTGCCCCATACAGGCAGAAAGCTTGGGAGGATAGCCCAGGTATGAAGGTATGAGGATTCTGACAGCCAGAAAGAAAGCCTTCAGCATCATAGCCTAGAAACATAAAGGGACTAATTCTATTGATTAAAGCATTAAAGTTGGACAGTTCCAAGAAGAGACGTCTGTGTTTTAGCAAACATATTCACACAGTGTCTCAAAGCCTCTGCTTTTAATGCACATCCCTGGCAACAAGTTTAACCTGGTTATTTAAAACAGCCTTATATTCTCTTATTTAAATGCAGCATGGTATTGGTTTTGTAAACTATGGCAGACTTCAAAATAGTTTGAAGCCACATCTGCAACTTCTCCTGATTCCCGGGGAGCCTGACATTAACCATCTTGTCCTACCTGAAGTTACCAAAACCTTGGCAGACCTCAAAGGCCTGAAGCTGTAGCAACATCCTCCCACGACTGCAGAGCACAGCCACCCAAAGCCCCTTCAGGCCAGGCAGCTTTCTGAACAAATAAGTAGAATGGTCCTTTTCTTTATAAACAAGCAGACCCTCCCTATCACAGGCAGAGAGCACTATCAACAGCTTACACATAATATGCCCCTTAAAAGCTCACCTCTTGTTAACAGCACTCTGCACCACTGAGGCTCATTAGTTTAGAGGCAACAGGAGAGAGGATTCATCTCAGACCCCATCCAACTCCTGTGAGATTTCACTTACCAACAGAAATTGGAATGTCAAGTCCAGAGCATCAAGTTAGGTTTGGTTGTTTGTTGGCGGGTTTTTGTTTGGTTTTTTTTTGACTAGCCAGCCTAATACACTTGAAAGTTCCCAACCCACCTACAGAAAAGACCATCATTGCCATCAATCAAGCACTTCAGAGGGTGGAGAACTACAGTGTTGACAGCTGTGAAGGAAACCTGATCCATCCAGAAGAGCTGGTTTGATAACTTCATGCTTGAGTGGTAAAGAACACCCTTCCTTTACAGATTTTGAACTAGTTAGCAATTACCAGGACAGACATTGCACAAGTTAGGCATGTGAACTACAGAACAAGGGCTACTGCTTGTCCCAGCAGCATGATCAGCATATGCAACCTGTCGGCTGTTCCTGGCAGACCTCACAGCCTTTACACTGCCTGTTACTCTGGCGAGTCACCGTCTCGGGCAGCACTGAAGTGAGTGCTTAGGACGCCTTTCCAGAAGGCTTTGGCATCCTGAGCAGAAAGATCACATTCCACCTCCCAGAATTACCTTCAGTGCAGCCTCTGGAAACAATGGTCAGGACAAGAAGTTCCACTTCATTGCCCAGGTCCTCAAAGTAGTTCATAAAATAAACATGCTGATAGCACTGTCAAGTCAGGCCAGGAGATAACAAAATTCATAACATACAGCCCTGTTCCTTAGTTCTGTCCCCTCCCTTGCCCACCCCAGCACAGTCACAGCTTGCCTTTGAATTTAAGTGGATTTTTCCTAAAGCCAAGTCTAAGGACCAGAGACTGCTCCAGGTTCTTGTAACAGTCCAGACCCAGCAAATTAAGTATAAAATAGATGAGGACTAAATGCAGAAGATGTGCCATTCACAGAATGATTACCTCTACACTGAAGTGTTCCTCACCAACTGGACTTGCAAAGTTCATGGCAGACACCCTATACAGGTCTACATGACAATACATTTCAGTACAGCTACAGAGGCAGCCAAACAACAGAGTTTTGTTGGTTTGGGGGTTTTGTCTGGTTTTTCTAGTTCATCCACTCTAATACATTCACACTCAGAGTCCTTGTTTCAGAGCCATATTTCATGTTCTGCATTCCCAAGAGCCAGGCAATGCTGCCTCCTGTCTCAGCACTGAAGACAGGTTGGTAGATCCACCCAGCTCAGTCATGAGGTTGGTCTCCATGCTGTTGGAATTCCCATGTGCACAGAAGAGCTGCATCTCGAGCTTTTAATACACACAGAAAAGGTCTCATTTGTCAAAACATATGGCATTAGAACTCGTACCAGTGTTGCAGGCCCAGAAAGTCATAGCCACATTTTTCCTTTTTCAAGATGTTCATCTGACCTTCTGTACCACTGAACTGACAGACTCCAGACCATGGTCCTACCTGCTGTCTGGAGACCATGCAAAAAGATCGTCAAATGGACCTACCCTTGAAGTCTGCCATCCATTCAGGCCTGTTACTATGGCTGTTCACTAATCACTCCCTACTTCACTTTGGCTTCTTCCAGCCTGAATTATTCAAATGGAATCTGTGGGCTAAGGCACAGTTCAGACTGGCATAATCACTTCCTAACCCAAGTCAGAGCAGGACACAGAAGCAGACAGATTTGAATGAGAGACAGCACAGCCAAGAGAAGATACCACCACTCAGTTGGCCTGAAAACTCCTCACTCCACTCAGCAACAACTGCAGCAGCATTACTGTTCACACGGATACCGGCTAAGTATCCAGAACAAACCCCATTTGTTGAAATACTAAGCCAGATTTTGAGAACAGTAGCTTCTTGTATATGCAGACACTATTTCAACTGAACAAACTCAACTAAATAACCCATTTCTTAAAGTATGAGGTAAAATGAAAAGCCGATTCCTGCTTCCCCTAAGTACACAGCCAGCAGCTGATGACCTACTTGTCCCGCAGTGTAGGAGCACAAGAGTGAAAGCTACACCTGCTTGCTATGAAAATAAGAGACAGCCTGCTTTAAATGCAAGTTCCACCCTTTAAGCACATTACTTGAAATAAAGCACTAACATAGCTACCTTTAAGTTTCAACCCAAATACAGTTTGAGCTCTTTAAACATATCATTCACATTCTCCCATAAAAAAAGCACACACTAATTGCTGAATGCAGTTGGGTTCAGATACAGGAGAGGTTTCCAATCTCCACACACTGAGGGAGTTCATGGCTTGAATCAAAAGCTTAAAGTGAGTTATGAGGAAGCTGCTGCACTGCATTTAAATGTAACACATTCTCTCAGAGCTTCACCCAGGAAATTTTCCTTAGACAGAAAGGAGAGGAAGTGCTTAAATGTCTCTTGTTCTGGTGTAGTGAACAAAGGAAAGTGTAAGCGTGTGTGAACCAAGTTCCAGAGGTTAAAAAGAAAATAGGTTAACCTTCAAACCTTATTTGGACACATCTTCTAGGGGGGAAAAGAAAAAAACCCACAATAGATCTTAAGCCACAAAATTGTCCTCCTCTTTCTCCAGCAGTGCCACTCCATGCAACAAACTCACATGAAGGCTACAGGGCTGCCACAGACTTTAATGCATCACTGCTTTTCTATTGCTGTACCAAATACTGCCAAGTAGCTCATTTTAAGGCCAGAAATAATTAAATGTTTTGAATATTTCAGCTATAAATAGGACTGATGAGCTAAGTTCTGAAGACTTGTTTGGACATCCAATAAGACTGACGGAGGAGTAGGGGCGGAGGGGGAAAGACACACTTAACTCTCTCTGCTCCTTCAGGGCAAACAGATGTTAAAGGGACAGATCGAGAATTGTTACATAAACAGTGAGCTGAAGCGAGAAGTACCTGAAGCCACAATTCTGCCAGGGAAGGGGAAAAAGAAGATATTCTGATGACCTAGATACCTATGAAGCACCATAACTAATCAAACAATAGGTCTGTCTACTCCTAAGTGCCTTAAATTGCTTCTCTGTTGAATGGTCTGCAGGCATGCAGGAGCTCTGCCATACAAAACACTGGTAAGCTGACATTCTGCAGTCTCCATTTATGGGGACAAAACAGCCAGAGGGAGACGTGTCACACTGAAGAGGTATAGCAAAAGAAGTCAACCCTCAAATTCAGCAAATACACACAAGTAGGAGAATGCCAACAAGCAGAGACTAAGACAGGAGCAGCAAAATCCCTAACACTACCCAGTAAGCAAAAAAACCCCACATTTATATATATATAGACATATATATGGACTGTTCAGAATGCACATCATGAACTCAGTTAATAAAGATAGTTCCCAACAGCTACAGGGAAAATCACAAAAGGTAAGGATATTAGCAAAGCTTCTCATCCTTCTTCCCCCTCTGCCCAAAACCCACAGCTATTAACAGCTTACTCACTGAAGGACCCAACAGGATCTCTACCCACAGTAAGGTTTACCAGTACTTTTCCAGCCCCCTCAAAGAATGCTGTATTAGAATACTAAGACTAAGGGCAGATGAAAGTACTAAAAGGCCTCTTTCCTCACCTTTGCTCCCCCATCCTATTAATCAGAAAGGTTCTTGAGGAAGGGAATGAAAGCACACCAGATCTGACAATGTCCTAGTACACCACTAACACTGGAAATTGCAAGTGAAAGCTCCTCCTGAACACTGTAAGCTAACTGGGTCCCTGCAGGCCACATGCATTTAAACCAGGCAGATTTCTGCTTGTATTTCAGAGTGATTTTACTTAAGGTTGTTGCTCACCCAAGAAGTCAGTGCTTTCTAATTGGCTTAGGCCAAAAGTACATTTTATGTACCTTGTATGTATTCCTCATGTCAGAAGCCAGTAATCTGAACAACGATCAGCTAACCTAAAAAAAATTCTTTCCAGAGAGAGTAATCAGGCCTTGGAATGGGCTGCCCAGAGAGGCGGTGGATTCACCATCCCTGGAGGTTTTTAAACTGAGATTGGCCGTGGCACTGAGTGCCATGTCTGGTAAAGGGACTGGGGTTGGACCAGGGGTTGGACTTGATGATCTCGGAGGTCTTTTCCAACCCAATCCATTCTATGAAACCAACACTTTTAGGAAGAAGGACAGGGAGAAAGGAATAAAGCGAGAGATGCCAACTGCAATTACCCCATGTCTGATCTTTAGACTGGCAGTCAGAATAGGTTTAGCCACCCAGATGCCTCTCGCTGTACCACGGCCACAAAGGAGCTCAGCAGAAAGCAAAGCAAGTCCTCCCTTTGGCTGTACAGAAAGTTATGCCAAAGGGCTACGTTTCATACTCATTTCCAGGATAAACAAGTTGTCAGTCAGAACATCAGTATGTTTAAGGAAGCACAGTAAGCCAAAGAGGCTTTAACTTTTCTATTTTGATCAAATCATGCTTTTAGCAAGCTGAATGGCATCCTGGCTTTTATAAGCAATAGTGTGGCCAGCAGGACTAGGGCAGGGATCTTCCACCTGTACTGAGCACCAGTGAGGCCTCACCTCTAATACTGGGTTCAGTTTTGAGACACTCACTACAAGAAAGACATTGAGGTGCTTGTGTGTGTCCAGAGAAGGTGAAGGGTCTGGAGCACAGCTCTGATGGGGAGAAGCTGAGGCAGCTGGGGTGGTTTAGCCCAGAGAAAAGGAAGCTCAGGGGAGACCTTATCACTCCCTACAACTACCTGAAAGGAGGCTGTAGCCAGGCAGGGGTCGGCCTCTTCTCCCAGATAGAAAGTGACAGGATGAGAAGAAATGGCCTCAAACTGTGCCAGAGAAGGTTCAGACTGGATATTAGGAAACATTTCTTCATGGAAAGTGTGGTCAGGCATTGGAACAGCTTAGCCCAGGAAGTGGTGGAATCACCATTTCTGGAAGTGTTCAAAAAAAACAAGTGGATGTGGCACTCAGGGACACTGTTTCAGAGCACATGGCAGCGCTGGGCCAACTGATGGACTCCATGGTCTCAGAGGTCTTTCCCAACCTCAATGATTCCATGAAGCTTCTGACTGAAAGCGATCTTTTATCCCAGCCTCCAGTTTAAATTCAGCTTCCCTCCTCTCTTTAGGTTCTTGTAGCAAAGAGAGCCTTTCAGACAGCTCTTCCAGCACTGAACTCCAGAACTGAATTCTATTTTATTAGAAAGTTCTGCATTTCATTTCACAGAATAAAGAGCAGTACAATGAGAGCGTACATTTACCTTAAAAAAACCCAGCCTTCTCTAGATCCCAGTTTACAAAACTGATCCAGTAACTACCTTCAGACACCTTCATAGAGTATTTCAATTTCTTCTCCCTTCTTAACTTTTAACCTGATAGTGTCACCAACACCCACCAGACAAGGGAAGCAGGATGGAGGAAACACAACATGTGTCAACACAACTAACACCGAGATCAACAATGTGAATCAAAACAGGATAAAGTTCCCCACCATGCACATTTAAAGAGAATTGAAACCAAAACCACAAATCACATTTTGCATGTGTTCACTTTGTCTCCAGCAGAGGAAGAGATTTTCCTCACACAGCTACAACAAAAATAGTTTTTATCAGAACCCCTGGTACTAAGCATGCAGAGGAGGCAGCCTGGGTTACCGTATCACCTTCCTGCAATTAATCCACAATAACTGATACAGTACCTAACGAGGGCCATACACCTCAGTGCCCTGCACCTACTGCCACAACTCCTGAGCCTCTGCCAGGCATCGCTGCTGCTGCTACACATAAATCCCTTGTTAAGGCAACAGCTCAAAGTACATTAATTCTGCCAACAGGACAGTGCCAGCAAGTGCCTCCTCCTCTCTCCCTGTTGCCTCTTCAAGCCTGTTTCAATAGCACAGCTGAGTTTTAACCACCCACTCACAAGGACTTTCCCACTCTTTCCCATTTCCAGCCCTGTGCAGCACCACACTGCCTTTCCTGCTAATTTTGCCACATATCCAACACTGCTTAGAGTTAAGTCAGCCAAACAAGCCAAACCAGCAGAAAAACCAATCCAACGCGAACAGTTTCCTGCAAACTGTATCACCTCTTCAGTAAGAATCCACTGAGTGCTAGAACTGAAGACAAAAACAGGCAGAACTCTGCAGCCTCCTCTGCAGGGCACAGGGTCTGCTCAGCTGGACTCTTGAACAGTACAGGGCTGCTGCCCTCTGCGTTGGCACCACTGCCCAGGTCCAGGCACCAACTTATCTCGAACACAAAGTGATGTGCTGTGCACTCTACAGCCTCTGAAACAGCTGCACCAGCACAACTGAGGGGGAGGCACAAACTGCTTGACTGGGCACTGGTGCCAAAAGAAAAGTTCAGCTCTGTGACTACAACCAAGTTCAGCTGGAAAATTTCTCTAGAGTCTCAAAACTCACAAGCACAGTTAAGAAGCGTGTTCATGTGGACACTGACTTAGTGATATGTGATAACACTGCAAAGATGGGGAGACAACTGGGCTGTAACTGGATCTAACTGCGTATTGCCAAAGATTTGTCTCGATCTGAAAGTTCAAATTTAGGCTGGGCTAGCCAACACATTTGTTAACCTTCACTTAAGAACAAGGTTTCCTGCCCTTACAAACGGAGGTTAACACTAGTTTTAGTTTTGTCGGTATCACAGGCCTAGGAAGACCCCGAGCTTGGCATAGTCCCTGTCTGCACTAGAAGGAACACAAACGTACCTACTGAACGTACTGTACCAGCTAAGAACTGTGGCTATTAAAAGAGTAGATTAATTTTGATTTCAAAATCACTAGCTAAGTTCCCACACTATAAAACACCTACACTTCAGTAGCTCAGTTCCACGCAACAAGCACCTTCCTGTGTTCAAAGGGCTCAAGTCTTACCCACTTACCTAAGCATCTTTAACATCATTCACAACACTTGTTACCACTGCCAACAAAACAAGCATTTTTTTTTATTTTAAACTGCATTTTCCTGGGACAGGAAATGCCATTGTCATGTGTAGGCTGGCCAGTCAAGCCTAGTGGTATAGGTAGAGAGTTGAGAGGAAAGAAGAGAGCAATCTCAGAGGTAAGGCAAGCCCACCCTTACCATCCTGAAAAGAACAAACACAGAAGGGAACAAGTTATTACTTCTCCTCACCTCATATTCTCAAACTTGTCTAAACCCATCTAGCCAATCCAACTGCTTTTCTACAAGGCAGCACATCATATGCTGAAACCACAAAAGGTATAATACACATCTTTCCCTTGGATGAAGAAAGAACAGGGTAAATACAACTCTACAAAAACTATGTCTTAACACTCCCCCACAACCAACAGTTTACTCTCAATAGATCATATTTAATGTCCTGAATCTGTGGAGCCATGAAATCTTCCCTTACAGTGTATAAACACCAGGTAGAAAAGTCCAGGATTAGAAGATGAACTGAAAGAGAGATAAGACAGCAGCATGCCCCTCTTCAAAGCTCACAAAAGCTTAACCTAGTCCTAATGCAAAATAAGTCAACAACAGATTACACTAAAGAACAGCTTAGTTTGATATTTGATTAATGAAACAGTGATATGTCTGTAACTCAAAGTACTTAGACCAAGACTCTAAGAATAATATTCAGTCTTTCACAAGCCAACCTCTCCAAAAGCACCAGACTGCATTTCAAGGATCTTCTCAAACAAGCAGGAGTCCTCACAGCATCTGAAGGTTCCACAAGTATTTAATCACATTTGCTATCTAAATGTTCACACAGTAGACAGCACGTTCGTTTTTCTATTGAAAAAATAAGCTTGAGAGCAGAACTTGCATTTCTTAACGATTCTACCACCAGTATTTTACTTTGAAAGGTTTTTTGCCTTTTAAATCTCAGAGAACAACACATGATGTTCATTTCTACAGTACTATCAGCTCCAGGAGACACTCCAGTTGTGTCCTAACCCCCAAAAGAATTACTTACTGCACTTTTCAAAACAATTTCTGTACTAACAAGTCTGACATATCTACCACTTTGAAAGATGTCTTTTAAAAATTTTGTACTGCATTCCCTTCCTATCCTCATGACAAGCTTAAGACTTTGTTGCTTGAAAGATAAGCAAGAACCGCCTTCAGGGCAGTTTTAAGGCCATGTTTGTAATTACTCTGCTGGCATGAACAGAAACAGTTCCTTAGTATTAGTTTGGGATTACAAAGTATTTAAGAAATTTAATTCTCTCAAAAAAAGCAAGATGACTTCTTGCTTTTAGGAAGTGATTTTGATTAAATCAAGAACCTTAACCTCATTTCCTACAGCAGTCATTTTCACTACTTTTCTATGTTTAAGCACTGTATGAAAGGGGGCAAAGCTTGTCTCCATGCCAAGGACTTCACCTACTTGGAGTGACTGTTCCCCCCCTGAAATCAGTACTGTGATGATTTCCACATTAGTGGAAGGATTGACAGTTTACACTTTTTATTTCTCCGTTGTTTACAGTTCCCCAAGCTGATCACACCACACAGACCAAGGTAAATGAACAGGCACAAGGGAAAGCAGAAGAGGGGAATGAAACAGCAGCGTAAGTTTGCAGGCAGTGCTATCGCAGAACGGGGCTCAGAGAGACAGTTAAAATAACTGCACTTACTCTTCCACTCAGCAGTACCACCCTGGCTGAGAAGATAAGAGGTGAGAACAACTTTCCCAAGTATGCTCAACATACAAAAGGCAGTCCTAACAAGTCAGGAAAAGCAGCTGACACATTTTCCAACCAGTTTCTGTAAATTTCAATCCAAGTGAAAAAAAAAGCCACCCTGTTATCCTGAAACCATTATACAACTCATTGCTCAAAAGACACTCCAAACATGTTACTGAGACTGGTAAGAACTTGTAAATTCAGCATGTTTATCCCTATGGTGAATGTGGGAAAATAAACGTATTATAATTTGACACTAACTGGAACCTGACTCTGATCTCACTGGAGCAACAACTGCATGAGAGCAAATTAAGTTCCACTCTCAAGTATCAATTCACTGGAAATTACATCCTACACTCCATGTCTGTAGCCTCTACAACATCCTATTAGTTCAAATCTCCAGTGTTTTGGCCTCTACTCCAGTCTTTTAAGAGAAACCCACCATGACTTGCAGTAGCATAAAAACCCCCACCTGGCCATGGGAAAATTACCCATTTACAGGCCTGAAAGTGCACTCATCATTTGCTCATCATCTGCACTAAAAATAAAGCTGGAAATACATTTGGCAATAAAAAAAAAATACTACATGAGACATCTCCTCTCCTAGTAAAGTGTATCAGAATATCCTTCATACACAGGGTGCAAATAGAGGCCCAATAACCAAATTGTAAACAAATTCCTGTCCCAAAAGGCACTCTGTGCAGTCCTACACTTTTGACAGTTCTATTACCTATTCCCCCCTGACAGAGAGGGGCAGGGCCATTCTTTTAAAGAAAGCTGGTCTTTCATAAATCATTTCTGCAGAGGCCCAAATGGACTTCTCTTTCACTTTAACTGTGATTTTCCCTTAGTTCTGCTCATGGGTTCATCCAGTGGGCATCACACAGGAATTCCAATATCCAGCTTACCTGCATTCACTCACAGTAACTTGCTGGTCTGCCTGGGATGCCACGTGGCTCAGCAACGCCTTCTTTGGTGTCACACAGTCTGCTTTTGGTTTTCCCATGCTCAGAGATAAGCCAGCTACTAACCATTATAAAATGAGCACGGTCTTTTTTTTTTTTTTGTCTGTTTTTAGTGAACAGAAGATACACACTTTGCTTCACAGATCACACTGAGCACAAAGATCTATTATCACACTAGAACGAGATATAAACTAGTCTTGTTATTTCATAGAGTAATGACCCCATGGAGCAGCTGGAATTCTCAGTGACACATTCCAGACAAACTAAATAGATAACTTTGGGATGTAATTAACATGCTTACATATTCTATGAAGACAGTTGGCTAAGTGATTTACCAGCTCTGGCACTGCATTGGTTACGTACACTCCCTCCCAGATACCAAGGGGGACAGTAAAGCTCAGTGCTTTGCTGCAGAGGGAGAACTCCAGGTAAACACCAACAGGTAGTTCCTTGCCTGGGACTACCCCATATCCCAGAACATCTTCCCAAAACTCATTTGTACACCTGAGAACTGTGAGTGTTCCCTTCAAGTCTTAGGAGATACATCCAGTCAAATTACAATTAGCAGTGGAGGAGGAAAGACATATTTAAACTTCTCAGATTTCATTCCAGGTTTCTTAAGTGGGCAGTGGTTCAAATTGAGAGTTTAAATACCTTCCTCCAACCCCTGGAGTTGGAGGAAGGAACTTCAAATGCTTCTCCAACTTTTGTGTTCAACAAGTTTCAGAAAGCTTGGCAAGCACATAAAATCTTGGTCTCCTGGAAATGAACACTACACTAAATATATTATTTCAGAAACAAAAACAAGCTAAAGGTCAGGCAAGTTAGCTGCCAATGCTCTCAGAACATCAGTTGCTATTACGTATTAATTTGCTGTCAGAAATGCCTTGATTATAAACCTTGTCCAAACAGATGTCACTTATTTCTTATCAGTCATTTCTCTGCACCTGACTGAAATAGCAGGTATCAATCTGAGCGATGTTTTCACATATTCAAACTTGCTCATTTGCTTGTTCTGGTCTTTCAGACACAAATCCCAAGACCACAAATGTATTCATGTAAATCAACTCCCTACACAGCACTGTGACCTCAAAATCAGCTGCAGGATGAGACAGTATTCTTCATATCAAGAATAAGCTTCCAAGAACAAGGAAAGCTACTTCTATCTTTTCTCTAGGACACCTTCAAAAGTTCAGGTTGCTGAAAATGTTTCAAAAAAGAAACCCAGTAATTGTCCAGCAGGAGTAAAGTCTTGAGAAACACCATACAATGGTTGTACCATATGTAAGTATTTCTGAAAATTTTCAGTTGTTTAGAAGTGACAAATACAGCACACCTGCCTATGCAGAAGCTTGGAAAATATTTTATGCCTTGTTCACCTTAGATAGTTGAGGTTAAAGACAAAACCTAAAATGCTAATAACTGGTATAGGAAGCTAAAAAAGCCCAATGCAGCATTTAGCCAAGAGTTGGAAAAATGCACAAAAAACTGGCAGCTCCCTGATCACATTGTAGGCACAGCATGCAACAGTTAAAAAACAAAACAAAACACAGCAACAATTCAGCCTGATTTTAAAGTTTAAAACTTTCCACTCAAAGATTCCCATGAATATCAAAAATCATCCCAGGGATGGGGCCTTTTCGTAACTGCAGTGCAAGAACAAAAGCAACTTCAAACCCAACTTAGGTAAGGTGATGTGTAAGTGAAAGGTCTGGCAGTTTTCCTTATGAATGTCCTTGCAATAGAAACTTCCATAGAGTTGTGATAAGATGTGAAACAGTGTACTAACAACAGCACAAAGTTAAAACTAGGGTGGAGACCAACACCACCGCAGCTCACTGCCAAAACAAGGACACGGAATTTAATTTATCTGCATTTCCATCTGCTTATTATACCTGGTTTTGAAGTCAGGCAAAGCTCAAAAGTTGGAGAGGATGTGACATGGCCATCAGGAGGTAAGTGCCCTTCTATCACACAGGAGGAAAATCCCCGGCCCCTCTTCCCTCCCACACACCTCCAAGCCAGCAGGAAGTATTGTCTCTAGTATTATTAGTCAGCAATAGGACAAGGGGGCACGGGCTCAAGCTCTGCCAGGGGAAATTGAAGTTGGAGAGCAGAGAAAAGGTCTTTCCAGAGAGAGTGCTCAGACCTTGGAATGGGCTGCCCAGAGAGGGGGTGGATTCACCATCCCTGGAGGTTTTTAAACTGAGATTGGACGTGGCACTGA
>JAOXXN010000446.1:7740797-7761024 GCA_026770055.1 Myrmophylax atrothorax | reverse complement strand
GACACACGGATAGTGACAGACAGACACAGACGGACACATAGACACTAAGGGACACACAGATAGGGACAGACAGACACAGACGGACACACGGACACTAAGGGACACACAGATAGGGACAGACAGACACAGACGGACACACAGACACTAAGAGACACACGGATAGGGACAGACAGACACTAAGGGACACACGGACACAGCCACAGCCCGGCCCAGCTGCCCGCCCGCGCCCCGGGCTGAGGGCAGGGCTGTGGTTGGTCCCTCCCTCACGGCCCCGCTCCGGCGCACGGGACGCCTCGGGGCCCACACGAAGCAACCCCTCGGGGGTCGAGCTCTGCGCCACACCCGGCACGGCTCGCTCCGGACAGCCCGGCAGTCACGGGTGTGCCGCTGCCCGCCCTGCGCGGCCCTCGCTCCCCTTGGCCCTTGTCCCCTTGGCCGTGGGGCAGCCGGACAGCGGCCCGAGCGCCCGCAGCAGCACCAGCCCCTCCTCGCTGTGGCACCGCTGCTGGGCTGGGGACACGCAGGGGACAGCTCTGCATCAGAACAAGACACAAGTTCCCAAGGGACCAAACATTCCTGCCGCTGCTGGGTTTTGCAATTCTTGTTTCTCTAAACCCGAGCTGACCTTGCTGCTTCCCTTTCAGAGGCCAAATGTTAAAGCTTGCTGCCTTCACTGCACAAAGGGTTTTAGTCTGTGAGGTTTCCTATTGCTAAAGGTCGTGTAAACCTTCACAGTCAAATTGTTCAGGGTGATCTTCCCTCTTGTTACAACAACACATTGTGTGATAAGTCACCATGTGAAGTGGGCAATAGCTTTGCAGAAACCCACCTCACCGTGGGAATGCTCTCTGTAGAAACCATTTTTGTCAAAGTCTTTGAGCTGTGCTAACTTACTTCATCCTGGACATCAGCTTTTGTGTGACAGAAATCTAAAAAAGCAAACAGAGTTTGGTTCTGCCTAAACAGAGATGGAGGAAAGCTCACAAGAGATCTTCAAAGTAAAAGCCAACCATCATGACACCTGGAACTGCTTTCCAAACCTCGATTTCCACCTTTTGCTACTGAAGTAGCACATAAGGGTTCTCCTAACATTCGAGTCCATTACACTTGCTGCTGTGCTTACACTGGGCAGTTCTTGTGTCAGAAAGTTTAATACCTAAAACATATTAAAAAGACATTAAGATGTCTAAAAGATGCTTTAATGGCAGCAAGTGAGAACTGCAGAAGGATACAATGATCAAATTATTATCATACATTCAATTCTGGTTTGATGCTTGGATTAATGAAATATGCAATTCTGTAAAAGAACTTCATTATTCTAGATTTACATCAGCATAAATGGAAGCAGGATTCAGCCCCTTTGTATAAAAGTGTTGGTATGAACACTAGAAAAATAATTGCCATTGGTCTTTTGCAGTTTGATACCCTCTACTTATCTGGTGAAAATGAGTGTGCCATTGCCTGTCCTTCTAACCTCATCCCAAGTCAAGGAAAACCTTTCTTTCCATCAGAAAGGAGGCAGAACACACTCTGCATGCAGAGAGATACAGGCAATCAGCAAAGTAAAACACACTGAAAGCTAGAAACACTGTTAGCTGACAGATTTAAGCTTCAGCAGCTCAATATAAAAACTAAAGAAAAATGTGGAGAAAAAACCCACAACATTGAAGAAGTTTCCTAGTTCTGTTGTTAGTAAACAGCCTTGTTTCTGATCAAGTCTGGAACAGTTTAGCAAAGAAGACTTTGAAATAGAGCGTGTTCAGACAGATAGATTTCTGCTTCATGCAACAGGATTTGCTGCTCTTGTAATGTGAGAGCAGAAGTCAAGAACTTGGAGGTCAGAAAGCTCAACCTTAATTCAGTCCTCTTATGTTTGGAGGAAGGAAGCAGATATTTTCTGAGCTGAAGATTTTGCTAGCAACATGTCATCTCCTGGTTGCAAAGGTGCCCATCTCCACCACATTCCCCACTACATGATGACACTTTCCTCTGAGCCAGCAAGACATAGGACTGAAAGTGCTTCAGCAGTGGATTTGGCCTGAAAGGAGCTTGGGAACAAGTGTGCAAACCACAGGCAGGTTGTGGTGGGAAGGGACAGCCAGAGCAGAAGGACATGTCTAACCCACAAGTGCAGGTTGGGTCACTGGTCCCCTAGGTAAAGGTAAAGTTTTGTACTATAGACAGCATCTTTTCCTGGGCTTGGCCATGCTGTTTTAAAAACCCTGTCCCAATCTTGTCCCAAACCCACTTTGGGCCAGTCAACACAACCAGTGTCTCCCTGTGCCCAGTGCAGAGGCTGCTCAGCCACTCTGCTTGGAGAGCTGTCCCCTCCTGCCGCTGGAGGGGAAACAGAGCCACCACAATGTCTCCTGGCCTTCAGACATCATAGCGTGGCAGGGGACTGGCCAGTTCCTGACCCATGCAGGCAGAGGCACCCCACCAGACACTAGAAAAGGCCAGATGAGACTCAAGTGCTTTATGCTTTTCCATATAAAATACTTCTCTATCCCTATCAGCTAACCTGTGCAATGCAGTTGGTTTTGTTTAAGGTCACCCGTATGATGACAAATCCTTAGGCCAAACACCCACCTGAAGCATGCTGAGCACCGCTCCTGGGCTTGGGAACAGACCCATGTCTCATCTTAAAGTGCTGAGGGTCCTGGGATGAGCTGGAGACATCTCCATTGGTAGTTCTGCACTTATCAACCTCTTTCTTCATCTGCTTCAGGCTGGAGAGTCCAAACAAAGTGATTCTCAGTCTTCCTTCCAGACTACACAGGGCTGCAGGCAGTCAGGAGCTGAGGACAGACAACTGTGAGAAAAATGTGGGTCTTCTGGCAGCTCCAACTGTCCACAGCAATAAAGCACCTCCAACTCTCCGGCTGCAGTCACTGGAGCCACCCAGGGCTTCCCAAGAAATAAGACTGGGGAGGCAAGGAGGTCAGCTCTGCAGTGATGAACCCTCCCACCAGACAGCACCAAGGGAGCCGTGTCACTCAGACAAGTCTGAGATGTCCTAACAGCCTCCCACTGGGAAATGCATCTGGATCTCACACTTGCTCCCAGAGGCAAACATGTGTCCTCCCAGTCTTGCTTTTCTCTGAACAACACTCAGGCTGTGACACTACAGCCCTACTACTCATGGACTTCGTCTACTCACAGCTTCCCACCTCTTTCAGCTGGAGCGCTCCTCCCCTCTGCACGGTGCCAGCAGGTGTTGGAGATTGTGCTGCTCTCTGAGCCCCTGCCCGCTCTGCAGCTGGATCCTCCCGCTGGCTCCTGCTTTCCATCACCCAACCCTGTGCCCTGCCTACATGCAGAAACACACTGCTCAGTCCTGCCCAGGCAGGTTGGTGTTTGCCTCACCACCTCTGCGAAGATGTCAGCCCTGTAAACACAGGACGCCTTCATTTGTCACACTGGTGATCCAAACGTTGCTGTGTGTCACTAGAGAGTGCTCAGCACAACCCCAAGCTTGTATGTACCTGTGTGTTTGCATAACCTGGGGCTCACCCAGGCAAAACCAAGGTGAGACATGGAATGGGTTCAAGCCTGGTTCTTCTGCAGCTCACTCCAAGAAAGCAGAGAGGTGTTTGAGAGCAGAAAACAAGTTGGGAAGGAGAGGAAAAAAACCAATTTACCAAATCTCCTGATCGTGAAGCTGTCCCACAAGCTAAGAGGAGATGCCTTTTTAGCTGGCTGCATGACACATGCTCGAGAGAGAGAGAGAGAGAGAGAGGAACCCCTCCCATTCCACTGATTTATAGCAAGCCGAGTGGGAAACACTTCTAATTCTTCCCTGCTGATGACTCAGGAGCTTCTCCTCTGGAGGGGAAGGCTGAAATAATATTGAATTTTAGCTGTGAGAGCAGCTGAGAGCAAGTTGCTAGGCACCAGCTGCAAGAATTGCCCGCAGGTGCTCTCGCATGAGGGGTTGGGCAGGTTCATTGGGCTCTCCCGGAGCAGTCGCAGTGCCAAATACCTTTGAAACGGGCATAATCTGTTCTCAGCCTGAAGGAGGTATTGCACAATCTTCGCAGGATTAAGGATTTAAATCAAGGGACTGTGTCACAGCCGGGGAAAGGGCACTGGGCAGGCTCGGGAGCCACACTTGCCTGCATAGTACGGTTTAGGGGGGCTCTCTGGGGTGATGGTAGCAGCCTGCTCCTGGAAGTGGCAGTTGTGAAGGTGCAAATGGGAGCACGTGCAAATGCCTCCCCCACCCTGCCCTGTCTTCATCTTAACAGGGTGATTGAAATTATCAAAGGTTTAAATGGCTGAATGGTTTTCTTTGGCTCCTGGAAATGAAGCTCTATAGCCAGCTGAAGCTTTCATGTGCAAGCATTTGCTCAAGCGGGCTCCAGTCAATTCAGTCTGTATACACACAGTGCGATTTCCATCTCTGTGTTATGCAAGAGCACAAGATGAGGCTGCTTCTAAAGGTTGGGCTTGATACTGGCTCTTGTGAAGTCTGCAGAGCTGCTTGGAGTGCCAATATACCTGCAAACCCCAGGACTTGCCCCACTGCAGAGGTGGCTTTGTCTACGTTTCTTCCAGCCTCACCTGGAGGACAGGTCTTACCTACCTACCTACCTACCTACCTACTGTCTGCTCCGTCTCTCTAAAAATGAGAAGCACCACTTGGGTCTGGGTCCTTTGGATGGCATTTCCCAATGGCCCCTTAGGCCACCAAGGCCACCACACAAAAGGAGCTTTCCCATATCCCCAGATTCCAGCTTCCAGACTTCGAGTCCTAGGAAAAGAGGAACTGCTTTCGCTGCCACTGTGATGTCCATCAAATGTCTTGCAGAGATAATCACACCAGCTCCTGAGGTCCTTCAGCCTCCCTCCAAGGCACAGAGCTGTGTCTGTTTCTCTGTTACAAATGGCAAGGCTCAAGGAAGGAGGAGTCCCCAGCAGTGCCCATCCAGTCAGTGACAGTGTTTCAGCCCCGTACTACTAGTGCTTTTTCTGCATGGTGCAGGATGCAAAAATCAGGTTACCAGAGACAATTTGGGATGAAAAGTACTCCAGCATCACAGAGACCTCAATGACAGTTCAGAGCCTCACTAGGAAAAATGCTATGTAGACATTTCATTCTTTAATGTAATACAGTAAGACCAATTTAGCTTAGTGTGCTGCAGGTATTTGCTAGGAAAACTCTCCTATCAGTACTGGCTGTAGGTTTTAGAAGAGGATGTTTGTCCTTGCAGCATAATTGATCTTTTATATTGCAGGCCAGCTCCTCCCATATGGGGCAAAGCATCACTATGTGATACTGGTTTGAGGGAGGCAGTGCAGCTTTACACCTGGAGAGGGCATTGGGCATGGAGCCCTGTGTGGACAGACCTGGCTCCTGGTTGCATGTGGGGTTGAGTGTGATTGCCCTGGCATACAAAGGGTGCTAATTACACAGCAGAGTTTATTTGCATCCTTTGCAGCTACATGACTGGCTTGCTGGGTGAGATTTACAGGTCCTCACGAGGAAGTAGGTGGTTTATTCCCAGGGTATCACATGCTTTCTCCCTGTGCAAGTCCAGACTAGCTGCATATAGATGAGTTGTGCTTAAAAGAGGGATTCTGCTGTGAATTCCCACATCAGAAAACGACTTGCAGCTCTCGTTGTCCTTTTCTGGAGGGCAAACACCTCCAATACAGAGTCACACGCACACCTTTGGGTGAGGTTGCATTAGCCCATTGCTCTATCAGGATAGCAGGGTTTGGATGTAATTTAGCCACAACTCTCCATGCCCAGTTCAGGAGAAGTTTTGGACTAGCACAGGCTGCCTCACCAATGACTCGGGCACCTCAAAGACCTGGTAGCTGCCAACAGGAGCTGTGTGAGCTCCAGTGACAGCAGCACCCAGAAAATAGGAAACGTAAGTGAGGTGGGGACCTGAGCTTCTCCCAACAGCACTGTGGGTTTATGGGAGGATACCTGGGCTAGCACATCCTTCAGGACTGGGATTACTACTATGCTCCAAACCAGGCCTGGATCTGAGCTGTGATTCTTAACACACCAATGAAACTGTCTGTACCCAGCCCAGGGTAGTGAAGCAAAGACTGGGTCTGAGTCTAGACATGAAGGGCAAGACCAGTTCTATGATCTGTGTTTGTAAATTCAGTCTGGCCTCTAGGCCAAGCTAAAGACACAGAGTAGAATGTACCATTTAATCTGGCTGGAATAATGTGTGAACTTAATTAGATTTAATCTATTCTCAATAAAATCTGCGAAATGTTGTGGAAAAGTTGTATTTAATCTAATACATTCTCCAGGCCTTTTTGTATGCACCTGAGCAGGGAACTTGCAGCATAGCTGTGGGCAAGCACAATGAAATGAGAAGCCAAGTTTTAGCAGCACCCAGAGGATGGGGCTGAGATCAACATCCCATCATCTCTGGATATGTGTCAGTCTGGTTCAGAGGCTCTCTTGCCCCAAAACCTCTCTGTGTGACAGAGGAGAGAAGGAGAAATGCAGAGGAACGTGGGGAAGGCATGGTCATGGGGGCTGGTACCTGCTGGCCCCAGCCCTGCTAACAGGCTTGCTCCAGAGGTAGCAGGGATTGTGTTGATGGGCCGCCATGTTTGTCTCAGTGCCCTCAGGAACAGCAGAGGGCTGTGCTGCTCAGCTGGCTCCAGGGAAGTTCAGCAACTGAACATGTCCCTGTGCTGAGCTGAGAAATGCACTCCCATGGGCCAGGCAAGTATATTGGAGTAAAGGCAGTCACTTCAATGTCACTGAGGTGAAGTGGACGTATCCTTTGGAAAAAGACATGGTGCCAGGTTGCTGCTGGGACTGCTCATTGAGAATGTCTGGGTCCTCCAGGAAGACTGTACAATGGATTCACGTGCTGTCCTGTACATTCACTCCATGTCAGCTTGCTCTGTGCACTCAGTGAGCCACAAAAAGCACAGTTACTGCACTTGCTATGATCGCATTTAGGTAGTTTGACAAAAGAAGGCTCCAGGAGCTCATCACATGAAAAAACATAAAATGGTTGGGAAGTATTAATGATGGGGGTATCTCCTGTTTTGTTCATCTCAAGTAATGTTAACTTGCAAAAAAGAGAAATAATGAGAGAAGGAGATGGGGACGGCAAGCCTGGCTGTTGCAGAAGGCTCGAGGGTTAGCGGCCCAAACCAGTGGCAAATTCATTTGAGATCCAGGGATGAAGATACAATCATTTGACCTCAGATTAAACAGTGATGAGCACAACAAAGGCTGGCTTAAAACATTTGGAAAGGTGTTAAGGAAAATCAAGTAGGATTAAATAACAAAATAGCTGCATTAAAGTAGAATGCCTCCCTGGATCGCAGGGAGCACCGAAGGGCCACCAAAGAGCCTGTTGGCAGGGACAGGCAAGCATGCTCTGTGCCATGGCCCTGCACCCCCTGGGGGTTGAGTCACTGACTGTGTGGGAAGAGCAGGGCAGTTTGTTGTCTGGGGCAGGTGAGATGTGTGTGTGTGCGAGGGATTTGGCAGAGCCACTTTCCCACCATAGCCCCACCAGTCCCATTCAGGGCTCTCTGGGCATGGCACAAGGGCTGCTTGGGGTCCCCGTTGTCCCAAAGCAGCCTCAGGGGCATCATGGATGGAGCAGAAGGCACTTTTTGAGCAGCGTCTGGTAAGGAGAGGAGCACCAGGGCTGCCATGGGCTGTCATGACAGCTAAGAAACATTTGGCAGGTGCACAAGACACTTCACATCATCCCAGCTCCCCCGTGCTCCCCCGCCACTTGGCCTCTGCCTGCTGGGCCAGTTCTTGGCTCAGCCCTGCTTCTTGTGGTACCCTGACCTCTGTCCAGGGAGATGCAGAGCAAAACTGAGAACCCAAAAGCATCTTTTCTCCACTGCCACTATGCTGATGCCCTGCTCTGCCAGCACAGCATTGAGGGGGGCAAAACACAAAACTCAAGCTTCCTCAGTGCTGTCGAGTCATCCCCCAGTATTTCTATTCTGGAGCTGAAAACAAAAGGAAATTGCCCTGCCTCACACTAGTTTGTTGCTCTTACTGAGCTGCTCTCCCTCACCCTCAGGGGAGCACAGCCGCCTGCCAAAACCCCTTATTAGGAAGAAATTATCTAGCAGAAGTAGGCTAGCTAGCTGTGAATGCATGCTCAAGGACAGGAACCCCGGGGCAGCGAGGCTCAGGCTCAGAGTGCAGTGTGGCTGCTTCTCAGCTTTGCTTTTTGAGCTCTCCCTGCCGGTCTGGTTTCTTTTCCTGGGCTTGGCCTGTATTTTCTAGGACAAATCATCCAGCTCCCTCAAGTCATTGCTTACTTGCAGCCAACATAGATCATCACTAACCATTCCAACAGGTTCCCTGATGTCCTTGAGGTTCCCATTTTGGCTACTTTGTTTTGCAGCACCTTTGAAATCATTAATACAGTGCTGTTAAATGGGTGTCAGTCCCAGACAGGCAGCACAACCCAAAATCCGTGCCCAGGGACTCTGGCACTGGCCCAACCCCTACATGCTGGTAGGCACTGCATGTGGGTCCGTGGTTCTGCCCCAAGGTTTGATTCACTGCAGGTTTATGAAATGCAGAGAGCAGTCACGAGCTGGGGGACACAGAGCTGCACTGGGTGGATGTTGAGTCTCCACCTTGCCCAGACCTGGTGGAGAAGCAGCAGTCCTGTGACAGGCACAGTCCCCTGCTCATGCACTTCCAGCCACAACATCCTGCAGATAAACACCAGCCTTTTCTCACAGTGGCCAAAGCCACCCGCACACTGTGACCGTCAGGCCACTGGCTTTACAAAAAGGTTGTGCCCTTGAGAGACTAATGCCTCTGTCACCAAAAAGTACCTTGCAATGAGGGATTCCAAGGCTGGGAAGGGTCTGAGCATAGGACTGCCCAAAAGCATATTACTGCTTTTCCTTTTTCTTCTTGTTCGGTGTACAGTGATCCCACAAAGCACAGCCTGTTTTTCAGGCAGCCCCACCACCAGCTGCAGTGCCTGGCAGGCGCAGTGACCCCAAGTGATTATTTAGCAGCAGATTGTATAACAGAGTTGGGCAGACATTACATTTCTGTCTCTGACCTCAGCCCTGGGAAATCTCCCACCCATAAATCTTCCAGTCTAATCTTTCAGACCTCAAAAGAGCAGCCTTGGGCATCTGACACCATCCTTCAGAGAGGAGTGACTGGTTGGGACCAAGTAGCTCTGGGCAGGAAAGGGCTGCCCAGCAATCTTAGTCCCACAGAAAGGAGGAGGGAGCCTAATGCCCCACAAGGGCTCACATTTGGAGCCCAGACCCTGCTGAAATGCCCAGAACAACCCTGCAAACTCCCCCTGCTCCCTGGTATCTGTCTAAATGAAGCACAGCATTCACTTGTCCATGTCAGAGTGAGCTTGCAGCAAGGTGAAGATGGATGAACTGGCCCTGGGCAGGGCAAGCCAGCTCCAACAGCTCCCCTGGGTTCCAGTCCCACTACTTCTGGAATCTTTGAGCAGCTGAACCCCATGGATCTACTCCAGAAGGGGTGGGCAGTGCCCAGAAGGCAATGGAGAGGTGCCTGCTGCTCTGGAGAGCCCCACATAGTCCAGGACTCAGGACACACCAACCTTTGCTGGTGATGTCCCCTAGACTGTTGCTCCCAGGAAGACACTCCTTCATGTGGCTGAGGAGATGGTTCAGGGCAGTGGCCTGTAGCCCTCAATGGTCAGAAGGATGCTGTGGTGTTGCAAAGTGACAGGCATGGGCAGGCCTTGCTTATTACTGCTGGGCACTTGCCAGCTGGCTCAGACCCATCTCATTCAGAAATCCATCAAAACCAGGTTGTCCTGAAGCCTCATTTGAGCAGACACAAGGAGCTTGTTTCTGAGCTTGTCTTCAGCATGTCCTGGCTGTAAACATTCCCTTTCAGCAGAACTTGGTGGGTATGAACAACCCCTCCAGGATGAGCATGGATCTGCTGGAAGCTGGACAGGACCATCAGGGCCACCAGGCTGAAGTCAGGAACATTGCCTACAGGGAGAGGTGGAGACAGCTGGCTTGGTTAGTTGTAAAGGAGAGGCAAGTGACGTAATTCAGCAGAAGTCTACAGTGACTTGGAGGGCAGCTATAGTGAGGATGGAGCCAGAATCTTTCCAGTTGTTAAACAATCAAAGAGTCTGGCCGTCTCAGACAGGGTGTTGGGAAAAACTGCTTCCCTGGAAAGGTGGTGCAGCCCTTGCACATGTACCCAGAGAGGAGGGGTTTCTATCCTTTCAAGTTTTTCAGCCTTAGCTGCTCTGACCCAGCTTTGACAACCTTCCTGCTCCAAAGGTTGGCTGAATCTGAGACCTCCATAGGCCTTTTCTCACCAGGACTTCCATTGGGTGGTAAATCTACACCAAACTGAGCTGAAATCAGCCTCCTGCTTTGAGCCACACATTCCAACTTACAAAATCACTGCTCTTTTACAACTCACAAAGATGTACCTGCTTGGAGACGCAGCAGTCCACACAGGATTTCACAGCAGCCTTAGAAGCACACAGTTTACCAACAGCCACAGCACAAATAGGTCCAAAGGGCAAGATCAGAAAATCCAATACTTAAAATCTGTGACTCTTTCCACAGCTGGGGAGCCAGGGAGCCACTGCTGCACTGTAAGTCCGTACTAGTCCCCATTAACCAGGGGGCTAAAGAAGTGTGATGCTCTCTGAAGAACAGGGTGCTGTGTTAGTGAACCGGAGGTCTGTGTGGGCCAGCACTGGGAGATGAAGTACAGCAAGACACAGGGATGTTCCTGCAGTGCCCAGTGAGCAGTGCAGAGGGTTGCTGAGTCCATAAGCTGCCACCATACCTGACCCCACTGCAGCCTCCAGCAGCAACCAGCTGTCATATCTCACCTGAAACCATGTCTTATCAATTTCTTTGGCAGGGAAGAAAAGAATAAATGTATTTTTAATAGGTTACATAAACAGTTAGCTTCAAAGCTGCCGTATAAACAGGTGATACAAGATGTCTGTGCTTTCACTGAGAGGTGAGCCAGGCCTTTAATGCAGAAAACATTTTTCCTTTTTCAAAGGCAAAATGCCCTGGAGACCAACCTCATCTGGAGGCACCAGCTTCCACTTGCTAGGAGTATTTTGATTTTGCAAAGCTAGTCTACTTCATTTACAGGCAATGGGGAATTGGATTAGAGCTGGTCCTTGGATCTTAAAAGCCTCCTGTGCATGCCTGGTGCTTTGCAGCACAAAGGCTTGGGCTGTACCCTGGTGTACTGCTGGGGGCTGCTCAGCCTTCCTGGGCTGGTCTCTGGATTGGATCAGCTTCTGAAAGAGCCACACTAAGCAAGGTCACAGTTTGAATACAGTAACGTTACAGGAATGCACTTGCTGTGGCTGAAGCTGCCATGGCTATGCCTGGGCTCTCCATAGGCAAGTGAGCCAGAGCCACAGTACCCAGTGCTGGCTGCTGGCAGGGACACCCCTGCCTGGCCCTCACCCCCTCTTGTGTGATGCAAGAGGTGCCTTTGCTCTTTGCCTCAGTAGCAAACCCGAGCTGGCAGCAAACCTGCTGGGGAGGCAGCTCAGGGCAACGCTGCAGCGCAGGAGTGCAGGGTGAGGGGCCAGAGCTCGCTCACTGTGCATATGGCAGGGTGGTTACCAGCTCTGGGCAAAGGGTCTGCCCAAGGAGCGTGTCCGGGTGCAAGTGCTCCCTTATCACACATTCACGTGGCTGTGTTTACCAGGCTGCTCCTCCAGCTGTCTGTGAGCTGGAGTTTCTACCCTGCTCAAAGGGCAGGAGCTCACAGTTGCTTTTTGCCATCTGATCTCACTGATCCAGCAGCGCTGCAACACTGAAGGACAACCTGCCACACACTGCATGGGAAGGGTGTTCTCCAGGTCACAAGTATCTCAGGTGTCCTGGCATGGAACAGGCTGAGACCCCGGGCCTCACCCAGGCCAGCAGGACATGGTATTCACTGCCTGACACAGCTGTGGGAATGCCAGCAGCTGCCCTGCACTTTCAGTTTACTCATGTCCCCAGCAGGGACAGCACAGTGAGGGACACAGAGCACTCGGGCAGCTTGTGCAAAACACACAGAGCAAGGGGCTCTCACAGATGAGAGACAGAGGGCTGCTAGAAATGCCAAACCAAGGCTGGTTCTTCTTTTGCCCCAAGAGTTACAAAATCCATGGCTAAGTTTAAACACCAAAGAGACTGTGACGTCTGGTTCTAGGCTGACCCTTGGAAAACACATGCCACAGCCTGAAAAGGGAGCACAAACATAGGGAAAACCCAAAAGGAACAAATCCAGAAGGAAAGCAAAGCAGAAAAAAGCCCAGCTGAAGCCAGGAAGGGAGGGCAAAGGAACAGCTTTCCAACAGGCACTTACACAGCTGTTGTACAACTGTGGCACCATTCCTGTTCTGAAACCCTGTTTAAAGCCAATTTTTGTTACACATAATGAGGACAGAAAAGAAGGCAGAAAATTCCCAAAATTACCAACATAGTTAACGTGGTATCAAAACAACTCCTTTGTTTTGGGTATAAGCGATCTGTCTCCAATTTTGAAGCTGGCCCTATTCCCTCCCAGGAGTGAAGATAACACTTGGGAGTCCAGAGAACAACCAGAGCTTGACAGCACATGGTGGGCAGGATCAAGCCTTTGCCAGGCTCCTGCTTTGGCCTAAGGCAGTCTCCACCTGTGTGTTAATGCTTCTCCTTTGCCTGTGTCTGCCTTCTGCAGCCCATCATTGTGGGAAAATGTACCTACAGCCTCTCCTGGTGATCCCAGTCTCCCTTGTTTTGCCAATGTGTCAGTGGCAAAAAAGTCCCTGAAGATCCCCCCTCCCCCTCTCCAGTCTCAGCATCCTTCCAGCCAAGCTCTCATCTTCTGCTTTGTGTGTGCTGAGTGGGGGTTGTCTGTCCCTCGTGACTCTCTGAAAACAGGCTGGTCCTTGGAAAAAGCCACCAGAGAGCTCATCAGGCTGGCAGGGCTTAATGCTCCCTGCATAGGGGCGAGCTCCAGACAGAGCCCACAAGGCATGGCTCAGGAGGGGCACCATCCAACAGCCAGGCAGGAGCCAGGGAGGCAGACACTGCACCACCTCTGCCATTACCTCACCGGTGTCCCCACCCTGAGAACTGGGACAAGCAATGCCCGGAGGAAAACCAGGAGGAAAGGAAATGGAACCCAGTCCCACCCCCTCCAGGTAAACGTGCAGGCTCCCTGCATCCCTTCTGTAAGCCCTTTGAGGCAGATGTCTTCCCCCACGGGGGACCCTCATGTTTTCTGAGCTCCACCTGGGCCACTATGGCAGATTGTCATGCCTCTCACTACCTCACTGCATTTATTTAACTAATACTCCTCAGGGCTCCTGGGCCATTTTAGGCATTGTTCATCAGTCCCCAGTGGAAGCAACCACACTTGTCTTGCAAGATCTGTTCTTCCTAAGCCAGGCCTGCCATTTATCCATTATTATTGAAGTATCAAAGGCATTTGCACATGTTTAGAAGCACATCAGCTCAAGGAAGAGGGATGAAATATCACCTCTTGCCTGGTAGACTAAATTGCTTATACAAGTGGAATCAAATCCAGGTTTCTGGTTATCCACTGGGGCTCTTTTGCAATGCTGCTCCTAGGAAAAGGGTTGCAGAGATTATCTTAGCTCACACCCCAGAGCTGGCAAGACTGCAGGAGAGATTCAGACATGGAGTTTTCCAACTTGGACACTTCTCGGTAAGGCAAAGAAGATTCCCAAGGTGAAGGTGGGTTTCTGCAGAAGCAACTTTACACACTGCCCTCTCCGAGGCATAGCTGTGTTCAGCAACCTATGTGCTTGCTGCCCTTGGCTGTGCCCTACACAGTCTCTCTCCTCACTCACATGTTTCAGCAAATTCTCCTCTATGAGCTGGAGTGCTCTTTCTGGTTAATAAGAGTCCCAACTCAAGCACCTGGGAGTCCTTCTGCATGTCTGGATTTGCAGGTCCTTGCTGGTAATACAGTGCAGATGCTGCAAAACAGCATCACATGAACTCAAACAGCCCACGAGCACAAACCAAAAGCAGTGTCAAATCTACTTAAGGGAGTTTATGTAAGATTTCACTGTCCCCAGTTCAGCTGCCTTGGGCTACAGAAGTCAACACACACAGCTCCTGGCGCTGAACTCAGATCCAAGGGACCTCAATTTCTTGCTGCCACCTGCTGTCCCCTGCCAGCAGGGCAGCCCTGCCCTGGGCCACCACCGTCCCAGAGCCCGGAGCCAGGGGAAGAAACAGCAGGACTCACTGTTCCCACTCCCAGCCCTGCTCCCTATAAAGCACTAAGACAGACCCAAAGCCTGGATACTAACAGAGAAACAAAAGTAGTGGCTTCTGTGTCCTACTTCTCCTGGTTACAAGGTCCAAAAGTACAGTTGCATCTGATTTCCTGCCTGCAGGGAGAAAGCCGCTGCCACCGCTGCCGCAAGCTGGGGTCGTTTGCTCCCACTGGCAAACCCACAGGTTGCTTTGTGGTTCTTCCAACCGCAGCCCAAGAGGGGCTCGAGTACAAACCAAGAAACATCCCAGGGAGCAACTAGTGCAGTAAATAGCTCCAAGGCCAAGTGGGAAAGGCCATGAAAGTCTCAGTGCGCTGCAGCATGAGCCAAGGTGAGACTGCAGCAGGAGCCAAAAGAGGCATTTTATTTGCAATTTCCTGAGCAACAGAGGTTGAGGAGATGCAGCATGGGCACTCTCAGGAAGAGATGAAAATCACAAGACCAGTTTGAGCAATGCAGACAGCAACTTTACTACTAAGCTAAAGTTGTCCTTCTGATTTCCAAGGGCACTAAGATGGCACTTGCTCATACTTGCTCTGCAAATTTTTCTAGAAGAAAACTTAGTTTTTTACATCACCAGTAGGCTACTCAGTGACCATCAAAGTTAAACTCAATTTAGTGTTTTCAGGGACTTGAGGCCCTTGAGCATGACACCCCACACTCCCACACAGGGCTCAAGTGGCCTGTATTTGACTTCACTTGCTTCAGTTGGGAATTCTGCCCACAAAGGGCTTTAATGCAGTTTCACCACTCCACTTTATAGCAGTGCTTTAATGTAATTCAGATTAACCCCATGCTACCCCCTGTGCAGAAAAGGTCCTGGTTTACACCAGTCTAAGTTGTGGCTAGCCAGCCTTGGCCAGCTGCAGGGCAGTGGAGGATCATGCTGCAGGCAGCCAGGGAAGACAAAACATATCCAATTCATTTGCCGGGCCTCAGAGGACGCTGGAGACAGTATCCAGATATGTACACAGGTGGATGCTTACCAAGGACTGATCCTTGCAGGCTGACGTCATTGTTCAAGGTTTGCCTGACAATCTCCAGGTCAGGCTGTCTTCATTTCTGTGAATTCCATCCCAAGACCAGTCATTGCCAAAGCTCAATCCCATGCCAAGCACTTGTGGACAGAATGCTCTCCTTGCTCTGTCAGTATCCTTGCATATTCCTCACTGCCACGTGAATACATGAGCAAGATGACAGTATCAGCCACTCACCTTGCAGCAAGTGACACTCAGCCCTGGGGAACACTGGCCCACCTTTCGTGCTAGCCAGGACAGGCCCACAGGGGAGCTTCCTCCCTGCTAACTCAGCCCATCACAGGGAGAGGGAAGGCGAGAGCTGCAGACATAGAGGAAATCATAATTAAACCAAAATAAAAACCTATGCCTGTTACTTTGAGATAGTGAATTTCTGCTTCAATTGACAGGAAAGTTGAGTGGGTGCCAGGAAGCATTTCAGATGATCAGGTGTTTGGACCAGAGATTCAAATCAGGTAAAATCCTGCAGAAGCCTGACAACAGCAGAGCTGCAGGTGCTTGGTTCTGAAGAGGACCCCACTCAAGACTCTGTCCATTCCTCCATGGCAGCCTTCTGTATTTCAGATAAACAGGGCAACTCAGGATCTCATCACCTAGGCTGTGCCTGGCACAAAGGGAATTTGGGACTACACACCCTCTAAAGCCATTTTTTCATCCTCTCTATTAAATACTGTATCATTTATGTATAGGCAGAACCATAGGCCCTGAAAGGAACTAGGAGAGGGAGGAGTGGCAGAAGCCTGTTCTGAAAGGTCTGTAGAGAAGTAGTTGATCAATGTCTTTGTGACAATAGCTGCCCTATACTTCATTGTTCCCACCTCCTCACTTGCACCAGATTCCTGGCAGCAACTACTCCCTCCTGGCCCCACGAAGCCCAGCAGGCAAAACCCCTGCACAGGCAGGTTATTCACACGCTCTGGGCTCCACACAACGCAACAACCAGTCCAGTAACATTCCCTTTCAAAGTGTGGATTTGTGGGAGGACCAAGACAGGCAGACTGGCTGTGCCTGTGAGGACCAATGCAACCCCCAAGGTCAAGCAAACTGCATGGGCATTCTGCAGGGGCAAGCTGCTCCATTTCACTAGTAAACCAGGAAGAACTGGCATGAAAACAGGTAACTCAAAGATCTTGGGCCTCATGTATTCATCATGTGCAAGCCAGTCGCACAGAGCTACCTTGTACCAGGCCCAACGCTATCTAAATAGCATAAATAAAATCCATTTTACAACAATCAATGTACCAGATGTATAAAAACTCAACCAGCCTGGCTCTGAAAGCTTTGCTGCTTTACAGGCCAGCAGCACAGACATTTGTGTCTGTTCTGTGCTGCTCCCACAAACAGGAGCCAAAGGTGTGGGAGCTCATGTTTCCTTTGCTCTTTTGGTCTGCTCCCCTGTAACAGAGCAGATAAGAACAGTATCTCCCAGGTGAATACAGCGTCAGCCTCTCCACCTCCCCTTTCTTCAGATGTCAGCAGTGAAACTTGGTCTGTACTTGGAAAGGACACAAAGCAAAAGGCAGTGGTTATCAGCTTGGCCTCTGTGTTGCACAGACCTAGGTACAAAGCTGATTCAGGGTTACTGGCAGGGTGTTTTGCAGAAGGTAAACAGACTCCTGGCCAAGCTGCAGGACAAGTGTAGACAAGTTTATGAGCTACCAGAGAAACTAGGAGCACTGCGCTCTTTCGTGTCAGGGCAGACTCCCACCCTCCGTGGCTCAGGAGCCAACCTCATGGCTGGCAGGCCTAAGCACAAACCACCTACACAACTCAAAGCAGGCACTTGGTGGATGACACTGTTGAGAACACTGATCTCCGTGGTCTTTAGGGGGAACCAGGCCAATACAAGGTACAGGCGGTCACACAGTGACTGGGGAAATAGGGAATATCAGCATTTAAAGAGGACTAAAAGATAGAAGCAGCTTAAGTGCTTGCAAAATGGCTTAAGAGCAGCTTCACATGGAAAGTGACTGCTCCTTAAGCAGTTTAAAGACTAGCCCCTCTCAAACATTGGTCAGCTATGAGCAGCTTAGTGGAGGTAGGTCTCCTGCCAAGGCTGCCAGGATGGCAGCACGCCACAGGAAAGAAACAACTGTCCCCTTGGAACAGAAAGCCTCACCCCCCACACATACCGCAGATGAGCACATGCCATCACGGCTGCTCTGTCCTCCCTATGAAAGGAGGTTTATCCTTGGCCGGATGCTCTCCGGAAAGGTCCACAGAGTTCCTGGAAAGCTGTGACTGCTTTCAACAGTAAGAAAATGGAGGTGGTGCTGGCAGTCCCAGAGCAGGAGCTACAGCTCTTTCTTTCCTGTCAGTCTCAAAGAGCAAGATTATCTTCTCTCCTCCCTGCATCCCTGAATATCCCTGCTCTATTTCTTAGGAAGATTCAAAATGTGCAGCAGACAGACAGATGAAAAAGCTTTGTTTGGAAGCTCTGGGAGTTAAAAAGGAAAAGTTGTCTCTTTTTTTGCAATGTCAGTGTCATCAAGGGTGTGGACACTGGAGGTAATGGCAGGGGCAGATTGAAGCAGCACTCAAGACATAAATTATGTGTTACTGCCTGTGATGAAGAAACCAAGAAGAGGAGGGTTGCACTTGGTTGTGACCTTTGGGTCCATATCCTTAAAGACATGGTAAAGTATTATCACATTTTCTCTCTTCATGGAGAGAAACCTGAACTTTAGACCACTTAGGGTAGGGGTGTTTTTATTATTAGATAAAAATTGTAGCTGAAAAAAGCAAGACTAGAGAGCACGTTACCCTGAAATGCTTTGAAATAAGTCAATAGCTCAGTCCTAGTCTGAAATCCTGTGGTTAGTTCTCATTGCTTCATGTTAAAAGGACACAAAAAGGAAGTTAGAGACATATAAAGGATCCTTTAAAAGGCACATACAAGTCTTTGCCTATAAAGCAACAAAAAGATGAAAAATCTGCACAGAAGTCTTGGGCAAGAGGAACGTATTCCAGTTTGAGCTCTATGCTCAGAACTTGGGAATTTGTTTTGGATTTAGTCACCTCAAGAAGAAACATTCAGTAAGTGGGATTCCCACCTTAAACTACTGAAGTTTTAGGTTCAGACAGAAGCCATGCAGTAACTTCAAAAAAAGATTACCCAGGTCACTGTTTGACCAGACTGTTTCTTAGACACTCCTGACGCCTTTTGACAGGATGCTTATCTAAAGCCAACTGATTTAATCTGATTTAGCAGTTACAGTGCTGTGGTTAACAGAAGAGAAAATAGAAGCATAATCTATATTACATGCAAATCCCTGCATGCCTGCTGTTAAGTTTAAAGGGGCTAGAAGTTTACACTTTGATGATAGAGAAAGCATTGACTAATACAAACTGTGCTTCCTGAAGTATCCAAAGTCTGATGTACTAACAGCCTAAGAGACAAATTTAGGAGTGTCAGTAAGAAGTACTCCAACCAATAACCTCTAGGGGCTTATTTGACTGCTACCCAGTTGAGTTTGAGTGGAGTACAAACAATTTAATTTTCTTTGCAGTTTGAAGAAGGATGAGACCACAAATGGAAAGAAAAGGTGGCAAGAGAAAATAAAAAAACAGATAATGTCTTATATGAAATTGAGCAATTACATCCTGTATTCTGCTGCAACTGCCAACCTCAGCCATCTCCCATGCTACAAGCAATTTCAGTATTTCATTCTCAGTATGGGTATACTGCCCCTGCCAGGGCTAATTTGTTTTCCTGGATCCCAGTTGCTTTGGAAAAGAGGGTTAATTATGTTGCCATAGCTGCTGGCTCCCTGGCACATTCCTGCAGGACTCATTCCCTTGCTTGAAGACCCACTCAGACTGCAGCTGTTCCACGAATGCCAGAGAAGGAAAAGTTAAATAAATTGGGCCAGAAGTGAAGGCCATGCATCAGTAGCTGCAACAGTCAGAAGAGCAAGGAACCTGTCTGAATTAATGCATGGCTCTGCCCCAGGGAGCTGGCTGGGAAAGGACAGGACAGGAAGGCTGGGCACAGGACAGATAACAAGGCCTTCTCAACTCAAGAAAATGGACTGAGGTTATTTCCTTTAGAGAGCCATGGTCAAAAGCACAGAAGTAATCTGGCTGCATTAGGTTCCTTCACATCCTGTGGGAATTACCATCCCTGGAGAAAGAAATCTTCTAAGAAAGAGCATTAAGCATTAGGAGACTTAACAGCACACAAATATTTTGCTCTTTTAACTTGATAATACAACTGCCTAGAAACTGAAGCTCTTCACCCTTTATCAAACCAGATACATTAGCAGTAGAATTGGGGGCCTCATGAATCCAAACCCTGAACAGCTACTTGTTTCAGGTTATTTTTATCGCAGACTATGGTTCTAAGGAACCCAAATGGCATGTTAGAAACATCCCATTATCACATGAGCCCTTCTGATAACTTCTCTCCATAAGTGTCAGCATTAATGGTGCAACTGAGAAGATACTGCCTTGCTACTCACTTAGCATGAAGTTTAACACGTGAGGAAAACAAATGGAAAACCCTTGTTTTACAGATGAAGAATGACAGCAAATATTTCTCAACTGAGTCCCCTTAACATTTCTCACATCTCAGTCCACTGCCAGACTATGCTGTAGAGAAGCAAAGGTAGGCTGGGAAGAGCCTAGATTAATTTAAAACACGTGGTCTCAACAATTAGGAACAAAAATGGTATCAAGCTAGAAATGAAGGAAGTAAAACACACCTCACTTCTTGGGTGAGATCCCGTGTATCAGATCACTTCATCTGGCTGCAATTTAACGTGCACCTCTCACCCCTGTCAGCCCCACAGTCTGGGAAAGAGAAACATAGGTCTAGTGAACTCTGCTTAGAATAGAATCACAGAATCATAGAATTGATTGGGTTGGAAAAGACCTCCGAGACCATCAAGTCCAACCCTTGGTCCAACTCCAGTCCCTTTACCAGATCATGGC
>JAOXXN010000446.1:7720340-7731316 GCA_026770055.1 Myrmophylax atrothorax | reverse complement strand
AAACCCCAAACAACCAAAGACAGAAACCTTCTTCTATTTCATTTAATGTGCCGAGTCTCTTCTTACACTACCAGGTAAGATATATGCAAGAGAAAAGAGGTATTTCAGTAATTACAACAATACTATCTTCCCTGCACCATAAAAAATATTTGAACATATCAGAAAAAATATTTCAATTCAACCCTGAGAAATATTCCCATGTCTACTTACAGAACTGCATAGACACCAAGAAAGAATATTACAAAGTAGGGAAAAAAACAAAAGGAGTGAACTTTTTAGCCAGAGGTCAGGAGAGGGGATGATACAGCCCTTTTTTTCCAGAGATTGAGATAAGTCAGAAGGCTGCCTTTCTACAAAATGCTCATTTGGAAGAAACACAAATACTTAAACTCCTGCACTAATGCAAAATGAAGCAGTCCTATTTTCCACTATAGGTGAAGTAACAAGTTTCACTGAAACAGACAATTTCCGTTTTTTTTTTTAATGATGAGACACTACTAGTAAGAAATACCTCTATTTATAGAAGACATCAAGGGGAGGATCCTTGTTTTTCTGAGACAAAAATAATGTGAAATTCATATAAGCTAAGTATAAAAGGAACCTTCAGACCTTTTTTCCCCTAGCAAAAAGCAGTAATGACAGAGTGACAGTGGTATAGGAAGAGACAGACACATTACTTAAGGTAGAAGGATATATCAGAAGAATGAAAAAGAACATCAGTGAATCAAGGTGGAACTTGGAAACTCTGGAGATTTGAAGAACCTTTTAGAAAGAGTAGGTAGAATGTCAACCTACATCGTCAAATATCATAAATACTTTTGGAAAGAAAGAGGCAAGACACATCACATTGCATCTAACAGCTGAGAGAAAAAATAACTAGAAAAGTTACGACTAAGTGGGGACATTTGTTTCTCAGCCCTGAGGTCTTGGTGCAGCACACAACAGTGACAGATCTTCATTTACAGAGAGCACTGGTAACAAATGCAGCACTAATTCCAAAACATCATTCCTATACAGTCACACAGCTATACTTTTTCAGAATTAGCTAAATTAGAAGAAACACAACACCCACAATTCATAGCTTTGCATGCAAGAACATCAGAGCTCTGTGTTGCACCAAACCATTGATCACGATATGTTGCTGTTTTCTACCAGAAAACTGTTCTCCAAATACAGATGTTATTTTCCACCCACTGCTCAGCTCATGGCAACTAAAAGGAAACATTCTTCCAAGCAGGAAGTATGTAGAGTTGGATGCTCTCCGTGAAAGGAAGAGGTAATGCAATGAATGCACGTGGATTTCAGTGAACCAACAGTGTTTTTAGCACTACAGGTGAACTGCTGATGCTGAAGGGATCCACAGCCAAGCATTGACTGAATATTTAGAATTCCACATAACATGTAAAGAAGTCATAACCACCTGTCATCCTGTGTTACTTACCATAACCATCATGTCTAAAGGATGATGGGTGCTCTCCCAAAATAGCTTGCCTCTGCCGGCCCTTCCCTCTGTCTAACGTGGGAAGGGAAAGAAAACAGTTTAGTATGCACAACTATACACTTCACTTCTCCAGTTAAGACACAAAGCTTCTAGTTAAGAAGCAAAAAAGTAATTTGAGTCCTTGTTAATTTTATAAATGATTTCTCATTCACTGTATGTCTAAAACCACAAGCTGTAGCCCTGGGACACCAAAATTAAAAGACCGCCATCTGAATAACAAATTGCACTTAAGTTGATTGGGGGCAGTGGCCAATGAGGAGATGCAGACATTTAAAGTTTATGGCAATACCCAATAGTTTTCCTAAACAAACACCACACATTAGTATAGAAAACACCATACAGCAGGATTTACCTATGTGTCTCTTAAAACAAATTTGAAATGCAGTACTTTTGAAAGACAGTACCTGAATCATAATATTAGCTTCAACAGCAACACATTTTCAAAGTGGGCTTCTTTCAAGAAGTTTCAGCATAAGCCAACAACAACCTGTATTACATGGTTTCATAATCAGTAAACAGAGAGCATTACATATGTGTACATATATATTTACAGAACACCTACTGATTTATGGGCATGCTGAAAGGATTGTACATTACGGCATTATCAGCAGCACGTAACAGTTCAACTGAAGAAAAATATCACTGAATAATGCACTTAAACAACAGTCAATCCTTTAAGAAAACCCAGTTCTCTAGGATATAAAGTTAAGCAAGGGATCTACATTAATGGAGAAAAGCAATGCATCACAGCCAAAGCTGTATTTTCTAATCAGATCCATGTTGCACGACAAAGGAAATTTAAACTTCCAGATTTCTTTGTGGTTAGCAACAATTGTTTTCTTACAATTAAAAAAGCCACACTGAAAAGATGGGGCAAGACATTTATCAGTTTACATCACTTCCCAGAAAATGTAAGTATGACTGCTGAAAATAGTAATTCCAGCCCAGTGTAGTGGGAGGTATTTCCCCTGAAAAACAGGAACTATTCACATCACACAACAGTGGAAGATGAAAACACGTGCCCTTTCTGCTCAGGATTTTGAGGACAAGTTCCAAGTCAGATATTTACTTTGGCAATAAAGTCTGAAGAGAGAACAGTCACGAACACCTTCAAATATACAAAGATTGCTGTTGTCAAGTTTTGCTTTTCCACTCCCTTTTCAGGGTAACAGCTCTGGTTCTTGGCTCTATAAAGCAAATGAGTGTCATATCAAGTATTTTGAGCATTTAAACCGTATGCAATAATCATCTTTCAGAAAGATCAGTTTTGTAATTCCAGTCTGCAGAGCTAAATCCTTTGAAACTGCCCACAGTAAAATACAGTAAAGCATCGCATTCTTCAAGTAAAGAATTCTGGGAGAACAGTCTGACAAGTATTTTCTCCTCGTGGTGGTGTAGTCTGCTGCTCTCTCCTTGCCCTGTACTTGTTCCTTCCTTGAACAAAGTCCCTTGACTGTGCCGGTACAAATACTTGTGTAAACAAGCATTGAAACATGAGAACTGATTTTGTGTTAAAAATAATTCTGAATGGAAAGGTTCTTTATAATCTTGTTTAAGTTTGGTTTTGTTGATTTTGGGAATGGTTTTTAATCAGATCAATGAGTCAATGAGCATGCTGGTATTACCAGCAAAAAATACCAGCTGGTATTACCACCAAAAGAAATGTTCCAAACTACAGTTTGAACACTTTGGCTAAAGGCAAGCAGAATACTAAGTCAGGTGTGGTTTTGGTTCAGTCTAATGCAATATGGGTTCATAGCAGCAGGCACTTGGTATGACGCTTATTTTAGTGAAGAATACTGTGAGCAAGTCTGTAATTTGTTACCACACGGAACTAAAACTAGTTCTTAAAAAATGTCATTAGCAAAATGCATTCCCTTCCTAACATTTGAGGGGGTGGTGTGAAATTCTGAAAGGATTTATCAGCATGTCTGTCCCCAGAATGAAATTCCTTTGGGCTAAGATCTTCACTACAGCAAGAGCCTTACAGTTCGGGTCACATTAAGTTCAAAACCCAAACAATGATGTTGCAACACTCAGTTGGACATAAGTACAAAAACTCTCTCTATCTCTCTCAAAGAAAACTCCAACTCCTGAATTACTTTATGGGCAAAACTGCTCCAGATGCCTGCCTTCTCAAGTACTCAGTGTTCATTCAATAATTTATATTCCCATTTTCTAGACAAATGGGTGTAAGCCACAGTAAATGAAAAATCATGCCACATACAATATATAAGGAGATATAGAGCGCTCCAATTTTTTTCCTGTTATGTGTAGCAGGGTGATGTTTAGAGCATAGACAGTGACAAATGGAAAACAAAAGAGTAGAGAGTTCTTGAGAGACAGTAAGCCATTCCTATCCTAAGTTTTTCATTTTCCACTGTTTGCTCCAGTTTGGGAAACCTTTAGTTCATACAGCCTTATCTATCTGCAGACCAATCATATAATGTAATTAGATGTACAATGTTACAAGTCAGCCTCCAAACACTGCAATGATCAAGACATGAGGGTCAAATTAATCCTTCAGTTTTTAAAAATTTTTCCATTTTTTTCTTGCCCTTGAATTTTGAGTTTCTTCAGAATCCCTTTTATTTTTTAACTCACGAATTTGAGAAAAAAAATTGAATCCCAATACAAGTAGTCATAATATACAAACTGCAACCAGTATTGTAGCTCCCTTGTTAACTTTTTACAAGAACTTCATTTTGAAAATCCAAGCCCTAAGTTTTTAGTTTTACAACAGTTTTACAAGCCCAGCGTCTCTGCAGAATTACTTAGAAAGTGCAGATCTCTTGAGACAGCCAAAGCCCTGGTTCTCATATAACCTTTGGTAAGTAGATACTCTATCTTGGTCACATTATCTTCACTTTTCTAACTTTACATTGAACACATTATTGTACATAGGATACTGAACACTGCACTCCATAGTTACAGATTTTTGGGTTTTTTTGAAATAAACATTATACAGGAGTCAGGCTACATAGCAGTTTGACTGTACATATATAATCATAGTTTCCACTGATATGAGGGAAGCTCTGCTAATTTTTACAGCTGAGTACTTAAGAGACAGTATGCTGGTACCAATTATGAATCTCCCTGCTTTATTACTTATGTATAGCTGAGGGGGCCTATTGATATTGCACTGCTCAGTTCCAACTATCTACATATAAGGATTAAATTTCCCTACAACTAGATAATATTTACACTGTTACGTCTGAATGCAACTCTGACATACAGCAAGTAAAAAAATTATTACAACATCAATGATATCAGCAAGAGATTCTTAATTTTGGAGGTTCTCAATTTTTCAGTGGTAATTTTAAGTGAAATAAGACCAGCATACGTACAAACTTGAACAGAATGGGTACAGTCTATCATGTTATTCATCCCATACAAATCTGAAGTACTGAAAATGTCCTCCTTTAAAAACTTGTGGTGGTGGTGCATGCAGTATGCAGACAAGGTGAACTGCAAGTCTGAGTTTTTTTCAGAGGGTTTTTTGTTTGTTTGGGGTTTTTTTTGCTGATGCCGATGTGGTGCATGATGAAGTGTAGAGTCAGCCTGCTGAAGTCCTCTATCCTTCTTAATGCCTTGTCCAACATAGGGGAAAAGAGTCCTTTCGAAGGAGAAGCAGTGTGCAAGTTTGTAGTTTATAAGGAATAGTCTGTGCCAGGTTTCCTCTCCTCCAAAGAGAGAGAGCTGCTTGGAGAAATGCAAGTCCTTGAGAAGTGCGAAGGTGCTTGCAGGTGTGGGCTCCTTGTTGAACTAAGTGGCTCAAGCACACGGCAGTAGGGGGCACTAGGGCTCAGGGTTAATTCCCTGCTGGTGACACAGCCTTCAGCAGCACTGGCCTGCTTTGAATGACTATTGCCATACAGCCTGACCACGTGAAGGATTCTCATTAGTACAGTCAAACATCTACAGTGATAATGTATGAAAACCTACCTCGTCGGCCCAGATATGGCTTAGTGTAGTCCCAACTATCGTTGTCGTTTCTAATGACATTAAGTCGAGTTGGCTGTTCAAATAAAGTAAAAGTAAAAACGGTTAAGTCTTGACTATAGATATTTTTCTAGTAAAATGAAAAGAGAAGGTCCAAGCATTACCCTTGCATATTCAATTTTCAGTGTGCAGCATCCTGCATAGATATCTGCTCCATTGAGCGCAGCCTTCGCTTTCTGTGCACAAAACACTGACTCAAACATACATCATGTTAAGGACTTTTTTCCCAGGTGTCTCATTCATGTCCCTTTTATCTGATATGGCTTTATTTTTGCAGCCTGCAGATATTTCACTATTGTACATACAACAAGAACTCCATACAGACTTATAAAAAGTGACCAACAAGTACATCTGGGTTCAACTTCTGTTAAGAGATGTGTGCAGCACACAATGAGACCATTCATAAATTAGTTAATTCCTCAGTGGATTATATGGATGCAAGTGTTGTTTATGCTCTGATCTTATGCCATTTGGAAGGGGATTCTGGTGCAGTTAGTAATTTTCATCAGAAGACATGGAAAGTTACCAGGAAGCCTAAAGAATATTTGAAAGGCTGCATCATTTGGGAAGAGGTCAGAGTTCAGGTGTGAGAAGGTATGTTTTAAGACAATGCTTCCCTGGGAGAACATGAACTCAGAGTAGTTACTTTACAGCAAAAAGAAGTAAGAAGGTGTACACCCTTTTAGCTTTATAGCCAAATAAAATCATATAACTAAGAGAACTTTGAATGAACAAATAATCATTTTGCATCAAAAAAACCCAAGAGGTAGATGTACATACCAGGCTCCAACACTTAAGTTATTTCATATGCTCTACATACTCTAAGATTAGTGCTATGATTAGCAGAAAAATGTACCTGAGCCTTGGCACATCACAACCCATGATCTCATACACCCTCAACAACACAGGGTGTCAGAAAGCCTGAACTTTGCAGTAGAACAGACCTTTTGCACCGTGCTTTGTTATCATTTACTGAAATTTTGAAAGTAGTCTGTAACAATAGCATAGGCCTTGAGTTTTACCACATTCCTTGCAGCCCAACTTCTTCTAAGGTGATGCAGGCTCACTGTGGAAATTAAAAGTGAGAAAAGTTAAGCTTCCCACACCTATAAGAAACTGACACTGGCTAGAACTGTGGGAGCACATCTGTAAAAGTAACAGCAACTGCAATTAGCAATGGAGTAAATTTTAGAACTTTTCAGATAAGGCTTGTCTTGAAGCTTAGTTTCCTCTTGAAGCTCAGTTTCCTCCAGCCACCCAGTTGTTTACTTATGCTGCTGCATTACTTCACTGGTATTTGTGAGTTTTCTTTTAATTGCTGGTTGTTTCTATTTTTAATAAAAGGCATGCTACAGAATTCAATTCAAAGGACATAAGTATGCACACAGAGTGTGCAGGATCCTCCCCACAACTTCCCTAATCTTTCACAAGATACTGAATAACCCCTGACTACTGTACAAGTTATATTGTACAGAAAGCACCACTTACCACAAACTCAACAAATATAGGAAGTCAAACTACTATTTGTTAAAACACACAAATTGTTTAAATATTCTACATAGTTAAATAGCAATTAGTTTGCTTTTATGGACATTAGTCTACATCTCTGCCTGGGTAATCACCAATGTAGCCACTGGTTAAGTCCTGTTTTACAGATGGGACCCACTAATAAAGCTTGCTGCATTAGTACCATCTGCAATCCCAAAAGAATGCCTGAGATGTTGTTAAATTTTGTCCAGGTAACAGCTCAAAAATGTAGGGTAATCAGCCTTTAGAAAGATGGCTATCAGAGTTTTATAAGTGAAGGCATAATCGTATCAGACTTTGGACTTTGCAAACAGCAGTAACACACAACTCTGAACATTCAACCCATGTACAACTTAATGCCACAGAGTAAACAGTTGGATAACAGAGCAGGAATTTCCTCAAGACATGATGAGCAGGTCAAGGAGGCCTAAGTTGGTCTTGTGCTTTATTGAAGTCAGAATAGTACAACAAGCAGTACATGCTGGAACTATTTTAGAAGAGCCTGAAATCAAACTGCACCTCTGCAATCCCTCACCCATTTCTTGAGTATCAACAGAGGCAGAAGCCATGAAATTTTTGTGTACAAGGGGTTGTCCAAACTGTGACATATGTCATGTCTGCAATTAGCCATAGGGCCTACAAACATGGCTATCCAGACCACTACTGACAATGCCATTTTCCTATAAAGATGAAATGTGTAAGTGTGACTTTGTCTTACAGACATACAGAAATTAGAAACTTCCATGTCTTAGACAGAAATTAAAAAATAATTTGGTCTCAAAAATCACATGGTATTTTTCTGACATTCTCACAATAAACCCATCTGGAGTCAAGAACCTACAGAAAAAAAAATACCACTGAAAAAGGATATTCAACCATGGCTTGTATTCCATTTCTCTTGAATATAACAATGCGCTGAACCTTTCCAACAGGGTTGCACACTGTATACAAAACATCCTAAGGAAGAAAAAAGAAATATTTTAGTCAGATGTGAAATTTCAAACACTTCTGGTCCACCGAAATTTTTCTTGCATTGGCATTTAAATGTCAAAGAGCAAAGAAACAGCTGGTTAACTCTTTGTTTCTCATTTTCCCCTACTCTATTTATACATACATGATTAGCATTTTTATGGATTAATACAGTACAGCAAATCAAATCTGAAAACCAAGAAAAAACTTCTATATGAAGTACTCATGCAAACATCAGTTTAACAAGTATTTTCAGCTGTGTTAAAACCCAGTAATTGCATCCATATCTCAAGCTCTGCTACCTTTGAAGCAGGCACTGCAGTAGTTCCACCAAAGCAGAGAGAGACAGAGTGATACTGTAGTTATAGCACACTGAATGTCATGAGACTCTAGCAGCTGAGTCCATGTTCATTTTCAGAGAGTAAATGGGGACAGTCCAAGATGTAAACCTGGGTAGCTCATCAAAAAGAGAATTTCAATTGTTTTCACCTGAATCAAAGACACTCCAAGTGGCTGCTATGCTTCTTCAGTTAAGGCAGAGAAAACTTTTGACAGCAAACTCTGGATTCATGCAAACTCATTGTTAATGCTCTGCTTTCAGCAGCATTTGTCTGTATTACAAGGAATCAATAAAATTGAAGACCGTCCTCAGCGCTGCAGGGGAACCAAACAATAAGGGGTAAAGCTCGTTCTGTCGCATGTCAGGACAGCTCAGGATGTGGTGCTGGAAGTAACTGAAACTACATGTAACAATTCAGACAGCAGGGTACCAGAAACTATTCCCCAGCATGACTCTGGCCAAGAAAAATAAGTTTATTTTAGAGTGATTATACACCCATACTCAGAATTCCCAGGACTCAGGCCTGAGAACCCAAACAAACAGGAACTGTGATTTCTAAAAACAATTCACCCATTAGATCATATTCAAACAGTTGAAAGCACGTAACCTTTACTGGACAGCCAGTTTCATAGCTACAACCAACAGGCAAAGGCACTGACACCTTGGTAAAACACTCTACCACAATCCATTTTTTCTTTCCTTTTTTAATACCTCAACCAAACACCTACAAAATGATCATTCCAGGATATTGGCATATATGCTCAGGTTTATTTGGGGAACAAGAGGGAGAAGGAAGAAAGAAGGTAGGTGTAGTATTTACTACTCTTCTGCAGAAGAGAGGAGCAATTGGGAGGAACAAGGGTGAGGGGGATGCTGCATTTCATAAAACTAGAACAAACACAGCCCACATAACCCACACACAAACACAAGAAGAAACTAGAAAAATTAAGAGTATATATTATTGGTGGCTGCAGCTGCAGTGGTGTAAATTCTGGCTCATACAAAGTACCATAAGCTTTAATATATAGCTATATTACCTATAAAAACAAACAAACAAAGCCCCCCCCATGCTGAGGGGCCTTGCCCCAGACACACCACTGAGTGTTCTGTCAAGCTAAATGAAGCAAACAGAGGAGGCTGTCAACCTTAAGGTTTTTAGAAAACAGACAGACATTTTTTAGAAAGGATTCAGGCAGCCTGAACCCATAAAAAATAAAATATATGAGATCATTTAAAGGTATATTTTCTATGCACACTCCACAGGACAGAACAGCTGCCAACCATCTCCCCTTGCTTGGGAGAAAAGATTCCTAGAAACTTTCCAGCTCCAGGTGACATTAATTTTCAGGCATATGACTTTCTTTCACAAAAAATGTCTGCACAGCCACTTAATTAAAAGCAAAAAATTGTCCTTCAAAATGCAAGCTCTATTCAAAACACCATCAGTGCCATTAGCCAGCAGCCACACACACAGCTTGATTATTTTATTTTTTTAAATTCAGCTACTTTGTATTACCAAATCAATCGAGTGATTCAAATGACACAGTAACATGGGATGTTTATAAGAAAATTAAGCACTAGCATTGTATACATACTAGAATATCACAAAAAGGTGCAGCAACTTCATCTCAGGGTATGTTGATAGTTAAGTTTAAAATATTTCAGCTGCCAAGGTGTATCATAACTTCCTGGTGCATGAACAGAAGGTTTAGAATGTGAGAACTAAGAGAGAACAGCACAGGTATGGCTGAACAGACAGCAATGACTGCAGCAAGATGAGTCACTTTGAGAAGGTCTGTTTGAATAGACAAATCCCTGACAAAGTTCTGCCCACAGATAAGGAAACTGGGAAAGAGAACTTCAAAGACCTACATACGACATCTTAGGGGAAAAGCAATTAGGAATTAAATACAGGTAATTCGCCCTTTGCTGTCACACCCTTTAAAAAAAATTGGCTGGAGATAGAAGCTGGTCACATTTTTAATGCAGGAAATAACCTGCAGCAAAATTTTACAACGATTTTGCTTCTGCCACAAGATGCCCTTGAACAGACCAATTTCTCTTTAAGAGCTCTTAACTGGTTTGAAATAAAAGCTCTTAAAAACTATGGAACAGTTACTGCAGTTATTCAGATTTGGCACTTAAAACTGGTTGCAATTTTTCATGTTTTGTCTAACAGTAGTTCAAATTTAGGAAGAGAGAAGTGTTGAAGAGGAAGAGGTGGTGTTGGGGTTTGTGCCTTTTTTTTTGAGGGGGAGGATTGTTTGGTTGACTTTTGTCTTCTTTTCACAGGGTGTGTTTTTTCTTGCTAATGTCGATTTTGCCTGAGGCATTCTTAAGTTAACTGTTTCTTTAACCCCTTGGCCAAGTGCAAAATTGGTATTTTTCTCATCACATTCTTAGCTGTAACAGGTACAACTGCTGTGACTGTTGGACTGCACTGTCTTCAATGAGCTCTGATTTTTGCCAGAAATTCTGGAAAAGTGCCTGCTTCTAGCACTGTTTGGTATGTGTATGGCCAGACTTCGGGAACGCAGATTTGGGCAGGGCTCTCCCCACATGGGTGTGCCCTTCCAGCCTGTGCAGTGGATTCTTTAGGTGAGGCTCAGCGTGCGCAGAACTGGCCCCACCGTTTAA
>JAOXXN010000446.1:7677489-7701579 GCA_026770055.1 Myrmophylax atrothorax | reverse complement strand
AATACCAAATTAACCCAAAGAAAAACCTAGTTGTCCAGAAATACTTTCATTAATCATTTTTTAGACCAGTACTGCCAATCCTAGAAATCAAGTCATAAATTACCCCTGTCCTGCTCCCCACCTAAACCACAGCTTAAAAATCAGAAGTCATATTTTTGTGGTTAAATCAGTCTGCATTATTTGGTTCACCTTGTGGTAACTTGCGACTGTATCTCATGCTTGGATCATGTTTTTAATTATGATTTAACATCCCCATAACAACTGCAGCTTTCCTGTTTAAGGAAAACCAAGATTCTCCCACACCTGACTCCATTGTGGGTGAAGAAACAAATTTTGTTACTTTGTTAAAACTGCAGGTGTTGGCCACCCTGAATACAGGTGTTTCAAAGAGAGAGGATAATCTATAGAATCAAGTAACACACTGGACTGATTGTGAAATTTTATCTTCACATGCTTTTGATTTACTTTTTTGTTTCTTGAAACATCTTTGCATTTAGGATTTTGTATCTTAAATACGATTTTTACTGGTAGGCTTCAGGGACAATTTTAAGGTTTTGGTATGCCAAAATCCACCAGGACTAAAAATGCAGCCAAATTTTATGATATAAAAGTAGAAAATTTACACTAATTTACACTAATTTACACTTTATAAAAAGGCCATAGGAAATTCTCAGATTTAAAAAAAAAAGAAAAAGAAACATCACCCCAGGTTTAATACAGAACAAACTACTTTTTCTCATAGTTGAAGCCTGCACAATGGGACAGCTGTGAATTAGTTTGGCTCTCTAATCATAAAAAGAAATTTTAAAATACCATAGAAAGCCATGAGCGTTGCAATGAAGCATTTCCCGAATTATTTTTTTTAGGGATTTCCTTGACAAATTCTATCATCCTGTCTTACCCTGGGATTTCCATGATCTTTAAGTACTATCCTTAGAGGTGCTATGTAAGTAATCTTGGCTACACACACACTGTGAGGGGAAGAGGGCTTGGGAATACCAAAACTGCATTGATTTCCAACCAGCCTGGTGTCAACAGAAGGCAGGGCACAACAAGGGGGACATGCAGGCAAGGCAGGCTGAGCCCCCCATGCCCTGCATCCATAGGCCCTCCCTGCCCCCACGGGGCTGCAGGGCATCAGAGCAGTCCTTGTTTGGCATTCACTGCAATGGCAGCATCACCCTTGCCTTTCCAGGGCTATCCCTCCATAAGAAAAGTCACCCAGCTTTAGTTGTATCAGTGTTGTTAAATACAAGAGTCATCTAGAAATACATGGCCATGCCAAAGGGCTCTTTATCCAGCATTGCCTGGGGAGGATGCTCATATAACTCCCTGCTGCTTTAGCTCTGCTGGTAGAGCACTTGTACTCCAGCAGTCAGTCTGTGTGTACGCTGTGCCTGAATTGGAGGGGAGGGTGGTGGTGCAGGGATGGATCTGCACATCTACATGTGTGAAGCAAGTTCTTACCACCTGCTGCCTGCAAGCCAAGCTCATCCCCCTCACATATGGAGGCCTAGTTTTGCCCTGTGGTTTCCCTAAACAGCCTCCCTCACTGCAACTCTGTATGTTGCTGTTGCTCAAACAGGAACTGTTTCGTGCTCACAGCCTTCAGTAGATGATGCTCTAATCTCCCTTTGGCATCTCCCCGCCAGTTGCCAGTGCAGGCATGTACACATCTGAGAGCAAATTTTCTAGGACAGCAACATGAAGCAAAATGGTTTCCCTATTTGTTTTCTTTGTCATTTCATCCTAGGTCTTCCTGCCCCCTTCTCTGAGCCCTTTTTTATATCCTCCTATCCTTTTGACTGCAAAACCAAACTGGTACTTGTTGCAGTTGCTGGGACCCTTATGTAGGTCAACCCTTGTGAGTCATGACTGTGGTCTGCAGCTGACCTTCAGCTGCTTCATGATGCAGAAGGGTTATCAGGCTTATCATTTCTTGTGCCACTTTCCCTTGCCTTTCTGCTTCTACTTCCTTGGCAGATCCAGAAGTGCCATGCTGTGCCAGCCCACCTGGCTGTGAGCTGCACAGAAATCCCTGTTTTGTCAGTCCAGGACCCCAAAGCCTTCCCATTCAGTCCCTCCTCCACAAACATGCAGAGACTTCCAGAGATGCAGGTCCATTTGGTAGTTACTTCACCAGAGAAAAAATGTTGAATGAAGCAGGGCTGTCCTACTTGTCACGTTCCTGCTTGACTTGCTTAGGCATTTTTGAAACTCCTCTAGGCCCCCCCACCCACTGTTTTGTAGGGTCCTCAGTACTGCAGACCAGTCTCGGCATGAGCCTCAGTCTGACTCCTACCAGCTTTCAGTAACAGAAATGGAAAGCAAATCCGCGTCTTCGCCCCATCAGAAACCACAGATGCAAAGCTGTCCTACTCTTTCATAAGCTGCTTTTATTTTTGAACCTTTAGACCTGTAGCACATCCTCTACAAAGGTTGAATTCAAAATTAGTTGCACAAGCACAGAAAGAGAAGTCTGTATCTCAGCATACATTACAATCCCCAACCCCCTCCAAAACAAAATGGAAGTGTCTCTGGTTCAAGGCAGCCCACACAACAGCGAGCTGCAGGAGCTTTAAGCTATTATTTTAGTTCCCAAGGAAAGTAATTACTATAGCAACCAGCACATCCGAATGGCTCTTTGGCTGCTACCGAGGCACAAACAACTCGCACACAAAGGCACATCAGAAACGTGCTGTGTTAAACGTTCCCGGGGAGCTCTGTTTTTTGAAGAGCTTTATAAAACGTGCGTAACCGGCTTCTGAGAAATGACTGCCAGAATAACAGCAAGCAATTGTACCATGCCATGATCCCAAAATAACCTAATCAATGGCTCAGTATACTTACCCCTGAAGAGATGAAGCAAAAAAACTGCAGGCTCCATTTTAAGCCTGTGTGCCAGTAAGTATCCAGCAGAGCTGAAGATACATTCAATAAACAGACAATAAAATGGTGGGGAAACGTCTCCCCTTTTGTTATGTGTACTGATGCAAAGTCCCTGCAAGCTTCAAGTGCCAGCTCATCCCCCAGGGCTTGTACAGAGTTTGTTGGAAAAAGGGATTTAATTACAGCTTTGTAATGCTGGAGGGTGTAAGAAGTCATGTCTGGCATTCTTTTCTGTGTCTGTGCAGCAAACAACCCCCACAGACTCCCTCTCCACCTGCAGTGCTGGGTACATCACTGTTGCTGTTACTGAATAAGGAAGCTTCTTGAGCAACAGAAAACTGTAATCATTGGCCATTGCTTAAGTATTACAGCGTTAGGAGTGTCTGTCACCTGCAAATCAAAATGCCACTGGTGTAATAACAGCTTGCTAGTTTCTGGTGTCTGCCTGCAAAGCTGCACCACTTCATGGTGCCGAGATAAACAGCTTAGATCCCCAAAACAAGAGATCTGGTCCAAGCAACCTGGCCCAGGAGTATTGTCTGAAGTTTTGCCACAGGACACATGCACACATGTCACCTGTCTCAAGGAAGGTGAGGAGCATTAACATCACATTCCTGCTCCACTTCACAAGGCAGCTGTGATGAAAATGGAGGTTATGAATCTGGGTAACTCAGAACAGAACTGGATCCTACAAGGGACCACGTGTCCCTTCCCAAATCTGAACTGCCTTTTAAAATTATTTTTTTAATCAGTTGAGTCCTATTATTTGCTTATTTTATTTTATTTGCTTATTTTTTTTATTGCTTATGTTATTTTATTTGCTCTGGGCTCAAAATAAACTGAAAATGACAGCTGGATTTAACATAAAGACAAAATTAAGGAAGGAAATGTAGTGATGTAATTTATTACAGAAGTGCCTTACAACCCAATAAAAAAGGATCTTGTCATGGCAGGTTCTGCACAACAGTGTTTTGGTTGATAGCAGCCTTTTAAGCAAAGTCACTTTATTTTGGATTAAAAAAAAAATGCAAAAAAAAAAAGCACAGAAATAAAATATTCATAAGAAAATAGCACAAGTACATATAAAATCCATGGCCTCACTTCTATCTTTGAACATGGTAGTTGCCCTGTAGGCATCTGGAATTTCCAAACTGCTGATCCCAGGGAAATAAAATCTCCTCTGTAATTTTTCTCATAACAAGTTCATCTTCTGATAGTAGTTGACTATGCATTATATAGGTCCCTCTTGAAAAAAAACCCCAAACAAACAACAAAACAGTTCTTTTTCATAGTGTGCTTTTTTACTAGCTCTTTGGTGGTGGAAAGACAGGACCACTCACTCAGAGGCTGATTTGCCAGTTTGCCTTTGTTACTAAACAGGAATATCTTGCCTGGTTTAGAGTAGCCGGGACCAGTGGGACCAGGCTTTGGGGCAGCACATAACCTGCCTTCATGCCATACCTCTGCTATACCTGAAGGGTCACTGGCTGCAAGAGCACAGATAGATCTTTGTTTCTAACAAACATTTTGCCTTTTGGGTTGGAAACGGCTACTGCAGTGCCTTTTCAGTGAGAGTGAGGGGAGATACAGAGTAGAGAGCTAGTGCACTGCCCAGCTGCTTGTGCAGAGCTGAAAGGCAGAGAAGTGAAACCAAAGTCTCAGAGGTGAACAGCAAACTCTTTTGAACACTCATCAGCTGTGGAAGTGCCCTTCTGTCAGTGGCAGGTGTGTTCACGCCCAGAACTGCAGCTTTCTTCTAGGAAGAAAGAGGAGAAAAAAGCAAACTAATAAGGCCCAAACCAAATGCTTTCTTAAACGTAGGAGTGATCAAAACTAAAATCCAGTGTGGTGAGATGTTGAACATGACTCACTTATATCCTGCCTCTTCCCCTTGTCCACTTCCTCCATTCACCAGAGGCAGATGGGCAGGATGTATATGAAGGGGAATCATGAGAAATCCTCAAGGTCATGAAGCAGGACTGTTGGAATACCTTGCTCAAAACCTGAAGCTGACATTGCTCCTTACTGTTTCCTGCAAAATTCAGGCTTGTGCAAGCTGTTTTCTTTTCTAGTTTATCTGCTGGGTTGAAAATCAAGTGAACAGATTTGTATGTGGTATTGCTTTTGCACCTACACAGCCTTAGATGTCACTGAGGCTTGAGTGGTCTTGCATCTGTGAAGGTAGGTGAGAAAATCAGGGTGTTCATGACTATTACATCAAAGACCTGGACCTTCTCTGGTGCAAATCAGATAAGTAAATCAAAATGGCATTCCCTGTTGTGTTAAAAAAACACAGAGATAATGAAATCCTGTCTGCAAAGCAGAAATGCTTCCTAGGCCTGGAGAAGCACGTTAAGAGAGAGGTGTTGAGGGAGCCAAGGTGCTAAGGACTGAGCTTCTGGGAACTCTCTGCATGTGAAAACATGTTATGAAATGGTTATAAATGAGGTGATCTTCTCTTCCATCCATCGCGAGCCTTCCTCACTTCAGGGTTTGTGCTGCTCCCTGTCCTGTCTCAAATTGCAGGTGGTATGGATGAGCAGTAAAAAGCATGTTTACTTGCCATGTCATTTTTGGATAGAGCACTGGTTGTGAAGATGCAGAAGAACACACATGAACAGCCATTTGTGTTACACAGCAAACATAAGTCATCACTAACAAAGAAATTCAGGTTCCCAAACCATCTGTGCTCAGCCCTGGGTGGAAGGGCTTGTTTCTGTGTTAGCTTGGAATTTGTCTTATCAAAAGATGATAGCTGTGTTGGAAATTAGTATTTAGCTACCACTAGCAGATTGATAGATTGATTGATGGATTGAGGCTTTTTGGCAGCAGTTCTTGGAATTGCTGGTTCTTTGAACAAATTCTGAAAATGGGCCCTCATAGAAATACAACCAATATCAAATTGTCCTGAGGTTCTCATCTTGCACTTGAGCCTTGCCAAGAGAGGTCAAAAATATGTACACACATTACTTAAATGTTACTGGGCTTTTCCCTGCAGACTGAAATTGCCTGCAAAGACCTGAGATAAGGAGAGGTCGATATTTAAAAAGACAAAATACTTTTAATGGAGGCCAGGTCAAAGCCATGACTTTGAGAATACCAACATCTTGGTCAGCAAATGCCCTGAGCTTGATTTACAGTTCCATCAGGAGGCTATGTGCGGGGCGGGGCACAAAGGGAAAAACAGCATTCGGTCATGCCATGCTTTGCAAGGGCCGGGCTAGTCGTGCCGGTGTGATGGAAGTGGGGGAGAGCAGCCGGTGGCGGCGATGCTTTGTGCCCTGAACTTGCGAGCTGGCGGCTGCGCTGCCCGACCCGGTAGTGCCCGCCTGAGCACCGCAGCCTCGCTGCATCCTCTCGGCATCCCTCCCGCTCCCGTCGGCATCCTTCCCGCTGCCCTTCGCTCCCAGCCCCGGAGTGCCCAGCGCTCCTTTCCGGCTCCTCCCCGCCGGGCGGGTGTTCTGGCCGCCCTTTGGAGCCCTGTGTGCTCCGATCCCGGCCGCCATTGCTCCTTCCTCACGGGCGTCCTTCCTGAGCTGGGCTGCGGCTCCCCGGAGGTGCCGGCGGCCGCGTTTTGCGGAGCGATGACAGCGGTGCGGAGAGAGGCGTTCGGGCGGATGCCCCCGGAGCAGGGAGGCGGAGAGGTGGAGAAGTTCGTCTTAGAGTCGGACAGCGTGAAAGTGGAGATCCTGTCCTTAGGGTGCATCATCGCCACTCTGGAGACAAAAGACAGGGATGGGAAGTTTTCAGATGTTGTCCTAGGATTTGACACTTTGGAAGGTGGGTCTAAATCTGTTTCTTTAAAAAAAAAAAAAGAGCAACCACCACAAACCAACAAAACAAAACCAGGTACCACGATCAGGCAGTTTAGCAATTTGACCAGCATCTACTGGTTTATTGCCACACTGCGTGATCTGCTCCTAAGGGTCCCCTCCAAATCATGATCTGAACAGATACAGTTCCTGCTGCGTGTCCTGGACTCAGTGGTGAGTGTGGAACAGGGACACTGGTGGCTGCAACCTGCAGTGTGTCACTCTGATGGGGCAGCTCTCAATCACTCTTTAACTGCAAGAGGCCTTGTAAATCTGCAAAGAACGCAAGATCCCATCAGGCCATTTGAATCACGACTAGTGAGCTATGTGTCATGTGAAACACTGGGACTGCAGTCACCTATTTAGTCCTGGAGGGAAGCAGAGAGACACCTCTGGGTCCATAAACACACCTGGAGACCATCCATCCCTTCCCTATGCTTCTGTTTAACCGTCTGCTCTTTTTCTGTACAGGTTATACAAGGAAGCACCCCTTCTTCGGTGCTGTTGTAGGGCGTGTTGCCAACAGGATTGCAAAGGGGAAGTTCACTGTGGATGGAAAGGAGTATCAGCTGTTCCTCAACAATGGGCCCAACAGCCTGCATGGAGGAGCCAGGGGATTTGACAAGGTGAAAATCAGGATGGCAGTCCCAGTGTTGGCCCAGCACACAGCCTGTGGAGTTGTGGTTTGAGAGTATGAAGTCTTTGCTCCCTACTCTGTAGCATTTTCTGGTGGTTACTGGGTTGAATCAGCTCAGAAAGTGCTGTGAGTGCAGGAAGGGGGGGAAGTGAGACAGATCTTGCGAGCTGCTGGGTTGGCTTGTCTTTGAGTTTGCAGGGCTCGCTGATATCATCCTTGGATGCTGTGCAGAGAGGGGTGCTGTGCTTCCTTTGTGTGAGTGCAGCCCTGAGACCTCATAAGCCCAGTTCGGACAGGGTTGTCCTGGGTGAGGTGCTGCTGCTGCAGAGCCTGGGTTGGGACACAGCAGTGAGGGCTCAGCCTTAAGTGAAATGGAGGCTCCCAAGGCACCAGCTGTACCACCCTAAACTGGGTACTGCAGTTGTGCCAGTGTCCAAAGACAAGTTTCCTAGGGAACAGTGTTCCACACAGGCTCATTTCCACCTGCAGTTTCAAGGCTAGGCTGCTGCCTGCCCATAGCTCCTCCCAGAGTCAGAAGGACCTGGGTTTGCAGAAACTAGGTATCATAGTTTGTTTGCGACAGCACTGCCAAGTAAGGGGAGAGGAGGGTGGTGCTGCAGGTTCAATGCAGTCATTGCATTGCCCCCTTCCGTGCTGCCTGGTGACAGCATCTCCCAGGCTCTCACTGACTCACAGCACTGGGGACCTAGATCAGGCCTGCAAAATGCCCCAGGATCCAGGATCGCTGTGTCTTCTCAGCCCCTGCTGTGACCTCCTGAGGTAAAATAACCTTTCCCTGGCCCCAGGGCACTCAACCTTTTCCATTTTCTCCCAAGAGCTTCTGCTGTAGTCAGATACTGCCTCTGCACTACAGATGGTAAAAGCAACAGAGCATTTCCTCTCTTGAAAGTCTTGCCAATAACCTTGCTTGATTGCAGAGCAGGCTCAGAAGTCTCTGCTTTCCTAATGCCCTGGGCTTTGTCAGATCAAATGTATTTGTAACCAGCAAGTAGCTGATCCACCATTTCCCCAAAAGAACATATATGAATGTGCTGGTGCAGCTGCTTTCCTGGGTTAATGTTTTATTTCATGAAAGGACATCCAGGCTGATGAGACAAAAGTCAGAGTGTCTTGAAAAAAAATCCCTTTGAGGCGATGCAGTGTGAACTGGCATCAGGTTGGGATGAAATGCTCCTCAGCAGCCTTAGAAGAAAGGGAGTACTGGGGTGGCTTGGCTGTTGTACCACAAAGAGGACAAATCCAGTTTGAGATTGCTTTATATACACCCTGACCCCTGTGAGCTGGAGCTGAAAACACACACTCCTTTGCACCTGGGACTTCCAGGCTGTCTTCTGCAGGTGAGGAACGTGGTCTCTTCTCCTGCCTCTTCCCCCTTGCTTGCTGAAGGCACACCAGCTTGGTGGGAACAAGGCAGTGACATCTCCCAGCCAGCGCTTTATGTCCTCTGGCCCACAGGGTGCACATGGGCACCTGCTCAAGACCTCTCCAGTTAGGAAATGATCACTGTTCAGAGACAGCCCTAACATGAACAAGAAACACCAGAATTTGGCTGTGATTATCTTTACCATCTTGTCTGTTTTTCCTGATCTTGCAGATCTCAGCACTGCGGTCAGTACATGGTCTGATGAGTGTCTTGCAGCTGTGCTTACATGGCAGTAGTATGTGACCACACTGCGGGGACACTTTAGAAAATAACCTTCTTATCTTAAAAGAAAATAGTGATACCTGTATGTTTCCTGGACTTTACTGGCTTTTTCTTCAAAGAACCTAAATTGAAACTCGTATTTAAAACCGCAGCATCCGTGCAACAGAGGGAGCTGCAGTCAAACTGCACTCTGTGCGGGAGGGCCTGCTCTGCAACCTGATATATTTGGCATCCTCAGTTCCCCTGTTGGGTGAAAATGCTGGCTTTTGACACTGCCCTGTGTTTGTGATCTCTGTGCAGGACATGAGAGGGATGGTCTCAAAAGCATTATCTGGCCCCTGTTCCTGAATCTGTCCTCTTTGACTAGACAGTAACTATTCCTTAGGTAGATGCAAAGCTCCAGAGCCCAGACACCTCACCTCTTGCCACACATCCATCCTTAACACCAGGCCCGTGGCCAGGGTCAAACAGGCTGTCTGGGCAGTTGTGTATGGCGTGCTGCCTTGTTTTACTCGCTGGAAGGCCATGTTTGGCTCCAAGCAGAGCCCTGGTCTCTGGCAAGGGCAAGAATGGGAGAGGTTCCAGCACTCTGGAGACAGACCTATAGATGTGTCTGGCAGTACATCTGGTATTATTTAATGCAACCCCAGCCGCCAAGCAGGAGCTCCCAGTGTGTACTTACATTGTCCTGGAAGCCAGAGCATACTGAACAAAGGAAAGTGTGGCAACTTGTGGAAGTGATGTGATGTTGCACATCAGGAGATCCATGGAAAGGGGAAAAAGTCCAGCTGCTGGACAAGAATCAAGCATGTAGACTATCTTAGGCATAGAGTAACACAGGGTGAAACAGACCTCCATCAAACCACCAAACTGCCTCATTTATATGGCTACTCATTGGAAAACTTGCTCCGTGCGCTGCTGGTTCTGGCTGACCAAGGGCAGGCCAGTGCCTGTGTTTTCTTCCTTTTTTTTTTCTCCAACAAGAGGGATCTTAGTTTTAATCCTTCATAAGGAGAAAAAAGATTGATTGGGCCTTTTTTTTTTTTGTTCTAGGAGTAAAGGCAGGAAAGATGAATGAAAAAGCCTTTGTTTCAGTGCAACATCCCTTGAGTGCCTTCTGTCCCTGGGCTTAGCCCAGCCTGGGGCAGAGGGAAAGGACATCATGTTTCCCATTACTGTTCCACTAACATGCTCCTTGCAGGTTCTCTGGAGCCCGCAGGTACTCCCGGATGGTGTCTGCTTCTTCCGGCTCAGCCCCGACGGTGAGGAGGGGTATCCTGGAGACCTGAAAGTCTGGGTGACCTACACCCTTAATGGCAGACAGCTGTCCATCAACTATCGAGCCCAGACCAGCAAGACGACACCCATCAGCCTAACAAACCACGCGTACTTCAACCTCGCAGGGCAGGTAAGTGTGAGGAGATGAACCCTGTGGAGAAACACTGTGCAAGGGAGGAAAGCCTGGGGACCCATGGGATGACCCATGAGCTTCCCATTGGATCATTGGGACCAACATGCTGATCTTGGGACCCAGCATGTTTTGGGGGGCACAGCAGTGAGGATTGTCTGTGCATCGTGGGCTGCATGCAGGGACAGGACTGAATTGCAGAGACCTCAACTGAGGACATGTTGTTTCTGTGCTTCTTGAACAGACATCCCATCATGAGTGTTAGCTCTCCTTTTGTGTGTAACTGAGGAGTCTCAGTCTCTCCTCGTCCCTTGGGAAGATCACAGCGGAGGTGCAGAGCTGGCATGCCCTAGTGGTGGGCTGACATTTCTTAGCTGTATTCTGTTGGCACTTCTGAGACCACGTGCTGAACACTTGCATAGGTGGTGCAGTTGAGACTGGGACCTGTAGTGCCAGCACTGAAATACCCGAGCTAAAATGGGGAGGAGAAACATCATAAAAGGGGGATGTGAGATGGCCAGAGTTGCAGAGTAGCAAGGTTGCAGTAGCTGGGTGCAGCAGGCTCCCACACACTGTACAGGGTCTGTCAGCCAAATGGGCACTTAATTGCAGCAGTGTTTTAGTCTTACTCTGTTTATAGCTGAGGAGAAAAAGAATCTGAGAAATAAAATGTTGCTGGGCAGAGGAATAGGATAGTACAGTGCAGTCACGCTTGGACATGAGACAAAAACCCTTACAAGTGTTAGTGAGAGACAACCCAGCACCTCTGTTCAGGAGCTCTGCTCAGGCTGCTGGTGATAGTGGCTGTGCAGTTATTGGTGTACCCTGTGCTTGTACTCCCAGAGGTGGCGTAATATCCACACCTGCAGCGTGCAACTCAGGTGTGTTCCAGAGGAACAGGAGACCTTTGGGCATGAAATTGCTTCTCAGATTAGATAGTGACCTGAAGGCTCAGCTTTGATCCTGCTCCCCTTCTAGCCTAGCAGGTTCCCTGCCAGCCTTCTCAAGGTTGTGGAAGAGGAGGAGGAGCACACCCCCACTGCAATGCAGGGGGTGAACTAGGAGGACGGGTTTCATTTCCCCTTGCTTGCTTCCTTCCCCCTTTGCCCACTGCTGAGTGCTCAGCACCCAGTGTTTTGGATAGTCAGCCTGCAGGGTGGTACTGCTTGGTGAGGCACAAGTACAGACTGATGGTCTCAGCCCTGTGGGATTTACAGCTCTTAGGGCCCATGCAGGTTTTTGCCTGTGCCAGTAGCTTTGTACTGTGCCCAGGGTCAAGGCAGGATGATGGCCAGGATGTCCCCCAGGCACTACCAGATCAGCTGTAGCACCACTGTGGACAGTCACTTCCCAAGTGTGTTTAGGGCTGCTTGAACAGTGGAAGGGCTGCAGCAAGAATCCCAGCATTTCCCATTCTCCTGCAGGGCTCGCAGAATGTCTATGACCATGAGATCTCTATTGAAGCAGATTCCTACCTCCCTGTGGATGACACCAAGATCCCTACTGGTGGGTGATGCGGTGCTCGCGGCACATGGTGGGAGTGGTTTTACAGAGGAGTGTCTGTGGGTGTTGGGAGCAGCACTGCCCGGCAAGGGGACACGCCAGCACCCAGGGGACCCCAGACACAGCAGGGCCCTTATCCATGGGCAGAGTGGACAGAGCCAGACATCGGTAACAGGGTCCATCACCAGCCCCAGACCTGGCGACCAGGGTCTGCCTAGAGGGTGCAGGCAGGAGCAGCAGGAAATGGGGTCAGAAGTATGTGTGATGCCCATCCAGAAGACAAGCTACCTGTGACACCTGGAGGAGTGGATTCCCTGGTTCAGGTGACTTTTGCTCAGCTTGGTGTGTCATGCCTGTGCAAAAGAAGAGCTTAAGGCCATACCAAAACCACTGCCCTGCTGGAAGCTTTCACCATGGAGCTGTTTTTCATGTCTTAGTTGTGTCCAGCTTGCTACTCCTGCTTTTTGCAGTTCCCTCTTGTGTGTGTCGTGTTAGTCCTGGGGTGAAGACAAGACTTGTGCAACTATTAAAGACTGCTGTATTTTATGTAACTGAATCAGAATGGTTTCATTTTTTTCCAAGGTGTTTTTCCATCCCTCAACCGAATTGAGTAAATACATTCCTTTTAGACAGGATCAGGAACCACAGAAGTGCTGTTTGTCAGGTGCAGACTGATCCTTCCCAAGGTTTGCAGAGCACACCTGGTGCAGAGCCACAGATGAGGTGGATGTGTGGCTGCAGTGAGCAGAGAATAGCTCATGGGGCCAGCCAGGGGGCTGAGATGTCCCCATGCCACCATCCCCAGTGCTGGAAGCTGCCTGCTGACCTTTGGAAACCTCTCCCTTTAGAGAGGGGCAGAAAAAATATGCCTTTAGGAAAATACTCCCTTCCCTTCATCTCTCCCCTCTCCCATGCCAAACTCCTTGCCTTTGGGTTGGAGTGACTGTTTTGCACTGTGTTTGGTATGTCTTATTGTTGTTCTTGCTGCTTCATCACAGGTCTGCATTCCCACAGCAGACCTTAAAAAAGATGAGAAAAAATGTTGAGTTTATGGTCTTGAACCATTTTCCTCAAACAGTGCCTTGAGGCAGAAAGGGACTGGTCCCACTAATACAGCCCATATTCACCATCCCATAGGTGGACCACTTTCATGGCCATCTCATAGGTGTTTATTCAGAGATTTGAGAGGATTCATTTATTTATGCAGAGATAGATAGTATATGTATGTAAATACTATGCATACACAAAATTTAATAGCTAAGAAGTTTTGGGGTTATATTAATTAGCTGGTATAGTTACATATACAAATCTCCCTTTTGTTTTCTTGCTCCCTGTCTGTGCTTTGTCCCTGCTAAGAACAGCAGCATCCCCAAGGGCTGCCAGCTGTGCTGGGGACAAGTGATGTCCCAGCCCCAGTCACGGTGGCCACAAGGCAAGCTTGCTTGAAGCAGGACACTGCAATGAGACAGGGATCACTAATGGCTAAAACCCCTCAGGTCACCAAACGAACAGATCTCAGCCCTGCTCAGGGTCAGCCCCACAGGGGTTTGCTGGTGTGTGGGTGAGTGGCAGACGCTGCTGTTCTCCTTGCTCAGGGGAGGTTGCTGCCGTGCAGGGCACTGGATATGATCTCCGGCAGCCCGTGGAGCTGGGAAAGCACTTGCAGAAGTTTCACCTGGATGGCTTTGACCACAACTTTTGCCTGCAGCAGGTGCAGGTTCCACACCTTGTAGCCAGGTAGGCTGGGACCTTGGCAAGGGTCCCCCACCCCTGAAGCTGTGGGGGCCCATTCAGCCAATCCCTTGACATCTTCCACTGGCATGTCCCCAGGGTTCACCACCCGCCCACTGGCAGGACCATGGAGGTTCACACCACCCAGCCTGGCATCCAGTTTTACACTGGGAACAACCTTGATGGCTCCTTGAAGGGCAAAGGTGGCATCACATACCCCAAGCACTCGGCTTTCTGCCTGGAAACCCAGAACTGGCCCGACGCCGTCAACAAGGTGAGCTGTTTGTTCCCCCACAGGAGCTACTTGGGCCCTGTGGCAGGAACCATACCCCCACTGCTCTCCATGTGTCTGGGGCATTACATGTATGAAGAGAGTCTGCTTGTCAAGGAGATGCTTTGCAGACACCAGAACAGAGGCAGGCACAGGCCACAGCGTACCATGGCTTTAGGCAGGGGTCAGTTAGCGCAGCAGGGACTGGCCCTGTGCAGCCCCACTTCCCAAAACAATGGGGTCTACAGTAGAAGGCCCCACTGGGGCCTTGCCACATCCTCATAAATTATTCCTCATGGTCTGAATTCAACCAGCAGGAGGACTTGCCCACTCCCCCAGCTGGCAAGTGATGGATGGTTACACACTGCTGCTGGAAATGGCTGGTGGGAGCTGTGGGACGATGCCCTGGGAAGGCCAAAGGAATGCAGCCATGCTTTTATGACCCTTTGTGATCCCATGGAATTCACTCACAGTCACTGATGTGCTACTGCCTTTCCCCAGCCCCACTTCCCCAGTGTCCTGCTCCAGCCGAGTGAGGAATACAACCACACCACATGGCTCGTATTCAACACTGTCTGAGGAGAAGGGCTGCTGACTCCTACCAGTGAGAGGGGTAAGTGCCTCCAACAGCTTAACCAGAAGCCCTGCCAGGTGTCGAACAGATCTTTCCAACTTCCCTGGGCGATGCATCCCACTTGGGAGCATTTTTCCTCCTCTGTGGTTTTCACCTGTGGTTCCTGCTGGCTTTAATTTCTGTCACCACCTCTGCTGCTGTCTGGTCTGTGTAAAGCTCTCACTCTTTCCAGCCTCATCCTGGGTGCTGGGTTTTGTTTTGCAGTAAAAATGCACTGAAAACACCTTGTTTGGGGACATGGCATGTCGCAGTCCCAACTACAGCTGGGGAATATCTGGTAATGCTTATGCAGAGCATGTGGGAAGGCTGATGCAGTTGTGGTTTTTCATTACATCTGCTATTTCCAGAAAAGTGCTCTGAGCTGCTCTGGCTGCTGCTGTCTTTACACAGTGCACAGTGCTCATGCAGAATTACTTTCCAGAGGATGATGGTGTGCTGGGATTATGCCAGCTGGCTGCCCTGGATCCTCTGGTTTGACTCCTATTTCAAAGTCACAAAGAGCTGCACAAGAGCATCTTCCATGCTATGCCTTGGCTGCTGAAGTGAAGTGGGCACATCCATTTAGTCCTGAATATGCAACTGCAGGAGGCAAACCATCATCTTAATGTTGTGTTTCCACATGAAACACGTCATCTCAAAAACCCTGTAACAGGGGCCTGATAAAAACCTGTCTGATAAAAACCATTTTTCTGAGGTTTTGTACAGAATTGGCAGAAGCCAGGGGGATGGCAGTACCATCACATTAGGGAGCTGACAGCCCTCTCCCCAGGGAAACCGATAGACAGTTCTTGGGCCGGGTACCCTGTGCGAGGCACTGCAGTCTGACTCCCACCTCATCCTGCCTTGCTGCTGCTGAAGGGCATGCATAAGCCCTGGCTCCCACTGGCAGATTGCAGCCAGGGCCTGTAGCACTTCAGCTTGCTTCCTCAGCTGCAGAGCTGCAGGAATGCTCTTGCCCCCAGTGTAAGTGCCTGGCCATTGGGCTTGCAGAAGTGGCAGACCTGTCACAGTCAGTTCTGGCCCCTCACACCAAAAGAAGCACCCTGCTACTCTCCTGTCACACCTGGAGTTCACAGACATGCACAGTGAGTGCTGCACATGCACTGTGCAGCTGCAGTTCATACTGAGGGCTGGTATCCCCTGGAGAGCAAAGCCCAGCAGGAGGGATCGCCAGGTTGCAAACCAAGGGAACCCTGTTATGGGATGGGAGCAGGGTTTGCCCCCCACACCAGAGACTTTGTATGCATGTCCCCTGGCCCCTCGACCCTGAGCTGTGTGGGGTGTGCACACCCTGCCCAGAGGCACAGCCTTAGGAGGGTCACAGCAGCAGCAGTCACATCACACACCTGCCGGGGAATCTTTTCCAATTGCTCACACCGTGTGGAATTTGTGGTGAAATCCTACCGAACTGGGATGAGAGCTGGAGCTGCACAGCCTCCAAGGATGATGAGCTGAGGGAGGCACCACAGCTGTGCAGAAGCACGGATGGCAGCCTTGCCACTGCTCCCTCTCTGCACCTTAGAAGTGCTGGCTGTCCTTCATAGTGGCTGTCCCTGCCAGCACAGCCGTTTCCTTGCTCAGGTTCTTGCTGCTGTGCCTGGGTTTAGAGGAACCCCAGCCCTCTACAGAACCCCCCGGGCTCCTCTGCTCACTCTTACAGTGTCTCTGGGTACTGAAAAACAGGTACCAGCATAGCTGTCGTGTCAGTCTGCAGGTTTATTGTGGAGTAGGTTTGCCTTAAGAGTACAGAGAAGGTGATCAAATTCCAGAGCGGTGGTGTCGTGCGCCCCTCAGCAGGCACACCATAAACCAAGGCAGGCAATGCACAACCAGTAAATATTCCAAACACGTATCACAGGCTTTGGGCATTTGGGATAAATCACTGCAGGGTAACATTTTGTGCCACCCCCTGCTCTCCCCTTGAAGCAATGGTGGAATGGGTATTGGCAGAACACTGATCATCACATACGAACACCAACGCCCACTTTGCTCAGAATCTGGGCTGTTGACTCATACACCAGAAAAGCTTCGTATTAACAGGAAACTTGGCTTTTGAAAACCATGGGTTACACAAGGTATGACTGAAGTTCAGCTTGTAACTTTTTTTCCATTTGAACTGCTCTGCTGTGGCTTACACATTAGAAGCAAATGGTCATGATAGATTTCATGAGAAGCTGAAACAGGGCTTGCTTTCCATTTCAGTGCTTATTTACTGATGAAACTGGCTTTTATTTCTGCTGGATGTCCCATCCTAGCAAAAAAAGTTTGCTTTTCTCCCCTCTGCTTACCAGTTTTTGTTCAGTCTAACATCATTTCCAGTCTTTTGCCGTGATCTGCATCTACAAAGTGCCTTATCACACAATTCTTTCATACAGAATGAGGACAGAGCTTGGCACACTTAACACAAATAATTAGTCATGCAAGTTGTAGATTTGCTCTAAGAAATTAGCATAATTTAACAAAACCATCCCCAGGATATGGAGGGTGCTTTAAAACCATACTGGTTTCTGTGAAGCAGGTTAGAACTCCTGAAGTCAGTCAGGTGGGAGTATCTTTGAGAGGGAGAATTTGAGTGAGTGGCAGAAGGACTGCTAATAACTTTCTTTTGCCTCTCAAGCACATTTTCATAAGGTCCTTCAGAAAGTAGGTCAGAAGACTTTATGTCTTCCCTAAAAAAAGGAAAATCTGCCTTGAGATATTTTAAGAAGTTTTCTTTGTATTAATAGCCTAAGGAACTAAAAAATGCAACATGTGAAAATAGCAGTTGTCAAGTTATTAATGATTTCTATTACCTCTAGAGGTTTCTGCAGATCTTGTTTGCTTAAAAGATGTGTTTTGGAGAAAAGTTTATCCTTAAATTTTCAGGCATCTGGTATCACCAGTCAAATACCAGGGAATAAGCTTTGCAGAATAAGCAGATCAGGGAGGAAAATGAATGCCCACTAAATAACACCAAGGAATGAAAAGGGCACATGCCAATTTTTATCCATCTGCAAACAGAGATGGATTTTAAATTCCACTTCAAAGAAACAGGAGCCAATCCTTCACCAAAGACCATTTAACAGCACATGTGAAAAGTGGCTCCCTTGAGAAGACACTGACCAGTGTTTAGCCATTCCCATTTTAGACATTTTTCATCCACATTACATGGCACACAGCTAAAATTACCCAAATGTTAACAGAAGCAGCAGGGTTACTACAGAGAAGGTTTAGTTAAAAATACACATTTTATTTCAATGTGCCAATAAAAAAGTCCCACATTTTCATATCACAGGAAGTTATTTCATACAATAAAAAGAGACCTGTGCTAGTCTATTGGTGTGACTAACTCAGAAGACCCAGATCATGCCAAATTTTAGTCGATATACTCTTCTATCTACATTCTTACATTTACAAAGACACCACAAAATCCCTTATAATAATGTAAGCAAAATAACTTTCTTCCTAAAAGATTGACTTCATGACTTTAATCCATTCTTTCAGGACTTGCACTTCTTTGTGGGCTTCCTGATGGTGAACGGCTGAAAGGAAAAGAATCCACAATTAATATTTCACAGCAGTCGTTTGGGATTCACAAATACAGGAAAAAGCAAGAGGAGAACACCTAGACTTTGGCACCCTTTAAGCACTGTTTTTTAATAAAATAACCAATCACTAGTGACAAAAATTAAGAGGTTGGAGATAATACTTTATTTTTACTACACAATTTAAATGTGATTACTGTAAAGGCATCTAATTAATTACTAATAGTGACCTTCAGAGAGGTAGGAAACCTCTTCACTGCTCTGATACCTCTTCAGCTTGTCACAACATTCTGTGGTGATCACTCAGCATTTGTGAGCATTATCTGTGCCCTTCTGATTGTTTGATACTGAAGCTGGAAAAATGAACTATTAAAGAACTAATTAGTGGGAAATGCTGCTGGTTCTGTCATTATATATATGTGCAGACACACAGAGAGAAAACTACTGACTTACTAGGATAGAGAAAAATAATCCATGTAACAGCAGTAAAAATCACAAGCTCAATATTCCTGACTGCTCTGCCAGGTTACTCCATTCTACCTTCCCCAACCTCCAAGCAGCTTTTAATGAGACTGAAAGCTGATTCCCACATTTATTCTGTGCTTTAAACTCATCAGTCTCTGTGCAATAAAACTGTCAGTGAACTGAAAGGAACAGGGGAGCAGACAGAGACGAGACTTGAGACTGCTACATAACCAGTACCCCACAATCACATTATTTCTGCCAAAGAGATCTCAGCAAAATACCTTTCCAGTATTTTCCTACAAGCAGCAGTCAAACTCCTCAGCAGAGATCACTGCAGATACTAAAATGTCAGCTCTACGGAGTCTACGTTATTAGTAGGGAGATCAACATACCTTCTCTTTGGAGATGGTGTTCGGGACTTTGACCGACTGTCAAAACAGAATATTATCAATGTAGCTTAAAGGTCAAGTACTTTTATATTCCAAACTTTCATAAAAAGCAGTGGAATTATTACAGGAATCTTTCCAACAACAAAGTTTTCAAATCAACTTTTACTCTGACAGGGACTTTCAATTCATTTAGCATGGAGATTAATTTCCAACAACTGTCTTCAGCAGACAGAACAAAAAACCAAGGGGTAGTACTGAGGTGAGACTTTGAGAAGAGCAGTATCTCCACAGATTCCTGCTGTTTGATCAATAGCATTAACCAACATCAAGCCCCTTTTCTGGATAGAAAAATTTAACAGAACTGAGCATGAAGGCACAAAAAATTAGTACTACGTTGGAAACTACAAAGAAGTAATGAAAACAAAGGGACAGGCAAGGAACACATTCCAAAGAGTTGCAGAGGAAATTTTATAATCTCTCTCCCATCACAAACAGATTAGCTGGGGCCCACATTTAGGTTTTTTTAAATTAAAGATGAGGCTCTGTTAATCATGCCAACCTAACACTGAATTTGAGATACTACTGCAGCCTTTATCTGTGCATGCTTACCTCTTAGCTGGTGAGCCAGATTTTGATCTGCCATGAGACCTAGACCTAGAGCAAGGAGAAAAAACACAGCTCAGCAAGGAATCTGACAGCATGGATGTTCCCATGCCTCAGACAGCAGGAGTATGACAACTGTCATGCTGAACACAGAATCCTGCAAATTTCAAGGGCTTTGCCTGCCAAGTTTCAGAAGAAAGCTTTTTACATGGATGTTGCACACGTTGCTCTGTACTTTGGTCTCTGGCTCATGACAGCATTTGCTGTTGCAGGTGGCAGGAATACATGAACCACCCAAGTCCTGGCCAGTGTGTTCACAGAGCTGATAAAACACCATGCTCTAAACACACAAGCTTTATTAGGCTTGAGTGACATCTACCACTACAGATCAAACTGGCTGCAGACAGCATGTTCCTGTAAGTATCTTCTCCTCCGTGAAGTTCATCTTACATATGCACTTGCTTGAAGTATTTTTTAAATGTCTGAACTTAATCCTTGTGAAAAAAGGCCAAAGTGTCAGTCTTTGAGATAAGACTGCTGCATCATAAGAACAGTAATATTGCCTGAAAGCCTAACTGAAATTTTTAGATCCCCAAAGGAAATGTTCTACATTCCACATCCAAGGCTTTCCACAACTTCCAGATGTATGTTGTGATACTGTCAAACATCAGCAAACATCTTGCAGTACTTATTCACTCTGTCTTTCTCATGAATCCAGAGCCTGTCTCTGGGTGTGATGCATTCCTTGGACTCTCTGCAAAGCAACCACCTTTCAATTGCCTCGTGTGAAGTTCAGCATTGACTTCATTGGAGTTCAGCACAATTATTTTGCGACTTCTTTACACTTGTACATCTGTAACTTCCTCTGGTTCAGTCACCCAATTTCTACTTACAGTGAAAGGTATCACATAATAGTCTAGCAATGTCACTAAAGGTGTCCTTTACCCTGCAGAAAACCACCCTAGTACTAAACAAAGAGAAAACTATGGTGGTAAAATTGAGCTATTTTTCCCTTTGGGAGTCTGCTGCCTGGAGCTGTTTTCTGCTCATTGACAGTCCCATGTTGAAACAACTGGTATTACAACAGGTAAAGAAGTGCACCTGATCTACTGCCTTGGGGAACTTCCTTCTCTTTATTAGCTTCTGGACTACTAGTGTGAGTTTCTGCTCTTAATTAAGCCATATTCCAGTCTTCATCTCTCCTTTCCCATAAGACTCCCATCATTGCTTGCTGTTCCATTCTCCGAAAATGCCACCTGTTAGGCTTTGCAGCTTGCTCCCTTCAGCTGAAAGCTTCCCTTTATTTTTCTGTGTCTCTTCATGGTTGAGCATTATGTTGCTTATTTCAAAAAGCAGCCACCAAACCAGGGCAGTAGGCACAGGGATGGGCTGGGGCACAAGCAGCACCATCTCCAGAGCAGCACTTCAATTTACTCTTGTTCTCCTGCCAGTCCTCAAGCACAGCCTGTCAGCCACACTGCCGGGACAAGGCCCCACGAAGCACCAGCTGCATTTACTTACCATGAACTAGCATTTAAGAGAACAGGTGACATCCTGTGTTCCTTTAAAATCTGATCATTACTCTTATGAGACATTTACTGGTACAAAGTAATTCTGACAGGTGTTTATCTCAAATTAAAATCAGCTCCTGCAGACAGACACTTTGATATGTAAGAGAGCTGGAATTACAGCTGTAGCACTCAGGGCATAGCAAGCCCTTCAGGACTCGTCTGGCAGCCTATATTAATGCATTCACACATTACCAGAAGGGCATCCTAGTTTCCCTGAAAAATAATGGGAAGAATCCACAATCTTGTGTGTGGTACACAAAGAAACTTTTGAGATTAATTAGAAATTTGTTTGCTGTGTTAGCGATTAATGCAACCTGATCAAACCAGTACTTGTCATGACTATGGGGACCTGGATGTTAGTGGCATGCAAAAGGAAAAGCAAACATCTTCTGCATTGCATTTTAAAACTACCAACCTCTAAGTTACTGGAGGAAAAACAGCTTTTTCTGAAAATGTTAACAGTTGTAAGAGAGCCTAAACAGACTTCTATGAACCAGCTGCAGAATTGATCTTACCTGCTTCTGGGCCACGTAACAGATCTCGATCTAGATCTGGATCTCGATCTAGACCTGAAATAAGAAAATTAAGATAAATGAAAAAGTCAACTCAACCAGAAGTAATGACAACTACAGCACTACATAAATTAATGTCTGCATGTTGAACTTAAAACCTACATGATCATTAGACATTTGAAATTAAGACACAGAAATTCAGCATGGGAGATGCTGCTAGTAAGGTTTCAAAAGGCATTGAATTATCATGCTTGTGAATATAACCAGGGTTATCAGAAACACTTTAAAGCATGATGACTTCTAGAGATCAACACTCTTTGAAGTCTGCTACCCTTTGGGAAGCTCCTAATTAAAACAAAAAAAACCACACACAGCTTTTACAAATGAATACTAATTACCTTGATCTCTTCAAGGAAGCCGAGCGGGACCGGCGGGGAGACACGGACCTAGACCTACGAGGAGAAATGGACCGGGACCTCCGATAGGAAGCTGACCTGGACCTGTAAAGAAATCAATTAAAGAGTTTTACAAGTGCAGCTTTTCCTAAGCACAAGAAGGAAACAGGAATAAAAGACAAACTGAAGCACACCTCCTACCACGGCTCCGACTGCGTGACCGAGAATACCTCCTTCCTCGGGACCTGGAGCGGGATCTGGAGCGGGACCTGGGTGTAGGTTAGAGAAAACAGGTATCAGCAAAGAGCTGCAGCAACCAGTGCATGTGAGGCCCTGCTGAAGTCAAAACTTATTTCAGACAACTAAAAAGAGAGCAATAAAAAAAACAAAACCAAAAAACAAATGAAACAAAACAAAACAACAAAAACACACCACTAGCATCTGTCAGTTGGAACAACTCTCTGGGCCTACTCGTCTTGAGCATTTTTACTACCTAGAAAAATGTTAAAAGCTGAATTACATTGCAGAATTACATTAGAATAGAAAACACTGTAATGCGTATTTAAAATAAACCTTGCAAGTTTGCAGGTCGACCCTCTTTGGCCCAAGGTCTAGCAGATCTAGACGATCTAGAAGTATCTATAGCCGATCGCTGCATCTAGGTGTTCTCTTCAATCTAACGACGATCAAACTGACAGCCCAATGAGCCAGGGTGAGGCTTGATTGACGCAAGAAGATTTTTCTAGGTGGGAATGTGGTCAATCTGGTGTTCCTCTTTCTAAACCGGAGGGGGGGCCCCAATTGAAAGCCAAATTTACTGTTACGGCGGTCACCGTCTCAAATTTTCTGCCCTTAAAGAATAAGGTGAAGCTACGTGTAGATGGCTCGAGGGGATCTGGCCTCTTATGCTGATCACCTCAAGGTCTAGGAGGATCTTAAGTGTCGGATTTGCAAGGCGCCTCAGCATGAAATCTTAAGGCTCGTGACATTCTGAATCAAGGCGACTGACTCAAACGAAGAAACCTGAAAGGTTTTGACCAGGTTGATTATTAAGATAGTAACATTTTATATGTATTATAAAAAAAATTGTGATATACACCTGTTGACTTACAACATTAAGAGTTAAAACTGGTGTAACATTGTGTTCTTTGCTAACAAGAACTACACAACAGCGCAACTGGCGAAGCAAGGCGGCCACCCCGGCCCCGCACGTACCTGCTCCTCCTGCTGCGGCGGCTGTAGCGGTGACAGTCATAGGCATAGTGGCCTTTCTCACCACACTCGTAGCATCTGTCGTTGGGGTCGAAGGGGCGCCGGGCAGGGGGCCTGTCGTAACGGGAGCGGCGCGGCATCCCCGTGGACACTTCCACTCTCACCCTCGAGCCACAAATGACCCTGCAACAAAGTGCACGAGGGCTCTAAGTTAAACGCTACAGTCTACGACTAACAAAATTAGCTAAGGATTAACAAATACAGAAGAACGGGAGAGAAAACCCCGATGGTCCCCCTAGTGTTAAAACCGGCAGCGGCCCAGCCAAATAGCCGAAATGCACACGTACTTCCCGTCAAGTCCACGGACGGCATCTTCAGCGTCCCTGGGGTCTTCAAACTCCACGAAGGCGAACCCCGGCGGGTTCCTCGCTATCCACACGGTTCTCAGGGGGCCGTAGTAGCTGAAAGCTCTCTCCAGCTCGCCTTTGCCCGCGCCCGTGCCCAGGTTGCCCACGTACACCTTGGTCTCTGCGGAAGCGAAGCGGAGTCAAGTCCAGGCCGGGCTGAGGCGGCCGCCCCTCCCCTCGCCCGCCCGCCGCCATCTTGTGCCGCCGGCGGCGCCCCGGCGGCGCGGCCATGAGGGCCGGGAGGCTCAGGGGAGGCTCAGGCGCCGCGCCCGGCCGTGGGGAGCCCCCAGGGGAGGGTCTGGACACGGGAGATCCCAGGATGGCAGACCCCGAGGGCGGGAGCCCCCGCCGAGGGCAATGGCGGCATCAGGGTCGCCAAGGCGACCACCCGCCCCGACCCTCAGGCCACGAGCAGCCAATCAGAACCGCGCTCCCTGCCGTGGCCCCGCCCCAGCTCCGCC
>JAOXXN010000446.1:7641239-7666782 GCA_026770055.1 Myrmophylax atrothorax | reverse complement strand
CCCATTCCAATACCTGATTACTCTATGGAAAGATTTTTTTCCTGATCTCCAACTTAAAGTTCCCCTGGCAGAGCTTGAGCCCGTGCCCCCTTGTCCTGTTGCTGAGTGCCTATTCTATTTCTATAGAATATAAACATTAAGTTTATATTTTGTAATCCATGTGCTTGTAGGAACCTTATGCTGTTTGGTGCCTCAGCAATAGTCTGAATATTAAATCTGATGTAAATGTTAAATGTAACTAATTGTTACATTAAAAATCTAAACCTAAAATTTTGCAACTGCTGTTTCTAAACTTTTTTTTGTTAATACTGTACTGAAGTTACATCCTTGATCTGTGGTTAAGGCTTCCTAATTCAGCCTCAAGGGCACAGGGTGTAATTGGTTAGTCAGGCTGGGACAGTGGGATTTTTCTTTTTTTACATGGATGGCAGTGCTAACCAAATGTACTACAGCTTTGTAATAATTAAGGTTACTTCTGCAGAGCCTGCAGTCCAATGAAATTCTCAGTACTGTGTGACTTTTACAGTAACTGAGCTCAGTCACCTGGATGAGTCAGGCAGTGGTAAAGCTTCCCCTGCGTCTTTTACAGGTCTCGGTCCAGGTCACGCTCACGGTCCAGGTCTGTTGTGTGGCCTCGAAGCAGGTGAGATGCTTTTTTTGGTTCAGCATTTTGGTGTGTTTGATTGTGGGTTTGTTGCCTTTTTTTGCCTTCCTGGGAGAATTTGGCTGGCAGGAGTTGAAGGCTGTGCAGCATAGCAATATTTGTACTTAATTTATGCCTTTCACAGACAGAGGTAGTTACCAGATTTCTTTTAATAAACATGAGTTTGTTTTGGTTTGTATATATAGTCTGTGTATACAGAGCCATAAGAAAGCATATGTATGATTTGAGGTCTGTGGAGAGAATTTTTGAAAACTCATTAATGCTTATGCGTGTAGTAAAATGACGGTGTTGTGTCTTGCTTTGCTTTTCTGTAGCAACAGAAATCAGGCTTGTGTTAAAAGTCCCAGTCCTGGGTGGCTGTAAGCAACCTTATGGAAAAGCTAACTGGTTATAGTGGTAGGAATTGGGAAAGACAGTGGCTTGTGACAGTAACGTGGAAGGTTTTAAAGCAGTGGCACATAACATTTTTTTTAACTTAAGCCAACAGTGCCCATATAGCATTTCTGGGCCAGGTAAAGGTTCTCGTGTTGAGAATGGCACATGCCTAAATTCTGACACTGCAGGAAGACAAATATTTTCTAAGTAACAGCAAATACTTGAGTTGATAAAGTAATGTGATAAATGTGGGAGGAAAGTCTCAGTGTTTGAGTAGATTTTAATTCACAAGAGGAGCTGGGACTAGTATACACATTAGTAGCCAGATATTGAAGAGAACTGAAATGCTGTTTTCATTGGGGTAACTGATGAAAAATCAGGAATAAAATGGGATTGGGAACTTGACCTGAAGAACACACAAATTTATTTGTGGCTGATTGCAGGCTCTTACTGTGTTGTTAATACTTGAAATTATTACTCCCTTTATAGAAGGGATACTTGCAGGTAGGAAGACAGTCTGTGAGTCTGGTCTTCTGTTTTGTGGAAGTGGTAGCTGAAGCTTTGCTGGGGGAGCTTCATGTGCTGCTTGCACTTCTGTCTTCTGATAAGTGGGGTCTCTGCAATAAGAGCTGAAGGATTCTCCTGAAATGTCACAAGGAAAGCCTGCAGCACCAGAGCCTTCCTCCTCTCTGGTCCGTGATGCTGTGCAGTATGAATTTGCTGTTGCTGTAGCTAACTTTCATTGTATATGCATGCCACTGGCTGCTTTGCTGAGCTTTATTTTTCTCCTGTTGTAGGTCTGAGTCTCATGGTAGATCTAAATCTGGCTTACCTGCTAAAAGGTGAGCGTTTAAATACAAGTAGCACTCGGGTTTTGTTTTGGTTGCTGTTTTCTGTGTTGGTTTTTTTTTTTGTTTTGTAGTGTTTTTTTCCCTCATGATTCAAAATCTGTTTGGACCAGTGATTCAGTTGCGTGTGGATGAGGGTTTTGTTTTGGTTTTTTTGTTGTTGGTCTTTTAACAGCTGATTTCAAAAACATGTTTCATACATTATTTTTGTGGGCTTTTTAATTGCTGATTTTTGTGGGTCAGTAGGCAATTCTTCCAGAAGGATTGTGCATACAGGTTTTTGTTTCACTCACCGTTGCAACAAAACAGTATTTTGGACAGGATTTGGGACATACCTTTTCCTACCTTTGTTTTCAACTGTTTTCTCTCTCTCCTTAACTCTCCTTGATCCACTTGCTCCTGCTTTGCAGGGTTACCAGGATGACTTCACATTGCTTTGAAGCTGTGTTGCTCTTTGCCCAAGGGCTCCAGCTTTCAGCATTCTCCCTTCTCACCTGCAGCTTCTTGCTTTAAGTAACTGGGTACACTTGCTCTCAGCAGTGTTAACAGTGATGTCTTTTAATGCATTTAAGGAACATCAAACTGTTCTAGTTCTAGATGGTCAGAAGTGATTACTGAGAGTATCAAAATATCCCACATTGACAGTTTTGTTTGTTTTTGTTTTTTAACAGTCGCTCAAAGTCCAGATCTCCATCTCCAAAGAGAAGGTAGGAATGCCTTAAAAACTAGAGAGGCTGTGGTTAAATAGCACTAAAGTTGGAGTGGTTCCTATGGATGTTCACTTGGACAAGGATAAAAGCTTAGTTTTTTACTTGTCTGAATGTGTGAACTATGAAAAGATGAATTGTTGTGGGCACTTCCTGCTGCAGGTAGTCAGAATGTCATGATAATAATTCTAAGGGAACCTACTTTAATGAAATTTTAAAGGACAATAGAAAGTGTGGGCAAATGAGAACCAAGTATCCCTGAGTTCCTGAGGAATTCAGAATTGGGGGAAGAAGTGAGTAATGTAAGGTGTGGGATTAAATTCCTGCTGGCTCAGTTTCACAGCTGCCAAGTTGTGCTGTGCACCATGAAGGAAGAAGTTTCTTACATCAGCAGGGAAGTATGTGCTGAATTGAGATTTCTGAGCAGGCTTCATGTCTCACCTGCAGCTGATCTCTCTCTTAAGCTTAAAGCAGTTTTTATGCATAAAAATGTAAAATACAACATTCCTCTCATTATTTGTGAACTTCAAATGAAAATGGGGGTGGGACTCGTGAGCAGAGGAGAAGCCTGAGGTTGCATGCACAGTTTCTGTTGGTTTTGCTACAGGAGTTGTTCATAATCTTTTTTTTTTTTTTTTGCTTTCAGTCACTCACCATCAGGAAGCCCTTGAAGGAATGAAAGTCCTGAAAGAATGGATTCAAATTTACAAAGTTTAAGAAAGAAGTTTATTTTGTTTACATTATAAGGGATTTTTGTGATGTAAGGGCTTAGTCCTGGAAGACTGTTTCTATTGACTAGCAAGTGGCATGAAAACTATTATCTTTTAAAAGTCTTACTAGCAGACTAATACAAAACTGTTTTATGTTAATGTTCTGTGATCTGGAAATGTTGGGCTTTTTTTTTATTGGTGCATTGAAATAAACTGTGCATTTCTAACTAAGAAATAGACTCTGCTAACCCTACTGTTTCCATTAATATTTGGGTAAGGGAAGCAAGTCCTGTGCCCTTGTGAAAAGCAGAAGAGGCAGGAGCTGACAGTCAGGTTTGGGTGGGGTGTAATGCAGTTGCTCTGCTGCAGGTGTGTGTCTTCATCCCTGCAGAGCACCAGTTACAGTGAAAAGTGACCGGCACCAGGTGTCACTCCTGCTTTTTTAGTCTGGATTGTTAAAGTGATCTGTACCTTGTGTTATTCGTGGCATCTCCTCAGACCTCAGTGAAGCAGAAAACCTGTCTGGGGGTGCTTGTGCGCTCGATGATTTCACTTACAAAAATGTCTATGTGGGACATTAACAGATTGCAAAAGAACCCAAAAACTATGAGTATGTGAATGCTGGTTGGTCTGTCCTGATGATTAAAGGACCAGTGATGTTCCCACCTGAAGGTGTTTTTCTTACAGCTGACAGGTCATAAGCAGAACCTGCAGGTCATGTTTAAGTGGTGCAGTATATTTGGGGAATAAAGAATTCATGTTACACCTGCCTGACCTGATCTTCCTGGTTGCATTTTTAGCAGTAAAGTGCACTCTTTGCCTTTGCTGCTGTCCTGATCAGTCTTTGCTTTAGGAAACCAGACTGCAGCTGCCTGTACTTGGATGGTTCCCATCTTGCCAGGGATAGGTTAGTTACTGACAGATTTAATATGATAAACAAGGTATTTTCCAATATGATTATCTTTGCAGATGATAATGGCTATTACCAGAACAGTAAGGAAATCTGAGTGCCAGATAATTCTGACTTGAAAGTCTTGTACTGTGTTCTGCCCTATTGCTCTGCCTGCCAGGCCTGGGAGGAACAGGCACTGTCCCAGGGCTTCCAGCTGGGCAGCAGAGCAGTGCTGCAGCTGGGCATGGGCACCCACCCCCAGGCCTTTGGAGGAACTGTAATCAGTGCTTTGTAAGATGTCCAGAATTGAAAGAATGATAATGAACCACTATATATATATATAATGAGTTTACAAACACTCTTCCAATCTGTCTTACCCATCCTCTCACCCATGTTTGTGCATTGCAGTGCACTGGGGCTTAGGGGAAGGCAACTTCCCTGGCTGATGATGGACCACAGTCCATTATAAGCTGCAGCAGAGGGAGCTGGAAGCAACAGCATTAAATGAGGGTGAGCTCAAAGCCATTGTTAAACAGCTGGGGACAGCATTTATTGGGGTGCCTGCCCCACTGCCGTGTGCAGCATCAATGGTGAAATTACTCAATGCAACAGTGCTTTCAAAGAGGGTAGTAGCCTTTTTCTGTTCTCCCTCTCCAAACTGCTAAAGCAAATTTACTCCACAATAAGCCTGTAAAACCCTAATAATCCCTTTGCTGCTTTGTTCCCTTACCAGACATGCTTATTTTGCCATTAAGGCACTACACTGAATGGTTCACAAGTCCTCTGTTTACCAGTGGATGCTGCTAATAATGAGTTTGTACAGGCCCTGTCTGAGTGTTAGTTTCCCTCAAAAACAGCACTTCTGGATGATTAGAAATCATTGGAATATTCAGTGGATACCACCTTGGAAGCAGTGCTTGTGGAGTCAGGGCCTCTTCTGCTTCTCATGCCATGCCACTAGACAGGAGGCTGGGGGTGCACAAGGAGCTGGGAGGAGACACAGTTGGGACACCTGAGCCCAACTGACCGAAGGAATATCCCAGACCATATGGAATGTTCACCATATATAGCTGGGGGAAGAAGGAAGAAAGGGGGAGGATGGTTGGAGAGATTATCTTCCCAAGTCAACTATTAGGCATGATCACAGCATGCCCCTGGAGCTGCCTGAACACCTGCCTGCCCATGGGAAGTGGTGAATGAATTCCTTGTCTTGCTTTGCTTGTGTGTGCAGCTTTTGCTTTACCTATTAAACTGTATCTCAACCCTTGAATTTTCTCACACCTCCTTTTCCCTGCCAGGTCTTGGAGGTGGGATGTGAAGGTGGGATGGAGGAAGGAGTGGCCCTGTTGTGCTTAGTAGCCAGCTGGGGCTAAACCACAGCAGCAGTTCAGCTGCAGAGACAATTATGCTGCACAGGTGTGTTGGTCTTGGCACTCCCATTGTCTTCCTCATGAGGGTGTGTTGGTGTGAAACTGCTGCTACAAACATCCAGGTGTATTTTTTAAAAACATCAAACTATTCTCCAAACAATGTGCCTCCCTCAGCCTGAAGGTTACTGCTGGGTAGGGCGGGTGGTAGAGACAGTGTTCACGCTGGTTTTACTACTGGAGGTGACAGCCAAGTCCTGTCACTTAAGGCACGTGGTATTATTGGCAGTTGGTAGCACACTGAGCAGTTTGGCTGCAGCAATGCCAATGGGAAGAAACAACTCTTACTGCAGCATTTTGCCCCACTCCATAGCAGGCCATTCCCCAGAGCATGAGTTTGGATAAGTTTCCAAAAGTGGGACTTTGTTCCAGCTGTGCCGGGTGGCAGGAGGAAGGGTTAACAATTAGCAATGCCATCCGCCCAAGAATTCATTTTTAATGCACTACAGCAATCCCTTCTCAGCTGTTTTACTTCCCAGTGCACGAGGAGCTGGAACTGCTTTCCTACAGTCTCCTCCTATGAGGACATTGTCTAAATTTCAGAACCTCTTGATATGAATCAAAAGGTGTTCACTTCTATGTAAGGGCTTTGTGTCAAACCATAAGCAATTGAACCCTGGTCAGCCAAAACTGACTGCCTTGGGTAAAGTCTTGGTTGAAATGGAGAACTGAGTTTAAACCAACTTGGGAGTAGCTTATATGCTGCCTCCAGACATTACTATTCCAACAAAGAGGTGCCTGGCAGCCAGGATACAGTCGCATGATAAAGCACTTTCTTACTTGGAATTTCTATTCCTCCTGGGAGATTTCCCATTTTCCCATTTCCTAGAGTGTACTGTAAGCCACTTTACTTCCAAGAAGAGAGGAAACAAAGGGAAAAAAAACTCAACCCAAAAAAGTGTCAACAGTACAGTTGCCAACTTGTTCTTCCAGAGATCAACGCCATGTTTTGGGCCAATAAATATATCAAGACACTGATGTTACTTGGTCTGTAACAGGCAGTAATAAACGGCAAGTCTTTAGAAAAAGCTGTTCTGATGTCACTGTGTGGTCACAAGCTTTACAATCATCCCAATGATCCGAGATCCACGGGGGCACATGCACAAATCCATGCTAGGATTCTTGATTTTATCCTGCAGCAGCTGGTCCAGTTCACAGCGCAGCTCCTTCACCAGCTCACCCACCTAATCCAGTAAAACACAGAGGGAAGTGTAAGGCTCAGGACATACAGCTCCTGCCTTCCTAACACCAGCACAGCTCTGCAGCACTCCCAGGATTATCCCTTCTGTTCCTCCTCACCTGGTGAGAGGCAGCCACGAACCGTATCCATCCATCATCCAGAGAGATGACAAACTCTCCCTTGTGCAGCTGCATGTGCACCTGGCCGCCCCCGAGCAGCACCAGTGGGTACACAGACACCATACTGCAGTCTCGAATGAACACGCGGCTCGTCTTGATCTTCTCGTGGTACACCAAGTAGGGGCTCTCAAAGTGCCTGGTCTGGAACACAGACACCACAGACTCGTTACAGTGATGCATCTCTTCCTGCCTGCTCAGGGCCTGCCTCTCCTACAGCTGCAAAGAGCAGCAAATGTGCCTAAAATGCACCTGCATGACAAATAGACCCTCTCTGACCTGCAAGAGCTGCCAATAACTTTGCCAGTGACCACAGGAGAAACCAGCTAATTTCCCAGTGTTGCCTCAAGGCCCCAGCTTCCCCATTTCATGCTAAAGACATTTACATATGTGTATGTTACTCTCCTTCAGAGCAAAAGTGACAAACAGCTCAAAGCCTTTATAACCCAAATACATGGCTAATGAGTGATAAAACACTTTTTTAAAGCAAGTAATTCATATCTTGGAGTAGCAATGAATCATCAAACACAAAGAAAGACACACTTCATGAGACAACTATTACCGTATGTCATGGCAAAGAGAGAAGAGCTTTTATCTAAGTATTAGCTATTAAGCTGGAAAAGAAATTAACTTCAGAATTTGAAGACTCAAAGAAACAAACCAGAGTATGTCCCTGAATTATTTACCAATAAATAATCCATAGTGAGGAGAAGCCAAAGGAGCATTGCAACTGAAACTTTTTTGCATGCAACTTTGCAGACATAGCTTAACAAAACATGAACGGGGCGGGTACTACAATTCTAGTTCTGCTCCAGAGGCTGGAGCTTAACTGTGTGTCCAAGAGGACACTCTTAACTCAGGAACACACCATTATATGCAATCCTAACACAGGACTGTTCAGCCATTAAGATCTTTTATTTTAAACATCAATAGGGACCCTCATTGCAATCTTAAATACTAAAGCAAAGGTGATTTATTTATAAAAAAAAAGCTTGATTTGCAGAAAAAAGAAACCTTACCTGATAATTCACAGATGAAGGATGAATGTGAACATAACCATCATTTTTGGTAACAAACTTCAGCTCTTCTGCTTTTGGTTGCATTTTGACTGCTCCTGTACTGGTCTTCTGGTATTTACCCTCTGGCTTTTTCACCTGTGTACAGAAAGAAGAAAAGTTATAAAAATCTGCTGAACCAGAAAACTTTTACCCTTATGTTCTGCATTTTTCAAAACCAGAAATTCTGTAGTAGTACCATGTCAAGTCACAACACTGCAGGTGGTGTCTAACCCTGACTGTTTGTGACCTCAGCCTTCTAAAAAGCTTTAATTTAAAGTAGTTTGTTAACATTTGCTGCTGGCTCTTGTTCGACACTACAATCAGCCAGTAGGAACAGTATGGGTCTCAAGCAATGCAAAGTGGGGGTTCCACTGCCTGTCTCTAACACTGTAAGCAGCAACCCTTGGCAACATCAGCCAGGCTCAAGGCTGCCACAACGAGCCCAGACTGAAAGCAGGCTGTGTGGAGAGCAGAAGGAAAAAATGAAAAAGCATTCTTTTACCTGGACAACGTTGGGATACAGAGCAGCACACAACACAGCTGAGATCAGCTTGATGTTCTCTGCATTCGAATTTGCCTGTGAAATCAACGCATGCATTAGGTATTCTATAGTTAGGTGTATAAAGGGAATGACTGAATTCCTGCAAATGGTTCATTTTTATAGCTGCACTGCTGTGCTTTATAGAGGAGGACACACCACTGCTCCTGAGGTCTCAGGCTAGACCTGGGCTGTGTTCCCCCCACTATCAATGCAGCAAATATGCCATCACTATCCTGATGCAATTAATGCCAAACTGAATTGTTCTCTGACATCTGGCTACAAGCAGCACTCGAGAGAAAGCAAGCACAAGTTGTCCCAATGCACAGTGAGATTCTACAACTGCCAAACCCATATCACCCTGATCACCACGTAGCCCCAGGAGATCTCTGGCCCCAGAGGCACCACTTTCTGAAGACTGTCCACATGAAAAGCTGCAGCTTCCTCTTGGAGCACTGAAATGCTGTGAATTACCTCTTCTCCTGTGGCATCCAACACGCCATCGCCTCCTTGGGACCACTTCTTCTCAATGTCCCGGGCTCTTAATCCTTCCTTCACAAACCCAATGTCAGAAAGCAGCTCGGCAAACTGCCGCTTCAGACTGGCAATTTCCTACAAACAGACAAAGGGCTGATGTGTGATGGCTGCCACACCCAGTGAGGAGTCTGCCTCAGTCACTTATTTCTGTCACTAGAGCTCTGCCAGTGTCTCAACCAGTCCCTGTGCAAGGCCACAAACACTGACTTACCTGAAGAACTCTGCCTGACAAGAAGTTCTCTCTGCAGTAGTTGTAGCTTGCTTGGGAGCCCTCTTTGACACTTAAACGCCACCCCTAATTAAGAAGATGAGAAGAAACTTTTAATAAAATATTTCTGCTTGAATTTCAAACACATCACAAAACTCTGAGAGGCTACTGAATTTCAACTCACCTTATAGGCCTGGAGAAGAGCCAGGTAGTCACTGTTTCCTACTGCAAACTCCAGCTTCTTTTTGTTTGCTTCTTCCCTTTTATCCCATGGTGACACCTAGACAGGCAGCGACAGATGATGTGTTTCTTCCCCTCACCACTTAGACAAGCCACTGTAGAGCTACATGGCACATTATCTTTGGAATTTTCATAGCAGCTCACAGGTCAGAATGCAAATTTTGTCCATGGATAACAGAAAATGAGGCATTCAAGAAGCCAAGCTGACAGTGATCCAACTGAGATCCAAACTGAACTCTGCATTCAAAGCTCAGACGTGTCAGCTCCATCATTACCTCTGTTTTGTAACTTGTATTACCAGTAATTTTCAATTTTTAGACCAAATTTAGACAAAAAGTCCGCATTTCTTATTTTGAAGTTTAAACTAATATTTATTTCTACTGTACACTCATAATATAAATACCATTTGTTTCTGCCACATGGATTTGAACTTCTGCTTATGACTGGACTGTTTTAACAAGCACTGTACTATCATACAACAATTTAGGCTAAAAAGAATTGAAATACTCAGGTGTAAAATGCTGCAAGTTACAACAGCGTTTTGCATGGAAACACAGCACTTTGCTTAACAATACTTACAAAAGGCGACTTAAAGGCCAGGCTGGCTGCGATCGTTAGTGCGGGATCCAGGCAGCGGAAGATGGTGCCAAACAGCATTAGCTTCCCAATCCTGACATCAACAGGCAGCGAAGCCAAGTGATATCCCAGCGGGGTGAGCTTTTCATCTGGAGTTAATGCTCCCAAGTCCTGCAGTCGCACCTTTGACGCTTGCAAAGACTCGGTTCTAGGGGGCTCGATTAGTCGTGATAAGACAGAGTGAAGACTCTGTGCAGAAAACATCTCCAGGATCTTAATTCTTAAGGAGGGGGGAATTAAAAAGTAAAAACAAAGAAAAAAGCAGCTTAGTTCCATACACAGGATAAAATAAACAAGCTTTTGCAAAAACAAAACAAAAAAAACCAAAAGAAAACAGGCTTCAAAGAACATGCTGCCTACAAGAGGTCCTGCAACACATATTTGAAGTCAGGGAGCAATGTGGAATATTGAGTCTGTAAGAACTGATTTCTATTTAGCATAAAGTTTTTACTGTAAAAATATAATCTGTGCTGTTCTGTTTCCTTTCAGTACAAAGAGGTGCACAGTGTGCAGCAGGGATAGGGAGGCCTCTTCATTTAACATCTGCTTGACAGTGGTGCTTTATGCAGGGTGTGACTTTACTGCACTGTGCTGCACAGAAACGCTGCAGAGTTCACAGCAGGGAGGCACACAATCTGTGTGGTAGGTCTGGGGCACAGGAATGCAACTGTCTTCTCTGCTGATGAGAGATGTAAGAGATGTTATTTTTTCTGGGATCAGGTGAGAGACAGAGAATGTGAAGAACATGGAAATTGGTGGAGGGTGCAATTAGAGTGGGGCTGTAGATCCAGAGGCAGTGTGATAGTGGGATCCAAGCAACCACTCAACAGAGCCATAGACCTACAGAGCATGTTTCTTAGTTTCATCATGTGAGAAAACACTGAGGAGTCAAAACACCTTGATAATGGCATTAGAGGTGCTCCCTGCAGTAAAGGATGGACATTCTACACACTGACTTCTTCAAGAAAACAGGGACAACGCTCACCTCAGACAAAGCTGCTCCAAGGGCACTCTTTGTATTTCTGGTAACTGTTGTTTTACAAGCTGATGATTATAGTGGTGGCTACTGAAAAGATGAAAGCAGACACCCGAGGCTACCCGGCCTGCTCGCCCTTTCCTCTGCAGAGCATTGGCCTTGGACACAAATGTGTCTTCCAAACTTTCCATTCCTTTGCCTGGGTCGTATCTGCAGGAGAGCAAGAAAAGAGGTTATATCCATAGAACCACAGAACAGTTTGGGTTTGAAGGGACCTTAAAGATCATCCAATTCCAACCTCACCTGCCATGTGCAGGGACACTTTCCCCTAGACCAGGTTGCCCAGAGCCCTGTCCAGCCTGGACTTGAACACTTCCAGGAATGGGGCAGCCACAATTTCTCTGGGAAACTTGTTCCAGTGCCTCACTACAGTAAAGAATTTCTTCCTAACAGCCAATCTAAACCTGCCCTCTTTCCATCTGAAGTCATTACCCCTTGATCTTTCACAACCTGCCTTTGTAAAAAGTGAGTATTCATGAGCGCAGAGTGAAATGGGCTGGAGGTTAAGCAGGCATATGCTGCCAATTTCTCTGTGGATACAATTCCCACCTCTGCACTTGCATCTGACTTTAGACTGCCTTCCTCCACCTTGTAGCAGCCTTCTGCAGACCAAGTTTCCCTCGAGTTTTTCTCAGCTCTTTGGAAAACTAAAGTATGCAGCTCAAGACATAGAACAGTTTCCAAGCTCACAAAATCCTCAGGAATTAATCCAGTACCTTTTCTCTTTCATTTTTCCAGAATCAATCACATAGACCACATCATCAATGGTGACAGATGTTTCTGCAATGTTTGTAGAGATGATGATTTTGGTAACACCCGCAGGAGGCCTGAGGAACACAGACTGCTGCTCTTCACTAGACAGTGAAGAATGAAGTGGATAAACAACACACCTGGAAGGACAATATGACACCATGCTCAGTGGCTTTGTCTCCAGCCTCTTCCCTCTTGGGAAGAATCTGCCTGCACACACTATTGCCTCACTAGTGCTAGACACTGCTCACAGCCATTCAAAGCAACATAAACCCACAAACCATTCTGCCATAGCACGTTTAAGAAACAGAATCATAAAGGTTGGAAAAGACCCTGAAGATCATCAAGTCCAGTCATTAACCAAACACAGCCACTAAATCATGTCCCTCAGTGCTACTTTTACACGGCTTTTAAATACATCTCAGGATGCTGACTCCCTGGGCTGCCTGTTCCAATGCCTGACCACCCTTTCTGTGAAGAAATGTTCCCATTTAAACCTTCCCTGGCAAAATGTAACGCTGTTTCCTTACGTTGGGAGAAGAGGCCAACCCCCATCTGGCTACAATCTCCTTTCAGGCAGTTGTAGAGAGTGATAAGGTCTCCCTTGAGTCTCATTTTCTTCAGGATAAACTTCCCCTTAGCTGCTCCTCATCAGAGTTCTGCTCCAGACCCTTCACTAGCTCTGTTCGCGTTCTCTGGACATGTTCCAGGACTTCAGTGTCTCTTGCAGTGAGGGGCCCAAAACTGAAACCAGGATTTGAGGTGCAGCCTCACCAGTGCCAATCACTGGTCCTGCTAGCCATGTTAGGGATGACACATGTTCTAAGGGAATGTTGAGTTTATTCTGAGAACTGTCACTTCTGTAGAGCTGAGCAAATATTCTGCCTCTTTTGAAGAGCCCAAAATCTGCCATTTATAATGCCATGCTGGAAGGAGTCACTCCAGCTAACCTTGCCATGGACATCTGTGTGAAAACTGTTTAGTCAAGGATAAACAATTACTTCTAACCATCTGAGGCTAAATGGTACACAACTAATGTATCTCAGCAAACATTCTGAAACAGAACAAGGGCTGAGATGAAGGTTTAACAGCCCACTGGATCATGAAGAGCACAAAATGGGAAACACTCATCCCTAGGGTCTCTAAGAACTTCAACAACTAACATTCCTGAGCTGACGGGAAAAACGAAAGGAGCAAGCCAATAAGACAGTAGAAAAGGAATTACCCTGACTGGAGTCAACTCACACACAATTAATAACTTTTATTTATCCCTGGATAAAGGCAGGTTTTGTGCAGGAAATGACACTTTATACATGGGTAAAGACTGATAGTTTTGGAGCTTTTCTGCCTTACCTCTTGCTGTGCCTGTTATTAAAAAGAGCATTAGACTGAAGCTGCTCATAAAGCATCTTGATTTCTGCTAGACCAGGCAAAAATATCAACACAGCACCTATACATGTAGATTAAAAAAATACATAAATAGAAAGGACAGCATGATATTTTATTAATGTGCAGAAGGCCTAAGTCAAAACTACAGCTCTGTTTTGCAATTATTGTACAAAAATAGCACACAGGCTGTAACAGTCCCTCCCAAAAGACTTTCCAAAGTAGACAATTCTCTTACCTTCCCCATCCCATGTATATCAGGATATTTGTTACTCAACTAGAAATTATTTTTTTTAAAACTAGTCAGTAGCTACAGAAACTCTGCTTGCAAACCATTAGCTTTGGGCTGTCTGTAAGTGCACAACTTCCAAGAATCTTCTTTTGTTTATCTCCCAAGGACAATGAAATTACCTGGGGGATATGAATGGCTGCCAGCAACTATCCATTCCAGCAAGGCTTCAATTAGTTCCAGGTTAACTTTGTCCAAGTCCATGAGAGACATTGTTTTCAACACTGCCTTGTTAACCCCTGGGAAAAAAAGAAATAAAACACCCAGTAAATCCCTCTCTTGTAAAAAACATCCATGGATACAATGAACCAGTGTGGCTGCAAAACAAGGCACAGCTTAGTTTAAACAGCACCTGGCTTAGACCAGGCAGTCCATAGTGACTCAGTGTGTCATACTGTCCTTTCCATGCTTTCCTCTGTTCCAGCTCTTCATTGCTTTCCTCATGCCTTACTGGGGCTCAGACCTATCCCAGGCACAGCCCAGACCAGGATTCATCTACTAGCAGAATGACATATACACACCAGTGGTAAGAGGAGCCAAAGCACTTCTTATATGGCACTTACAGATACCTCCAGGACTCCCTTCTCAAGCTCTCTCCTCTGCCTTCCAGTGTTTCTTACATCACCTCAAAAATTCCCAACACCCAAATTCCCATACTCATGGTAACTGTCTAGCAGGAATCTAAAGATTTTAAGCAATGGCTCTCACTCAATACCACTGTGGATCTCACCACAAGTGTGTGCAGGGATGAACTCTTCAGAACTAAGCACGAGGAGGATTTTGATGATGGCAGAGTACAAAGTTCATGGAAAGACCTGCCCCTCTGATTAAGTCACGCACAGCGTCACTGAACTTCTCAAAGAAGGCTTGCCATGCTGAAGTTTCATCCTTGAAGTGGGCAGATGCAGTCCTAAGTAAAGCTGCTTCAGCAAGAACAAGTACAGAGGAGAAAGTAGAATTAACAATGCATCTCAAAATGCATGGAAAAAGACAGTAGCTGAAAATTGTCCATTTTCAGATGCTAAGAACTGGTTTCAGCCAAGATGTTTGCTCTAGTTTAAGAGAACAGGGGCTTCTCTTTTATTTTTTTAAACTGGCAGGAGGTTTCTCATCTAGAACTTCACAAATAGAAAACTCTGAATAATATATAAGCATTCAACTTACAGTATTACATGCTGACATACCATGTTGTCTGGCAAATGCTATTGTGCTAATTTATTAAATATAAGAAGGAGTCACCTTTATATCGTGTTAGGAGTTGCTTCAGAGTTAATTTTTGGTCTGGGTCTGAATCTCTGACAACGGTGTCCGTGCCTTCCAGAAGGCCAGCACGTCTCAGGTCCTCCTCTACTTCTTCAAATGCAGTTCTTCTGTGTCTCCCATTCTGTTTGCTTTCTTGCTTTGCCTTCCGCCTGTAGGGACTACTGTCCTCTAAAACATACCTGAGCAGCAGAAGAACATTTGGTGGTGCAGAAAGAAGCCTAGCAGTCTCCTTCTAATAATTAACTACAGAGATAGGGTATCAATAATATTTATTTTAAGTCTGAGAGGAACTTTGTATAAGCAGGTTGCAAAACCATGGATAATATGAAGGTCAAGCTGTGCTTTTACATAGGGATGTTAATCTATTAAAGGTTGTGATGTGAAAGACTAGGACTTTTACAGACTCGACAACTAAGTGGGCTTAGTGTTGCTTGGAGCAACAAACTGCAAGTAATTAACAATAGCTGATCAATTTATTATCTGGAATATCTGAGCTGCTCTCAGTAACTATAAATGGTAACAGAAATCCACTACCTGAGTTGCAAGGTAGGGCTTACAAGAGGGAATTGTTTGGTATCCTACGTTTTTCACCTCCAGCGCTTCAATCTACATTCAAATTTCTTTTGCTTGTCAATATCTAATCACCTCTGAAACAAGTAAAGCACAAGCACCAACGAAATATTCATAGCAAAGCTCCCCTTTCTTTGAGTACTAATGTGGTATCTAACGCAGAAAATCTTGGTTTTGCATGAGATCCTAAACCCCACTGCAGTCATGGTTTAAAGTCAGGGCTTTAGTAGAGCTCCAAGACTGCATATGATGGGGGAGATTTGAGAGCATTTACTTTTTAAATATATGCACAGCACTACTGCAGTGTCAAGGTCAGCAGTGCAACCTCAAAGGCCAAATGTATCTAAGAATGTATGAATTTCATACCTTGTCATTGCAATCACATCTTCCAGAAAAAACTGGTCCACCGGAAATGTTCGACCTAAAAGGAAACAGGAGATTGAATCCATCTACATGCCACACACCACACAGAAAAGAGGAAAAAGACAAAATATTATAATAATGTGATACAGGTTATGACGACACACACTGGCTTCACAGCTCTCCTTTACGCTGCACCCTTCAACACGATTTCTGACTAGGATAAAGAGTGGGTGTATTCCAAGCATGGTTTGGAGTCTCTGATATCAGACATCAAAAGTAGTGTGGCCAGCAGGACAATGGAGGTGATTCTGCCCCTCTGCTCTGCCCTTGTGAGACCCCACCTGGAGTGCTGTATCGAGTTCTGGGGTCCTCAGCACAGGAATGACACTGACCTGCTGGAATGGGTCCAGAGGAGGTCATGAAGGGGACTAGAAGGGTGGAGCACCTCTTGTGAGGAAAGGCTGAGAGAATTGGGATTGCTCATCCTGAGGAAGTCTGCAGGGTGACCTAACTGGGTCCTTTCAGTACCTAATGGGGGCCCACAAGAGAGCTGGAGAGAAACTTTTGACAAGGGCATGTAGTGGTAGAGCAAGTTGTAATGGCTTTAAACTGCAAGAAAGTAGGTTTAGATTGGATATCAGGATGAAATTCTTTACTGTGAGGTTGGTGAGACACTGGACAGGTTGCCCAGAGTAGCTGTGAATGTCCCAGCCCTGGAAGTGTTGCTTGAAGCAACCTGGTCTAGTGAAGGGTGTCCCTGCCCATGGCCGGGGCGTGAAACCAGATAACCTTTAAGGTCCCTTCCACCCCAAACTAATCTAGTTTTTAGAGTAACATGCTCAATGCACTTACACAGACAGAAGGGCTGATTCACTTAGACACTTACAGGAACACATCAATGAGTCTACATGTTCCTATCATGGTCCATGCAGTAACTTAGCAATTTAAAAGGCACATTTGGCTAAATGAGTACACATCCAGCTGGATCCTCTCACTGATCCTTTTTTCACAAGGATACAGAAGTCTTCAGCTGTGGTGAAACTAGCCCAGAGAACCACGTCATGTTCTTCTGTCGGTATACAGACCCCAAACCCATCTCCATTTCCAAGTCCTTTCTCTCCTAAATCTCATTAGTCTTTCCCTCCAAGCCCTTGGAATCATACTTCTTGCATTCATCCTCATCTTGCCACTTTGCAAATTAGCCCCTTGCACTTGAATTGAGAAAAACTTTGCAAGAAGAAATGCTGAGAAGAAATGTCTAAAACAATAAATGTGACAAGATAATAAAAATGAATGGTTTTCACCTGGTATGTTAATAATTGGACAGGAGTGAAAGTATTGAGAAAAAAGCTCTGCGTTCAGGGTGGCACTCATTAGTATAATGCGCAGGTCTGGCCTCTGAACCATTATATCCTTCAAAACCAGCAGCAAGAAGTCACTGAAGAAAACAAGCAAAAAGACCTTTAAATTTCTTCAGGGTTAACTTTCAGAGCCTCTATTTTTCTCCCCGTTCTGTCCACCTTCCTGGTGTTTTCAGTAGCACAGCAGTACCATCACAGAAGCATGAACTTCACAGAATGGAAGGCAATCTGCAATCTAACCCTTTTTGGCTGTTCCTTACTGGACTGTCAGGGTTACTTGGCAAATTCATTTAAGCAACAAAAAGCCTTATAAACTACTTACATTAATGACAAAGCAAGAACATTAGATAAGAAATTAGTTCAAAGTAACAGACGAGTCCTTTTTGCTCCTCTTCTTCACTGGAAGAGTCATTCAAACTTATTCACTCTTCCCTGTTCACTGTATCCTTCCCTATGTATTTATAGCTTTTCTGGCATGCCTGGAAGATTGGTTTGCAGTGATTTTAGATGAGGACAAAGAATCCTTGAGAGACACAAGCTGTTTTACAAGACTACCATATCATCTGAGCTGTAGAATAACAGGTCATAGACAAAGCCTGGAAACCCACTGCACTGCAAGGTTTCAAAAGGAAAACAGCAAAGAAAATGATCCTTGCCACTTCATTTACAGAGATACTGACAGACATTATCTTTTGCCTGTCATCAGCAGGTAAGTGGGGTAAAACTGCAGGAAGCTAGAGCAGGACAGGGTGAGACTGTCTAGAACCAGTAAAATCTATAGACTTGAAGAAAATGTGAGCACTTGTCCCTTGCAGGTGCTCTGCATCAGGAGAAAAATTCCCCAAGGGACATGTGAAGAATTATGGTATTTGATAAAAGCTGAACCATGGGAAGTATAAGGAACAGACAGCTCTGGTTAAAAAGTTAACCCTCCAGCCCCATCCAAAACATCTTTTCAACACCATTGCAATGTGACAGCACATTGAAGACACAGCAATTTAAGAGAAATGTGCTTTCTTGCAAGCTGTGCAACATAATTTCCTACTGCCCAAACACAAGAACCTAAAACCAGGCTCCTTCCACCATCCCACATTACTGCCACAGGACCAGTCACTTGCACCTTAGTCACCTTTATCCTTGCTTTCTTCATTTGGCTTAGGGGTAAGAGATTATTTACCTTTCTTCTGTTCTTTCATGAACTTCATCAACAATAACATGTGTGATTCCCTGCAAAGTCAGATCTCCTTCCAGCCTTCTCAACAGCACACCAGTAGTGCAGTACAAGAGTCTGGTAGCTGAGGACTTGAAGGGTAAGACAAAGCATTCAGTTAACTGGGCAAATTAACACAGTGCAAAGAGAGTGTATTTCTATAAAGCATTTGGTTTCAGCTGAGTCCCAGGTTTGACAGAAAGGGAACAAGCAATCCCTGCAGGAGATAGGCTGATTGATTTTAATTTCTTGACTGAAACTGAGAACAGCTGCCTCTTACCAAGAGGCATTGCTAACGATCAAAAAATCTGAACCATTTTTCCTGTGGATATTGTTTTCTGATAAACAATCATATCTCTGTTCCTAGAAAGATTCCGTGAATCTCTTTTTAAACACACTTCTTGGAAAAAGCAATCAGCTGCAATGCAGACAAAACTTCACTTGCAGGACAACAGTTTGAATTCAACCACCCCCTTCTGGCTGACTGTAGCTGTACCACTCAATCTCCACTTGGGAGACAAATGGAAATGGCAAGAGGCAGAAAAGCAGCCAGCAGCCTTCCTAAGGACAGCAGCATTACTCATCCTCTCAGATCCCATCACCTCTGTCACCAGAAAGCACAACCACAGGACATATCACTGCACTCTCATTCTGTAAAGTGAACTGTGCAACTTGAGACAAAATAGGATACAGGATATGGTTGATAATATAAAATATAGGTGATACAAACTTGCTTATCTCACTCCATGGCAGGTATAGGGCAAAGATTCTGTATACCAGAGAAGCACTAAGCACATTTCAATATAACTAAATGAAAATCAACAACTAAAGCACAGATACCTTTACACTTTCCAGACGGATCTGATATCCAACAGTGAGTCCAATCCTTTCTGTTCTTTCTTTGGCTACACGTTCAGCCACAGAAATGGCAGAGATCCTGCGAGGCTGAGTGCAGATGATGTTTGCAACTCTGCTTGGAGATCCTTGCAGTGAAGCATCCAAAATAAACTGAGGAATCTGAGTGGTTTTCCCACATCTGTACAACAAAATCAGAGATTAATTAAAACCCCCACAAATCCAAGACCTTCCATCCACATAAATTAAGATGACTGCATTCCACTTTAAATTTGCTTTGCTTCAGTAGTGTGATCTTTCACATGAAGTTCACCTAGGACTGCTGTCACTGGTCACACGTGGACCACCACCCCAACCTTTCCAGGACATGGATATTCACATGTATTTCACATTCTTCTGTGTCTACTTTGATACACACACAAAGTCTGTATGTACAATCACCCTCTTACCCTGTCATGCCACTCACAACAAGAACTTGGTGGCTCTTCAGCAAATCCAGAATGTTTTCTCTCTCCTGCCATGCAGGAAGCTTCTGTCTTTCATACAGCATGGACTGGAAGTGCCTAGAAGACTGATGCACAAAACCAGACAGCACAGCAGTAAGAACACCAATGGAGTGGAATAGAACCATTTGAAACCGCAGCTTGTGCCTTAAGTATTTTTCTCTAAAGTAAGCAAGAAAAAAAGATTGTATGTTCTGCACATTATACCTTTCTCTGCCGAAACTGCGTGCAGATTTTAACATTTTCGTTATAGAGAGACTTTGCCTGCACATCATACTTTTTGGAAAGCTTTTTCTTGAGGTTCACATAACTCTCATTCTCCACAACAACTTGTTCAGGCTCTTCTTCCTCCTCCTCTTCTGCAATTACCTCTTCTTCCTGAGGCTCTGACACTGTTGAAGCTTGAGACAGAGAGCACAGAGTTAAGTATTCTTAAGTAACAGGATCTCATCAGCAATGCAGAGAAGACACACATTCCATCAACATTCTCAATAAAGAACATTTTTAGGCTGGACCCGAGGGCCTGAAGGACTGTTTTTGACAAGCATTTAGTTCAACACTACCAGCAAACCTTCCCTCACTTCACCAAACCAACCACAACTTCTCCAGCCCCATCCCACTTGTCATTATCGCTGCACCAGCTGTGCTGTCAACACCACTCTCTGGGTGGCCACACAGGGACTTTTCTATGTGTCTCAGCTCACCTCTCCAATTCACCACACAGCCACTTCTATGGGACACAGGACTTTGATGGTCTTAGTGTTTTAATTAATTAAGTGTTAAGTGACTGCCAAATACTTTTAAACCAAAGATGGGACCAGGCATTTTGGTGCCTACTGACTATCAACTGAAGTGGGATTTTCTCAGACTGTAAGCCAGCCCTTGAAAGTTTTAAGTTTACATTTATCTAAACAAGGTATTTTATAGCACAAGGAAGATTTTATAAGTAACATAAATTATTTGCAATATCTTGATTTCAATTTCTGGAACAAAGCTGTCTTTCTGCAGAGCTGTTAAAAAAAATGGAGTAACTTGGTTTACTGTAACAAAACCACAGGCTGTCACTATTTAAGTGCTCTAAAATGTGATGCAGTTGTTCTTGAAGACCGTTAAAGAAAGCTTGCCCTAGATTAAACAGTTTTGGAATTGAGAGCTTGAGCTGTGGCCACCTATGCCACAGAATTGCTGTCATCCTGCCATAAGTGACACAGCCTCAACTCTCCCCCTGTGAAAACAACCTAACTGCACTTGCATATATAAAAAGGGATGATGCTTTGAACAACATTCTAGAACCAGCTGCAACACTTGCTTAGCCTTAAATCCACCTTTATAAAGTTAATTTTGAGGAAGTGTTGGTAATTTTCAGTAATTAAAAAAAAAGTTTCTGAACTAGTGAGTAGCAGGTGCACCAAGGTATTGCAAACAACCTCTCCTGTTCCCTTCCAAGCCTCTGGTCCATTTGGGTGAGTTCATACCATATCTCTCCATGCCTTTTCATGGATTGTGTGGGAATGGGCATCACTCACTCTGCCAAATCAGACTCATTAGCTCTGTGCTCCTTTAACTCAGTTCTGCCCATCACAAAACCTCTGCAGCAGCCTGATTATAGAAGGGCCTTCCTGAGGCACAGACAGATCATGGGTTTGGCTCACCACATAATCTGAACCTCCAGAAACAGATTTGGAACAGATGGCAGAACTGGGGGCTGTCTATCTTTTGACTGTTCTTAACCTAGAAACCATAGAAGATTTGGTGTACCTTCAGAGAGTTGACTTGAACCAGATGTACTCTCTCTCTGTAGCTTCACAGAAGGTGTTGCCAGCAGGGACACTGGAGGAACGCTGAACTTGTGTTGAGTATTGCCAAGTAACACACCTATTTCGTGTTCATCTTCTAGGCAAGTCACTAAGGTATACACCACTGGTTCATTACACCCTGCAGCTACCAAGGCCTTTCCAAAAAGGAATTCAGCAATGTGTAAACGACAAGCAAGAGGCAGATTCTCATCAGTGGAATAGAATGCCACAAGAGGTGCTTGAAGTGGATACTTGTTGTCTTCAGGAAATCTTACTTCAAGTTCATATATGGGACCATCATTATGTCTGAGATGAGCATCATCTACAGAGTTCTTGGATTGTTTTAGTGGATGGTTTGGAGGGAATTCATGTGCAAATCTGCATTTTGAACCAAACCTGCAGCCTCCTTGGAGATAAAACTTACATATTTCCTTTGAAGTCTGTTTTGCTGTGTCCCTAGTACAACCACCCTTTTGTTTAGATTTGCTGAGTCTGTTTGCTAGGTACTCCAATTCCAAACTGAAAGTCCAAACATGATTTTTAATTCTTTCTACAAATTTTTCTCCATAGATTGACCTGAGGGCAAAAGCTTCTTCTTGTCTCTGTTCTAAACATTCTTCTTGACTGGCTTCAGCAGCTGCTGCAGACACCTGCATCTTCTCTCCATATCTTTCAGTAAAGCACTGCAATAGCAAATACTCCAAGGATGCCCCAATATTACCATTGCAGGATCTCAGTACTGTCCTACAACGCTCACAGTCAAAGCCATACCTGCACCAAAACAGACACAACATGGCAACAAGTGAGTGTGAGACTCGTATGAAGCAAAATAACAACACATCTGCTTGATTAGGCTTATAGTAAGGAAGCATGTATGGCATGAGATACTACTATTACCATTAGGGGAAAAATAACCCCACAAAATATTTATGCTCTTTTAAATGACAGTGGCAAGCAGCAACTTGGTGTCTGTGAATGGTAATCTGTGGTTTAAAAGACAACAAGTTAGTTTATGTGGCAACTATCTTACACCTCAGAATGCGGCACATAATAGTTACAAGATTAGATTTTCTATTGAACTATATAAATTAAATCCTTCAAAAAAGCTGTAACATATAAAATACTCTCACACAAAGCATAAATATTTAATAGATACTCATGTCTGAGCAAAATGGATGAAGAACACTCACAAGGTTTTGAAACACTACCTACCTGGGAGAAACATACATGTAAAAGCAATGCTCCCTAAGCTTTTCTAGTATCTGTTTCATTGTCTTGGAGAAAGGATTGAAAACATCACTGAAAGAGGCTGGAGCAATTATTTTCATAAAATCATTATTTTAAATTCACCTAGTTGAGGATTAAATTTGTAGGAGACACAAACTCAGTTCCACACATAGAACCTCCCCAGAGTCAAAAAGAAGTCCAAGCCCTGAGGTCTTACAGTATTCAGACTAGCAATTTACCTCTTCAGGATACACATTATTTACTAAAGAACATCACCTGGAGAGTTTGTGTACAGCAAATGATGACACTTCACTTTCTACAATTCTGTGCTCAGCTGGCTCGGCAGACAACCTTGGTATTACTTCAGAAAGTTCCTGTTCTGTTGACCAGCACTGTTCATCATCGAGGTAATCAGGTTCATCATCATCTTCACCAGCTACACTGATAAAAAGAGTTATCAAATTAAAATGAAACAAAATTATACTGTTGAGTAGACACAAAACTCTGCCTTTGAAGTTTTAAATCCTTCATTTAAATGGAATATTTGACTACCCCTTTCCCAGAGTTAATATTGTAGAAAAATAAAGCAGATTCAAAACTCTAGGATTTAAGATAAAATTAAAAGTTACTGTTTTCATTTCTAACAGTACACCTTTTAACCACGCCCATCTGGAAGAGCTGGCAGTAGTGCCTCCATTTAAACTAACCCTGATTCAGGAGCCAGCTCCTGGCCTTGAAGCTCTTGAAGAAGTTCTTTCACTCTTCTCTGATTCTCTGATGTCATGTGTATGGTCTGGAGGGGCATTTTTGCTTCAGGTCTCTGTTTCATTTGCCCTCCTCTTTTGGCAGGGGCACTTGATCTGAAAATTAAAATAGGGCACAACCATGAGTTATTTGCCTGGTTCAAATGATCTTGACTGAATTGGGATGTGTTAGGACCCAACCTTATAATTCAAAACTGGCAAATCAAAGTAAGGCAAGTCCATCACCTAAGGATTATTCAGCAGGATTCACTCTTACATGACCAGGACCTGTGTGTCTGTATTTGCACACACATACATGCACACATGTATTGTATCCTATGTCAAATCCAAAGTCATTTACTAAGAACTTTGCTAGGTAAAGCTGTTCTCAGACTACAAGACAACGTATTTCTGACATATTTCTAAGCTAGATTGGTCAGAACACATACAGGATACTAAACTAATTCTAAACACTTATTTTCTATGGCCCAGCTTCTGCTTTGTATACATGACAAAGAATATCCCGTGTTTATTAGTGTTTTCTGACCAAAAGTGTTCTGAAATTACTTTATGGCCAAAGAAGAAAACCAGATTTTCTAACATTTAAAAAATAAAACACTCTCTTAGCTATAAAATTTATAAAGTTTTAATCAAAAAAGATCATAATAATCATAAAAACTGCTTCATACTGAAACAACTTCATCACCCTTTCACTCTTCTCTATATTCAAAGATCTCCAAAACAACTCCCAAATGTCTATGTAACCCAAAATCCAAAAAATTATCCCAAATGTCCCTAAGTATCCCAAACAATCCTGAAGTATACCAGACACCTCTATGCCAATCCCCCCAAATTAACAGAAATACCTGGATTCTAGCCTTGGTTCCTCGAAGAGACAAAAATCATCTCCATCGTCCCAAATTTTGGTTGAACCTTTCCTATTTCCACCAAGCTGAGGCTTATTTGAACGGCCACTGCTGCCTCCTCCTCTTCCACTGCCTCCCCTCCCTCTTCCTCCTCCTCCTCCTCCTCTCGCTCTTCCTCCTCCTCTGTTGGGCTTTCCTCTTCTCCTCCCTGCTGAACTCATATTCTCTTGCTGCAGAATGAGAAAAAATAGCTCTTAGTTATGAAGATGATTCAGCACACTGCATATGTCGGAGCACACACTATTTGTTTTCCTATGTGACAAGAGAAGACACTCTCTCAAACCACAGCTCATTATCTGTATGTTGGTGTGTCTGTATGGACCTGGAGCAAAGAATGTTCTTCTACAACATTGTTTAGTAAGCTCTGTGGCTTTAGAAAACAAAAGCAATATTTCTCACAGCTATTCAGCCAAAAACTCTCTGTCAGAAACATGAGCCCACCAGCAGTGCTGCCTAGCCTGGGAGCTCCAGTTCTGCCACTCTGATGGAATTTTCTTGGACACGGAGGCCCACAGGACAAATCTTCAGGGGAACTTCCACTGAAGAAAGAAGCCCCTGTGCTGTCACTTTTCAACTCGGGAGTTTGCAGGTTGAGAGTAAAAGGTGGAAGTGGAGCTAGAGCCAAAGATAAGATGTTTTTTGCATGTTAGTTGAGGTCAAACTCCTGATCCAGCGCTTCTGCTCAGAGCTGCCCAGGCTGTGAGCACCCTGGGAGCCTCCTCAGGGGAGTGATTAGGGACTGGTCTTGGAATACAGAAGCTCTCCTTTCCTTCTCACACCAGGATCTTCCCCAGCGCTCACACAAGCCCATCAGGACTGAGCAGCTGCCAGGGCCAGGACAGCCCAACATGATGCTCCAGCTGCACATTCCTGCTAATGGAAAGCTATTGCAGGGAGAGCGAGGAGCTGTAGGCAGTCTGGCAGGCGCTTATTCCATGGATCTTTCCACTGGCACCTCCTGAGCCAGGAGAAAAACTGATGTGGCCACGCACAAGTAACTGCCTAGCCTAGACGAGGGTTTGGAGGAGCGGCAGCGGTTCGGGCTCAGAAAGCACAAACTCCCGTTTTA
>JAOXXN010000446.1:7617519-7641139 GCA_026770055.1 Myrmophylax atrothorax | reverse complement strand
CCTCCTCCTTCCCCGTTCCTCCCGCTCCTCCTCTCGCTCCTCGTACCGCTCCTCCCGCTGCTCCTCCCTCCCGGCGCTCCGTGCCCGCCCCACGGGGAGGATTGGGAGCTCCGAACGCCAACCGAGCGTTCCAGCAGAGCACCGAGTCATGTGCAGCTTTAGGCTACTGTGCATTTTAATATATATATATGTACATGTATACCTATATGTATATGTGTCTGTATGGGTCTCTGTATGCTTGCATTTCGGCCAGCAGCTGTGACAGTGACACTGTTTCTTTCTCCATAGACCCAGGTAACAAGTGACAGGAAAGGCTTAGATTGGGTATTAGGAAACATTTCCACAGAAAGGGTGGTCAGGCGTTGGAACAGGCTGCCCAGAGAAGTGGTACAATAACCATCCCTGGAAGTGTTCAAACAAATGAGTAGGTGTGGCACTTCCAGGACATGGGCCTGGCAATGTTGGGTTAATGGCTGGACTCAGTGATCTTGGTGGTCTTTTCCAACCTTAACTCCAAAACTGAACATGTGGGATTAAAAGGGAGGAAGGCTATACCAGTTTCAGAGTGAGGGTGACATAAGTGACAAGAGACTCCAAAGCTGTGTCACTGAGGTGGGGAGGCCCCTCTGCAGATCCCCTGCACAGACTGGTTCACCCACAATAGCTGCCCTGCAGCACATTCCATAGAGTCTTGAGTAATAACTCCATGGATGGAGGCTCCAAAACCCCTCCAGGCAACCTGTGCCAGGTTGGAATTTAAAGAAAAAACCCTACAAGCAAAAAAAAACCAAAACAAAAAAACACCCAAAATTTGCCCACTGGTTTGGCTGCATAAGAACCACCACAGAGCCCAACCCAGACACACAGCAGCTGCCATGGGGTGTTTCCTCAGGGTCCTCCTGCAGACAGGCACAGCCACAGCCACATTCCACAGCCACAGCCACCACCCTGATGATCCACTGGGATCTCTCTGCCCTGGGCCAGCTCCCCACCATCTCCACCACGGGCTCACACTTTGTGCCACCAAAGGTGCCTGCTCCACTGAGTCCATTTCTGGGAACAGCCTGTCTGCAGCAGATGGAGAATCAGCTCTGGGAGAAATGGCTCTGTGCAACAGAAGGAAGGCATCGCATGATCTCATGGACTTTTGCCTCTCAGATGCTCTCTGTCTTGAAGTGAAAATAGTTGTCTTTCACCACTCTCGTTTTCCTGGAGGGGAACTGCAGAAGGACACCTGAGTGCGTGCTTAAAGCTCCACACTGGGGCCAATGCAACTGTGTAATTCAGCAGCTGGAAAAATTACAACGTGGTTTTAAGTATTTCTTCATTTCAAACTTCCTCTGTGTTTGGAATGTCACTGTATCCACCCTTAAAAAAGACACAGAAAGGAAAGTCATAACCTGAAAAGGATCAGATCAATGCTGCAGGCTCTTCTTCCACCTGGGAATCTTGTCACGGCACAGTCTGAAGACTTGACATATTTCAGGGCTTCAGGTGCCCTCCAGCCTCCTGAGGCTCCTCCAGACACACCAGTCATTGCTGTCAGGCAGGTCTTGATGCAACAGCTCGGTGGTGTGTTGTTGGTGCCCAACACACAGAGCCACTGTGAGAGCCCTGCCAGAATGGGCTGTGCACACAGAGTGGGCCCTCCTGTGTGTATATTTACACCACACACACATATCCCTCTGAGGATGCATGTTAATAGTAGATAAAAATATTTTCTTTTCAGACTGATCAGCTGAAGCGTCTAAAGCCTTCAAAGAAATGAAATTGGACAGGGTGAATTCATAAGGGCAGCAGCTGATGACTGGAATTCTTTTTCTTCTTCTTATTTTAACTTGCTGTAGGATTGTCTGCTTTTCTCTGAGAAGGGAAGCAGACAGGAGATCACACAGAGGAGACTGATCACTGCCACTGTCCCATTGGAAAGTCTTACGCAATGAAAAATCTATTTGTGTTTGTTTGCATTTGGTCATCAAAGGTCTCTACCCTATGAATCTAAATACTTTGCTTTATAAAACAGAAAACTGATTTCTAGTTGAAAAAAAAACAAAAACCCACAACATACCAGTGCTGTCAGGAAAAAATGTGCTGAGTCTTTTCTTGACAGATATTTAATGGAATTTTAGTAAATACCAGTCCTTGTCTCTGTTTGAAGATGCAATGTACAAATGCTGTTCCTTCACATGTGACTTCATATACTCAGCTAATTTTGCTAGGAGTCAGAAACATCTTGGGCTCTGTGGTTTATTAGTAAAATGAAAAACCACCACATTATCAGCAAGCAGACATACTGGGCCATCTGAAACAAAGCAGCTCATGGATCACTTTGCAATATAATGCCTTTCAGCCCTTCTTCTTACACTGCCTGTAAGACAATCTCTATTTGAAATGTTTTGTTCATAGATTCATAAAGTTAAATGTTTTGATTTATTAATATTGTATTCACAGGTATCTTTGACCCACCAAAAATGGACTTTCTGGCATACTCCTTCAGAATTATAATTTTATTTTGTTCAATTTTGTTGTGTTTTCCTTCTGAAATAGCCAGCTCCAGAAAAAGAAATACTGTGTCCTCTGTCACTAGTCCTTGACTTCAGAGGTAGCAGCATCTTCCACAGAGCTTCTGTTAATTTAGGAGCTTGTCCTTTCAGCTAATTTGCTAGGGCTCCACATTTATCTGTGCTGCACAGCAATTATACTGCTTTAGTTTGTGCAGTTTTACATTTCAGGTTTTCTGCCTGAAGGGTATCTTTGAAGCAGATCTTTGTCTTTCAGGGAGAAATTAGTTTGCCTTTTGTTACTGTGCCTCCTCCTTTATGTCTCCATGTTCTTTCCCTTCAGAGTAGCTCACTGGACTGCCTCAAACATTTCCCTGACATGTTTCCCTGACACCTGGCCTTGGGTTACTTGCATTCTCCACATGCTTTCTTGATGTCCTTTGGAGCAAAAAGCCCTCCAGTGAAGGCCTGAATCTCTTTAGTGAAGAAATGGAGCAAGTGTGGAGGGCTGTTGCTCCCCACCCTCCCAGACCTTACTCATTTTTACTAAAAAAAAAATTTCATGATTTAACAATAAACAGAAAATACTCAAGTGCTGGTCATTGCTGCTCTCCTCCCTTGGCTACTTTGGTATTCTTGCTCTTGACTCCTGAGCCCTTTTGGCCCTGGCATCCCTAGCAAGGCCATGCCTGGTAAGAGACAGGGTGTCAGATAAAGTAGGGAGGAGGTGGTCCCATTTCCCTGGCCCTGTAAATGGGAGGTTGTCTTGTTTGGGTGCCATGGGAGGTACTTGAGATCCTCTGAGCTCGACAAAGTAGCACTGACCACATCAGCACCCGGCTCTCACCACGTGGCCCCCTCTGCTGTCACTTCACAGGGCTTCTCACCCTCCCTCACAGCAGTGTGCAATTCTAATTAAAAAGGAAGAAAGTCTCTATTATCTTCTTCCAAGTGCACAGTCCTGATTTTTACATGGGCATGCGAGGATGTGACCTGAAGATTATATAATTAGAAGGCATTTGTTATGCTTGCATTTCAAATCAGTGATTAGCATGTGACAGTCCCATCCTGGGAAACATCAAGCCACCATTGCCCTCCTCTCTCTCCTCTCTTGCACAATGCTAATTCCCAACTCTAGCAACTGCCCGTGCTGAAGGATCTTCAACTAGCCTGGGGTAAGTTTAAAATGTACTTGGAATGGGAGGAAGAGTTGGATTAATTATACCATTTTTCATATTACTGGAAAAAGCTAGAGCTGTAACTATGTAATATTGTGTGAGCAGCACATAAAATGATATTTAAGGTACTTTGCATCTTCAGTGCCTACAGCTATTTTCAGCTGATTTCTTCTAAGACTCTGTAGGGAGATCTAGTTTCTTAGCATGCCGGACAGTTTAGTGAGGCTGCATTTATAGTGAGTTCTCTAAAATACCAGTTTTAAAAGCCCTTTTTTTGCTCTCACCATTTAAGAGCTAAATTGAAGTATTGTGCTGAATTGAAGTATTTGAATAACAACTGCATTAGAGTTAGCTGGAGACAAAGCACAAAAGTGATGAGAGGAAATAACTGATTTTTTATTCTCTTTAGAGGACTGGGGGTTGCTCTCCAAGTGGGATATTTAGAACTGCAGCAATCTCAGTCAGCAGGATTGAGACAGTCACCAGGAAGATCCCAAGCATTTATTTAGGAAAACTGTAGATGCTTAACAACTGAAGCAGCAAAGTTGCATATGGATTCCATTGCACTGTTACCCATGTCATGATTTCAGAAGCAGAATGGCACAGAAAGCAAATAGTAACTGTTGTCCACAAAGGCTAGGCTGTAAATGTTTTACTGAACTTTACCTGTTTGCATGATGATGCTTGGTGTTGTCCATCTGTCTTTTTAATATGTGATCCTCTGCACAGCTGATTGTTTCCATGTGGGGGGAGCACTGGAAAGGTGAGCATGGTCACACAAGGGCAGTGCAGGCTGCAGGACATGCCTCCCCTCTCTCCACCATGCACAGCTTTGTGCAAGAAACTCACCCCTGTGCTGCCTCAGTGGCACGTCGCTCCAGCCTTCAGCCCTGTGCCTGGAGGATAACTAAAGAAGGCAACTCACTGGGATCTCCCTATCCATCCACACCTTCTCCCTCAGGGATCTCATGGGAAGTGGGTGCTAGCCCAGGCTCTGTTAACCTTCACTGCTTGCCAGCTCTGCTTGGCAGGAGGGTCAGCTGCTTGTGCGAGGCACCAGGGCAGGCAATCACCAGCATCAGAGGTGGCACTCAGCTTTGGTTCTTAGACTCAGTAGATTTGGCTGCTGGAAGGAAGATTAGAAACAAAAGGGGAAAACATATCCTTTTGCCATGATGTAGGAATTTGGTGGTGAAACTATTCTCTGGGCTTTGCTCTGGAGATGTTATTCTGGCTTGATAAAAGCTGCAGGAGTGTAAATGAGTTTTAATGCTCAGCTCTGAAGAAACAAGCACATCTTTGCTGTTTCTTGTCCCTAAGGCAGGGGGCCATAGGTTTGAATTGCAGGCCAAGACAGTCTGCTGATGGCTCCATGTGACTGGGTATTGAGCCTGTCCAGTGGGGAGCTTGCAGAGGAACCATAACATCTCCTTGTTGATGAGAGAGCTACACTGTGGTGGGCTGGCATATCAGTCAAACCTTGGATTTGCCATGGGTGGAGCCCTGGTAGTGGTTTAGGAAAGCAGCTTAATGGAGGGCTTGCACTGGATGCTGATGTGCACATGCATTCCCATATGTGCATATAGGAAGGGGTTAACGGTGTGGGACTTGCTTAGTACTGAGACAAAAAGGTGGAGGGAGGAAATCCTCTCCAGCTTTTAACTGCCTCAAGGGGGCTGTAAAACAGATGGAGTCCAGAATCATCCCAGAGGTGCAAGTGAAAGGCAATGGGCATGAGCTGCAGGAAATGTCTGAAGTCAATGGGCATGAGCTAAAGGAAACCTCAACTGGATGTAAGGAAAAATATTCTTCCTCAAGGCACTGGAGGACCCAGAGTGGCTGTGGAGACTCCAGTGTGGGAAATATCCAGCTAGACAGAGTCCTAAGGAATCTTATCTAGTTTGACTTTAGTCTGTATTTGAGCAGGAAGTTGAACGAGAGCCATACAAACCTCACCTGGACTCTGTTGCGAGCTTAGGACTTGTCCGCTTCCAGCAGAGGCAGGATTTGACCAAGTAGCCCACATCCAGGGTCTTACGGCCAAATGTCAGCCCTATTTTCCAACCCCTTTTCGCACCCTTTGGGCACAAGCCAGACACTGTTCACACAGCTCAGGCTGACTGAAACCCTGGTCACTGGTGAGGACAGTGTTAACAGCTTCCCCACCTGGCAGTCAGGGGGAACAGAGGACAAGAATTCCCTCCAAACCACGGGGAGGTTCACTTTCTGTTTGTTTTAGTGATGAGGAAGGACTGATAAGTTTTGCTAATTATATTCAGCAATTCAGAAGAACCAGGGAGAAAGAGGCAATGTTACATGTTCACAGAATCCAGCAGTGAGCCCCTAAATGCTTGAAAGTAGCCAATGTAATACAATTATTTGATGTAAAAAAGAACCAAGGGGTGACTCAGAAAATTACAGACTGCAGGTAGAGGACACACGAAGACAGTTACTCTAGTAAAACAGGTAAGATTTTCTGGACCCACTTAACCAAGGTCAACCTACTTTGCAGTGCAGTCATATAGCAGAGCTCCTGGTATGCCTGGAGCAGGAAGGGATGGTGGCATCCTTGGTGTCCCAGTTTCAAAGCTTCACTCCTGAGTCCTGCAAAGGACACAGACTGTGCTTAAACATTGCCCTTGTCTGTATGAGTGTAATGTGGAAGCTCCTGAGTTAAAACTTCATGCTGTACAGGAATGGTTTTGAGTCCCCTCTATAAGGAAAAAATTACTTCTGATACCAGAACCCACGGGGTTTTTACAACCTGAGAGACAAGATCAGCCCCGTGTGGCCCTGAGTTGGAAGCACACAAGAACAGAACACAGGTAATGAGGCAATGACACATCCTCATATAAGGATTCTTCTACAAGTAGTACTTCTCTCTTATTTAAATCTCATGTAGGTTATTTTTTTCATATCAGACAAACTTCTTTGTTTGTACTGGACCCAAGATGTTTCATGTCATTACCTGTAGCATAGCAGAGGGGTGGATGCCCTCCCAAGAGCTTCTCCTCTCAGGTCCATCACCTCACCCATGACAACTGCAGGTGTCCATGTGTTAGGGCGGGTGCCACAGATGCATCCTTCCCTCTGAATCACCACCTGTGAGACTGATGGCATAACCCTGGTGATATGCTAGGCCACAGTGGGACAGAGACACACATATTTAAAGTGAGCTGGTCTAAGAGTGAAAGTAGAGAGCACTTGGTGGACCTGAATTATGCTTTTGGTTGCCTTTAATTCTGGCTGCTTGCCTACCATTGCAACCTGTTCATGCACTGCTCACTCATTACAGTCCCCTGACTCCCCCATTTAAAGCTGTGCAGCAGTACAGGTTAGATGTTCTCATTTTTGCTTGCTCCCAAACCAATGTTCTTGGGTCTGGCAGGGTATGGTCACCCTGACTTGCAAAGGCCAGAGGTATGAATGTCACATTGACACTGGAGATTTAGGATCCCCAGAATAAGTCAGCATGTGGGTAGCAAAATTATAAAGTCTTTAAGACAGGTGGTGCAGTTAGTGTATTTCATGGTATATTAATACAGCTAATTTAATACTAATTTATGTTTGTTTATTGTTATTGTTTTTATTAATTATTAATAGTTAACAATTATATACTGTTATATTGCTATAACTGGCACAGTAAAACATTAATAGCAGAATGGGTAAAATTGTTCTAAAAAGAAAAAAATTAATGACATTTCCAACAAAAAAGCTGTTTTCATTGTTTTCAGTAAAAACAGAGGAGGTTCGTGTATCTTTTATAACTGTTTTGTCTTTCCTATTTGTTTCTTTTTTCCCAACATTGCAAAAACAATTCTGAATTTTGAAACCAGATCTCTGTTAAACACAGTAACTCAACAGCCCAATAGCAAAAGCCTCAGGAATTTTCTATGGTACTGAGTAGTTTAAATTGGGAGCAAAGTTTTAACAACTTTGCTACTAAACAAGCTACTGCTGACATTGAATTTAGAAATCTGTTTTGCTTAGAGACACAAACTTAAGTAACTTCTTAAAACTACTAGACAGGAGGTTGGCTACTTTAAAAAAACCTGCATATTTACAAGTTTTGGAAGCAAATAACATTCTTGCCATTCTCTGCACTACCTATCAGAAAAAGAAATAACTTTTTTTTTTCTGATGAAGAGGGCTGGAGCACAGAGCATAGAGAGAGAGGCTGAGTGAGTTGTGTTGGTCCAGCTTGGGGAAGAGAAGGCTGAGGGAGTTCTACAGCCACCTACAACTAGCTAACAGGGATTGAGTCCAGACAGTCAGGCTCTTCTCACAGACACAATGAAAGGATAAATGGCCATGGGCACAAGCTCCAACAAGAGAAAGCTTGATTTGCCATAAGGAAAAAAATCTTCCTCACAGGAGCAGTGCAGGCCTGCGATAGGCCCAGAAAGGTTGAGAATTCTGTAGCCTGGGACATACTCAGACCTTGATTAGGTGTGGCCTTGAGCAACCTGGTCTAGCTTTGGGGCTAGCCTTGCTTTGAGTCAGATATCTCCAGAGGTCCTTGCCCATCTAAACTCTGAATCTAAGAGTCTTCAGAACAAAAAAAAACTTTTACAATATCAGCTGATCGAAAACAGATGTAACGAACTCTGAGATTTATCCCATTCTCTTTCCTAGCCAGTTTGTACAAAGCCCACATCAAAGGTCCCTCAACTGTGCTCAGGTTTTCCACATGCCTCACCAAAAGATCCTCTGTCTTGAGATGTAAGCAGATCTTCATGGCAAGTGAGCTCATAAACAGCTCTCTTAGAAATAAATTAATCCTTTCATTAACCCTCAATCTCAAGAAGATGCTCAACCCCAAGTCACTTCAGCACCATGCTGAAAGTCCTTCAGTCCACATCATACCAGAGGCCAGATGGGTATTCTGTGGCACTGATAGTGTCACCACACTCCTCTGCTGGGAATTCCATACTCAAAAGCTCTCAGGCTGTAAGTGTGGGGCCCCCAAGCTACACTGCTGACTGCACCAGAAGCACGTGCTTCTGCCCTGATTTATTATGGCGACCCAGGGTTCTTGCATATTTTGCACATCTCCCACTATTTTATACTATGTGCCAGCTTCCCTGAAACATCACCCCAGACTTCTCTGAACCACAGCCTTCTTGGCAGAGCTGTGTCAGCAGAGCTCTGTGCCATAATCACACTGGCCAATCCAGTCCCATTAACAAAGCTAACGATGACTCACATCAGCCTTGAGCATATCTGTGTCCAACAGGAATGGAGGTAGGATGTTGTTCTAGAGTCCTAAATCTAGTTTCCTAGTAAGGCTGGACAAAAGCAGACTTGAATTAAACCCTGGGGAGGGGAAGCATGGATGTGGGGCAGGGCCCATGCTGATAAGAGAAGTGTGAGCTGGTGTAATCCGTTTTTCTGTGTCTCTGCCTGTGTCATTAATTAGGCACTATCTTAAGATTGTTCTCAAGGTCCTGACCCCAATACCAGACTGATGAGGTTCTTTACCAAGGGATTGGCTTGGGCACAGTGTCATGCTCTGTTGTCCCTCATTCCTGGAGAGGCCATGTCTCTACACTTTGAAGTGCCTTGCAGCACTCCTGTGTCTCCAAGTCAGGGAGACAACAAGCAGAGAAAGCAGGCATGGCAGTACAAGTGCCTTCTAAGGTGCTGGCAGAATTGTGCAGCAGCATTCTGAAGGCAATATCTCTGTGGCCCAAACACAGGTCTGAAGGACATTTTGATAAGTTGTATAGCAAAAATTTGGGGGTTTAATGCAGAACACCCATGCAAATTGTTCATGTGCTGTTCAAACTACATGATATTTTGACTCAGCATTCATACAAGTATCTTGCTGAGCAAATAGTCTCTGTGGGATTACATAGTACCTCTTAGTTACCTGTCCATGCAAGCACAAGAGGCCTTGGGCTGCGAGGGAAGTGTTTGTACCAATGCCTGCTCTGTCTGTGGAGGCACTGTGAACCCAAACAGACCTTTAGGGTGTTTCATTCCCTCTCAAATCCATCCTCTTTCTGTTTTCTGAACTTTGAGCATCTTTGCTCAATAAACCCTTTCTGCATCTTTCTGCACTCAGGGTTCAGATCAGCTGACCCATGGCAGGGCTCACATGTGGGCAGCTCTAAGACATGGGATGTTCCCAGTGACCAGCCAGAACCCTCCTGAGTGAGGACAGGAGTCCCTGCGAGGACGCACACCCTAGAGCAGCCATGGACTCAAACAAACACGAAGGTAAAGCACCCTCTTATTTCACTTCTTGATAGTATGAAAGATAGTGAGGAAGAAATGTGCTCTCATATGACGTGTCTGCTGGCCACCATGCAGCCCCCTGAGAGCACCTCTTAACCATGGCAGCTGTGGGCAGATGGTCAGTACTTTTAGTTTCATAAAAATACTTGGGGGTTTAAGTTTTTATCTCTTATTTTAGAACCACCTTTCTCTCCCCTCTGGAAAATAATCATGTGGCATACGTAATTTCCAACATGCAAAGTCATTCCTTTTCTTGCCTTGGTCCCCACCTTTGCCTTAGGATGTACAGAGACTGCCCAAAGCTGTGTCTTACATGAGGGCACTGTGATGAGGATCTGCTTCTCTTGCCCACATGCTTTATAGCAAGACGTTCTTCTTTGTGTGAGTGCCACAACCCAGATATCTGCACTGGTCCCAATCTTGCAAGCACCAAGATGCATCCAGGCCACATTGCTTGCATGCAACCAGTCCTTGCTACAGTCAGCAGAACTTCTAGAAAGTCTGCAAAGCTCAGGGGTTTCAAATCCAGGGTTTTAGTGCTTATCACCTTCTTTCAGAGGAATGTGGGGCTCCTGGTATTTGCTTTCCACCCAAACCCCCTGCACTGTGCTCTGCCTTGCCACCTTAGAGGTACTGTGTCCATATGCTGAGGAACTCTTGAAACTATGAGCAACAGGAGCAGCTTTAGGAGTGCCCACAACTGTCAGGTCAGGACAGAGACTGGACCATCTTTTTCCCTCTTAAAAGATGCTTGATGGTGCCAGTATTCATGGCATGGGTAACAGAAAAGTTAATTTCTCTATTATTATGATTATTATTATTAAAATTAGGTCTGTGTTCTTAGGCCCCTACACTACAGCAGGCTGAAAAGAAAAATTAATTCAGGGACTTTTTCCAATTAATTGGTATGCCCTCATGGGCTGAAGACGTTCACTGCAGAAATTGAGAGATAACCCCAAAGCCTCTTGCTTCCCACAGTGTGACTCCTCTGCTCCAGCTGTGACTTTATAGAAATAATCTGGGTTTTTCTGAGCGCATGCAGAGTGCTCATGGCAAAGGTGGGAGGTAAAGCCCCAGTAGCAGTGACCCTTTCCACAATTCTGGTCTTGCTCAGGAGCAGTTCCTCACTTTGAGTATATCCAAGGACATTACAGACTCATCCATAACCAAACCCCAAGGAAAGATCCCTACAGACCTCTGCAGGGTTTGGGTCAGGCCCTCTGTGTTATATGATTGAAAGATGCCCACAGAAAATGTGAGGAGAGAGCAAGGCTCTTCCTTGCTGTGCTATGCTTCTACCTGACACCTCTAGCCCTTCATAAGCTCAGCATTCAATACACCCACCATTTTGTAAAAGCAGCACCTCTCTGTCCTCCCAGCATCTGGTTTGTATTGTACTACTAATTCAGAGACATGTCCCTTGGCCCTTTTTGGGTCAGTCCTTACCATCCCACAGTAAGAGTCCAGCAGTAACACATATATCAGAACAGGCACGGGCCTCAGTTTTCATGATTCAGGAGCATCACTGTACACACCAACTGCTTTCTCAAGCCTCAGCTCCAGGCATCATGAAAAAGCTTCAGGCCAAAAGTCGGTTTCTAGTTCATGGACTTGCAGAGAAAATCTGCAAAAAAAAAAAAAAAAAAAAGACCAAGCAGGGCCAAAGCTGAAAATGAAAACAATCTGCCATTTTAAAGTTGAAATGTGGGACTTGGTGCAGGCTGGCTGATGAGTTCTGACCCCAAACAGCTGGCAGTTTGGAGTCATAGTTACTTCTCCCAGTCAGCCCACTGCCCCTGGTTTTCCCCAGGAGGAAACACGGGAGGATATTCCCCAGAGGGTCAGTGTCTGACCCAGTTACCCAACCCCACAGCCAAGGCAGCCCCTTGCACAGGCAGGAAGTGGCACATGGGCAGAAAGGAGCACACGGCTTCTCTTCCTCCCCATTCTGAAAGTCACTGGAGTTTGATCAAGTTCTTTTCAATCAGGACAAATTCTAGAGATCAGAACAGGGACAATTCATAGGTGCCCTTGGTGGTAACCCATATTCCACTTCAGGGGTAAAGAAATCAGAATGTAGCTATGCCTTGTATAGCTCTGACTTCCAGGCTTCAGCTTTCCACTGACTGACTGCATAGTGTCCTCCCTGCACACTTTTCCAGACTCTGCAGCACTGAATTTCTGTGGTGTTAAAGGCCCAGGTGAGTAAGGCATCAGGCATCTGCAGTCAGTATGGAAAGAGGGAGCTTGGCTTCCCCTAGAATTGGTCATGCCTGTGACTGGCAGCTGAGATGGGTGAAGCAAATTCTTGGAAGCAAGAGAAAACCCACCTCATGAAGTTGCATTGTCAAGGAGAGGCAATCCAGATGAGGAACCAAGGGACATGATGTTTTCTGGGAGTGAGGGCCAGCCTCACTCATTCCCTGATGTAGGGAATAACATGGGAACTGATGGCCATTGTACTGCAACTTCCTCAAGGTGCAATGGCAGCACAACCAGTGATAATTTGTATTGGATAATTGAAGGTTTCTGCACAGAAGAGATAATGTTAGAAGAGGAAACAATAAATAGACTTTTTGGTTTCAACCAAGATGGTTGGACTAGATGACCCTTTAAAAGGTCCCATCCAGCTCAAATGATTCTATGATTCTATGTTTAATGCCTAGAGATAATGTCTCTGCAGCATCCAAAACACTTCTGCAAAATAGATATAAACTCCCCCATGAGCTAAGTCTGTTTCAGAAATGTTAAGTCTATCTCCATTGTACAAGATGAAGTGGGATCACAATGCCATAAAAGCTCACAAATGACAAAACTGATGAAAAGGTGTATATTTTTGGTGTTAAAAAAGACGTGACTGCTGCCTGGAATGCATTGTGACAAAATATAACTTAGGGTTTAAAATACACAGATCAGGTCAGCCTTTTGTGGAGATAATACAAATATGTACAATATAGTAGAGGATAAAATTGACTATTCAGAGGAGAAACAGATCAGTAATGCTCTAGGACAAAACTCCTGCTACTTAAGGCTGATACACAGAACTAAACTTCAGTTCTAATTGCACATAAAAACTTTCTTGCTTCTTTGCATGGATCAGCTTTGGCCAGACAGGACAGCACATAAGGTGAATTTTATGTCTGATTTAGGTGAGTTATTCCTGGTTTAGAATTGCAGTTTATTTTACAAACGATACGGAGTTCAGACCTCCTAAAATGAGACTTGAGTCCTTTAAAACTGATTTGTTCCTCAAGAGGGACTTCAAACCCTCGGTTCCAGTTATTTATAGCAACCATTATAAGTCATTTTAATTGACTGAAGTTCTTTATTCCCACAGGAGGGACTGAAAGTGTGCCTGTGAGTACCCCTGCAACACAGATTTCCCAGGTAAAGATGAGCAAAATGCCCTAAATAACTCTATGAGTTTTAAGAGTTACTAATATATAAACAGTAGTTTAAAAAGCTAAATTAAATGGAAGGAAAAATACAGGCACTTATGAGGAAAGTGGCAACCCAAATGTGCACACTGCATGAATAAATATCATACATATCACATCTTGGGCCTCATCTTAAAAGACTCTTCAGTAAAATTTCTCTGCTCACAACCAGTTGTGTTTAGACAGGTGATTTGTGAGCTCAGCTAATTAACCAGCTGCAATCATTAGCACCAATTAGAGAATGTCAATTCACTGGGCTGGAGGGAGATTTCATGGCTAAGCTTTGATAAGCTTACAGCAAACCTGATGAACTGCCCCAGGAGCAAGGATCTGTTGATTGACAACGGGGCAGGGATGTCTTCTGCAGCAGGGGTCCAAGACTTCTGTGGGGCTTTGGGTTATCCTGGCAGCCTCACAGCTCCTCAGACCATGGGGTGCTCTTGCCTGATAATCCAGACCAGCCAGAGTGTTGAGTCTTTTTGCATGCCTTTGTCTGGCTTCCCGGCCACGAGCTTGGAAACCCGGTCTCGTAATCCATGTTGGCTCAGTGTGATCAGGTCCTCCACGGCTCTGTGGCCGCTCTTTGGGTTGACATTCTTGCTGCAATTAGACACCACAGATGCAATAAGGTTGTCTACACCACAGCCCAGGGAGTATCCTTCCTGTAAGATGCAATTTCAGTGTTTCTACATTAAATGTTTCCCATGCATTTCCAGTCTGCAGGAAATGCAACAGAGTTTTAAAGCACTTTAATCCGTGGTCTCGTTCAATACAAAACTGTAATCTGGAAGAGGAAATATATCCCTGAACTGGAAATCCAGACTATTTGAGACCTCTCTTGCCACCACTGCAACACTAATGCCTTAACTGCTTGTAAGTGCACCATGGCAAGTGGAGAAGACACTGCTTTCCACGAACCCGCACTTCTCTTGTCTCATCCTCTTTTCCCATCCAGACAGCTCCAAGCAGGAACTGTGACTGGTTGCTGAAGGGCCCAGCTCAGTGGATCCAACATGCATGTGGGACAGTGTGCTGGAAACATCATGCACACATGTGGATTTCCAGCTGACATATGGGTACCCTGATGAATCCTTAAATGAAAGTTACCAGCTAGTTCTTCCTTTCTGCTCCAGCAAAGGTCCTGTGTACAATGCAGTTACCAAAAGAGACTGCACAGATGTAAAACAAGAGCTGATAAATGCTTGCAGCCCCCTTTAAGCACCTCCATCATTCCCTTCTGTCCTTATGCTGCTGCTCTGCCTGTATTCCTAGCATCCTTGCCTAGGAATATAAATACTGGATATACTCCTAGTGCCAGGTTCTTTAACACAGTAAATCACTGCAGCTCTGCTGCTTTCCTGCTACAAGGCATTGCAAGCCTTCCTAATGCTTGGCTGTAGAAATGGTGCCCTTAAACAGGAGTTAGTAGCTGTTCTAGAGTTTGTTTGTTCCCTGGTAAAAACATGCATCATACAATAAAGAAAAATCAGATCCAGGAGTTGTGGGCAAACGTTGGATTTTGTGCCAGATTGGTTTCAAGCAGTGCCCTCAGGCAGCCCTCTTTTGAGTGACACAATGTGTATTTATACTTCAGATCAGACTCAGAACATGTGCAAAGGGATGGACAGTAGATAAGCTGGGGAAGTAACACAGAGAGTACTACTTCATGGCCACAGAAGGTTTTGCTCTTTTCAAGGATATATTTATAACAGCAGAATTATCCATATGTGGTATATCTTTATCATAAATCTGTTTTCTACTGGTTTTGACAGGCTTCAGCTCAACGTCCTTGACAGCAGGCCCTTTTTCTAGTGTAAGGACCTTAGGCAGCTGCCAAGGTTGGCAGATGCAAACAGCCATCCCTTTGGAAACTGAGTCCTGGACTGCCTGGCTAATGCTGGGGGAGATCCATGGGGACACAGCTACTCGTGGAAGCAAGTGTTCCCTCTCATCCTCTCAGTGGCAGCCAGGGCAGTGAACCCAGCTCACCAAGGCTCTGCTGCCCTCTTTCTATTGCAGTCCTTCTTTCCATAGGCCATCCCCATCTCCTGGCCACGAACATCTTCCCTGGGCTGCCTCAAAGTCTGAACAAAGCTTTAGGCTGCAGGGACAGTCTCAAATTCCTGGCACTCACCAAGAGAGAAGGGGGCAGCTCTGCATCTTTGCTGCCTCTGGTCCTGGAAGCAGCATCAGTCCTGTCTACCCTTTGTGACACAGTAGAGCTGGTGAGACAAAAGCAGAGGCTTAGCAAAGGAGGTTTCACAGGCATTTTATATATGTAAATTTTATAATGTCTCACTGCATTGCTTTGTCAGGTTTGAGGACTGCACTCCAAAGGCAGATGGGCACTGAAATGTGTATCTGGTCCTAAATGATTTAGATGCCTAAATGCTTTTTTTGAATAGTTCTTATACAGGTTCTGAGGACTCCCTATGCAGATTCAGTTATCCTCTTGGCATTAGTTAGTTCAACTTCAGTTGTTAAGGTGTGTTCTGTAAATTCCACAACTTAACAAGTGTTAAGGTGGGTATTTATTGCTATGAATTGGTGAGCCAGGGCAACACATTACAGTTAAACCATTGCTGTATTATAAAATCTGTCTTTTTTGCTATGTGTTGCACTTAGAAACTTGAGAAACACAGAATTGTCTTGACTTTCCAGAGGGTCACAAACCTATGAAATATCTCCCTGGTCCTGTAGGCATAATCACTTGGGCAAGACATAAGCATGAGCTGGTGCTTCAATGGCTTCCATCTGTTGTAACAGCTTATGGGATTTAAAGGATGGCTTTCTACATCTTGCTTTTAGAAATTAACTAAAACCAAAATCCAGTTACACTGCACTTGGCAAGAGTTCAAAGATAACATGGTGTTCCTGTAGCACTCAATTTTGGATCAACCCTGCATCCAATGCCACAAGACTGTGTTTCCTTTCTGCGCTCTGAGCAAGGAGTTCTCAGGGTTTCAGCACTTCATGTTCAGTTGTACAAGGTCTGTGGCTGATTGCTGTTGCTGGCTGCATTCATCCATCAAGTGGCAAAAAAAGGAATGCATTTCAGTGTCTGAAATAGCCACTGCAAGCTGCATGGGGCTGAGGAAGGATATATCAGGCAGGACAGACCCAGGCTGGGGTCTGGAGCCCTGAGAAGGACAAACAAAGAAAGTTTTGCAGATGCCTTGCAGTTTTTTACACTGAGACCTCTATATCAGCAATGAATCCCATCCCTATACCCTTTACAACGGTTCTATCTAGTTTATCCCCTTTCTGGAAGCATATGAGGAGAAGATCGCAAGGCTTATCAGCAGAAACATTTAATTTTGGGCTTATTCTCCCCAGACATTGTTATCTCCAGGGCAAGCTCCAGGACTGCTCCACTGCTAGCAAGACTTGAGGCTGTGATATCTCCATCCTGAAGGAGATCTCTAAAATGGATAGCATAGGATAAAATGGAATAGCCAGGTCCCATGCATCAGTCCTTTTCCCTTGGAGGACAGTGTGTGATGCTCAGCCCTAATGCAGGCGAGGCAGAGAGACTGTGCCTTGGCTGTGTCAGCTCAGGGTGGAAGTGTATCAAGCACCTGTGAGCAGGGATGGGAATATTAACATTTTGCACAGTTGCAGTATTTTATAACCAACCCATTCCCCACTTCTCCAAACACGTATGTTAGGACGTCTGATGACCATCTGGGCTGAGATACTAGAAGCAGTATGGTCACCACCTACTCCAGCAGCCATGGCCCCAAGCAGCCCCTCTAAGGCTTCAGGCTCCACTCACATGTCACAGGGTGACACTGTGGCCAGGAGGGGTGGGGGAAGGGGTTGAACCAAGGGATCTGGAGCTCCAGCTGGCTCGAGCAGTCAGGGTTGTCAGCCCTGAGGAAGGAAGATGTCCTCAGCCTTCTGCCCTCCTCTGCCCTGTCCTGGTTCCTGTCAGTCCCGCTACTCCTACCCAGGCAGCTCTGGAAACATATATCCAGCCAGATCAGACTGGGGACTGTGGGGTAAGCGTGGGGATGGCAGGTAAACATCCTCTGTAAAGACACTGCCAGTCTTGATCAGAGGAGGATGGTGCATGCCATTGCCCCGAGGTATCGGAAGCCATCTCTGCTCCATTTGCAGGACTCAAGCGCCTGAGTTCCCCGGGGTGGCTGTCCGCTTACCACCAGTGCTCCAGTTTTGGACTCAGTTTATAACCAGATGTTAGGCCGAATTTCTGTTGTAAAGGTAAAAAACTACTGGCACCGAAGCGCCTTGGGCCGCGACCTCGCTGTGGGCTTTGTGCAGGCAGAACAAGTGCCTTGCTCACAGCAGTGGGGGCAGAGTTCAGGGTCCCCAGCCCCAGCTGCTCCCGCAGAGGGTGTCCCCGCTTAGCCCTCCGCAAGCCGCCTTCGTCCCCTCACTGCCCACCTGCACACCTGCCTTGTCTGCTTGCTGTGCCAGCCTGGCTCGCCCTGCTCTGTCTCCTGCTTCACTTGGCTATCAGCTGGCTGCCTCCAGCTCAGATGGTGAGCTCTTTCAGAAGTGCTAGGGCCTCCAGGGACAGAAAATAGGGAAAGTGGGCACAGTGTCACTGTATGCCAGGGGAAAACCTCCCGTTCCCTCCCTAGCATGAGTCAGAGCTGCCTCCTTCCACGGAAAGGGCCCACTGACAAAGGACAGAGCTTTTCCACAGCCCTTGGAGAGTGAGGGTTAGACCTGTGTGGGGAGAATACCAGCCTCACAAGCATGTGGGGGAGGAGGGCTTACTAAAATGAGCAAGTTCCTGATTTCTCTGCTGCTTTGGAGACTAATAATTTGGCTGCCGTTATCGCAAACCTTCTTGGCATGTTTCAGGCTGTCCTCTCCTTCTGTAGGCTGACAGGCTGCAAACTGCCAGGGAGTCTAAAACAGGGGCATATTGATTGCCCAATAAAAACACCTCCTACTCTGTACTGAGGCTGCAGCAGGGGCCAAACCTCCCCCCATGTTTCCCAGCCATGACAGGAGGAGAGGAGAAAGAGGACAGCACCTTACAGGATGGGTTACATACAGCCTTCACGCCACTCTGAACCATGGGTGACCCTCGGGGACATAACCACATGCACCTGGGAGGAGGGACTGAACTGACTGTGTTTCTGGTTGCTCTAGTTGCAGGCATTAGCCTCTGAGTTGAAGGCAGGTTTCACAGAAGCAATGCAGGAGCTGTCACGAATCCAGCATGGCGAGTATGCCCTGGAAGAGAAGGTCAAAAGCTGCCGTTGTGCCATGGAAGAGAAAGTGGCTGAGATGAAGAATTCCCTCAACACATTCAAGGTAGGAGTGTGACCTGTGGGGAGGCTGCATACGTGTCACATGAGCTTGTGTGGCTCAGGGAAGCATTCCCCTGCCTCCATCAATACTTCCTGCTTGCAAAGAAAATGAGCAGGCAATTGTTTTGGATATAACAGGGGTACTTCCTTTGGCTTTGGGTCTCTCCTGACAACTCCAGCCTAAAAATAACCCATACTCTGGCCTCTTTAGCCTTCTTCATTGGCCATGAGGCAGTGCTGTGAGTTACCTGGGCACGAGCAACCCTTGCTCTGGGCTGCACATGCAATGGGCATATGGCCTGTCCACAGGCTCCCACTGGACCACTGCCCCATACCTCTCCCTAGGTCAGGTCTCCTGCATTTGATGCAGGAACCAAAGCCACTGGGGAGCAGTGAATTAACACAAAACCCTAAAGCCTTTTGAAATTGCATTCCCACATGTCTGGGAGGAAGTACTGCCTGGTTTGATCTGGCCCAAGAGGATAAAGACAAAGAACTGGAGAGAGAGCCTAGCAAGAAGGCATGATGCACACTTTAAAACCAGCCAGCACCTCCACACAGAGACTGGATAACTGTGTGTGAGAAGGCAGGCAGAGGAACTCTTCTATTGTTTTTATTGCAATTTTTCCCCATGGGGTTTTGCTGAGTCAATAATACCTTGTGAAGTTAAAGAGGGCTGCATACTGGAAAAGCCCATTACTGACTCTGTGACAGGGAGACAGATGGCACCAGGCTAAAGGAACTCCTAGTACCAGATGAGCAAGGGAGACAACAAGAAGCGTAAGGGCACATGGGAGAGGTCTCAGAGCAACTAGAGTTATTCAGGACATTGTTATAGGGGGAAAGAGGATTTAAATGCAAGGAATTATATAAGAAACAGGAGAGGCAAAGGTTGCTCTCCCTCTGCCTCATGCCCATGTTGACTATTCAAATGCTGAGCTCCCAGTGAAGCTCTTTGCTTGGGGAAAATGGTCTACAAGAAACTCTTGAGTCTCTCTCCTCCATCCTCCTACTCACATTCATGAAACCTGCAGAAAATTCATGCATCAGAGCTCTGCATCTCTGATTGAAACTGCCTGAGGGAGAATGTGCTGACAGGGAGGTTATGGAGGGCCTCATTTCCTTAGGAAAGCAGGCTGAAAAGGCAGATCCAAGGCCTGACTGGCAAAAGCTTATACATGTGAGTGCTCACACTAGGATCTGAACCAAATACAACACATGAATACCCATGCTAGAAAACTGCAGAGGGAAGTGTGCTTCCTAAGGTCCACCTCCAAATGCCATTAAAGGCAGGAGTCTTCCTAGTGCTTTCAGTGGTGGGGGATGAAGCCCTAAGTGAAGTGTCCATCTTCCACCAGTGCCTTAATTATGTGACCTCACGCTGGCTTGGATGAGTTACCTGTAGAATTAAGGATTGCCATGTCATGCCATATTGTGCATGGCATGTGTGAGACACACTCGACTTGCACAGAAAGATCTGTCTAATCACACAGCCACTCTCCCAGCACCCTGAAGCACCTTTAGTACACACGAGCCAGCATTCAAAGCTGTGCTACATAAGGCTGATGGGCACTCTGGGAATGCTGTGCTTTTGCCTGTTTCTCAGGAGGAGCTCAGCGATGCAAAGTCAATGATTGAAGAAATCAGTGCCAAGCAGGAGGAAATGCAACAGAAAATTGAGCAGCTGCAGCAAGAGAAGCGGCGGGAATCACGGAAAGTGAAAGCTAAGTAAGAGCCCAAAGTCCAGGGTTCTGAAAATGCTCATTAGCAGTGGTGTCCATTTTGTTTATTTCTGTATAGCTTCATTTCTTAATCTTTTCCTGGCTGGACATGTGTGTCAACCCTGATTATGAACAGAAATGCTAGCCTTCAGTACACCCCAGGCTTTTAGACACCTACTCCACAGAGCAAACACAGCAGAAAAACACTAACACCTCACTGTGACTCCAACAGCAAAATAGCCCCCAGCAGCTCTCAGGGAAACCAGAGCCCTGTGGAACACACAGACCCACTAAAGACATGTTGGGGCAGGAATACTGTTGAAAATCAGAAGCCTCCATCAGCAGAAGGTAACCCCATCCAGACCATAGCACTGCAGTTTCCCCTTCCAAACCTGCAGGACTCAGCGGGCTCCTGATGGTGCAGTCATGCTCTGCTTTCCTCCATCACCAGCCTTTCCTCCTCTGAGCAGTCATGCAGGAGCATGTTTGCACACTGCTGGGCCACACTGTTGCTGTGATGGAGCAGATAAGTTGTCCAGCTTAGCTCTAATTAGCCTCCTTCTGAAAACAGAGTTTTGATCATGAGTCTATACTGCTGCCTTGATGCAAACACTTTGCAAATCTAGGCTAGCCCCTTAGCTAATTAAGCTATTTAATTAGATGAAATATGCTCTGTAGAAGAACAGATTTGAGATAACTTTCTCCTACAGCCAATGGAAGTTATTTCCAGAACATTGTTCATGAACTGCCAATTCCATCAAAGCCAACTTCCTTTCTTGCTCTCTGCTAGAATTGTCCTACTTCTGACTCTGTGCTTGTACTTACAGTAATGTTTGCCACAACTGTAGCATAGGAGCTCCACCTGTAGCATTCATACTTCCCAACTGTCTTTGTATTTGTACAGAAGAGCACAGAAGGATGATCATGGGTCACAGACAGTACCAACACCTCTCCAGGGCAGCCCATTTCGATCCATTAACCTCCCAGAACCTGTGCTGATTAATGAAGATTTTACAAGTCTCTTACACAACGTGACTTATGAAAAAGGTAAGAAATAGAATAGGCAAATGCAGTGCCATCCTCAGGAAATAAATTCAGAAAAAAAATCACTAAGTTAAGAGGATACCAAGTATTCCTCAGGTGCCAGCAGCCCAAAGAGAGAAGAGGGGTGCTCCCCTCAGCAGCACTGCTCATGGATCTGTGCACACACCTTGGCACAATGTCTCAGGACAGCAGCCTTGGTGCTGGGCCTGGATCAAGGAGATGTTGCTTTGTGAACACTGTCTTAAAAGCCATGGTTTGCGTCCTCCAAGGAAAGGGATGCAGGCTGGATCTTTGTTCTGCAGTGCTAGTGGCACAGACATAGAATCAAATAGGAGCCCCTGATAAAAATCCTACAACCCCTGGGGGTTTTACTGTGTAAGGGAGCAGGACACGGGAAAGAGGATCAGGGATGGGGGTGATGGAGAACACCTGGTGTCATTGAGGGGCCATACCATTGGTTGCTTTGACAAGATGACATAGGACATGGTCCATGTACACTCTAGGGTCCAGGTGTCACTGCTCCTGGCATATACACACTGCCTGGAGAATCACTGCCCCTTCTTAGCTGCAGAAGCTGCTGACCGAGGGTTACACCTTAATGAGGAGAATGTCAACTGCCAAACACTTGGAGGTTGGAATCAAAGAAAAGGTGATGAGCCAGAGCTTTTCATTCTATAATTAAGTTTAGGGGTCTAAGCTTGTCTATCATTCTTGCTGTTCAGATATGAAGATAATAAAACCATGTACATTTAAAATGTCAACAAAGGCAGAGATTAGATGAAAACCATGTGCTGTTTTCTACCCTGTTTTGCTCAGAACCTGCCAATCATAGTCTTTCTCTGCCTTACATGCTGAGATAGCATGGTAACCTTCTCCCTCATATCCCTCTTGCACAGCCATCTCTCACTCCGTTCTCCCACTGCCCCTTTCATTCCAGTCTCATCCCTCTGCTCTTCAGTAAGTTCCTTTCCACTCAAAATGGCAGCCATGTCTCTGTGTCCAGCCCTCATCCTCTTGTTCTGTCTGCCCCACAGGCACTGAAGGTGCCATGCCAAGCCAAGGGGGCTCACATTCCTCTGCAGCTGTACAGCACAGAGCACAGCAGCGACCCCCACATTAGCCACCTGCACCTGCTACTGAAACACAGACTGGAACAAGGGCTACAACAGTAAAGGCCCTCCATAGTGGAGAGTCTAACAGAGGTGTCTCCATAGCAAAACCGTGAAAGACTGGAGGATTTAACCATACTGACATGGCTTGGCAGCAGGAAGCCTGAGCTAGAACTGCCTTCTGTTAAATTTACCTTTGTTCTCCAACAGTGTCTGACACCAGGATCATGCCAATGGGAGAAGGAGGTGTGAAAGTCATAGCAGGTCCAGGTATGAAAATATTAAACTGTCAAAAACCAGCAGGACAATTATTCAATTAGATTGTTTGCTTTACTGTACTGAAGGAATGCTTTCAAGGAACACACTCACAGGACTGTCTTTCAGTCTGCCACGTACCTCCATTTTCACACTGCAGTTGAGATATAAGGGCAAACCTTGTCCCAGAAGTGCCCAATACCTGATGGTCAATGCCACGGAAAGCCTTTCTGCTTGTTGCTTTCTCAGATTCTAAGTGCCTTTGCAGAAAGGAAGCACTGAGGCCTTCTGATGTGAGAAAGAATAATGAGAGCACCGTTTCACCACTTGGCAAGAGGTGGTCTTGAAATGATTATGCCCTGGTAGAACTGGTGAGCTGTTTATTCACCCACCAACTTCCAGATTCCTTTTAGACACATCTGATTAGTAACAGAGGAGTTCTCCTGACAAAAATAAGAATTGGACAGAAGTAAAAGAACATTATGGATCCTGGCTAGCCAAAGGACATATGAGGACAACCATTAGATGTTTGCACTGCGCACTAGCAGCACTCACTGTTCTGGGCAGCTCCTTTGCTTGAATTCACTTGAAAAAAAAGAGGTAAAAGCTATGGAAAATGGTTCATTGCTACCCAAAATCAAAGTATTTGTAGTACCTATTCCAATGCAATGGTTCTAATGCACCTGCACCCTTTCCTCCCTTCTCTGTGATTCAGTAACCTCAGACTATCAGTCCTACTGCTGTTGTATAGCTACACCATACTAACAAACATAGGCAGTTAAATGCCTCCCTGACACCCGATCCCGTCAGATCTCGGAAGCTAAGCAGGGTCAGCCCCGGTTAGTAC
>JAOXXN010000446.1:7602909-7617419 GCA_026770055.1 Myrmophylax atrothorax | reverse complement strand
GCTGTGCCTCACCTAAAAAATCCACTGCGCAGGCTGGAAGGGCACACCCACGTGGGGAGAGCCCTTCCCAAATCTTCATTCGCGAAGTCTGGCCATACATACATACATACTAACAAACATGTTAAGAGTTATGACAGTTTACACACATTGAGAATGGCATTTAAACCCAAATTATAACAACACCTGCCAATAAGTGTCACATTATCCAGCCCTGAAGTGTACCAAACCCTGAAGGGCAACCATACTTGAAACATATGTTTTCCTTATCTCTAACATATATCTAATATTGGACCTTATTTAGCCTGAAAATAAATTCTGGAAAAGTGTCAACCTTCTTCTGCCAAAGTGTCACCAACTACATTTCCTTTGTAAATGAACACTACAAGGCCACAGCCCTTGTGAAGCACAAAGAACACTTCAAACTTTCCTTCCATTACTTCCACTGGATGAAAACACAGGTTAGCTGCCTGCTGTAGCATAATCTGTCAACTGACATGTCAAACTCCTGTTTGTCATTGCAGGAGCAGCCATAGAGACAGATGACAGCCTCAAGCCTTCCTTGGCAACAGAGGGGCAGTCGAAAATGCATCTGCCATCAACAGTATGGAAGCAGCCCAAGGACACCAAGGACTGGGGAGATGAATACATTTCCAAAGAGCAGCCGGAGAGAGGGAAGGACATGGGCCAAAGCAGATACAGCTCAGCAGACAACATAATATGTGAACCCTCTTTGGCTGGTAAGGAGTAGAAAACTCTAGCTAGGGGGCTCAAAGCTGTAGCTGGTGTGAACTGGTTGGTAATCAGCATCTATGGAGGGAGACACATAGGCCAGTTTTTCTGGCTATGGGGGAATGTCTCAGGGTCTCACACTCCAAGACCTCTGGCCTTTGTATTTGTTGGTCTGTGTGACCAACAAATCACTCTGTACCCAGGACAACCATTCGCCTTTCCAAGGCCTGTCAGATTCAGAGTATTGATGGGATTGTGGCAGTGTAGTCACTTAAGTGGGTGAAAAATACAACTCTCATTCTACAGGAAACTGGATGGGAAACCCTGATATGAGTCATTTGGCCTTTGACTGCTTATTTTGTCATTCGTATAAAAATTTGGTATTCATAGGGGAGAACACATTTGCTTTGGTGCTTTTTTAGCATGACTAGTGGCTTTAGTCGTGTCTGGAGCACGCTCTAGCATCAGGCTGGAATTTACATTTTGGGGAAAGAGGACACACAGACACACTGATACTACTTTTAAACAGTTTCTCCTTTTATGTCAGTTCACCATCTAACATGAAGCAGTCCCTGAAGGTCAGTATTTCCTTATTTTTAAACTTAACCATTATCTTCTGGAAGCCAAAAGGCAGAACATCGCTTTGGAGCTGCTGGAATCAGAAAGGAAGTATGTCATCAACCTTTCCCTAATCCTGAAGATCAAGGCCACATTGCAAGGGCCAGATGTGAAAAGAAGTACCAAGGAGAGAAGGTATTTGATTTAGTGTGCTCTCTCTCTTTTGGGGAGTTTTATTCAGTCACTAGTCTTTCTGTATCATCCTCTCACACCCTCACACTAAGTCCTTAGTTTATTTCTAGTTGAAAGCTGCAGGCACTGGAAGGTTTTTGCAGTGATTAAAGACCGTCCTTGCATTTTGTCTGCCATCTTCATTCTGGTTCTGGATGAAATCAACATGAAATGGCAGAAAGGCAGTAGCACATTTTGACCAGCTCTGCATCAGTGGGTTGTCCTGTGAAAGGGCCTGACACATGAGACAACACACAAAGCTGGGGAGCTCTCCTCCAAGCTCTCAGGGGGATGGCTCAGGATCTTGGTCCTGCTTCTTTAGCCACAGCAGAATTGCCTTAGGCTTTTTAATTCTGCAGATTCTGGTCAGCTGCAGAAAGCACTGAAAAGTCAGTTTAAGAAGCCTTCAAAACACTAATAATAACCATCTGGAAAGGGTGCTTGGATGTACATAGCACCCAGACCAGAAACTCCTGATGCGGCCAGGACACCAACCAAAGTAGCTAATAATACCATTACATATAGTTAATAATACATGTGCAAGACTGCTGACCACACATGGAAGGTTCACTTCAACAGTACAGGCTTATTAGGGCTGAGTTTTTGCTCTGTGTAACCAGTCTGATATCGTCTCTCTTCAGTTTTTTCCCCAATTCTCTGCGGTTCCTGGTCCAGCAGCATGTTGATCTACTTCATGCTCTACAGGAGCGAGTCCTGAGCTGGCCACGACAAGGGATCCTAGGAGACATCTTCCTGAAGTTAACAAATGATGAGGTATGTTAAAGACCTCTCCGGACTCCTCTGCTATGATGTGTTGATGGCTCACAGATGGGCTGACACACCTTGCAATTGAGGGGCTGTGCTGTGAAGCTGTGGCTGGGTAAGGCCTCTCAGCAAGCCTCCTTTGAGCAGAGTCCTGGGGCATGGTAGCCCCTTTGTTGTAGTATTTGATTGTTCAGGGATCTCACATGCCAGACCCACCTGTGGGCATGCAGCCTCGTAGCACAGGTCTATAATCAGTGCATGAGACCCAGACTCAGTTGCAGGAGCCACATATGAGCCTTGACAGCTTGAATGTCTGTATTGTCAGTAAGGGAGTGAAAGGAGAGTGTTTCTGATGCTCCCCTTCCCCAGTGCACTTTGCTCAGTTATGACAAGCAGGTGGGCAGGCCTCTTATCCTATATAGTTTGTTGCATCTGATTCTCAGGGTGAAGGTCTGCCCTGGTGAGCAGCAGGATCTCTCCTGCAAGAATGTGTAAAAACTCATCTAATGCTTTAAAATTTTTAAGAGTTTTAAATAAGAAAACCTGCTGTAAAGCTTTACACACTGTGCTCAACAGCTGAAGACACTTCATAAAACAGCCTTTCTTGGGAAATTCTGAGCCCTGAAGGAGTCACACAGTTAGGAGCTCTGCTGCACTGATGATCTTCCAGTAGCAATGGTGGGGAGTCAACAGTTTCTCATTTTAGCTGGCTTTATGACCAAAAATCACTCTTAAGTTTCTTTGTTCTTTTCTCTTTCTCTTTTGTAAGAATAATTTTCTAGACTACTATGTTGCTTACCTGAGGGACCTGCCAGAATGCATCTCTCTGATCCACGTGGTGATCCTGAAGGAGGTAAACTTCCTGCCTGCTTCACAGAGGCATAATGGCAACATACAAGCCTGGATCTCTTCCTGTTATGCCTGGCCACAATGGTCTTTTGCCAATTCACTTGTTCAGTTGCCAAAAGAGAGTTTCCTGAAGGTTGCCATGGCTGACACACACCTACAAAAGGCAGCTTTAACACGATGTTGTAACAAAAGCTGTTTTTCTACTGGGACAGGAAAGAATGTCTCAGATTAAACTTCCCAAAAGCTTGCCCATGCATGTGCTACCCAGACCTTTCCCAGACAGTCTCCTGAAAACCAAGAGGGTTCATCCAAAGAGAGACATCAAGAGTGAGGTTGTAAGTGTTTCATAGAGCAAAGAGTCTTCACTGTTCAGCTTCAGGTATTTGGTCTTCCACACTTGATTCTTGATTTAAACTAGGAAAGTTAAATGTAAAGGTAGTTTTAAAGTGAAATAAACTAAACTACATTAGCTTGCTTCCAAAACATTTTAATTTAGAAGTCAATTTCATCTTGTTCAATTTATTTGGGCCTCAACTAAGAGCTTTATTCTGTACAACAGTGTATACCTGGGGTTTCACTGAAACTTAACTAATGCACTTTAAACATACACCCTTACTAAATTAGGCTTAGTGTCCCTTGTAGATAATCTCCAACCTAAACCATTTCATCCTAGTATTTCTGGTGGAAGGAGTTGCAACTGTCCCTTCCAGGAGCAAGAATGAAGATGTGTGACAGGGTAGTGTCACACACAGCTGCCACTGGACAGGTGTGCTCCTGTGAACTGCTACAACTCCTTACAGCATAACTACTCATTAAATCACAGAACCATTTGGAAGCAGACATGTTTTAAGGGTGGCAAAGACTCTTAAGTTGCTTTCTCTATTTCAGGTAGAAGAAGAAATCAAGTCTGATCTCTACATTCTGTTCTTCCATATAGTCCAGCGAATCCCTGAATACCTTATTCATCTACAGGTAGGGCCCCAGGATGGCAACGGTCTTATTGAACTCTTATCACAGCAGGTGACTTTTAACTCAGAGCTGGTATTTGAGCCTGTACAGGTACAGGGCTTCTGGCAAACCCAGTGGGCTCTTTGGAAAAAAAAATGAAAGGGAAAGCCAGCTAACAATAGCCTAATTTTCATCATTTTCACCTGAACCTCACTTATATTTGCCAATTTCTCCATCTGACCTGACAGAACCAGCTTTTGTCCCTTAGGAAGGCAAAAGCTCTGCTGCCTCCTGCTCTGGGAAAACAGCAGGACAGAGATGGGACCTATCTCCTGTGAGCTCCAATCTAACTCCTGTAACAGAGCTGTGTTCTTTGCTGAGTGGTCCACACACTTGTTAGCTGACTGAGAGGGCTCCTAGGGCCCAACAACCTTTCCTACAGAGAGATGGCTGATAAAAAGAGTTCTGGTTCACAGAAGGGTTATCTGAGTCTTACTGAAACATTTCAGACAAGGCAAATGACACAGAAAGCAAGCCCTATAAAACCAAGACATTGGTTTATTTATCCAAAGCTAAGCTCAACCCATGCATCACCCACACATTCCATGATTACTTTTACAGTGGTTCCTTGTGCATTTGCACTGGAGTAGTAGGAGGCAGGCCCTGTCCAAGTCCCTCAGAAACTGATGCTGCCTAGAAAACTCCCACAGGGCAGTGCCATAGGCACTCCAGAGCACTAATACATGGTTCCAATAGCACCTTCTACCCAGAAAGGGTTAGGACACCCTCCAAACAGCCTGCTCTCCTCTGTGTCTCAGAATGTCCTGAAGTTCACGGAGCAAGAGCATCCTGACTATTACCTGCTGCTGGTGTGTGTGCAGCGCCTCCGGGTTTTCATCTCACACTATAGTCTCCTCTTCCAATGCAATGAAGATCTGCTGATACAGAAGAGAAAAAAGCTGAAGAAGTAAGCACAACAACAGCTTATTCTCTCTATCACCAGGGAAGGGAGGTGTGGGGGAAGCCTGGTAACAGGGGATTTAGGTCCACACAAGATCAGCAGGCACATTGCTCTGTTGGATAGGGATGCTGGAGAAAGACCACTATTGGCATTTGCCCTCCAAACTGATTTGGGGTGAGCCCTTCAGTCTACCTCTGAGAGAGAAGGGAAAATCACTTCTAAATCCTTCTAAACATAGCAGCCATGCGTTTCATGGGATCAGTTGATTCCTTAAGCTGATGCCAAAGTCACTCCCCAGTGGGAAAATACATGGGGATTTAGCTGCTTTGGCAGCTTGAGGCCCTGGTGAAGGCCAGGACTGTTTCCCTCACAGCCAAAGACTCTGAAAGAATAGTGTTATTTTACTGCTTATTTTACTGGGGGAAGGGGTGGGAGAAACAAAAGCCGCCCATAACTTGTTTGAGATGAACTACGATAGAAATAACCTTGAATGTAGATTCTAAAGTTGTAATTCAGAACAATTCCTTGAAATCAAGGCTTTTTACTCAAATTAAAATCTGGTTGCCTTTGCTCATCATGATGATTTACCTGGGGAGTAGGACTAGATCAAACTTCCAGGGAAGCTTCCAGATCTGGAGGGTGTAGAGGGCTGGAGCAGACTGCTGGGGAGGGACTGCTCTCAGGAGAGGCATTAAGAACAGGACAGAAAGCAGAAGGCCCTGCTGACTGGAACAGACTAGGTGGAACAGGTTCTTCCTTGGGTTGGGAAGAGGTGAACGGGAATATTAAGGTCCCTCCCAGTCCTGTTTTCTGTAATTCTACTTGCTCGTGCTCATTCCCTGCCTTATTTCTTAGCCCGACGATGGATTTCTCCTCCCTCAGGTCATCCCTGGTGAAGCTGTACAAAGGTCTCACCTCCCAGTGTACAAGCCAGGAGGTTTCTCCAACACCCAGTGCAGCATCAATCCGGGACAGTGGGATCCACACTGAAGAGACAATACAGTCATTCCCACCAGCACCTTCCTCTGGCACAACAACCCCGTAAGCCTGTTGTTCTAGTAGGTGGCTTTCAAAGTAGGCTGAAACTCTTCTCACCCACACCATGCCAGTGACACCAGGCAGTTACAGGCTGTCATTCTCAAAATGACTCTCTGTATACAGACAGAGAGATGAAGGGCTGCCTCCTTTCTGCCATTCCCTACCATGTGGCTTACAAGCAGGAAATGTTTCAGAGCTCTACCCAGGGTTGTCAGTGCTCTTGCAAGCTGCCTGAACAGCCAGCTGCCTGACAGGTAGGACATGAATTTGTGTAGGCCTAACAGTAGTGTGCATAGTAACACTCTACACTTACTCACTATCAGCATTACAAGAGCTAGGAAGCATGACCAAGGTGTCAGAGTAGGAAAAAAAATACTTTTCCACACAGCACTTAATTGAATGATGGGACTCACTACCACAAGATACAAGTACAAAATGGGTTAAAAAAGACACAGGACTAACTCAAGGCAGACAAGGGCTACTGGTAGCATTTGGCAATCTTCATGGAATAACAAAATATTCTGAGTTGGAAGGGACCCACATGGATCCTCAAGTCCAACTCCTGGCTCTGCACAGGACAGCCCCAAAAGTCACACCATGTGCCTGAGAGCATTGTTCAAATCTTTTTGAACTCAGATGGGCTTGGTGCTGTGACCACTTGTCTGGGGAGCCTGTCCAGAACCTTTTTCTAATATCCAGTCTAAACCTCTCCTGACACAGCTTCAGGCTATTCCCTCAGGTCCTGTCACTGGTCACTACAGAGAAGAGATCAGTGTCTATCTCTCTGCTTCCCCTCATGAGGAAGCTGCAGACTGCAATAGAGTCTCCCTTCAGTCTCCTCTCCTCCAGGCTGAATTGACCAAGTGACCTCAGCTGCAAATTATATGACTTCCCCTTTGGCCTACTGATAGGTGCCCACGGAGCTGATGATTAGAGAAACATGCTAGACTTGCCTTTTTTCTTATGCCAGCAATTTGTGGCTGTTGTGCTTCCTTACATCATTTGATACTAACAAGAGAAGCTTGGTTTCATCATTGTGAGTCCTCCTGAAGCAGCAGTGTTATTAGATCAGTACTTAGCCTCCTTCTCATGAGACTGCCCAAGACAACCGCCCTCCTCTCACAGACATCATGCTCCAGACCTCCATCTCGGTAGCCTCAGATGGCACTGCCCCTACATTCATCCTGAACTGAGGACTCAACATGGGGCCAGGTGGGACCTCATCAGCACTGAAGAGAATTGGGAAAATAAGTCTCCAGGCATGGCTGGCCATACAGCTGGCAGCTAAAACAACTCAGGCTGGGTTTGCCTTGTCTGCCGTGAGAGCATGCTGTCAGTTCATCTTTACCCTGGGATTGGCTAGAACACTGAGTTTATACCAGGGCTGCTGTTCAATCCAAATCTCCCAATCTGGTCTGATGCCTGGGGTTATATTGCCCCAGATCCAGAACTCTGCACATCTTAATCACAAGGTTTCTATGCCCTCACTCCATTCATTATGTCCTCAGAAAATGGCCATGAGATTTTCCTAACTAGTGTTCTTTAAGGGGCATGGAGGTCACACCCTGCACCTAATACCTCATCCAGTAGATTACTCTGCTGATTTACCTGGAACACAAGGAGATTAGGAGACCTCCAAGTACTCCTGATACACTTCTGGGTACACAGTAATCCTACCCAAGAGAGAAACCTTGTCCACCCGAAAAGACAACTAGATCACAGAAAAGTAAGGCACAGCCCTGACATTACAGAAAGAGAAGGAAAGCAGAAATACAAAACACAGATGAATAGGAGAGAGAGATGGGGCAGTTGGCTTATCATCTCAGTTTCTATTAATTTCATGCTGTAGAATACAAAAGTGAGCCAAAGCTACTAGTTCTCTCTGCAAATTTGCTCCTCCTAACCAGCCAGGTAATTTCTGTAAGTGACAGCTCTGTTACTATTCTCCAAGATAGGAAAATACATTTGGGCCATATAATCAACACAACAGGGCCAGGGAAGTGAAGGGGTGGGGGGGCTGATCATGCTGTCTCTGTCATTCTTTAGTATTCCACTTCTGTCTGTTTTTTGTTTTGTTTTGTTTCTTATCTTTAAGACATTTGATGCCCCAGATGAAGAAACCCCAGCCAACTGTGATGGAGAACATCCAGGCTGTAAAGCCTCCTGACTGGGAAATGGAAAGCAGAAAACACGAGAGGCCAGAGAACATCCTTGCATCCTCTCAGCTGACAGAACAGGAACTCAAGGCTTTGACAGCCCCCTTACAATCCATCCCTGAAATGGAGTACGAAGCACCACCAGCTGATGCGGTGGGAAACACCGAGAGAGCCATCAGGACCTCTGTGGAGCTGCTGCAGGATGCCAGGAACTTTGCACCAAGCTATGAAGAGTTTGACTACCCTGGGGAGGTTTTCACCATGCCAGGTCCCTATGAAGATGACACCTTTCAAAACCTCGCTCTCTTTGAGAATTGCTCCCCAGCCTCTTCTGAGTCCAGCTTAGATATTTGTTTCCTTAGGCCTGTTAACTTCACCTCAGAACCAGAGAGGACAGACCATGCCTTACAGCCATTGCCTAAGAGCTGCACTCCCGTGAGCAGCAGTACTTACAAGCGTGAGATGTTCCACAGCAAAGGCAAGCAGCTGAGCAGGTCTCTGAAGGAGCTGCCGAGGAGCGCTGAGGGTGTGAGCACCAGACTCTACAGCACACGGAGCAGCAGTGGGAGCCGTCTGCAGCAGAAGCAGGAGAGGAATGTTCAGCCTCACATGATCTCGGCCTCATCTCGAAGCTCCCAAAGGAGCTACTTCCCCCCACAGAGAGGAGCGGGTGAAAAACCGAGCTTTTTGGAAGTAAGGAGGCTAAAATAGGAGAAAAAAAAATGGCACTTGGTGGTGCAGCAGCAGCAGCAGGAGAAAGATCTGAGATACAGTTAGAGTAGAACATACCAAAATAGCTTTCAAATCCACACATTCAAAGTCCTCATCTGCATGTACATGCCCAAGGGAGGGGCAAGACGGCTCCTTTTCACACACATCTTCTCTGGGGACAAGCACTGGTTCGAGGTGTGCAGCTGGCTGAGTGACAGCTACAACACCCTTGAGACAAGGTAGCCTCTTGTGAGTCTCCACCTGTCACTAAGCTTCCCCCCACAAGTGAATGTTCTGATCAGGTCACAAAGTATGCACAAAGCTGTCCAAAATTAGTGCTGTGCGTGGCACCCAGTTAAACAGGTGCCTTTCCACCTGCTGTGAGGAGTGCTGGGTAAGTGCTGGATAAGTCATGACAGCGTAAACCAGCATGACTTGGCGAAACTCAATCCATTTTCACCAGCAAGGGTCTGGTCCACTGGTTTTTTTCACCTGTATTTGTTGCATGCATTGTAGACCCATGCCAAAGTCTACTTCAGAACAGCCAGAGCCCAGCAACCGTGTCCTCGGATGGCACATGGGAAGCAGCACTCTAACCCTTCAGGGACACCAGGGCTTGCAGGAACAATGTTTCTGCAGCCTGCAGTGACTGTTCAAAGTCAGCTTTGAGCTGTCACAGTCAAGATGCCCTTCGCTTCTTGCGGAAGAGGCCAAGGGTGCTGTGAAGTGCTTAGCTAGTTCTGTCGCTGTTGTGTGGAGAAACACCCTCCTGTTAAACCTAGGAGAGATGCAGATGAGGCTGTAGATGAATACGATGATAGGAGGTAGGTTCCAACAGCCTCACGGAAAAGGCATAAGACCATCCCAGTGAGTAAAGGAGGTGGATGACTGAACAGGGTAGATGAGGCAGAGGGAGATATGCCCTGGGGACACAGGCCCCACAAGCAGGAGCCTGTGAGCTATTTGGCACTCACCTACACAGAGCTGTGGCCCTAAGCGGTGCAGATGTGGAGCTTGTCCAGAATTGCAGGACATGTTCTCCCTCACAGAGCAAAGGAGATCACCATGGCAGTGGTGGGCAGAATTGGAGAAAAGGGTCTTGGTTCAGAGTCTTGCTGAGAGGAGTCTGGCACTCTCTTGAAAGAGGGAAAGATCTTTTAGTGGCACATTTATCACAAGCTGTGTGTGCTAATGAAGCCTTCTGCCCCACAGATATAAAACCATGCAGCAGCAGAGCCAGCAGAAGTCTTTCACACCATATATCACAGAAGCCTGAAGCCTCCCTGCCCCAGGGAAAGGAGAGGGTGGGAAGTTCATCCAGCTGTCCAGGCTTCCTCACTGGCAAAAGGAGATAGTAAGCTTCCCCTTAACCAAAAGCTTAGCAAGAAAGGCTCAGGTTGCCTATAACAATGCTTATCATTCTACTCCTTTGTCACTGCCTCAGCCTTAGACCCAGCAACAAGCTCTCTCCAGAGGTACCAGTGTTCCTGAGGCCCAAATGCCATGTTGTTTCCCAGCCTTTCCAGCACCTCCTCATTCACCAGGTCCCTCCCAGCACAGAGAAAGGAAGAGAAAGAAAGAGAAGGGAACAAGAATGTGAGGTTGCAAATGCTGGTTAAATTGTCTTTTCCCTTTTAGGAGCTCCATGCAGAAGACAACACCAGGTTCTGCCAGAAGGATGACAATGAGCAAACATCCTTCAGCGACCACAACCCGCGGCAGCCCAAGGGGGGTTTCCGGAGCTCCTTCCGCAAGCTCTTCAAAAAGAAATAAGCAGTCCCAAGAAAGGCAGGCCACAGCCTAAGCACAGCAGTGCTTCCCCAGGTCCCCGAGGGTGGAGACAGACAGCAAGGCCCCAAGATTCCCCTGACTAACACAGAGGGTGGAGGGGTGGGGGAGAGGAGACTGTCACAACTGCCTTACAAATGCACCCTGCTCTTTCTAGCGCAGGGCAGGGCCAGGCTTTGGGTTGCAGTGGAGCTCAATCAGCAGATCCAAAAAGCACAGGAACTTGCTAGCTTTCATCCCTGCCTGACTTAACTTTCCTCAGTTTTGGAAAGCTTTGGCTGAATCCCATGATCTTCTCCTCCCCCTCATCCCCCAAAACTACTTGATTTGCCATACATCTTTGCTCTGCCAAATTCAAGCTAGGTCTTAATTGGGGTTACCCACAACAGAAGGGTTACCTTTGCAGCCCTATCATCCTGGCCAGAAGTCTAATATTCCCTTCTTTCCTCTACTTTCAAAAAAACCCCCTACCATCAAAGATGTCTTCCAGGAAGCCAGCTTGCATTGCCATGGTGGTTTGAGAAGGTCTAAGAAGCATCAGCTGAAGCACCTGAGTGTTGTACTGCTTAATCAGCAAACATCCTTTCTTTTGGACTGCCATCATTCCCCAAAACCATCCTTCACCTTTTATGTGGCACCCTGTTTATTGAATTGCCTCCTGATGCATGAATCTCTGCTCCTGCTGTCAGAATCACCCATGTCTCCAGGCAGGTGATACAGGCTGAGCCCAGGGCCTGCCACAAGAGACAAAGACTCTTCACCTTATCGCCACTGTGGATCAATGCAGACACTGACAGAGTCAACCACTGTCCTGGCTCCTGGTCTGTAACACACCTGAAATACACTTTGCTGACCCTTTTGGCCTGACACCACCTTACAAGTCCAATCATATACAGCTTTGGAATGCTTCTAGCCTAAAAACTGAGGCACTAGGGCAGGAAAAGTCGATGGTGCACCATGTTCAAGGTCATAGGCTCTCCTTTTTGTGCAAGGACAGAATGAGACCACACACACACACCATCCTCCTCGCATTTGGACACGACAAACTCTCAGTATCTTTGATCTCTGCAGAAGACTGTACCTTTTGTATGGAGAGAAACACAGCCCTCTGATGCAATACCCATGTCACATCCCAGCAGCAAAAGCACCACTGGTACAGTGGTGTTACCACTGGAGTATTACTGCTGAGCTGGGGGGTTACCTGTAGCTGGGGACTTCTGAGCACTTTCAAGAGGAAATGTGGTTTTTATCATCTTGTTTTCACAAGCTTGGGACACTGGTCTGTCTAAAAGGACAGCTTCACCTTAGGAGGTTGTGAACTGTCTCTATGGGGCCAACAGCAATGTCTTGGGGGAAATATGAAAGGCTGTGAGATGAGGGGCTTGGGACTCGCAGCATCAGCACACGGGTGACTGAATTTGGTGCCAAGAGAAGAGCACCCGTCATGCTGCATGGCTCTCTGGGCAGTGGCAACAGCACAGGGAAGCCCCAGAGTAGGTGTCCTTGGATGCAGTGGCCAATACTCACTGTAGATGCAGGGCTGAGAGCTCTCCCATAATGTTGACTGACCCACATTTACCATCTGCTTTTCCTCTTCTGGTGGAGGCAGAGATGTGTGTGAAAAGGGCTATTCACCTAAGACAGACAAAATCCATCCTTTATTGCAAACAAAATTTCCTCAACATTTCAAGATTGTGACCAAGCAAAACCTCGGAGATTGAAATGTTTTAGCTGGTGCCTATCCCACACATTTTGACAAAGCAAAAATTCACTTCTCCTCCTTACATAGAGGAAAGAATTATCATCCTTTCCTCCCCTAGCTTTTGGAAACTACTTTGGGAAGATTTTTTTTCTAATTTAAGGCTTTTAATGGCAAAAACACACAAACCTTCCATCTCTTTCCCTCACATCCTCACTAAGTTACAAATTCCCTAGCCCTTTCCAGTCAGGACTGCTCCATGCTGACCAGCCACTGAATCACAAAGACAGTTCCTAGGACTTGACAGCTTTCAGTCAGACTGTGCAGGGTCAGGATAGAAATATGTAAAGAGAGCCAGATACTTGTAACTGAAGCATCAGCAAAGCCTGCTTGTTCTGCGAAGGAATCAGCCATAGACAGAACTATTTGTTTGTCCATGGAACCAGAGTTGTGTAATTATGGACAAGTGTCCACTGTAATGAACTGATGCCTGTCAAGGGCTCTGATGCTTGGTGTCTTTGGTCTCATGTATGTAACAACTTCTGTCCTCCACAGAATAAACCTGCTTTTCACACTTGCCAGGCAGATCCCAGGACAGAAACAGGACAAAGGAAAAAACCTACCTGGTAATATCTCCTGGATGAGGAAATCCCTCACGTGGCAGACCCTTGCTTGTAAAATGCATGTGGATTTTAGCTTCTGTTTTAGTGATTTAAGGCACGGTCAGAACTGATGGTTTTTTCTTTCTAATTCTGTATGAGTTCTTACTTTCAGGCCTAAACTTACCATTTGAGATGTCCTTGTACCTGCTCAGAATCTGCAAATGTAAATAATGTGAGTGAATGATGCTTAACACCACACACACACAACATCTTGCAGGATCCATTCCAATTTCACCTTTAGTGTACATGTGTGCCCTGGATTATTTTTCTTCCTGTGCCAAATAAATGTTGCTTTTAAATAACACTGTCTCTTGCCCTGAATCAGCCAGAAGGTTGCATCCATTAAAAGAAGAAACATGTTTTTCAGGAACCTTTCTGAGGAAACATTACTTACAGAATCCTGTACCCCTACACACAGTCATGCAAGAAGACTGTTTCCTACACATGGTTCTAACACTCTTACCCAGAACTCAGGTGAGTCACTCTCTAGGCTTCTGGTCAAGATCCAGTTGTTGGTGTAGCTCACTGTGACACTTCATCTCCTTTCTCCATCTCCTTTTCTCCTTCTGCTCCTTCTGTTGCAGACACACAAATTTTCACAAAAAAATCCTGTTAAGTCTCCTCCACTGACATACACACCACTCTAACTTCACCTATCAAACTATTTAAGAGATCTAAGTGTCTTCCTGTGTATCACAAACATCTGTCACATACCAAGTGGTTTTTTTAAAATTTAATTCCAGTTCTGACTATTAACACTATCTTACTTTTGTCCTATTCTCAGCAGGGTCAAAACAATGGCACCACAAACAGGGACAACTCAGCCCACAATGCTTACACCTCCCCATGCCACACAGCACATGCAGCATTCCTCCTACTGCTCTGTAGCTCTCTGCAGCATTTTGTCACTTGAGGACAGCGGTCTCAGAGATCCAACTACGCCAGCAAAGGTCTGACTCTGCAGTTAAAAGTAGTTTTACTCTTGTGAAAATCTGCTGCGGTCTTTGCTCCTCTCCTCTCATATCAACAAGCTGTTGAGGAACTGCCAGTGCCTTAGACAGTCCCTGACACGACATGCTGTCATTCTTATTGTGACTCCTCTAGATTGCCTCTCCATGGCTACACTCCCTGCTTAAATCAGCCACCCCAGGCTCTCCCCACATTATTCTGACTTTCAGTGCTGGTTAAATGTATGCTTTCATCACTTCATTTCTCTAAGACAGCTTAACTGAGCCTAATTCTAAGCTTACATAATTTAGGCACTTTCTCCCACTTTTCTTCTCCAGAGTTGTAATGTATCCCAGCTTCCTCTGCAAGTTTTTAAGAGTGGTATCACCTCAGTACAAGTCATGTACATGTAAAACTACAAGTATTCCTTGGTAAGGGCAACAAACACAACAGACTCCTAGGAATCT
>JAOXXN010000446.1:7566376-7577360 GCA_026770055.1 Myrmophylax atrothorax | reverse complement strand
CTGCTCAGCATCCGAGATCTGACGGGATCGGATGGCAGGGAGGCATTTAACTGCCCGGGACGGTCCCACTGAGACTCAAACTCACGACCTTGGGATTTGGAGTCCGGAGTGCCCTCCTTTACACCACGGGACCGCCCTAGAGCCAAATATGGGAGGCAAGAAAATCACGTGTGTTTGCCTTAACTCGAGATTTCTGTGCTGTAGATACTTACTGTCCCTCAGAACGTCAACCCAAGAAGTTTAGTGCATAAGTGGTACAATGTTACAAGTGAAGGTCCACACCACAGTGCTAAAAGAATGAGCTCAAACTAGTGCTGCTTCAGAGAAACCTCTTCAAAACCCACTATGTAATTTCATCATAGATCCTAAAGCCCACAGCCCATAGAACACCTGCACAGTCGGCAAAGCAAGCCGGGTCTGCAGCATGACCCAGCTATCTGCTCCACAGGGAAATGCTCCATAGGTAAGCAACGTACACGAGAACCTGAAGTGCACTGACACCAGTTATTCCAACTTTTGTTCCAATGCCTCACCATTTTCTTCAACACGTTTCTGAGAATGGGGTACCTACCAAAAGGCAGAAACAGACTATTTTATAATCAAGAATAAAAATAAACAGGGTTTCTTCTCTGACAAAAACAGGCAGGTCTTCTGGCATTTTGCCACAAAACAATCCTGGAACTGACTCAGTACCATTGAGGTATCCAAGAGCATTCTCTAACTTTTTGTAATTCCTACAAGTAATAAAAAACTCAGCCCAAAGTAGCAGTATATTGAGGAAAAAACCCTGTTCTTATATCTAGAAACCAAAATTTTTAGAAAGCATCACAAAATCATCTGGAACAGCAAATTGGGACAACAGCAGGGAACACTATACACATCTGGAAAATGCCAGCAATCTGAAAGGCACCTCACACTACAACCCTGAAGGAAACCTCACATATTCTGAACATTCATACACAGCTCTAATGCATTGAAATTTGAAATATCATTTTGTTTTCACATAAACTCAGACAATCTCGAGCATTGTGCAGCAAAAATATTCATACAGTTATCCAACTGTTTATTTAGATATACATTACAGTGGGAGTGTTAGTTGCATTAAAAGTGGAACAGAACTTAATATATAACTGAAGTAATGATAAAAACTTTTTCTCCGCTCGAAGTTTAACTATGCCTTCTCAGTTCAATTATAAAGTTACATACATTTGCACCATCTTACATAAACATGTCAAATATCAAACCTCAGATATCAGAAAATTAGTTACAAAAAGCCTTCAGCATGCTCTTGGAAGTACATGTTAAAAGACACAGAAGCTAAAAAAGCCCTCATCTTTTATTTCGTATTAAGTTTTAACTCACAAGATAAAATACAATCAGTCCATGGGGAAGCATATTAGACAAGTAAAGCACTAAAACAGGAAAATAAGAAGCATTTCAACTTTTAGTACAAGATTACAGGTTCTTTCATATCTCTACTATGTGACTTAAAGCTTAAATATACACTGAAAATTTAAGTATATCAAATGTCATCTGAGCCCCAAAAATAAAAACATTTGGGCTAAACACATGTGAGTTTAAGGAACTGCTACTTTGATTACTCAAAGTGGATGTTCTTATTTGGGGAGGGTTTGTGTGTATGAAATTAAAATATATCTGGTTTAAGAATTAAATTACACTACTCTGAAGTGCATGCCATTTTGCAAATCAGGATGGACACTGAGGAAAAGGCAGGAAGACCTCATTCAGAAATACATAGTACATGAGTCTGTTGGCTGATGTTTCACCAATTCAACAGTTCAAAGTTTACTGTAACAGGTTTCTTATATGGCCAATTTCCCTCCAGCATTCCCATAAATGGGCATAGTCTGTCAGGAGAACACATTCCAGGTTAGGTTTGCTCAAGAGCTACTGTACCCTGCTAGGTATTCCATCAGGTATCTGCTCTGCAGGAAGAAGTGCAATTTTCATCTCAGTTTCCACAACTGGGAAGGGATTTGTGTGCCTGATGAGTGTTATCTTACACACTCAACACTGGCTTAATCATGGAAGGGATAGAAAAGCAAATACATTTTCAAATACATTCCTTGATGCTCTCATAAACCCACTTCCTAAACATTCAGACTATCTGTAGGCTACTAGCTGGCATTTCTGCATTTTACATGCCCAGATTCTATTACTAGAGAAATGGCTACTTTGCTTATAGGAGGCCTTGTCTTCTCAGAGTATGGAAGACCCATTTGCTCTGCATTCTTCAGAAACGTGGGAGGCTTTTTTGCATATGCTGATGTCTCTTCTATGGCAGAATCATTACCTTTCTGCAACAAATGTACAAGTTCACACAGATCCTTCCAGAGCCTTCATGCTCTGAAACTCTTCTTTCTTACTGTCAACTTTGGTTTGTCTCATCATTATTAGCAGACCTGCAGAATATATTAGAAATTTAAAACTCATAATTAAGTTCATAACATTTAGTTAGGTCAGTATTTGAAATATCACAAAATATTTACCTATGTGCTTCCACACTTGTAATTGAGGTCTTCCATTTTCTTCCCCTAAATTTTCCATCACAGTAAAGACAAGGCAATTTGAAAACATCTTCCCTTTCTCTTTTGTAATTCCAAACTGGATTAAAATCCACTTTCTCTGCTTTGACACAATTCAAGTCTGATCTCTGCCAGACAATGCTGCTAGGTTATAAGCAAAACTGGATGACATCTCTATGTTTGGATAGAAATATATGAATTTTTGAACAGAAATGTATGAATTTTTTAACATTACCGAAGGTGAATTCACAATTTCAGAGATTTCCTCGGAAGCAACAGTAGAACCCTGTTGATTTTAAGAGGAACCCTGGTGATTAAGTAAAAAACAGCAAGTGAAATGAAGGATGACAAGCAGAAACCCATCTGTAGACTTGGTCTATAGAAATCAATGGAGCTTGTTTTGTTTTACTGGTGTTTGTTATTTCTTACATATTTCCATCAGTTTCCACTGAAGATATCAAAGTACTGACAGAAAACATAAATCTCCACTGATACAAGAGCAAACAGAGAAAGGATGTTGGTATTGGGACTAAATCCACAGCTCCACATCTAGAAGTATTTCCACTGAAGAAATCAAGCATACAAAAGTCTGAACCAGAGCACTCTCCAAGGATCTGGCTTTTGTACAGAATGTGGCAGAAGAGGACAGGGAGATACACTACTGTTATGAAAGATTATACAGCAATACAAGTGTATCAGGGACTGTATCATGACTACCAGTCACAAAAACTAGGAGCTGAGAATCCCAGCTTCTTAACATTCAATCCTCGATGGATTGTGTCCGAACTTTTACTTAGCACAGAAAAAAAAGGATCAAAATATGTCCAAGTTCTTGTAACACCCATCTATTTTCACAACAGCCTGGCCTCGAGTGCTCAGCATAAGTTGCTGCCCTGTAAGCTGAGAGCTGCCTACCATTCTTAACAGCAGTCACTGAAAACTGGGAACAGATCACCAGCCTCAGCAAGCAGTCAGTTACAATACAGCTCTTCTAACTCCCACTGTATCATGGAGATTTTGCCATGCAGGTATTTCTAGAAAATTAATTGGAGAAGAGGACTTTGGAACCCTACAGTTAAACACGTAAGTGAAGTCACAAGTTGGAATTCAGCCAGTTGACTTCCCAAAGACGGCATCATCTAGATGAAGAAGTCTGGCCCTGTGACATCCTACTCCCTGCTTCAAAGGACCAAAGTACAGCTTTTGTTGGTCTGGCAGTGCATTCATAACACAGCTCAAGTGTCACTGAGGACTGAAAGCAAAGCATCAGGAGGAATTTCTTACTTCTACTTCTGTTAGATCTTATCCAGCTTTTGCAGAAAAGCAACTTTAGAGGGATAACAGAAAAAATATTCTCTGAGGTAATTACTTCTCATTAGAAAATTTCCTAGAAAAGGAAATTTTTTTCTCAAAACCCCAGATACATCCTGTGTATCTGAAAAAAAGCTGTAAAACAAAACATACAGCCCCATTACAACTCTGTAACAGATGACATAAATAATTGACAAATGAAATGATACATATGTGCATGTAATTATGTGACACAAACACACAGGACAACTGCCACAGGTAGAAACAAAATTAAAGAGCTACACTAGAGAGACCAATTAGCTAGATTAATAATAACTAAGTTTCTGGGAAAAGTGCACACACACACCACTCCATGTGACAAAGTTTTATTTTCCCCTATCAACTTCCCTTTTGGCTGACAAACACAGAACTGACTAAAAGCATAAGCCCACTAGCATTTAAAGGAGAAAAGAAATGCAAATATTGCCCGTGAAACCCCGCAAGCAAGAAATACACAGAACCTCATGTACCTGGCTCTATCACCTCCAACTTCTACCAAAAGACACACCTTCTGTACCTTTCCAACATTCCAGTTGTAATACAAATCTTCTTAGCTTAAACATATGAAGTTTCATAATTTTTTTACCTAATGTCATATTCTAGAAAGCCTCTTCTTAGACTTCAGATCAAATTTTACATCACCCCAGCTTTTCTCCCAGGAAACACTCAAATACTTTTGCAGTCCTTATCACACACTAGCAGCAGTTTGGTTAAGCTACACTTTGTCCAACAGATAGACCTTCATCTGTCACAAAGACCTAGAATTGCACATTATCTCCAGTGGATATAATGTCATCCACATCTGCAATTATATATACAAATTATGTAAAACAGTAATACTTCTGATTTTTATTTTATTTCAAAACTGTATTGTGCATACAAGTTACTGTGTTTGGAAAGATGCACTGAAGGCAAACGGCTTTCAGAAAGTAAAATGTTTTGCTGACACTAAGTGAATACTTGCTTAAAATTATTCACAGCTAGTTCAAATCTGTGATTTTCTGGTTTTAGTAGTAATTGTAGGATATTTAAGAATTGACTAATGCAAGTGAACCTGTAAATCTCAGTGCCTGTCCTAAAGGCAAGCAATCCAGACAGTTTTGAGACAATGATCTATAACTGGAAATACTGTAAAAGCTTTGCAGACTGCCGAAGTTCAACTAATTGACACTTGGTGATCTCCACCCTGGGCTGGGTTACACCACTCAGAGATGCGATGGCAAACCAGATTCATCGAATTTGTCACACTCTGGAACACGACACTGGCTGAAACAAGGCTGAGAATCAAAGTGAAGTCAAAGCCCAAAATAGTTTGGGATGCGTTGCCCAACAACACACAGCAAGAATATTAAGGGATCAAGCTAAAGATACTCTAGTCCTAAACTACTAACATTTTACCACCTTGTGCCTTCTTCAGCAACATGTAACAGATTTAATACTATCAGGTTGGGAAAAGGGTGGTTTATCATGCTGAAGGACGTTGTCAAAAATAATTACTACTTTTACCACTAGCATCATTTCACCATTAGCATGGCAAAAGAGGAAGAAGAAGTTTAACTGAGGAGTATTTCTAAAGCTGAATTCCCAGTCAGTAAAAGGACTGGGAAGTTATTTATCATGTAAGAACAATGCTTGAAAAAAAATAATTAAAACACACTAGATGCTGGTGTGAAATGAAGGCATCCTCAGATTTTTAATCATTTTAGGCGGAATTCCAACTAAAAAATATTATCAAAGACACAATGGGTTACCATTCATGAGTCATGGGAGTCAAGTCTGCACTTGGTTTAAAAAAATCCTAGCCTATCAAGCTCTCCTGTTTCCCAGAACATACTGTTTTATTTAAGCAAAGTTTATATATGTTTTGCAGCATCTCTACTTGGAAAATAAAGAATTTTAAAATAATCTTCTATTTACCCAATTAAAGGAAAGAGTATTATACATACATACAAATTTACAGCACTTGAAACAGTGACAAATTCAATTTAAAGGTCTTGTAAACTTCTTTCTTCAAGTACTCAAGGTCATAAATAACTACACTTTTTGTACCACCCTACCTTTCCCTTAAAAGTCCTCATTTCCATTCACTGAATTCTGTGATTCTATGATTTAAACATTATTATTCATATTATCTGAAAATTTGCAGAAAACTGCAGTCTCCTATGGAGCTGCTATTTTATACAGTTGGTATACTATATAAAGGTCTGAGAGAGTGATTCATATGCTGAATGCACATGTATGTACTCACTGACAGCTGAAGACAGAGCCATGAGAGCTAATACCTTTCTGTTCATGTGTGTCTATTACCCATCACTGCCTGTTGTGTGTATTGCAGCTGACAGACCACAGTGATGTCTCACTAACATGAGAGATGAGCAACACGCTGGGAAGAGAACCTGGAAGGTTAACAATAAACAGAATAAAATCTAACCCAATAATACCAGACTGACACAGGGTGGAGGGGGAACGTGTAGAGCACGAATGCAAAACACCAGAAATTCTATATAAAACATAGGTCATGACTTGCAAAGACTGATCACCTTCTGGACTGATCACCTTCTAAGCTTAGCTTAACTCCAGTTTCCCCTAACAAAGGCGAACACGAACTGCTCCCCATTCCATAGCACACATGCTCTCTTTTCCTCTTTAAAACTGCCCCAATGGAAAAAGCAACACAGGATGCCTGTGTGTCAGACAACACTAATACTTCATGCTTTGTCTTTTATATAAGACAATGCCATGTTCACATGGAAGTATGCAGAGCCACTGGGTGCAGCATTTTGACACTATGATAAAAGCATAAGCAGAGAAACCTTGTGTCTGTGCTGGTCTTTATCATACAAAATGCAAACAAGCTGTATCATACCTCCCTTCCAGTGGATTGCCAAGAAAGGAGAATGCTTAGTGTTTTAAAAGATGTGTGAAAAGGCAGACCAAACCAATGAACTAGACAAACAGATCAAGCATACATCCCCAATTACAGAGGATGATCTATGTGCCAAAGCTGTAAGCATAGATCTAAATCGGTAAAAATGGTGTTAAAACTGTAGACACAGACGCAAAGATGACCCAAGTACTGCATTATTCAAAGAAAATCAAACAAACATTCAAGGAAACACATACAGATTGCTTCAAAAGAGCAGAGATTCTTTTTTTGAAACTTCTGATCCAGATTTCACTAAGTATTTGTTTCGAACACTGATGCCTTACGAGTTTCCATTAACTCCAAATGAAGATTCTGCTTGAAAGTTTTCTTCAAAATGCTTTACATTTCTCAAAGATCATTATTCGATGTTGATAAATGCCCCAGAAAAACATTCTGTTGCTATTTTCTTTACATGTGTATGTTACTGTTGCCCTGCTGATGGATGGTCTCATTACAAAAAGCCCAAGTGGTACAAACATCAACCAAGCCTTCCCTTTGAAGGAAAGACACCACCTTAACAAGCCTACAGAATGTGTACTGCAAGAACACCAAAGCTTTTATTAAAACAAAATGAATTCTGAATGGAACTCTTGCTGTGATTTTAAATTTACAAAGTAACAGCTTGAGAAAGCCTTGGACATTTTCTATAATACAGCCATTTGCCATTATCTGTTGAAACTATCATTCCAAGTATATGAGTATGCAGATTTCTATTGCTTTCTAAATTAATAGTAGCCTGATTATTCAACAGAAATCATTAGCTGCTATAAAACTTCCATGAAATTACAAGCTTATATTCAGTCAATTATAGCATGCACCTGCAGAGCACATAACCTGCTTTTCCTTCAACACAGCAGTTTTATTAGCCACATTCTAGTAGATTTTACACCTAACAGAGCACACAAAGCTCTGGTATCTAACACTGAGAATTATTAAAAAAAAACCACAAAGAAACACCAAACCAAACACATCAGACTGACACAACATTCTTACTTTTAGCAGTTCAAAATAATGAAGACAGTGGTAAACAGGGGCAAGGAGCAGCCGGGGTAGAACATACTGGACAGCTTCTTTAAAGCCTTCACCTATTGACTAGAAACAAAATAAGTTTCAGTCTTAAAACAATAAATGCATTGAAGCAACAATACAATGTAATTAAAATTGTATTATCAATAATATGTCTTACTTAAAGGCAAGTTACCTGTAAATAAAATGCTGCTCCTGGCTTTGATAATTGACTTAGAAAATGATCGTGAAACCCAGGTCGCAAAATATCTTGTGCATATGATTCATATGGATCAAATGCCAGTTCCTAAGAAGAGATGCAGAATCATTTTACAATTAGAGAATCACAGAATGGCTTGGATTGAAACGGACCTTAAAGACCATCCAGTTCCAACCCCCCTGCTGTGGGCAGGAACACCATCAGTTTACAAAACTGATTTAAAAGCTAAGCTTCAGTATTTCTTAAAGAAAATACATATGCTACATAGGAGGGAGTTTTCTGCACACCTTTTCCAAAACACCTGTAGAGAAGAATCAACTTTTACATGCACAGGCTCATGGAGTAAATCAGTCTAACAGAGATCTCTGGAAGTCATCTGGTCCATTCCCTATTCAAAGCAGGACCCACCTCAGGGCCAAAGACAAATCCAGTATCAAAGCTAACTGAGGATTCTCAGGGTCCCATTCAGCTGAGTTCTGATTAACTCCAAGAAGAGAGGCACCAAAACCTCTTTGGGCAGCCTATTCCAATATTAAAGTTTCTCACTGCAGATTCTGCCCCTCCACCAGTATCTACTCAGAATTAATTTTTTATCACTTCTGTCCTCTCTCACTCATCTCACAGTTCTCAACTGGGAAGCCCCAGTAAGAACCTGCCTCAGTAGTCCTTCTCAAGAATAAATAAACTCAGAAATCTCAAACCTCTGTGTATCAGGGGCCTCAGCTTCCTAACCATCATGGCAACCTTCATGTATAATTGTATCTTGTACCAGAAAGCCCAAAACTGGACACAGTTAGTCAGATGTGGTCTCAAGTCCTCCACAGAAATGACCCCTCAACATGCCAACTACACATTCCCTAATATACCTCAGTAAGTAGTTGGCCTTCACAACCCATTCCCGAGGATCTCCCAGCCCTGTCAAGCAGCACTACTCCTCAGCCAGGCAGCTGAAACGTTGCATGGGGTTGTTTGGTCCCAGGGGAAGAATTTCATGTTTGCCTTCACTCAGCTCTGTGAGGTTCCCATAGGTCCATTTCTCCAGCCTGTCAGGTCCCTCAAGTAGACATGTCCTCCTGTGTGTCCCCCTACAGTTTGGCATCACCTACCAACTAGATGAGGCAGACCTCCTTTCACAACACTAATACAGACATTAAACAGTATCAAACCCTCAGGAATGCCACTAATCATTCGCCTCCATGTGGCCTTTGAACTGCTGGTAACAGTCCTCAAAAGCGTGACAGTTCAGCCAATTTCCCACATGCTCTATAATTCAACTAGCTAGTCTCACCAAGCTGACTGTAAGGACACTACAACAGACTGTTCTGAAGGCCCTGCTGAAGTTCAGGTAAGAGGTATTAACTGCTCTTCCCTCTGTCCATGGAGACAGCCATCTTTCAGATAATAGTCAGGTGAGTCAGGTACAGTTGGGTCCTTTGGAAATCTGTGCTGGCTGTTGCCAACCACCTTCTAGTCCTTCACATGGCTGGATATGAACTCCAGAAAGATTTGCTAATCCTCTGAGGGAGGGACTGAGGAGAGGCTGACCAGCTGCCAGTTTACAGGAACCTCCTTGTCAATGTTTTTGAGATTGGGCATAACACTACCTCCAAAACTCACTTGAGGCCATTCCCTCTTGTCCTATCACTTGTTACTTAGGAGAAGAGACCAACACCCACCTTTTTACAACCTCCTTTCAGGTATGTGTAGTGAGAGATAAGGTCCACCCTTGGCCTCCTTTTCTCCAGGCTAAACAACCCCAGCTCCCTCAGCTGCTCCTCACAGGACTTGTTCTCTAGACACTTCACCAGCTTTGTTCCTCTGCTCTGGACATGCTCCGGCACCTCAGTATCCTTCTTGTAGTGAGGAGTTTGGTTAAACAAGGAACTGTTCTTGTCCTTGCCTCCTACTAGACCCACCCTCTTTCTTAGAGACTGGGAATGCATATTCTGTGTGCTCTGAACACAGTGCTTCTCTCCCAGGAGAGCCAGAGCCTGTGATAAAGAGATGACTCCTACTTGTTCAGAGAAGGTTTGTGCCACTTGCCAACCGAGTAGACTTTGGAGGAGAAGCCTGACCACAACATGCCCTTTGGTAGCATCCTCCTGATTCTGATCCTTAAATATTCAACCACCAGCTCATTTATTCCATACCAGAGCTCCACATATTTGAGCTGGTATTTTGTTATGCCTCCTAGCCTCATCTTCCCCCTCTGCCCTTCCTGAGCACCTGTATCCATTCATACAGCCCTCCACCATGGCAGTCCTTCCTCCCATGTCCCTAGTTACAATCCCATGACAACTCTGCAATTGTGCCCAGACTTCCAGATCCTGTTGTCTGTACATGAGCACATGCACCCTGGGGAAACTGACACTTCAGATGAGCTTTTGGGCATCCCATGTTCTCAAGAGGAAGGTGTAAGCACCTTTGTTGCCATGCTTCCTGTTAAGCACATCCCCTTCTCAGCTCTTCAGTCTGCAAGCTTTGGTCTCCATCCACTAACCAGCCTAGTTCAGAAACTTTCCTCACCAGCTTAGCAAGCCTGTTGGCAAAGCAGTCCTTGCTCCTCTCTGTCTTTCCACAGCAATCCTGATCTACAGATGATTTACAGGACACTTCCATTTCTTTCAAAGTCTACTCACAGTTTTTTTGTTGAGTTTTTTCCACCTGTGCTCTCCAAAGTTTAACAGCCACTCTATATGTTGAGGTTTAGATGCTAAAAAGATAAGAGCACTCTCAAAAAATGCACACTCCCGTCATCATGGTGGGGCTGGAAGCAGAGACCTCAAACTAAGCAAAGGCAGCTAGAACAGAGATGCACTTTACATCTAATTGCAAGTACTAAAATACATATGAATAGAAAAACAAACAAAGATGTATTTTTTCTTACCTCTGCCATGTCTTCAAAACAGCTGCCTACTAGTGGGTGAGGACTACCTT
>JAOXXN010000446.1:7550617-7566276 GCA_026770055.1 Myrmophylax atrothorax | reverse complement strand
TTTGTACCACGTTTTTTATATAATTTGTCACTAAATGTATTTTTAAAATAATTATTATACATAAATATATAAAAACTTAGCGTTATTCAAACATGGCAAAGAACAGTGACAAATCTTAAAATTACAAGCCTGTACATGAATATAGCAAACTGGGAGGTTTCTTCTACAGTCCTACAAAACCCATACTTCCCCACAAGTGCTCTTTTACTACTTCCATTTCAGAACTTGAGACAAATGCTTTCTCTACTATTGATATGTTAAACTGGAGAAAAGTTTCAGAAGTATTAATCTACATTTATAAATATTACAATAGGTGAGGCTTTTTGTTTGTCATTTGTAAATACTTACATGAGATGAAAATAATTTGGAGTTGGAGGCATATGGCTCTCTAAAAACTCTGATAATGAGATTTAGTTCCCTTATGTATTGTCGAACTTCTGCCATAAATGACTTCACTAGGTCATAATAGGTTTGCTCCCCTGAGGTGGAGGGTTCTTCATCAGATAAAGTTAGTGCACTTAAATCTTCTACATCTTGATGGAACATATCCATTAATACCTAGGTAGCAAAGAGAGGGAAATCCACAAAATTAGAACCTCTTTTCAAGATTGACCAGTAAGTTACCAGTAAAGAAAACCTGTTATTCCTGTAAAATCAGACTGATCAGCAGTAGATTTATGTATTATCACTCTGCAATCAGTGGAGCATTACAGAAGCAATATCCACTGCTATGAATTTTCAAGTCATTATTTGCAGAGGCAATTTCTGAAGATTCCCAGGCATTTAGACCAATCCAGGCATCTCTCCAGAAACGTGGTCCTAAAATCAATTACAATTTTAAAAGGTCTGTGAAGTACACAAAGACAATTAGCATTTATCTACATTCTATTATTCTCAATCAGCAGTGCACAATCTACATTTTTGAATATACTATAATACCTGAAGTCAAAAGGTGTGTGCATTTTGGCTTTTCAGCTCCAGCTTTAACAGGAAGTCATACACAATCATGCTCAGAACCCAGTGATCTCCCCACATGAACACTGGCCTGTCCTTACAGGCCATTGTACGTGGCCCAGTTTCTGCCCTTAACTGCCAGGCTCTCTTGTTAAAATGAATCCTCAAGGAAGGGCACTGGCTTCACGAAGCAGTCACATTGCAGAACTACATGGACAAAAGGACCTCTAAACACTTTGACTACCAGAGGTCCCAATTCATACACAAGCAAGGCCTACCAAACACAAACAATTAATAATTCAAGTGTCTCAACAAAAGTGGATCACTGATCACTTCTTCCAAATGTGGCATCTGAGCCAGGAGTCACTACAATGACTTAGAAAGTGGCAAGCAGATATCACACTCTGGATTGTTTTCATTATACTCAAAGAACATCTTAAAGGTGAACTAAGTAAGTAGACTGCAAATTAGTAAAAGGCATCCTACTTTGAAGTATTCTTAGCAAACAGAAAACTTAAAAGAGGGTCCACAAGCAATCTATAACGATGTAGCAAGTAACAACAAGCCAGCAACAATAGCTCAACATACAAGATGACTTTTTCCTGGGATAAACACATGGGACAGTATTTATGAACAAATCTGCTGCCCAGAGCTATACTCTTTCCAAGGAGTCATGAAATTTATCAAACAATGTATGCAAACTTTAAAATAAATGAGAACTTATTTACTGCCTTGCCAGTCTCCATTCCAAACAGATGGAGGTGAAGCCATGGCAATCTGTGCCTGTTACTGCAGAGACTGACAAGAGAGTCAATCACTGAAAAGACTGAGGAAAAGAGGGAAAGATAAAAGCTGCAAATGCTCCTTGGAGCGCCACAAGCAGAAAGGCCAACATAGTAAATAAGAACTATAGTTTTTGAAATGGAAGAAAACAGAATGGAAAAATGTTTTTTCAAAATAATTATAAAACTGGAAATCAAGAATTAAACTTCTGAATGAGCCACAATAACCATGACATTTATCCTTGTATTTAGAGCAAAAGTTGTCTTTCTCAAGAAACTTTACTTAATTAATTAGTATTATTAATAATTTTTTTAACACCAAGCATGTTACAGGAGCTTCTCCAGAGGGCATGTTAGTTAACCAAGCTGTTGACTACCAGTATTAGACCAATGAACTATTATGCAAGAGAATACTTGGAGATCTGTAAGTTCAAGAGATGGTCTGGTAGGTTCATCAAACTCGAATACTGGAAGAAACACCTACATAGATAAGTCATTCTTCACCCACATCTTGTATTAACACTCCTCAAAAACATACTGGCCTAGTGAGGAGGGAAATGGACTCACAGCAGGTTCTTTCTTCTAGTGAGACAAAGTTCCTGCTACACACCCTGGTCTTAAGCTTCTCCGAAAGCAGAACAATGGACATTTTGCATTAAGACTGAGTTCTGAAGCTCTAAAGAACAGAAGGTGATTCATATTTCAAACTCAGTGAATGTACATGGAATTCAGGTTAAAAAGAGAAGTCTAACTAATTCTGGGGAATGTGACATTACTGCATTACTACTGTAGGAAATTACATGGTATAACACAGCTATTCAAGGAGGCCCAAATATTTCCAACTTTATTTCACAGATGCAGTTCTAGCACAGAGCTGGAACATTCCACGCTCTATTCATAAGCTGCATGTCTCACTACTATGAAATGCACAGAAACAAATTAACTATACCCCAGATATTACACTCAGAGCAATCAGAAGCACAAGCAGATAGTAGAAGAAAACAGCTTGCATTTTAACAGGGTTTGGGTTTTTTGCAGAGAAGACAAAATTTTCCAGATGGATGGATGGCACAAAAGCAAGTGCAAAAATGCTTGAGGCAAAAAATGGCAGACAGGGCCCAGAAACTGTCCTGGTTATTTTCTTTCAAAAAATAAGATCAAGCAGAAGACGTTATGGGTATGACCATAATATATTACGAAGTTTCTCAATGCAACTGAAAGGAAAACACCTCGAGAGTACCTTCCACTGGATTATCCTGCTCAAGCAGTAAACCAACAGGCCTCCTTTGGAGCCTTTCAAAAGTTTCTTCTGAGTATGTATTGGAGTTCCTACAATGTAATGCAATGGAAGTTCCTAAATAAAACTTGTTACAGCTCCTCTGCTCACCACCTTTCCTATGACAGAAAGAAGAATGTGGCAACAGCACTTGTGCCTGTTGGTATTCTATGACCAAAATTCAAACATATACCTTCAAACACTGCCCTAACGACCCAGGCAGACTCGCCCAAGAGCACGAGTAACCAAGACTACTGTCCTGACTGAGAATCATTTGACTCTTCAAGACCTCATCAGGTATCTTAAGAGAGAGTAAAGAAAGGTCAGGTAGGAAGAAGAAGAAAAAAAAGGCAAGTAGTGATGAGACAAAGGCATTCATTGAAACAGACAATCTTAATCGAAGAGATTAACACAGACCATGACAAAACCACTGAAAAGAGGTGATAAATTTGAAAATCCTAGACTTCGTCAAGATTAAAGATTAAATCCCGGCCCTTAAAAGATTAACTTTGTTATTTAAACAATAGAAACCTTGATGCTAATGAGGGGGCCACAGAACCCAGAGTGCAAAGGCACCTGCAAGACAGACAAGAGACCTTGCTCTATCATTGCTGGAGAGAGAGGCAATTCCTGTCTGACCCTAAGGAATCTTCTGAAGCTACAGGAAAGACCACCTGCAGATAAAAATATGAACCAATTAGGAGCATTAGGCTGAGATGCTAAGGAGGTGGGGGTTTTGTTTTAAAATGCTGGACCACTAAACCACTACTTTGTACCTGCTATACAGTCTTAAGTTAGTGCTGCTTCACAGTAATTTTTAAAGCATTCACAAATTGTTGAGATTAGAGAACTGCTATTAAAAGGAAGAGATAGTTAAACTATTAATAAGCGCAAGCAAGAGCTCCGTAAAGTCAATCGGCTTTTTGGTAGCTTTGTTACATTATCAGAACTATATTTAATGACACTATTTTCTTCTCTCAAAGGTATAACATTCCATGTATTCAATAAGGAATAGACATTGTCCTCTCAAAATTTAACTACAACTTTCTGTTAACATGACAAATGAGAGTTAGGCTTACCTTATCAGCACACATTGCTACTTTAATATCTTGTTTTGTAATCTCATAATGTCTTATATTCCGCACGTAATTCCCAACCAATTTTAAGATGTCTGCAGAAATGTATTCTAATACTGCTACTATGTAAACAGACACTTGGTGGTCAATTTTGTAGCCTAGAACTTCCTGAAAGGGGGGAAAAAAAAAAGCATTCCACTGTGACTCATTGATGAAACAGACAGGTTACAACTAAAACTAGTAAGTTTAAGACCCACCCCCCTCATTAAAGACACATGAGGCATCCACAGACTATTTTAAGAATAGAAACACAATAGTTTGTAGACCTTGAGAAGAAACAGTGCCATTATAGATGCTGCTGTATTAACTGTGGAAGTGTCAACAGCCAACTAACTGTCCCCTAAAAGTTCACTTAAACATTTAGGACTATTTCCATAAGTTTCTTGAGTGTTTTCTTAGTCACGCGAAATGAAGCATGAACAATCAAACTTACAGCAAATGAGTTCTTGGCTTTGTCCAAAAGAGAATTAAGTGATTTTTTTAACTGAAAAATATATTTAATTATCATCACCGGAACACATGAAACTATGTAACAAACACAGATGTCCTTAATCCTTCTTGTTTACATTTCAGAGAGCCTACAGACATTACGTGAAACAAAGGTGTCAACTTCTAATTGCATTCTAAAAGCAAGATTTACATCACTGCTTACCTTTAACAAGGGATGGATTTTTTCTACCGGAAGAGATAACGGATTTCTTCGTTTCCTCTTCTCAATAGCAGACTGGGCATCAGCTATTGCCCACTTATCAATAGGATGGGGAAAACTTTTTTGAACACGATCCTTAAAAAAGAACCAAAACATGACTAAAGGGTAAATGCACTAACTGATTGAGCTCAGCAATCTTACTACATTATCAAATCACTTTCCATTACTGAAAGGAATGGTTGCTAATGTTCCAACTACAAAAGTTTATACAATGTGTAAATTTCATCATTTTGGTACAGGCTTCTCACTACAGTTATAAGGCTGTATCAGAATATCATTATTAGAGAATTATCTAGTGCTCAACATTGAAGAAATGCCAGAATTAAGCTGCTGTTGAAGCACAGCCTGCTCCCCCTTGTGCACATTTCTGTTTTACCTTTACTGATCAGCACATGGTCCGTTCTGTATACATGCAAATTGTTTTGATGACAATGATGAACATAACAGAAAACAAAATATCCAACAGCACCCACATATTCTAAACCAGTTTCAGTCTACAGGTGGACCACATGTGCCCCAGTTTATTTACCCTGTCCATCAGCCAGAGTGCCTGAGGACACACCTACATTCTCCCATGCACCGAGTTCCAGCTTTCCTGCTGGAACTCATATACAGGTCTCTGAAAGTTCAAAATCTTCACCATTTTTTGTAGCCCTGCTATTCAGAGATGCCAGAAATTTATTTTCTCAGATAACTTCACATTTGATTTTTCAGACCACAGTTCCCACTGACTGTTTCAGTTGCAAGAGCTCACTTACGTAAAGATGGCTCCTGTTTGAGCAACCATGAAATGAGGAAGATGAAGTTAATGACCACTTACAAGGAGCTGGTACAGGACAAAGTACACAAACAAAAACTTTCTGACAAAGAATGTGACAGACTACAACTCTATAAAGGTGACACTTGACTTTCCAAAGTGCAGGCTTTTCTTTTTCCCCCCTCCTAACACTTTGGCAACAGGAAAGCAGAGGTCCTACCAAAAAAAAAAGGTCACATTCACTATGTGAATACTAATTCACACCCCTAGCATAGTCCAGCCTGCTGACTGAACAATGAAGGTGTCCCAGGGGAAAAATGAACATCTGTGTGACCATGTAATTAAAGACAGCACCACTGTGCATAAATACAAAGGGGGTAAATGGTGGTTTCTGGATCATCTCTAATTCTTCAGTGCTCCAATCTTCACAGCCATAAGACTCATAACACAACACTTGTGTCAAATTTTTTGTTAGTGTTGTTTAAAACAGCATTAAAGAATCTTGCACAGACCTCTCGTTTCTTGAGCTGCCATACCAGAATGGTGTTGCAAAACACGTCAACCACTAAAGGGGACACTGGAACACCATTAGGGGTGTCAGTGTTCAAAAGAGAAGAGGAAGGATTAAATTCATGAATTTTGAGCTCTAAGTCAGCTACATTTTTAAGGGGTTTTTGTTTGTAACACGTTTTTTTTGCCATTAGTCCACTTTCTTCAGAACGTGAAGAAGTCACTTCGCACAGGCCCTGGCACCAAGTACTGGAAACCAACAGGCACACAGCACAGAGTCTGTAGTGTGGCACCAAAGTCTTAAAATCACAGTTAAGCACAAAGGGCTACCAAGATATTCATGGTCTTAGAAGCTTAAGTGATACAGCTCAACTAATTTGTTCCTCAGATAAGAAAACTCTTCTCAGATCAAGCTCTCTTCTTAAACATCAAGCTGCTCTTCTGAGGAACAGAGGCTGTAGATCTTTGAAAAGGCAATTGTGAGAGAAGAGGGCTCTATATAGAGGGAAGAAGTGCCCTTAAACTCATTCTGAAAAAAATACTGAATTATTTTTGTTCAAATTTCTGGGGCAGCAGGGGGTATATCAGCCTAAATTACCATGCTGAGAAAGCAGCACAGAGCTTCAGACTATGCAGCTGTAGTTTGTGCACAGTATCAGTGGGGAAAAAAGGTCTTTTGAAAGGAACCAGTCAGCTTTATATACAAAATTTACACTCATCATCTATCAGACAGTAATAGCACTCAGACATAGTTTTACTGTGCATTGAACAACAAATTCAATTGATAGGAAAATCAGCTATTGGGGAACTCAGCAGGCTTTATGCAGAAGGTTCTGCCACATAAAGATGCATAATTACTGCTTTCCTTTTTGCATTGTGAAATTGTTAATACAGTAACTTTCAGATTTGTACTAAGTGTTCTCTATACCTCTACATCCAGAAAACTTCTTGGTTGAGCTTGACACAACATATTTAACAACTGAAGAATTAACTCCTCCACATACTGCAACGCATCTTCAGTAGAGGAAAGTTTAGGATGGACTTGCTCCTGAACCTACAGGAAACAGAAGAATTCAAGCTTTGAGTTTTGCTCTTCCCCAAACAACATGCCCTACTTGTAAAAAGAGATGACAAAACCAGATCCAAACAGTTCAAAAAAACCCAACCCAAAACACTGCTCTATTAAGACCCACTAGACAAATATAAATCTCAAATGTTATATGTACTCAAATAGCTGGAAGAGATGTTTAATATGAAGAAAACAGCTAACTAATAACTGTGCTTAGCAGTGCAATTAGGCAAATTTTTAAAGGCCTTGCATATATTTATCTCTCTCCACTTGCTCTTAAGCCACTGTTTTTACAAGACATTTTCAGGGTGGGGTTTCTGTCTCTCAATTTCTGTCACTCAATTTAATTTCTGAAACAAACTTTTCCTTTGCACTTCTGTAGTTCACAAAACTGCACAGTTTTAACTAGCTTAAATTTCAGGTACACAAAGCTCAGTGCTTAAAAAGACAGGCAGTTTAATCTCAATACTACACCAATGGCAAGTGTGCCAGAGCAAGCTCACTGCGAACTTTCGCAATGGATCTTTCAAGCCCAAATTTCATCATTTTACTGTTCCACTGCACACAACTCAAAATGCCTCCAGTTCTCTCCATCACTAATACAGGAGCCCAACCACTCTGAACCAAAACTCAACAATCTGTCTCATCCAAATATTGAACCCGTGCCTATATTCAAATAATGGTGCCCTAATGATTTAATTTCACACCTAAGTTTTAATTCCTGTTCGCAATTATTGCAAGAACTAAATGTTCTGAAGTTCAAATACACAACTGCCTCAAACAGAAATCCACCTGCCTGCTAAGGCACTCATTAGTCTGAAAACTTCATGTCTGGGCATAGTCCTGGTGCTCACTTAACTGCTGTTGAGATTCAAATTCGTTTGGATTCTTGCAGATTGCACACCCTTATTTAGCAGGTCTTAAAAACCATCTCCAGAAGTTACTGCTTTTTTAACTTAAAAGCACTCTGGCAAAAATAGAACAAAAGAACCTCTCTACATTTGACTAACTAACACAACTATTTTGATTATGCCAACAGTTTCACTTTTCCTAAGAACTTCACCAAGCACAGCTACAGAGTGTGTTTGTCGAGGTACACGAATAACTGCATGCTGAGCAGTCCCAAACATTATTTACAATTCAAACACTGACATCTGAAATGCTGTACCAGCTTGGAACATCTTAACACCAGAAATTAGAGACTTGCAAAAGCATTCTCTCAAAGAGCAGAGCTGATCTGAGCTGTCTGGAAGATGCTGCCTTTAAGGGGTTTTTTTGTGTTGTTTTTGGTTTTGTTTTTTTTTTAAAGCAGAATAGTACAAATTTCAATTAGTCTCCCCACACCACATTCCAGCACTTTGTATTTCAAGAAGTGTTAAATTACCAAGTCAATTCAACAGTAAAAATCCAGAGCATGATAAACTGGAGTGATGAAGAGCAGGGCTATTTTCTCCTTTACTTAGAAAACAGATCATAGACTTGAATAGTTTAATCACAACTCTCTCAGTCTGTAACACAGAATCTATAGGAATAAGAACAAACAAAAAAAAAACCTGCATCAGGCCACAACCTGAAGCATTATCCATCATCAGCCAAAACAGTCAACATTAACCTACTCCTAGTTTGGGAGATAAAAGTTTCAAACTTTTTCCCTAAGCATTTATGTTTGGGGGCAGTTACATCACTCTTCTCAAAGGCCACTGTCTTCTGACATTATCAAACTCTAACACAACATCCACCTCGGCAGGAGCAAACATCACAAGGTGCCATTGGCTTGGCAGCACAGCTTATCTCTGTCAGGTAGGCAGTAAATAACCTTCATTGCTACGTGACACTTGGTATCATTTAGGGTTCAAAGTCATAGAAGTGAACAAAAGAAAACAACTAGACTAACAAGGAAAATTACAGGATAGTTTGGTGCACAATTATCATAGAAACATGTAATTTCAGTATCTGCACTACTGCAGTACCCAAAGGCTCAGACTGAGAACGAAACAGTGTCCTTTGAGGGTACTCAGTGCAAGTCCCAAGAAGCCCATTAGCTAAGACATGATGCAAGACTGGGTAAGATGCAAGATTTAGTAAGAGAGGACAAGAAATGGGAACATCTGTTAGCATACACCATCACGTGACTAGTTTCAAAAAAAAAAAAAAAAGAGAAGATCAAATTACCAGGGGCTTTCCATCTTTCTCATAAAGTCATCTCAGATTTTAAATTAAAACCCCTGGGCCACCCTACCTTACCACCCTTGAAAAGGGGGAGCGTGGTTTGAATCCCACCAGATCCTTCAGTCCTATGTTAGGAATACACAGGATAAAAACAGACTACCAACTTCTGAAGTGTGATGTTTAGAAGAGATTCTTATCTAAACATTTAACCTCTCCCTTAAATGATGACAGAACCCATTCCTTCCCTCCTACACACACACCAAAATGTCTATCTTACAATAAGAGAAATGACTAAAAAAGCAGTTTAATTCAAAATACCCCAACAAATTCTAATGGGAAAATACAGCCTACATCAGCAACAAATCCCTGCCACCGTGGCTGTTTTCATTCAACTTGTGTGTTCACTTTTTTGAATGTCCAATCTTTTCAGTCTTTCCTAGTTCTCAAAAAGAGAAATGACTAGGATTCTCTTTATTTAAAGATAAGCAGAGCCAGCATTTCTTGAACAGTTTTTCAGGATCTGTTTAAGAACATGAGCAGTGAAAAGCAGTTTAAGGAAAACCCTTGAGGAAAATCGTATGAAATGACCAGCTGACTTTGTTTTCCCAGCCTTTTTTGTCCTCTTCCCCTAAAATCAACAAATGCAAAGAACTTCTATCAAGAATGGCAAGAGCTTAAAAATTAGGCAACCATAAATCTAAACTGTCAGACAGAGTCAATGAAACCAGTGAAAAAGAAGGGTGTGCTTAATGAATAATACAAAGAAATATAGCTGGTCTTACTTATAACCCATAGCAACTTACTTTATATAAAGCTTTCTGAAACAATTTCTCAACTCTACATAATAAATTAGAATATAAACATTCCCACAAGCCCCATGAGAAGCAGTAGGAACCTAGACCAAGCCCGGAGAAACGTTTCAGTCAAAGAACTGCAGATCAAACAGCTTCAGGTTACACAGAGACTTGGACTCCCACAGGTCCAACACAACTACTCTGAGGCTGGTCACGAGATGACCCAAACCCCAGTCTAGACTGACACTCAGCAGCTTGTTCTGCATTAGAAAGAGGTGTTTGATAACAGATAAGAAACGAAGACACAGTGAATTTAACAATCCAATTGATACTAAACCTCACAGCCTTAGCAAGTTTTCAGTTACCTCTTCCTCAGCGGCCGTGAGAAAAAAGCCTAACTCAGTTTGCTTGTAAGCTGAAAAATTTCAATTCAAGATGAAAAACACTCTCCAAAGACTTTCCAGAGCAACTTCACGTTACACAAATGCCAGCTTAATGCTCCTAAATTATCATCCACAATCAACACAATCAGGTTCATGATTCTCCATTCTGCTAAACACAGAAAACACCAGACAAATCCTGTGTGAGAGAACAACACCGAACTGAGTCCCATCAGGAGCAGCAGAAGCTCCAGCAGCTTCAGAAAAGGGCATAATAAAAGGAAATAATTCTAAAGCTCTGTAACAAACTGAAATGAAAATGAAGCATCTACTATTGGTTAGAGGGAATTTTTTCATAACTGGGCAAGACTACCCATCTACTGGCAAGAAATCACAGTATGAATCAAAAAACAAGTCCTGCTAAAGACCAACTGTGCTGCACTGCTGAGCACAGGTGCTGAGACACTGCCAGTCTGCCCTGGTGGCAGACGAAGTGCTTGTAAAAAAAGTGTCTAAAGGGAAGAAAGCATTGAATTTACCACATCATACTGATAATAAAATGGAAGAAGCTGTAATGAGACAAGTCAAGCTGTCTTCCAAAGCTTTACCAGAGAGGATAAAATTTTACTCATTGTAAGTATTTTTCTAAACTGAAAATTTTCTGAGCCATTTAATCAATGGACTATCAGGAAAAATGACTTGGCAACAGAGGAGGTTATTCCAGTGAGGAGGGAAGAATTTTCTTCAATTCAGTACCTTCAAAAGTCTTCATTAATGCTGTAACTTATTTTTACTTAACATTCCTTTTGTTTATTTTCCCTCAATGACTCAAAAACTACTGACAAGCAACTGCTTATCACTAGAATGCTTCAGGACAACGTATTTTATGTACCCTTTGCCTGGATGGGTAGAACACTCACACTCCTACAGCACAAGCACTCCTTAAAAAGGTTTTTTCTTCTATTCTTATACATCTCTTCTGATATTTGGTAGCTCTGAGCATGTTTTGTTACCCTGACCAATTAAAATCCAGTAAATTAAATCAAATACAAACATCTTGGATTCACACTTCAGCAACAAATCACTGAGGATCCAAGACCTGGATTTTTGCTGACATTTCTATTGATACCTCAGAAAGGCAGCAGTATTACACTGCAACACAGCATGGGAAAAAAAACCATAAAGACTTGAACTGTAGGAGGTTCTTAACTTTATCCTCCATAGACAGCCGAAGAACAGAGGACCCAAAGCAATCAGAAATTACGAATCCTCTGCATCTTCCACGAAGCAAAGCTAACAATAGAAAGTGCCATCCTGAGTAGCAAGTGACAACTGGTTTGGCATCAAATCTGAAGAGCTAGGTAATTACAAGTCAGGTAAAAATATCTTTGTCAGCAAGACCTTCCTGAGAACTCTGTAGCCACTGATGCAGCTTTTCTCATGTCTTTTGCTCCATGGAAGCTGCAGACGACTGACGAGGTGATACAGGGAGCAGCTGGAAGCTCGCAGTCTGGAGCAGCTTCCTTCGCTGAGGAAGCACATCCGCTTCACCTGTCAAGCCACATCAGTCCCATCATTCTGACCACAACAAAATCCAGCAGGACCCCTTGTCAATTGCTCAGCTGATTCAAAACAACTTGAGGTACACAGCAGGACATCTGTACAGTAAGACCATTCTTTTGTTTTTCTCCATCATCAAATTGCTTATGGCATCAGTAAGGACAACAGGCTTTCTACTGCAAAAACCAGTGGCATGAGGGAGGAAGTGCAGCAGACACGTGCAGAGAAATTCTGACTCCATAAACAAGTTACACAAACAAGATGAAGCCATAAGGAACAATGTTTAAGAAAAACTACCCGAAAGGTCATGAAGGGTATAAATTCAGTAGCAGTGGAACACCAGTGTTGGAAGAGGCATCACTTTGCACATGTCCCTTCTGAGTCTGTTTTCCAAGGTGTATTAAAAGCAATGTATCTCCATCTCCAGGCATCTGAGAGTTTTGGTGTTTCACATGTCTTGAGTCCTGCATCTTCAGCCCCAGCATCTCACCTTCTATCCATCTTTGCAACTACAATTTCAGACACCTGTTGTTATTCTTTCTTCCTTTTCTTTTACCTCATTTCATCATCATGATTACTGTCCTTTGCCAGCAAGCAAAGATCTCTACAACACTCCTCACTCCTCTTTTTGCAGCTTCAAAATAACAGTGACCAGGCAGAGAAGCATCACAGTTGACATCATTTTCTTCCTAATTGAGTGCACTGGAGTCTATCTTGACAGCATCTGAAGAAGAATAAGAAGGAATTACATTATGATCTCAGTGGTACAAGAGCTGCTTTTTGCAAATGCAGCTGTTCAACGCAAATACAACTCTACTGTTAAGGTTCATGTCTAATGAAACACAAGACATGGTCTCCTAAGAATTGCCTGATACAGGAAGAGATTTATTCTTACTATATATCTTGGATTTGTTGCTTGATAAAAAACAGAATCAAAATAACTCACTGGGAAAAAGAAACTATTTGCAATGATTCAACAATACCTATTTTTTTCAGAAAGTGATCCTGAGGCTGTAGTTTGAGCTCTGCATTAGGAGCCAGCTCACAGTTACAAAAGGGCAATGGCATTTTAATGATTCAGTCCACGTGTGGCAGCTTTCCCCAAGAGCTGCAAACACTCCATCCTGGTATATATACTTTTACAACATTAAATGCCACTCTCCTCACTGGAGCTATTAATTCAACTTAGGTTCTTTCCAAACTATTAACTTTAATTTTGAGCTATGCAGGAAATCATCACAATCCTGCCTGTACATCAACCTAGTTTCAGGTGGAGTTCAGAAAGCAGCTTGCTGTCACTACCCAAGAATGATTGTCAGCATCTGGTCAGCTAAGGGGAGAAGTGAAGAAAAGGTTCTCCTCTGGTAACAAAAGCATGTACTTGAGCTCCAGATAACCTGACTGCTACTTGAGACAGCATTCTCTGGCAATTCAGCAAAGTCACAGGGCACCAGTTTCCCTCTAGGACAGTTCTGCCCTTTGACCTCACTGGCATACACTGCCACCCTCTCTACTTCACTAGGCCCACAGACTGGCCTGTAGGCACAGCTCAGGTCTTTGGTGAGCAACACAAGGGGTCAGTGACTGCAACACTGCAGCATCACACCTGTCTTGTGAGCAACAGCAGGTGACTGTCAAAGCAAGAGCACTGCAATGCTCATGGCTTTACCTGCCACCCGTGACAGGTTCATCACTTTATGGGGCCTTTATCAGCCCTAGCCAAAACTACCTGTACCTATACAGATTAGGAAAATACATAATTTAGTTACTCCATTAGTGAAGAAGCCATTAAGCAAATAATTTAACATTTTCATTTGCCACTTAGTTTTCCTGTAACTCAGGTATTTGGCTCTTCAGTAAAGCTGGTGACAACGTGGACAGATTCTTTACTTCTATTTTTACAGAAATAGCAGTAGTAAGCAGCAGGAGACCGTGTTTCTGGAGCACAGGGAACAGCCCGAGAGAAAAGAAACAGGTGATGATCTCATGAAGGGCTGAGGTCAAAAGAGTTAACATCTGCCAGACAGTTACAAGTTCCAGGATGAAGCCTTCAGAACTAACTCCACCTGACCCCTGCCACCCCTCTACCCAGAATAACAAACAGAGCAGAGGATAACAAAACCAAGACAACTATACCTTGCAGGGCCAGTCTGTCATCCCTGGCAGCTTGTCATCGTTGGCCTTCTCCACTGTCCTTAAATTCCAGAATTCCTTTTCCCAATGCAGAATTTATCAAACTCCTTCAAGAAGCATCTTCAATGCAGCGTGACTTCACGAGTGACTTGTCCATTGGAAAGAAATCTTGCACTTCAGATGTCGCAAGTAATTCCAAAGCCTTAATGCTTGCTGACCTTGAATCCTCACTCCGTGTTCCCCAGTAGTTAGCACCGAGTCTCATTCCAGACCTGACAAACGTGCTATGCCATGAATAAACCATCCTCCAGAGGAAAGAGCTCTCTCTGGTTGAGACCTGGGGTAGCTCCAGTTTCCAAGCGGCCTACAGTTGGATGGCTGTCCAAGTGCTTACAAGCACCAAAAGCGGCAGTGAGTTGTGTGGTTACTGCAGAAGTTTCAAGAAAGTGGCTATCCATCAGGGATAAAACATTAGCAGTACGTGCTACAGATGAGACAAGCAAAAAGGACTTCCAAGAACTGGACAAAACCACACAGTGCTGGAGACCTTCAAGAGCACGCCCAGAAAAGAGAGGCGATACATTGCAAGAGGAAATTAGGAAGAAAAACTGAATGCATTTAACTGCAACACCTGAGACTTCTCAACTAGCCCAAGGAGCAAGTGTTTTACACAAAAGTTGCAGTTAATCACTGTAACCAGACAGAAAGTGTTGCTGTGCACAACTAAGCCATGTCAAGTTCTGCAATCTCAAGCCAGTCCAAGCAACAGTGTCAGAAAACTCTTGTTTCTTAAGCCTTCCACTTTCTGTGTTCAGGCTGCAAAAGTGGAAGAGGAGCCCTCAGCATTTTCTCCTCTCTTTCAAATAAATTCTTTCCACACCACAGGCACAAGCTTCACCATCCTGAGGGAGCAAGACTTGCTAGTTTGTCCTAATGAAGCCTTCTCAGCAAAAAGGTATTTAAACTAAGAGAAGCCTAACTAAAAGCCATTAGACACGAACACTAAATAACCAAAATTCTCTCTGGAGTAGCTCATAACAATCCCCCCCGAGTCCAGCCGTGTCACTAAGGGAGCCCCGCAGAAACCCGCGGCAGCTCTCCTTGCTTTGCTGCGGGCGCAGGGGGGACCGCACCCGCGTGTGCCTCGGCCACTTTTTATCTGCACGGCCCCGTCTGTCAAAGCATCGCCCCGGCGCGGCCGTCGGGCCCCTCGGGGCGCGGCACCCAGCGCGGCACCGCCTGCCCCGCAGGATGGCCGCGACCGGCCCCCGCCACCCCCTCACCTTCTTGAGGGCGGGCACCAGCAGCCCCCGCCACTTGGGCGCGTTCTCCTCGCTGAAGAAGTCGTAGAGCAGCGGCTGCGCCTGCATGGTGCCGCGGGGCGCGGGCCGGGCGGGCCGGGCGGGCCCGTTGGCGGGAGGGCCCGGCGG
>JAOXXN010000446.1:7531057-7548753 GCA_026770055.1 Myrmophylax atrothorax | reverse complement strand
TAATGATCAGGTGCATTTCTGAGCTTATCCTTTTGTAATTCTTTGCTTCTTTTGTCATTCTTTGCTGTTTTGCACTAGAGTAAATTTACACACTTGTTCTTTAAAAAGTTGATGTCTATGTTTCTTGTGCTGACCCTTGTCCCCTGGCAAAAAAAGATGCATCCACGGGTCCTAAGGGAACTGGTGGATGAAGTGGTTAAGCCACTGTCCATCATATTTGAGAAGCTGTGACATTCTAGTGAAACTGCCACTGACCTGAAAAGGGGAAATGTAATCCCATTTTTAAAAAGGAAAAAAGATCCAGGGAACTACAGGCCAGTCAGTCTCACCTCTGTGCCTGGCAAGATTATGGAGGAAGTCCTTCTGGAAACTATGCTAAGGCACAAGAGAAATAAGGAGGTGATTGTTAACAGCCAACATGGCTGTTAACAGCCAACTGAGGGCAAATGGTGCCTGACAGATTTGATTGGAGATTCAGAGCAGCCTTGAGAAAGACTTGGGGGTGCTGGTGGATGAAAAGCTGGACATGACCCAGGAATGTGCACTCACAGCCCAGAGAGCCAACCACACCCTGGGCTGCATCAAAAGCAGCGTGTCCAGCAGGACAAGGTGGGGGATTCTGACCCTCTGCTCTGCTCTTGTGACACCCCACCTGGAGTGCTGCATCCAGCTATGGGGCTCCCAGCATAAGAAGGACATGGACCTGTTGGAGCGAGTCCAGAGGTGGCTATGAAGATGACGTGAGGGCTGAAGCACCTCTCCATAATATGAAGATGAGGGTTGCTCAGCTGGGAGAAGTCTTTGGGGAGACCTTCTATCAGCCTGCCAGTACTTGCAGAGGGCCTGCAAGATAGCTGGAGAGGAACTTTTGACAAGGGTGTGTAACAATAGAAGGAAAATGGCTTTAAACTGAAAAAGGAGAGATTTAAGTTGGATGTTATGAAGAAATACTTTACTGTCAGAGTGGTGAGGCAGTGGAAGAGGTTACCCAGAGAAATTGAGGATGCCTCATCCCTGGAAGTATTTAAGGCCAGGTTGGAGGGGTTTTGAGCAACCTGGTCTAGTGGAAGATGTCCACAGGCATGGCAGGAGGGTGGGAACTAGGTGGTCTTTAAGGTCCCTTCCAACCCAAACCATTCAATGATTCTATGAAAATGCGCACCCAAGGAGAGAAGACCACTAGCAACAGTATTGTAGCTGTAGAGGATGCTTAGCAAACACCATACTCAAGCATTGCCATCCCCACTGAGGACTTGAGAATGCACCACGGGGTCTTCATCCCCCTCCCCAAACACATTTCTACAGCTTATTCTACATCCCTCAATAGATGACACAGACCTGAAGCATTATTCTCTATAACCCATATTTTAGATTAAGCTGGAATGTTTCCTTGCAGAAGAAAAAGAGGTTTTGACACATTCCGTGTTTTTACCAGCTATTTTCCACACATTTTCACATACAATGCTTCGAAAACAAGCAGGACTATTGCTGAAGGTAAACCCTGCCAAGGGCAAGAAATGCCCCCTTCTAGTAGTTTTAGCTAAGCCTCAAATTAGCAGGCTCAAAGAGTCTGCATGGATTGAGAGAGACAGGTATTGCCTAAGTAACCAGGGAGATATTTCATACCAGATGACACAAACCTAAGATATGAGCGCAGCAGTGGGAGGTGTTCGGGCAGTTCCATTAGGGCTGAAGTACAAGCAGGACGTGGTGCAGCTCTTGTCTTGCTGGAGTAGGCCCTGCTGCAGCTGCTGCTGCTGCTGCTACTTGCATTTTGTTTGAGTTCAGGGAAGTAGAAGTATTTTGTTGTTATACTTTCTTTTTCTTGCTGGGTGTCTTTTAGGGTGCTTATAGATCTAGAGTAATAGAATCTGGTTTTGGTGGGAGGTAAAAATTGTTGTTATACCTAACTTGTGTGTGTGTTATATTGTAATTGTCTCTTAATTTTCTTTTTTCTGTATAAATACATATAGTTAGTTTCAACATAAACCTAGTTTGAGAGTTTTTTTCCCTTTCCTCCCTTTTCTCGGTGAGGGCAGGGAGGCTCTAACAATCTGTATTGGGTAGTTGGCATTTTGCCAGCTCAACCCAAGACACCCCTGCCTGAGGGACACATCCATCCCCACCAGTGCTCACAGCATTGCTGGGCTCGCCCAGCCCTGTTGCAAGATCCCAGTGGCAAAGCTACAAAGAACAGGGAGCCAGCAACACCTGCTGCACCTTGCACAGCTCTGGGTTTCAGTCAAGGGCTATGGGATGCAGAATTTGAATCTGAACCTCTTCTTCTTCATGTCACCAGATCATCTTTCTGACAGAGGCAGGCAGCACCACATGGAGAGACGGGCAAGAAAAAGGTAAAAGCAGTGTCCATTCCCCTGTGCTTCCAGGAGTACTTCTGCAAGAGACACAAACCATTCCAATGCTTGCTTTGTTCGCTCTAAGAACGCTGTTTTGGACAGACGCCAAACTCAGCCCCTGCACTGATCACTTAGCTGCCAAGGTGGCGAGTGTCCTGTCATGCCGTCACACCATCACAACACACTCTGCCTGCTTGCTGCTCTGACCACAAGCTAGAAGCCAGGATAGAAGAGGCTAGGAGGAGAAAAAGGGAAGCCACACAGGTTTTTAAGAGGAGCTATGTCATAGTGCCTGATGGGATTTCCTGACTGACAGTGTTCCCAGTCGTCAGCCACACACCGATGCCAATCGTACACGAGGATGGGATGGGGATGGTGTAAGCTCCCAATGAGCATGGCTCAAGAAAAGCTTCAGTTCAAGGCAACTGCAGGTCTAGCAAAGGAGACCTTTTGATGTACCAGACACACAGGCTCCTGCATTCAGCTGAGGGCAGCTGTCAGGAGTAGTCAAGCAGCTTGAGAGGAGGAAAAGGTAGTTTGGTGGCACAATCCCCAAATTCTCCAACAGGACAAGTCCTCAAAAGAACAGGAACTTTTCACTTCTTCTTATCTCTATGGCTGGAGAGCAGCATGGGAGAAGGAAAGCTGTCCTGACTATACCAACAGATTGGAAATACGCCCGCCCTAGCACAATGCTTCTCTTCTCCCAATGTTACTACCATGACCTCTTTATTTTTAGCTCTTCCAGCTGCATCCCAGCATGCATGCTCATACCAAAAACACTCAACGAGAATAAAAACCAATAGCCCTTAGCTTCTGGTGCCTGTAATTCAGCAATGGCCTGAGAAACCTGGCCTCAGCTGCTGCAGAACCCTCGCAGGAGGAAGCATGTTTATAGCACATCAGCTATCTTGTACTTTGTTGAAGTTGAGCTACTCTCTGCGTGTCAAAGAGTCCACAGGGGGCAGGATGGAAATCCCCCTTGGGGATTTCATAAGGGTGCTGTGAAACACACTCAAATTCTTGCCTTTTCTGAGAATTGAGCTTCTCAGCAGTGGGGCTTGTGCTACCACCTCTCCCCCAGGCTGAGCTGAGGCTCCTTACAAGAACAGGTGAGATGGGGCTGGCAGAGGCAGTGAGCTTGAGGCCCACAGGCAGAAAAAAACCCAGATGAAAAAAAAATCAGTTTTGCAATCAACAGAGGTGGAAGAGCAGATGATGGGAGGAAAAAAACCAACCAAGCTGCAATTTGGAAAGACTTAACCTAAACACATATACCCACTGCCTGAAGGCCAAAAGGGTATTAATGCTGACCCTCAAGTGCAAGCCAAAATTGAGTTGAGCTACAGCAATCTGACTTCATACATTCAGAAACGCCCAGCTTCTGTGTTTGGCACAACCATTTAATAGCAGAATTCAAAACTCAGTATGTTCCATTTTAGTCTTGTGTGGAAAATCAGTGCAGGTGATAATCTAATTGTACAACAACGTGTTAAAAAAAATTTATTTTACATTATATACATTAGGGAACATATTTCAAAGCATTACCAATCACAACAATAACGCAGGCCATAAATCACTTTTAATTTAGTTTGGTTTTAGTGTATATTATCACAATAAAATATAAAGAACATATACAAAAAAAGGAGTCAAATGTGTGCATTTTGCTTAAAACTTGGCATTTACACACTCCATTGGAAAATAGCAATCAAAAATATTTCTGATCAAAACTAAGTTCCCATGATGCGTAGTAACCATTGTATTGTTTGAATGAGGTAGTAACTAAATTATTTTGGCCATGTATTAAGATCCTAAAATCAAGAAAACTGTGGAAAATGGTTATAAGGCCAAAAAAAAGTAAAAATGGCAACATCTTTGAGCCATTTCCACAATGTGGAATGTTGCTCCTTTTCATTGTGATATGAAACTATTTAGTAAGACAAACAGTAATACTAATTTTTATCATTGTATACATTAATAATTCAAACACCTATTGCAGAATTACAGCCAGGTACCACTAGTCTGGGACTGACACCCATCCATAAGGTATTGTTTTCAAGCATTGAGAAGTAATCATAAGGAAAGTTTTAATTAAATATAAAAATACAGGTGTTTAACTGGTTTGTTTCACAAAGAAAACTACCCAAGTAAACAAAAAAAAGGAACTTTGAAGCCCAAGTCATATCCACAAAGTCACAGCTTACCTTTGTGACTAAAATACATCACATCTCAATACATTGTGCAAACATGAACACCAGTGTGTTGTATTGAAATTAAAACAAGATTGTAATCTGATTACAGCCTTAGTTACAATTTCTAAAAGTTAATATTTATTTGTATTAGTAAATTACATATAATAAAATACAATAGTGTTGCTAAATGTACTATACCTGTTGCTAGCATCCCACTTTATAATAAACACATGAGACGTCCTTATAATAGTACCCCGATTTAATTTTTGCATCCTCAGTGACTTTTACATCTGTACAGGTAAGACACTTGTACTAAACAGGAGGACCCCTATCTACAGAAAGTCAGTGTAGGGCTTCAGCAAGAAGTTTCACTGAAAAATACTGCATATGTACAAAGATTACATAACAGTAAATTAAGCACTTCTGTGGTTATTATAATGCTTCTGTGTCCATACCACAAACAATTCTCATCTTCCTCTCATGCCACAATAAATTATAAAGTAACTAAAGTGGGGTTACTGCAGCTTTTGTGCAATTCCAGCCAGTCACGAGTGCTGCTGCAGCAGGAGTGTTCTCTTGTCACAGTGAGCTGCCTGCCACGTGCTGTTCTCAGTAACTGTTCTCATGCCCTGCTAGGATATATAAATTGCTGTTGGCTGTTGGGTTATCCGTCGGCCGACTCTCCAGCACCACAACCCTGAAACGAAAATTAAAAAAGCCACAATGTCAAGTAAGCCTTCGTTTAAAAACAGCTCTGGATATAACTGTAAATATTGTTCCCCAGGATCCACCTGACTGGTTGTTATTTCTCTTTCCCTGGATGCCTCAAAGCCACTCAAACCAAGGTCAAGGTCTTGTGCAGGGCAAGGTCTCCAAGAATCCCCTACAGCCTCTCTGGGTTCCTGCTGCAGTGTTGAACCACCCCACCATGATGTTTCCCCCTCTTTTATCCAGCTGGAGTTTTCCTTGCTGCAACATACCCATGTTGCCTCTTGTCCTTTTAGCGAGGGCTTGTGAAGAAGATCCATCACTTCCCTACTGCCCGGCATGTGCTTTCCTGGACCTCTGCAAAGCTAATCCATTAATCAGACTCCAGTTCTGAAAGATGTTTGTCTGCCCTTTGCCATTGGAATGGCAGATGAGCAAAGCTGAGTGTTCTGTGAGTATTTCTAGTCTTTCCCTGAGCCTATGTAACCTAATCCACAGGATCTTCCTCCAGCTCTGGAAGTACCAGAAATAAAAATTTGCAGGTGAAGAGAATCCTCAGGGAAAGGACCATTATGTGAAAGTTTCCTCTCTTACCCTTTTTCTTGCCACCCACTTTTGGCCATCATTGGAAATAGGAGACCGGATTAGCTGGACCTACACTACAATTGTAAAGACCACAAGGGATGTTATAGATCAGACCTTTCTCTTTGAAGAAGAGAAATTAGCAGTCATAATTTTGTTTCACAAACTATTTGAAATTTTTCTCATCAGGCAAGAACTGCTAAAACTGCTAAGTGGACCAGGAAATTCATGATTGAATTCTCCTTCACAAACACCCTGAAGAGAAGGTAGATTGTGGGAAACTCAAATCCATCTACTGTGCATTCACACAGGAAACTGCGCTTGCTTCAAAACTATCCCTCAGAAGATCTTCCTCTGCTCAATGTACTCCACAAAGGGAATAACACCTCATGCCATGAAACGATTCCCTGCTTACCAGGAGAAAGCAACATGCAAGCTTTTATTAGACTGACATCGGGTTTTTGGCTTCTCAGAACCTCAGTTCCTATGAACTGCCTAGAAAATGACAGGTTACTGGAAAAGGTTTCACAGCTCAAGTACAAAATAGGGCAGAGCTGTAAGAAAAAGCATATATGAAGAAATTGGAACTAATGTTCATTGCAGTGCAAACTCTTTAAACATTGTCTCAGTTTTGAGAGACTATTAAAGCAAGCCAGAAATAGATGGGACCATATTTGGGGAAGAGGACATTATTTTCACATGGCAGTTTTTTGCAATGTCATTCTAAGATGCCACATGAGTTTACTGCAAGCAGCATAAGACAGATGCAATTCTCAAAAGAAAAATTAAAGCCTATCTTTGCACTTCTTGTACGTTCATTATTGGTGCAAGTGTCACATCAGCATGCACTCCCCAGAAGACAAAACGGCTGCTGTTCCTGGGGCTGTTACAGAAGTACAAAGTTCGAAAACAGGGCAGAGAAAGTTGAGGAAGTCAGTGACACTCCTAAAACAGCAGTTACTGACTCAGCAAGCTGGTATCTGATGGGTCACACAGACACAGTGTTAGTGTCCTGCAAAGCAGACGCCGAAGAACAGCTGCGCTGAGGGTTATCAAGGGCTCTTACAAGACCTGAGCTTTCATGTTGGGAGAACAACTGGTAGATTTCCTTTCTGGGGGTGAAAGTGAGATATTTAAATTTTTAAGTATTTTTTGCATTTGTCTCCAGAAGCAGGTCTTGATGAGCTACTGCAGCAGACCATCTGAAAGCAAAGATTTCACCAAGTTAAACAAAAGAATTACAGTACAAAAAGGAAAACACTCCTGGAGACTGTGACTGCAGCCAAGTAGGAGCTTCTAGCATGGCTGAGTACTTTTGGAAGCCCACAAACACTTTTAGAAGACTTTTTTATTCTTATTTAAGAAAGAGAAGTGAACCCAAAGGACTGCAAGGTAGACATGTACACAAAGGAATGTCTAAGATGGCTAAAAAAGAATTTTTAGAAGCAAGGAAAAATAACTTCTACAAGGTAGGAGAACACGCATTATTCTTTTAATTTAGCATGCCATGTTTACTTCATTTCTTACCTGTCCGATCCCAGAAGCCTGAATATCCTCGTATTATCAGAAATTTCTTGTGTGATCTAGACAATACATAAAAGTATTTACATGTTAAGTACACAAATATTTTTGTTTTGTTTTTAAAATCAGCCTAGAGGAAAGAGTTGACTGAAACTGATTTTACCAATTGGCTTCTGATTACAATATGATAGAGAATTTAATGCAACTGTCACTTTTAAATGAGATTATACAAGTTTTCCTAATTCCTCTGGTAACAACTGCAAGCACAACAGGACTCAGCACAGTACTTGAGCTACCAGTGCAATTCTCTTTACAGCCATGAATGAAATAGGTAGCTGTAGGGTGCAATTGGTCAATTTGTCTCACTCTAGAGTGGATATCCAAAAATGTGTCAGGTAAATCACACATAAAACACTTTTGTTGAAATTCTGAATTATAGTAATAATGCAATACATTTATATTCTGAAAATCTTAGCAGAGAAACATGATTAATTTGTGGTACTTATGCCCATTGTGAAAAGAAAACATAGTCTTTTGACATTTCAGATTGGTTCATCAGAGCTTCATTTTCCATGGGTGAATTGTACTTGTGTGACATCTTTATGATCACATGAATATCAAAGCACCCAAAAAAACACCATGTTATTCAATAAAGTCAACCAAAGCCCACTGCATACTCCAAAGGATATCAAGCCACATGGTGAACAGGCAGCACTGTTTACAAAGCTCCTTTCTACACTGCCAAATTTCACATTTTTGAGTAAAGCAGAGATTCTCCTCTCCTTCTCAGATCCTAGTATCATTAGCTAACAGTGAATTCACTTCTGGCACAGAGAACCTGCAAGAGAATTTTAATTCACAGCAATGAAGTTCTCCACTTTGCTAAGAAAATTACTTCCTGCTTTCTGTGGGGCTGAGCCTGCACAATCTTTGCCCAAATTTTGAGCGTCTTGTCTCAGAATTCAGTTTCCTGTTTCATTCTTCCCACTCAATCAAACCACTGTGGAAGGTCACAGTTTTGGAAGGAAATAACTTTGCAAGCAGCTCATATCACCCCCAATTAGAGCAACTGTATTAGATTAGGGAATCTGAACTAATGGGGTTTCATAGAAAAAAAATGCTGCAAAGTTAGGTCCGTTGGTCAGCTTTTTGTCCCATGTAACCACTTCCTACATAATACATAGTATAGAATTCCCCCAAAGTAACAAATATGGTCAAGAACTGAGCCTGGCAACAAAGGCTTTCCATATTACAGATGAAAATGGGTTTATTTTTCTCAACAGCTGCAGCTAGTAGGACAGCCAGGAGAGGCAAGGAATTAAAAAAGGCCTAAGAGCTTACCCTAGACACGTCCTACAGATAAAAAGTTTTAGGTGGCTTGCTTTCTGTCTACAGCCTAGTTCTGCTTTCAGTTCTTCATTTAGGTCCTGTCTTTGGCTTGACAGTAACAAAGCAAGAAGTCAGTGTCCCTGATGCTCTACATAAACAACATAATGCAATCACTTGCGCTGCAGCTCTCTGGGGCACGGCCTCTGCCAGCTGCGGCAGAGCTACGAGTACCAATGGGTGCAGTAATGCACCGAGCCCTGCACAGCGCTGCCAGTGTGGGAAAAATCCCTGATCCAAAATTTAGAGGCGGAATCCAAATAGAAGTGAAATAGGAAAAATTTATTTAACAGTGCGCACTGGGGAACTCTCTGGGAAACACCTGCGGCAGCTGGGCCAGCTACAGAGTTTCTCCAGGAGCCGGCTCTGGACACTGAAAGAGTAACTTTTATACCCCCAATCCCCGCCCAGTCCCCATATCCTTACATGGCTGTCTACTTGTGTGTTGGATGTTGCCAGGGGTTCTTGCCCACAGCCACTGGCCATCTATATATGGTATTAGTATTATGGGATGGCTATTCCTAATTCGGGCAATGCTCTATTGCGGCAGAACTCCAGATTTGTGGTCCTGTTGCCTCAACAACCCCTATCCCCAGCTGCTTGGACCCTGGCAACAGCTCCTGATTGAAGCTGTCACAGCCCTCCCACCTTCATGCCTAGCTAAGGGACACTTCCCCGTCCCGTTTCCCTCAGACCCTCCTAGAAAACTCACCCCCCCCATTATCAATTTCATTAAAACGTGTAACTGTGTAAAAACTGGGAAAACTGTGTAATATACAAACAATCCTACATATTTAACTGTCCATGCCACTGGCTTGTGATGAATCCCCAGGCTATTTTCTCACACCAGGAGGAGTCTGGAACGTGAGAAGTGCCCAGCCATCTTCTCAGGGTTGGTGCCAACAGCAGGAAGTTGCAGTTCACCAGTTCGAATTCTCAGGAGAAGGACAATCATGCCCGGAGATTGAAAATGCACAAATGCCACAAGAACCATTCGCACACTTGGAAATAAGAAGTAGTCTGACTCTAGTCTTTGGTTCAACTTCACACAAAGAGCAGACCTACTGTCAGCACAGATTAGGTCAACTTGGGCTTTGTGTGAGGCAGTGCAGTTGTGTAACAGTGTGGAATACCTAAGCTTGGCATGGTGTGACTTACTGTACATGTACCTTAAAGTACAATTAGTCATAATGAGCTCAATTTCTCATCCAATGAAACACTGATGCATCAACTGATGAAATCTGTAAACATTCATTAACAACCAAATTAAAAGACTCACTAAAATCCTTCCGAAGCACAGCATTTTCACTTATAGCTACACAAGGTTTGTAGCAAGAAAAAAAGAGAAGGATTTGGGCAGGTACTTACAATGGTTTAACTCTGTCTAAAAATTACATCAGACTGGCTACAAAAAAGGATTATTTTAGAAAAAGTCCACGTCTAGGTCAATCTGACTGTTTTGTCCTGAAAATGGAGAAATATTTCTAGTGAAACCTGGGCACTAAAATCTTCCAAGTATTTCCAAGACAAGAGAACATGGAAGAGACTGAAAAACATCTGTCACCTCATTTGACACTGACAAAAAGCAAAAGCTCAGCAGTGGAACCACTGGCAAAGCCCAGATTTTGGTACCCATGTGTGAGAGGCTAAGGGACTGACAGTGGTCTTCAAAGCAATTTAGGATGAAGATTAATGTTACCAAAAATTAAGCTTTGGTATTCTCTATGGCATCCTGACCCAGTCTCTGGTTTCCGCTTTGCATGTTTGCTGAGATGGGGCTCTCGCACAGCTCCACTAATACTTGTAGCTCATGAGAAAAACTTAGAAGGAGACTCCAGCTTCTAGGTCTAACCTAGGAAGTTACTGAAGTGTTTTACTCTTTTTCAGACAACAGCATTATGTGTTTATCCTCTACCTGGTTTATAACAGAAGCCAGAATTTGAAGGAAAATGCAGTACTCACCTCATTTGATCTGAAACTCCTTCCTTGCATGCCATGTTTCCAGAATGCCAATACACTGTCTTGTAGACAGACTGGTAACAAAGAACACTGGAATTAGTTTTGAAACATAATGTCAACATGTGCTTTTAAGGCTAAAAGCATGACTGCAATTTTGAAATCTGTAAATATATGTTTCACCCACACAGACTGCACAAAGTCTCACAGGAATCACTGAACCTGCCTGAATAGTAGCTGCGTTTTCATATTTATTCATTTAATGAGCAGGACTTAGAAATATTTCCAGTTAACCAGAAAATGTTCTAAATGTCTAGTCCTAAATGTGTCCTTTCCTTTGAACAGGAAACCCCCTTAAGACTTGCAAAATATATATATTGAATTTTAGCAGGAATGTCACAGGGATACTGCAATGCCATTTTTCACTTGCCCAGCAAGTAGTGGCTAATATGGTCCTTCTGCAATACCAACACAAAGCTTTGGAGAGCCCTCTGTGTCCCAGCCCTTCCCATCAGAGACCTGCATTTGAACTCTGTGAAAGGAAGTGGGGCTAAGGCCTTTCTCAACGAGCGTGTAAGTGTGTAGGATCCCAGGAAGAATCTTCCCCCTGTATCCCACATCCTGCCTCTGGGTGTGCAGGAAAGACAGTAGTAGTCTTTGGAGACACTATCAGGACAGAAAAGGACACTAATAGCTCATTTGTGACAACCAGAGTGAGGACTATAATACACAGAGAGGTCTCACAGAGAGCAGGAGTACATGTACTCCTTCCTTCCCTTCATTCGTAATCATCAAAAGCCATAAAAGTAGTATTTTACATGACAATGTTTTCTGGTCTTCTTCTCTGAGGGACATTATGTTTGAAGAGCCTGAAACTTTAAAGCTTCTCCTCAGAAATAAACTACCTCCAACTCCTTACTATTTTAGTTCCCACTGTTCCTCCTCTTCTGGTGCTACTCTCCATCTGTGCACACATCTCTCCTCACCCCTCTTTCAAAAGCATGTGGTGCAATCCAGGTATGTAACCACTGGAGAACTGCCAAAACAATGTATTCTTTCTGTTTCATAAATCTAATTAATTCAGATTCTTCATAAGGAAACAAAATTTATGTAACCTATGATACATATAATTTAGTCTTTGAGCTGCTTTATAAAAATGGAGACTGCATAAACACACACGCAAAATGAGTTAGGCATGAGTGATTCACAGAGCTTATGTAGGTTGTGTTAAGGTATTCCTTTAGAGGCTGAAGGTCTCCATCACACTCCCAAAACATGTAGCTTAATCAGGGAAGACTCCAGGATTATTAGTCCATTCCAACTGCTCCTAGGAAAGCATGTTACACAGCATGCTGCACCTTTCACTGGGCCTTCTCACACAAAGTGAAGTGCGTGAGACAGTCTTTCAAATGCCAAAGACTAGAAAGTTAGCATATCTAATTCTTTACTGTAATATTAAACAAAATAATCAAAGAACATCTCAAGTTGTAAGGGACTCATAAGGATCACTGAGTCCAATTCACTACTCCTCACAGAACTACCTAAAACTAAACCATGTGACTTAGAGCATCATCCAGATGCTCCTCGCACGCTGGCAGGCTTAATGCTGCAACCACTTCTCTGGGGAGCCTATTCCAGTGACCAATCACCCTCTAAGTGAAATGCATCTTCCCAATATCCAATCTGAACTTCGTCATATACGGCTTCATATCATTTTCATGTGTCTTACTGCTGGTCACCAGAGGCAAGACAGCACCTCCCCCTCCACTGCCCACCTTGAGGAAGCTGAAGGCTGCGATGTGATCACACCTCAGCCTTCTCTTCTCTAGGCTGAACCAACCAACTGACCTCAGGCACTCCTCATTAAGTCTTGTCTTCAACACCTTTCGCCATCTGGGTCACCACTCTAATAGTCTGATATCCGTTTTATACTGTGGTGCCCAAAACTGCACACTGGACTTGAGGTCAGGCCTCACCAGCACAGAGCAGAATGGGACCATCACCTTCCTTAACCTGGTAGTGATGCTGGGCCTGATGCACTCCAGGACACAGTTGGGCCTTTTGACTGACTCATCTTCATACTGCCATCAATCCAAACCCCCACAGGGTCTTTCCGCAGGGCTGCTCTCCAGCCTCTCATATGCCAGGTTGCACATACAACCAGGATTACCTCATCCCACGTGCAGAATCCACCACTTACTCTTGTTAAATTTCATACAGTTGGTGACTGCACAGCTCTCCAGTCTACACAGATAATCAAAACTCATAATGAAATCCAACTTACCTATTGATTCAATCTGAAAGTCAAATGTGAGCTCTGATGACAGTTTGCGGCTGGATTTTAACCTGCCTTGCAGATTCACTATTTTTATGCAGCCTAGACAATAAGTAAGGAGATGTTAACAGAGAATTATCTTCAATATATGACCTAATTTAAAGACAGACAGTATGCATGTACATGCATACATATATCTTTAGATGATACTAAAACTTACAATCCAGACACACCAAAATGGTATCTCTCTCCAGCTGTGTTACATGTACAACACTCGTCTCTGTAGTGTCTACAAAAAAATGACAGTGTTAGTTCATAGCACGAAATCTGAAATGGAAGTTCTAGAGATTGAGATAATTTGATGGGTTAGTGTTTTTATCTACTTAAAATCATTATCTTCCCAATGACATTTCCCTTCTCTTAGGCATGTCCACTTATCTAACATGTTGACTGTGATGGGAAAACTGAAGCTATAATATTAAAGCCTGGATTTAATCCAGCCTTTTCTGAGCCATGTCGCAAAAGCAAATTCACATGCACATTGTTCCCTTTTATTGTCTGTTGGGATAATTTAATATTGCTGTTGCAAAAAAGGGCAAATACATGTGACTGTGTGACTCTGCACACTATGCTGTTTCACAGAACTTTTCTTATATCTTTATTTCTAAATCCTGTACGAATTTCTGTATTACTACTTAATTCTTGCTGCTATTTGCAGACTTTCCATCCCCGGATCTTTCAAAAATAGGGGATTATTTTCTTATCCAAACTCTTATAAGAAGGGGTATTTTCTTTTCTTCTGGATTACAGCTGCAGCAGTCTCCATCGCAGCCAGCAGGGATTTGATCCACAAGTGAACATTTCAATTCAAAAGACAAGAGTGGTTTTGGTCCATTTGTTTGCTAACATTAAAATTACACATAAAGCAGCCCTTACTAATTCAACGTTATTGCCAGTGATTCTGTAGGCATCTTTCATATACAAAAGAGAAACTCAGTAAATCCATTAGAGATGAGAAATTAGAGCTAAAATACAAAACCAGCTTTTGGTTAAATTTAAAAATCCATGGTTCTGCTGAGAAGCACAAAACTCCTCAACAACGGCAGAAATATGCTCATGAGATGGTCACTCCAACTCTTTCTTGCTGTTTGTCTTGGAAGAAATACCAAAGGTGGATACAGTCATGATGAAAGCATGCAACAGAAAGACTGGAGGATAACCACATATGTGATATGGAAACAAGCACTGCACTGGCTGTAGGATGGCAGGGGAGAAACTCCCCCAATAAGTCTCTGCCAGCTAATGTTTTTATCAGACATTTAAAAAATAAGGTCAAATGTCAAACAATAAAAACAATCAAAAAAATTGCGATTATTTGAGACCCTGTAGCAGGCTGCCCAGAGAAGTTGTGGATGCCCCATCCCTGGGCTTGTTTAACACAAGTTTGACTGGAGCTCTGAGCAACCTGGTCTGGGGAAATTAATTTCTGTCCACAGCAGAGGTGTTGGAAGTAGATGATCATTAAGGTTCCTTCCAACTCAAATGTTTCCGTGATTCTGTATAGTACACGCTTGCCTCATTTAAAAAAAGAAATCTGATTGCATTATTGCTCTCCTGTCAGCAGGGGACAGGAATAAACCAATACAACAAAAGGATTTAAACTAGAGCCAAAGAAATAGGACAAAACAGCAACATAGACACAACATAAGAACACACAAGTCATTCAGGGAAATTAAAAAAGTGGGTTTGGAAGGCATAATGCAATGCTAAATTTTCCACGTTAAAAAAAAACCTAGGAAGGGATCAGTATTCTTGTATTTATGTACTGATGCAGAAAATATTAAGAGAGAAACAACAAGACATTTCTCTTCAGCATGTTACTTTTATGGACTCTAGTATAAAGTCACACAGTTACACATGTGAGTGAAAATAAAAAGCACTGTCTGAAGTAGCACTGAATTGGCCATCCACTGCTCACTTTGGTTTTTTTGTAACTATGCTTTAAACTACATCAAAATCTGATGCACTTTTTAGCAGAAGGGAGGTCAGTGGGTATCTTCCCGGTATAAACTGCTGTTCTTAATGAATTCCACAGTACGCACTCAGCTGGACTCATACACGTGTATGCCAGCACAGGGTGAAAACAAAGCTATTTACTGCTTCTAAGCCTGCAAGGTATGACTAGGGCTGGTTTAGGGGCAACCTTGCAACTCCAAGAAAGTAATTCTTAGCACACTTCCTTAGGAGAATTTCTGCTGTTGCTCAGATGGTGGTCTCCTCACTCATGGCACCCAAATTGGTGACAGGGCAGGTATTTGATTTCCTGTTACTAGTGGTCATAATCCCTTTTGCTTTCCATAAACACCAGAAGAATGCTCTATCTCAGCAGGAGGCTGATAACATAATTTTTAACCACAGTGTCATACTGTAGGAGAGCCAAACCTCATCTTACAGAGATGTCAAAAGAAATTGCTCAGAATACAATTATACCAAAATTTATTAAATAAACAGAAGTCATGGTGCCAGGGTAGAGCACAGAACAGCACAGCAGATAATAACTACAGCCTAACTTATGGAAATGCAAGAAATTTTAACTCCATCCTCTGCTATATTAAAAATCTCAAGATATTCCATCAGTTTGACACATAGAAACATCGAAAAAGAGTGCAGGTACAAGCAGGTACAACCAGATACCCCTTTAAACAGAGAACTTCCAATAATCACCTAAATTATTTAACCATCTGCTTTGTCAGAGAAACCTACCTTTTAGTGCTCCAGCTACAATAGAAGAGCAAAGAACATTTCTGAATGCAATTACAACAGCACACAAACCTGTTTCTGTAAACCACGAAGAGGTAGAATTTGGGTTGACAGTCTCAAACTTCACCACCTGGTTGAAGTCTCTTCCTCTACTGACACCAACACAAACTAAAGGGAATTCCTGCTCAGGGACTACCAGCATTTCAAATAATCTCAGTGGACAAGGTACAGGAAAATCTATGTGCTAGATTAAGAAACAAAAATAGATATTAGAAGGGAAACAAATGTTGTCTGAGTTACTATCAGATACTTAAACTGCATGGTACATTTTATGCCACACATTTTCTAACATTATGTTTACTTTGTCAGATAAGAGGAATTGATAAATATAAAAAGCCCGAGTTAAGAAGTTTAGAGCATCTCACACAAATTCAATTAAAATAAGCCAGCATGTCTTTCATCATCCTATGCAGCTGCCCACAGATGACAAGAGTGCTCATCACTGCTCTCCCTGGCTACTAAGCCTCTAAGCCTTCTGGTCCAGGCTGATCAAGTCATAGCAGCTGCCTTTGTACAAACATGGGGCCACTCTGGCTCTGTCTCTTAGGTGGTGTCAGATGGGGAGATAACAAGCATTTCTGGGCACCTCCAGTGTCAAAAACCATAGAGTAAGTGGCCACCTTCTCTCTGGTATGGGAGCAACACCCATCTGTTAACCCATGTTATTGTTGCACTCTGCCATGTCTCAGTCTGTCACCCTGAGTTTTCTATTGTGCAACTGAAGGGCAATGCTCATGGAGAGAAGGGCTTGGTTTTTTAATTGAAGTGCACCATAAAAACATGAATGTTCTCCTAAGTATTTTGAGTTAGTTAATACATATGACATATTTAAATAGCTATTTTAAATATATTTTAACACAAACCAAGAGAAAAGTCTGATAACTCAAGAAACAGCTAATATTTATTCTTAAGAAGTCATTACAAGATAAAAAGAACTGAATGCAAGAATAACTGCAATTTTACCTTGATTAACATAAATTTTTGCATTGGTTCAACCCATTCTAACAAAACAATGCTAGACTGTAGTGCTCCACAAAGGTACTTGTGGCCTGTGTAGGGATTCCTCACTGTTAAAAAACAACAGAGAATATTAGTGTACTAAGCATATACAAGTTATAAACAATTTCCAACTATGTAAATGTCCATATGTTTTTGGAAAATACCCACCATTCCCACTCTAACCTTTTATATAAGGAAGCTGCCGAGAAGCCAATATCCACACTACGAAAATGGTGACAGTGAGCATCCTACAGCTGGTGCTGCCCCTCCACTGGGCCTCAACAGCGAGTAGCTGGTGCAAAATAAGCCCTAACAAACATGACTCACACAGGAGCGCTGTGGTATGTTTCACCTTTCCAACTAAAAATAAAGTATACTGGGATTTTTTTCAGACTGGTAGATGGGATTTTCTATTTTAGGTAGTATTTAAAAAACAGTTGACTGGATACACAGTTGAAGTGTCTTGGCTCTGCTATGTTGGTTTGCCTAAGCTATCACCAAACCATCATAAGCAGCTGTTACAGAATGGCTTTTTCTGTGACACAATTATTCAGCAGGCACTGAACAACCGCTGTCACTCGAGAAGAGCTCAGCTGCCCTTTAAGAACTGTCACAGTGAGTACGAAATTCAGGAGCTCTATATTTCTGAACACTTCTAGATCATCAGGAAATTCAGGTGAAACTGAAGAACAATAGAAAAGCAGGAAGTGCTGCTCTTCGATTGTTTGTCAGAACTCAAAAACTGGCAGAGAATAATAAAGTTGCAAAATCAGGCACTGTGAAATTAAGTTTCACCATTTCAATTCTACAATATTGACAAAATTTCACTTCTTAAGCTCTGCAAACATACCCTTTCAGACAAACAAGTGTTATTTTGCACTTTGCATAAATACATCCAAG
>JAOXXN010000446.1:7503765-7515084 GCA_026770055.1 Myrmophylax atrothorax | reverse complement strand
CTTAACCTTGCTCTCTCTGTGGTAAGGGAGCCAGTTCTATTCCAAAATCAAGTACCCATACAAGTATCCTCCTAGCTAGAATGTGGACAGAATAAACTCAATCATCTAGAGAAGATAGTTATGTATATATTTTATGTATTTTTAATGAGCTTTTATTTAATATACATTCATCAGTTCTAAAGAAGACACCAAGACTGGGGTCAGACAAATTACTGGCTCAACACAAGAATGCCAAGATTTTGTCCAATAATAGAAGATAAAAGCACAGCTGTATCAAGCAAGGAACAAGATTCTCCCTCCCCCTTAATTTATAACAGGTTTATCTGCAGAATAAGAAAATCTAGTGATGTAGCCTAAGAACAACATTAAAGGCCTATCTTTAAAAATGCTGTAGAAGAAAGAATCTTGAGTTATTAAAGAACGATTCAACTTCTTTTTTCAAATGCTCGTCTATTCAAGAATCTGCTTTTATTTATCTATTTAATTTTACAAGAAGGACTTACTGTTTAGAATCATCATCTGCATCATCATCATCATCTTCTAAATGTGCCACATGCCCCCTAAGAAAATGAATAAGGTATTATAGTTGAGTGAATTTTATTAAAATTACCTAGACTGCTATGAAAAATTCCGAGCTCAAAGACTACCACCTTTTTTACAGAATTTCACTGGGTTTTTTTTGGTTTTTATTTTATATTATCTTATTCTTTGGAGCACAGCTGCAATCCAGACAACTATGCCTCTCTCATAACCTCTCAGCAAGAACAGGGACAAACAAGAACAAGTTGTGACAGACAAAAAAGTCAATGCACAAATTACTTTTGAAACACACAACAGAGGGAAAAAAAAAGAATAGAATTACCGCTGATGCAGTTCTTCTTCAACTGATTTTAAGAGACTCCTTCAGCATTAAATAAGAATAAGAACATAGTTTAATTGTACACAAATGCAATTATCAGAAGCCAGAACAAAAGCTCACATGATTCTATCAGTAAATAATCCAAAGCATGTTATTTCAGCTGGCTTTCAGAACATATGTTGAGCATCCACATACAAATGAACATAGCTGCAATTTTAATCCTTTTATTTTTACACAGCATGCTTTCGTGTCTGTTTATTCATGTATTGCTATTAAGTGCAGTGGTCCTTCTTCCTTGTACTGTAAAACAAGGATTGCCTTAGCTTGATCCAATTTAAAACAAATCCACACTATCCAAAAAAATTGTACTATTAAAAAAAAAAAAAAAAAGGAAATTAGACTAACAAGGATTAAACTACTATTGGGATAAACTAATTCTTCCCTGGTTAATTTTTGTAACATTCTGAACTTTATTTTCATGTCTTTGTCTGAAAAGACAGACAGGGAGAAATCACAGGCAAAACACGGGAAAAAGAAACAAGATTTTTTAAGATAGCAGTATTCATATTTTTCCCAATTAAAGACTGTGAAAAAGTATCATGTTATATGCTCAGATTCTCTGCATTTTTAATATGATTTAATTTGAAAATCAACGCTTGGCATTCTAATTCTGACATGCATACATGTAATTAAGAAATTGGGTGGAAAGGAAAAATTACACGGACAATTATTTCATATGATTAATTTACCAAAGTTATTAAATACATGAACATAAAGTTGAAATGTATGTTTTATTTTTTAAAGCATTTATAACATGTTATAGTTTAAAGCATTTATAGCATGTTCTAGTGCCCTACAAGCTGAAGAAGGGCATTAAGCAATGTCAAAAGGCAGCACTGGTAGTTCCCAGGTGGGGTAAAATCATGGTCTGTGGGACCCACCACAGAGAACACTTTGTAACAAGCAGACCAAGATAACAGCTCTTAAAATGAATCTTAGACCACCAGAGAGAAAACGCAGCCTCACTTACTGGAAAGTGCAGCAATTCTACATCATTGGAGTTACTACTATTTTAGAAATACATGGTGATTTTGGAATTGTAACTGATAGAAACAAGCTTGACTTATCTCACTATGTTTCAGCTAATGTGTTTAACACACATTTGTGATTTTTATAGTAAAATAGTCTTGAATTAATTAAAGACAGAAAATTCTGTTGCTTACTCACTTATTTGCACCCAAGAAGTAGCCACACTGAGGACCATGACCATATTCTAGCTGTAGATCCTAAAAATAAAAGAGAATGAATCTTTAAGATGAACAGGTGAGCATCACACACATATCCAAAGTCATGCTGCTGTTATTGCCTCTGCCACATCTGAGATACCAAACAAGCTTATTTGACCCCTAAGACCACTCTCAGGCCCACTGCACCCAAAAATCTCCTGTCAGTTTGCTGCATCTCTAACTCCTTTTAAAACCCTGGCCTTAGCCTCTTCCTTGCACACACAGCCCCTTTGCTCAACAAAAGTCAGCTGCAGAAAAGGAAAAAAAATAGCAACAAAAATAATAAAAGAATTTTAAAAAAATTACTAAAGAGTCTGCAATCTACCAGACCTGGTAGAGAACCCCACTACTCCTCACTGGCACATTGTAGTAGTCATTTCAGATGGGGAGTAGTTCTGACAGGGAGCCTGAAATCCCTTTAGCACACAGGGACACGAAAAAAATAAGCATAGAGGATAATAAATGTTCTTATAGCTTTAGTTATAACAGTATGTGCACACTTTAAGAGCACATTTTGTATTGAAAAGAAAAATACAGTATTAAAGAAGTCAAACATGCCAGCAATCATGGAGTGTAGGCCAGAAAGATGTGGCAATAGGTCTCCAACCATATTATTAAATAAACACTACAATGGCACACAAATTTAATGCATCAATGGAACACAGAGACCCTGCTGAAGCACAATCAAACCTGCACCTGCTGCCAGGAGGATACTACTGTAAATACAGGGTACTTTTTCCTTCAGGTGGATCACAACAGGAAAAACCTGAGTATAAATTTGCTCCCAAGACACTGAGTGTATTCACCAGGAAAAATGAATATGATCACCCAGATTAGTGATACATGGAGCTACATTGCTTCTTCCCAGAAAACATTTTGAAGATCTCCCAATAGCTTCTGCTGAACTGCAACCCATATCAAAAGAATGACGTCCCTCAGCAAGATGCCCAGACATTCAAGCTTCCAGGGCAGTCAGTTCTGATTAGATGGGGCTGATCTCTCAAAAGGGTATTTTTAAAAATCAGAGGAAAAGTCTCACACTAGATTTGCCAGTGTTCCAAGCTGACAAAGCAGAAGCCACTGCAGCCTTCAGTTCCAGGCTGAAGGGCAGTAACTTTAATTGTGTTCTGCTTGGCAAGAAGTTTCAGGTTGTTTACTGCATCCCCTATTCTGCTCTGTAAAGCTAAGTAGTAGTTTCCACATGGGTGTGTCTACCACAGCTGCCAGTAGCATTTGATTCCTTCAGTGACTTCACATATTTTCCCAAAACAAGTGAGATATTGTGGAAAAAACATGATGTAAATGATAATTACTTGATGTAAAAGAATGTACAGATCAGAAGGTTGAATAAAAATTGCAAAGGCAAGCCTGATTTCATGAACCATGGAGAGACTGACTTTCCAATTTCTGCACCAACTTTATTATACATCTTTTTTCTAGAATTAAATGATTCCCCAAACCCACCAAACTGTCCACTTCCATGAATCTGACTCACAAGGGTCACCCAGCTTTCCCTCTGAACATCTGTCACTGGAGCTATAATGCTTCGATTTTGATTCCTCCTGCTCCTTTGCTCCAAATAAATTTAGCAAGTCTCCCCTCCTCAAGAAAGGCCATCCAAGGCCCTTCATCACTCCCAATATCTGTTGCCTTACACCCAGTTAATTCCCTTCTGCTTCCCCTCACAACCAGCTGACAGACTACAATCCACCACAAAGAAACAGATTTAACTTTCTTAACTCTGAGTACTTATACTATTTCTATGCAATCTCAAACACTTCCACCTGTAAGCACAGGTATTTTGAGGATTCAGGCTCTAGAGCAGAAAATAAGAAGACTGGAAACATAAGATGTCACCAGACTCACAAGCAAGGTTAGACAGGTTGTGTGAGTCTATGTAAGAGGACGCCAGAACAAAGACTGGGAAGCTGTTGAGAAAAATAACCCCAGATCAGCCTAATGAAATCTGAGATTTTCACTTTGAAGAGACAAACCTTCAATGTTGCAAAACCACATTATTCAAAAGTGAGAAACAAAGATGTTACGCTGGACAGAGCTAAAATGTCTGTCCTTTTTAACTAACACACTGTGCAATGTATGGCTATGAATACACTGTACAGCAGTGACAGAAAATTAATAAGAGAAAACAAATAAAACCACTTAAAACATAAGCAACCTTCCTCTGTCACCAGACTTCTTAAGCATAACTGGAATTTTCTTTATCAAAATTGACATCTGCCAGAATTAGTTATATTTAAATGCTTTTAAAGGGCAAAAAGTTTTTTTATTCAGTTTACTGCTGTATAACATTCATTTGACCATGATTTTAATTGGCTGTGTATAATTTTCCCAAGCCCTTTAAACACTGCTGGTTTTCACTCCAAACATGGCATCAAGTGTCGGGGTGACAGTGTGTGTGTGTGGATCTCCCAAGGTCTGAGGTAACTGATGAAGGCAACCTTACAGACCAGAGAGCTCCCCTGTAGAATGTGGAATACCTTGTAACCAGTAGAGTGTTTCCATGTATGTTAGGTGAACTAACTAACCAACAGTGTGCTGGCATGGTGTATACACGTGTAGATAAAAGTGAAGCTGTAACTAAAGTCCTCTGTGTCCAGCGCAAAGCCTTCTGATCCCACTGCAGCCTGAGTTTGTCTCTGCCTCCTCCGACCGCCACAAATCTACCTCACCCTGACAATCAAGTGCCCCATTGCTGGGGAATTCCTTCTTTTGCACTCCTGACAGATAAATACTGAGAGCTAGAAAGCTTTTAAAAAGTGAAATACATTTTTTTCTACCTTCTATTTCTGCATGTATCCTGCAAATCCTCCAGTGAGTTGTTGCACTTTATCACCCAATATAACTGCAGTTTTTTAAAGCTACACATAAAGGTATGAAATCTTATCAGTTATGGATTCCCACTGGGAAGAACAGATTAGCATTAACTCCTAAATGATGCAAAGTTACCCAACAACTTTATCAATCTACATTAATATTTTCATTTAACATACATACAGTGCCCATTAGTTAATTAAAATTCTTCACAGAATAAATCTGAGTGACTAGGCAGATATTTTCCAATGGAATCTTGAGATATACAGCTGGTAGGAATCAGAAGAGGTCAAAAATCTTGGTACTAAATCAAAAGTGCAATCACAGATTATTTTGCATTCAGCCTCAGGTTACCAACAACTCACTGCTGAAACAACTCAGATCACAGAATATTCTGACTTGGAAGGGTCCACAAGGATCATTGAGTCCAACTCTCAAGTGAATGGCCCCTGTGGGGATCAAGCCACAATCATGGTGTTATTAGCACCATTGTCTAACCAGCTGAACTAATCTCAGGGTCTCTGAGATCTGTGTACAAGACAAGTGTGCTATTTGCTGGCAGTAATTGCTTTGGGGAAAAAAAGGTAATACAGGGAATAATTACCAGTTCTTCTCAACAGCTTAGGGTAACATTACAGGAAGCTGTCAAGTAGCAAGACAAATCACACTTTAAGATAAATTAAATGTGCAAAGTAATCAATGACTAAAAACAGATTCCCTCAAAGCAAGGATAAAACAAAATACCCCAGAATGATCAAATCTGCAATACTTTCTGAAACTTAAATTTTAAAAACCTGCTATATATTTTCTGCAAAATTTCATGGTAAGTTAATTGTTACTGCACCTTTAACAGTTATGTTCCAACTTTGTTCTGTAGGGCTGAGCTGTACTGGAAATCTATTTTTAGGTATTCAGGCCTTCAAAAACAAAACTGAATGTATACAGTGATCCAGCAATTCACAGTTACTTCCTACATTTGCTATTCTCAAAATCTAGTGTGAAACAAGACCATTTGAAGTGATAAAATTAAGACTTTAAATCTACAAAATGTTGGGGAAGTAACTCTGAATTTAAAAGAATACAAATCACCTTTGGACTACAAACGTATCAAATGAGAAGGCACATACATACTCCTTTGTCAGTAAAATGATCAAGCAATTCCTATTACATTGCTTCATCAAAGAGGAAGTTAATTTTTAAAGGAGCCTAAAATTACCTGACACATATGCTATACTTGTAATGCCTTTATTTCAATAAAAAGTGCATTCCTGAATTTCTCTGGATTGCTTAATACAGAATTAGCAAGTTGTATGCATATTTTTTTAAACATGCTAAATATAATTCTTTCCTGGTTACCAACAGCATTACAGCAATACAACCACTGTTCCCTCTTCTCTTGTATTTCAGTTCTCTGTGCATTTTGTCCATGAATGTTCCCTTGGCAAACAGCACAATTTCACACCCATGTAATGGACCATCACTATTCTACCCAGCTACAGTAACCCTTTCATGCAACAGGCACTTATACACAGCATTTTTAAACTGCCTCCTAGCAAAAAGACTGAGCATCTCACTTTCTCAAGTGCTTTTGCCAAGGCAGAAAATACCCAAGGCAAGGAGAAGAACAAAAACCATCAGTTTTCGCCCTGCTTTCACTTATTTTCTTCTGATCCTGAGGACCACGCACCATTTCATTACCTAAAACTGAACAAAATATGAAGAGACTTTCTGAAATTCAACAGTGATAGCTGCAATATGTTTTTAGAGCTATGTTAGCTAAGTAGGATAGGAGTCTTCATGGCTGGTAGCAAAGGAAAAGCATATATATGCATATGTAATAAGGAGGAAAATTACTTAAAGAAAAATCCTCCTGGGCAAAGTTCTCTATTACCTATGTCAGTCTCCTTAATTCAATCCTTTCCTACCAATATTTTAGATTTTCTGTCACAAATAATTAAAAAACCCACAAAATAGCTATGCTGAAACATTGCATTCCTAAAAGTGTTACCAAAAGCTACCACAAATTCTTAGAGTATATTTGTAAGCCAAAAGAAAACAAAAACCAACCACGACCAAATTATTTAAATAGGACCAAATGTATAAATACATCCAACAAGTACAACAATGTAGACTGCATGGGAGCTGCAAACCTCTTACTGAATTCATTGCTAAAGAAGTTCAGAATGAATGTTAAGTTTGTAACAACTGAAAACAACTGTAGGTTGGAACCTGAGATGTCAAATCCAAGTTTTGTTCAACTTCTTTGTCACTTTATACAACAGTACAACTCATCACTTGTCACTGTGTGTTGTATACTCCAGGCTAAATTAAAATTTAATTTTTCCTATAATAGAAAGAAAAAATAAATCACTATCTATAGTGTTACAAATCAGTTAGTATGATGCAGACTAGGGCCAGGTGCTGAGGTAGTTGACTGACATTAGTATGAAACCACTCTAAAATAAAAGAGTGGGCTGCTCATTAGAAGAACCTCAACAAGCTGGAGGAGTAGGCAACAAAACATGCTGGGGTTTAACACAGTCGACTGCAAAGTCTTGGAACTAGGACAGATCCACCACAGATACAAGAAGAGGCTGAGGACAAGCTGCCTGGGGGCAGGAAGGCCAACTCTGGACTGGAAAGTGTTTGGTAGTCCCAGCAGCCAAGGAGGTAACTACATATCAGGAGCACACGCTTGTGGTGCATGTGGCCAACCACAGCGAAGTCAGTGGGCCCAAAGTAATCTCTGAGTCTCACTTGGAAGCTGCCCCTGTTTTAAGCAGGAGTAAGCTACAGATCACACCAGGGGTTTCTTCCCACCTCCTCATCTTTGGGGGGGATTCTCTGATGGTATTTCTAACTTAGCAAGGTATGCAGCTCAGTGTACTGCATATGAACTGCAATTATTTTTCAGCTCATTAAGAATGGGAAGAAAAAGGTTTTGCCACAGTATTTCATTGTGGACCAGGATAACCTAAATGAAAATGTTTTTGTTTGGCCAATGTGACCTTTTGTTTTGAGTCAGAACAACAGTAACTGTTCTTTCTCAGAAATGGGGCTTTTGGGACCAGAGGCCAAATTCTCATATAGAATCCACTTAACAAACTCCAACATGTCAGCTCTGAGAAGTGGATGCAATTACATACAGAGCAACAGATCTACAGAAGTTGGATTTAACAGTCCTTACTCCCAGCTTCTCTCTACCTCATGTACCTCCCTCCACCACACTGACACAGCCATTTTCCATACCACACAGGGAATCCAACGGGGAAACTGATCTAGTGGAAAAAATAACCTGAAAGAAGTCGCACATTTTTCCTCAGGATGGCATATACTTGGACAACTTATGAACACCTGCTTAATTCTACCAAAAACATTTCAAATCACAGAAATTTGGTCCCACTATTGCAACTCATGCAGATTCCTGAGATTGCCATACATTTAGTCAGCCATTGGATTTCTGGGGCTTCTCTCAGGATCAATGGCATAAAACTTAAAAACTGTCCTAGAATAAAGGAGTACATATTTTTAGAGAAGATGACTGATTTAAACCATTTCCTGAGCTCACTGCAAATGCAATGCCCAGCTCTCCTACTTATTTAAGCCTGTATCCAAACAATTGCTTTTAAAATACACACAAAGACAGTGAAAAGGTTCACCTTATGTAAAGTTTCATGTGCACATAAGATTAAGAGGACAAAATAGGAACATGAAGAACTCTGACAGGAAGTAACATGTGCAAGAAAATCTCAAATGATGAAAGACACTCAAGTCAATTCCTCAGAGACTCTAGTTGTAGTTGTCTGGTTGTAGAAAAATGAAAAAACATCTATCCTGAAAGACAGAGAGCCCTGTCCCTGGAGCAAAATAGTCTGTTAAATATTTAGCTATACATCAAAAAGGTATATTTGTAGAAGATCAAAGAGAAGTACTATCTTGTCCTTTCTGTTTCAATTTGCATTAAGGGATTCTGGGGTTTGAACATGGAGTTTTCCCTGCAAATGGGACCTGTACTGAATTGCATCACTCTTCTGGCAGATCTAGGTAACTGTTTCAGAACCATGCATGGGGAAGGAGCAGAAGAAAATGAGAGGAATGATTTTTAAGAATAACCACATCACAGACATCAAATGTTTGAAAGGTAATGTGCATGGTGACTGCATAAACTGCCATATGATCAATCCAGCTGTGCAAAATGCTAGGTGATAGGTAAAAAGACTGTTACTCTCTCTCCAAATTTGTTTTTAACCTTGATTGTATGTGGCCCAAAGTATGCCTTATTTATGATAATTTATTTTTAGGATCTCAGGGAGACATAGCTCTGCAGAGAAGTTATTGTTCATAAGATATTTTATAAAACCAATTTAACAGTATGGGAAAGAGCCCAACAGTAGTAGGTGATATATTATGCTTGTGAAAAAGCATAATCTTTTCTTCTTCATGGTGTTTGAAAAATCCACATATTTCTCAACAAACATATCTGAAAGCAACGTGGTCAGAGCAGGAGCAGGGAGCTGGGGAAGAAGACAGACAAACAGTGAATGCCTCATTTGTATGTCCTGGTCCATAACAGAAGAATGAATCAACTGGTAATTACTTCATCTAAGGATTAGGTCTTACTGGAAAAATCTCACAAACAGGTGATGCATTACCCTGAACTCAGGATTCTCATCTTTGATTCACAATGAGCACAGGAGTCTGTGAAGAAACCCGTGAAACACAAAGTGCTGTCCACTGACTTTAAAAACCCTCTCACATTTGTGACAACAGTGCTTTGTAAGTTTCATCACAGTTGTAATTTTTGAAGAGTGTACTGAGCAGCACGGGGTAAAAGAAGGGTGGGAAAGGACAGTCCACTAAAGAGCCAAGTCCTCACTCAGCTCTTAGCCCTACAGGTACTAGGCTAGCAAGATACGTGACAACACAAGGCAACCTTAAAAAGACAGATTTTAAAAAGTGTTAAACAGGATAGAGGAAACCAGAAGCAAATGAAATTGAAAACCCAAAACCACACTCCCAAAACCAGAGGAATTGCACAGGATGGAGATGATCCCACCAGGTAAAGAAATCTAAGCTGTTGATCTCAAAATAATTTGTGAAACATTCTTATAATGAAGCAATATAGGAATTTCCTTCTAAGAAAGGGGAAGATGGTCTAAGCTTTCAGCAACTATGTTTTTGGTAGATTCAAGTTACACCAAGCCAACTGATGCCAAAACAAAAAAAAAATCCAAGAACAAAACCATCACATAAAAAAAGACACTCGCAAATACCCCAGTTTTTCCATCTTCTTCTCAGTGCACTTACATAAAACATCTCACAAATCTAAGAAAGTTAGCAGAGTAACACTCTTCCTTTAGTATAGAATGTTTCTTCCTTTTTTTCAACAGAGTATAAAGATACCCAAGACTTAAGTGCATTACTCAAAGAGCAGAGAAATAAGAAAACTCACTTCCTGGAGTAATTTCTACACTGCAATGCTAACAACCAAATTTTTTAGCAGTGCAGTAGGAGAAAATTGGGAAAACGTATCAGACTGTAAGTGATGCTAAATGCCACTGAAAACAGTTATGACTCTACTTTCTGTTATTTCAATGAAGTGTATATTCATTTTGTAACATAATTACCATCTGGAGAATTCGGACTTACACTTTCGTAACTTTAGACTTTGGAGGGACCATTTAAAGGAACTACCAGAAAAAAACACCAAGAGACCATTTCTTCTATTTTCAATCACCTTTCAAAAAATTACCAAGTTATGCATAGTCTGGCATAAATTAGAATGAATGCATAATACTGAGCCCCTTCTATAAAAGTGATTCAACTGAACATGAATACATAGAAAAACATAAATACTGTCAATGCTGCACACACTAAGAATTTCTTTCTACATTACCAAAACACACATATAGACTAATCCTTACATTGAATGGCTTCTACACAAATGAAAACACTGGTAAAACAACAGGACAAAACATGAGTTTTGGAAAAGGAAAACAAGGACAAAACTAACACTGACAAAGAAAGGGATAAGATGAAAAATACCAGGTTAGATCTTGCAGTGTAGTATACTTCTTCTGAATTGTCCAAAAAATCGCTACTGTCACGCTGTTCATTAAATAGAGACCAAGAAATTCAAATTATTTATATTGTGACTGAAAGCCAGGTATACATAAATGTAAATTTTCTTGCTAAAAAAAAAGGAAATATTGTTAGTTGAAATTCAAACCATGTTAGGACAGTTCTCAGGATGAGGGTAAAACATGGCTAAGGGTATGGTCACATTACCAAACACTTCTGAATCACACCAAAATGATGAAATATTTATTGTTCATCACCTGA
>JAOXXN010000446.1:7488783-7499849 GCA_026770055.1 Myrmophylax atrothorax | reverse complement strand
AGAGAGAGAGAGAGAGGGAAAGAGAGGGGGGGGAAAGAGGGGGGGAAGAGCGAGAGAGGAGAGAGAGAGAAAGAGAGAGAGAGGAGAGAGAGAGAAAGAGAGAACCATTCCATTCCATATGATACTCCAATCATCATCCCAGCTCTTAGACTAAACTGATTCCTAAAAAGTCATCAGTTAGGTTCTTTAAGTAATGAGAAGTTTGCCAGAGGTTTTCAAAGCTGAAGGGAGTATTCCTGGTACTCTTGTGCTGTGTGACAAAAGCAGGTAATTTCTACGAATTCATTTTCATATTTATATTCCACTTCTATTTTTTCCCTGAATTACCATTTACTTCTTTACAGGATGAAATATAATGAACTTCTAAGATTTGGCTTTCTTTTTTTGCCCCTGTTGGATTTTCTCTCTGCTTTCTACACACACTAATGCAGGTTCTCTTAGAAACTATAATTTAAGGTTTCTTAACAAGAGTGCAAGATCAGCTGACTGCTGCATTGTCCTGGTTTTGGCCAGGACCAGGGGGTTATTCTAAACCATCTCACCTCATTTCCAAGGATAGGGGGAAAGGGCTCTCTGGCTTCTGAGAAGGGCATGGCTTCCAGTCAAAAAAATGTGGTGGCATTGTCCGTCACTGTCCATGCCTTGGGGTCCACAGTGAGCTGCCCTCTATGTGAATCACCCCCTCTTTGTACACTTCTGTTATTAATATTGCTGTTTTCTTATCTCATTGCTCTTTCCAGTAATTGCTCATCTCAACTCATAATCTTTACTTTTTGTGCCTCTAATTCTCAACTCCATCCCACTGGTGCAGGAAGGGGGAGCAAGCGAGTGGCTCGTGGCTTGGGAGAGCTCAGCGGGGGCACTGAACTGGAGAGCACCATTCCCAAACATGACATATACACAGTCAGGTCCCAAAATTAGCACACAAATCCCAACAGTATGTTTTCCTATGCCTTTTGTAATGAAATCTTACTCTTCCAAAGAAAAAGTTAATGCTCTGTGGTTAGCCCAAGTAGTCTCTGAAAAGCACAGGTTCACTCTGTTTCTGTGTTGAATGTGTGGCAGCAAAACAATTTTTAATTAAAGCAGACTGTCACTATGGTACGCTGCTATGTCAGCTTTGCTTTTATATACAATAATTATATTCTTCACAGGGCAACATTTGACTACAAAGTGCTGACAGAAAACTTCAACAGCTGTACTACCACACAAAGTCATGAATAGCTCAGCAACTCTGTTTACCCCTCAAATACTATTTGAAAACATTATTGCTCTTCTTCCCTTGCCATCACACACTACTTCCTTCCTTCCTATTAGGATCCAGCACATATGTACATGGCGTTTCACCTCCCATTTAATGTTCACTTTGCTCTTCTTTGAAACTGGAGAGACTTGCAGATTGTGGGTATGTATTTTCTTCCACACATCTCATCAGCAGTTTTTTGTTTCTCGTAACTTATGTCAATCCTCCCTTTCTACAGCCTCATTTTGTCTATTGTGCATTCTTTGGGGCTTAAAAAATGGTTTGCTATAGCTCAGAACACGTTTCAAGGTTTGATCAGGCTAAGTGCTGAAAGGTTGCTTATTTATGATCTTTTATTAAGAGGCATGACCCAGTTGTGCATGATGTGGGTGCCTCTGCAGTGCCAGCACCAGGAGCTGTAGTAGGGGTGGGAGGTATTTTTGCCTTTGCAGCGATGTTGTGTGAGTCCTTGCATCCTGACACATATGTCTGTGTTGCACAACAGACAGAGCCTGCCCTCACATCACCTTCTCCAGATCAGAGAATTACGTGAACGAGTCAAATCTTCATCTCTCAGTCACAAGGACAAAGTCCTCAAGCCACCTCAAAATACACTGACAAGGAGCTGATACAAACACCTGACATCTGAGCTGTGCAAGAGGACAAAGGAATGCAGGTTAATTTCCCAACACAAATGCCCTTTGGGCACAATTTCCGTCATGGTACAGATCTCAAAAACAATCTTGTCCCCAAAGCCTACACTGTGCTAAGCATAAAACACAAGCACTTTCCTCTTTGCAGCCTTTTCAGCTAATCACATCCATCATGAGAATCATTGTCACAGAAATGCAATGAACAAGCAGTTGTCAGCATCTCCAAAGGTTTATTCTTAAGAGAGTGAAAGCAGAATCTCAACTAAATGAAGACCTCCCTGTGGTAGGGAAAAATACTTCAAATCTCAGTTTCAGACACTGCTGCCGAATGAATACACAACATCTGTACAAATAGAAGACCCTTTCTGATTTTACCTAAATGATGGCATGTTTTTTGTTTTGTTTTTCCACATTTAACATTTCATCTCTGCAGACTATCCAAGCAGCAACAGATTGTATCCCCATAAAAGCAGCACCGTCTAAGTGCAGAGCTCTCATCACAGCGGGCAGCAGACTTGCCTTCAAAGGCCACTGATAGATGGAAAAGCTCTCCAGTCTCCAAAAAAGAAAAACAATCCACCAAAAAAGTCAAGACACTAACACCATCACCCCAAAAACCCCAAAACTCTAAACAAACTGAGGATTAGGTCTGAGACTCAAGATTCTCACCAGTGTCTTGTAAGTGTTATGCTGTACCATGTTCTGTCACTTCTTTTGATTTTTCATGGATGCATTCAGGCAACTGCCACAAGTACAGGACTGGTCAATCCCCAAATTGAGATTAACATCTCCAGCTGCCCCTGTGAGCAGGCAAGTTTTGGAGCAAGTTCAATTTTGTATAAAAGGAGCACATACGAATCTTACTCAATTAATTTATTATAGGAAAGACCACAATACCAACAACTGCTTTGCATGTGGTAAGATTCTTTATCTGAAATACAAAACTTGCTCAAGGTGCATCAGATAATTCATTACCACCTGTTTTATTCACAGAGGTGAGTTCCAGACATACCTAATACAAAATAAAATGTTTTTTTCAAGTGTCACTATCAATCTCACTTTGCAGGTGCTTTAAATGTCTCAGTGCAAAATTATCCAGCAACAAGGTTAAGGGAGAAATGTTTCTTACATCTAACTTGTCTATTCAATGAAAATGATCCAGCAGTCCAGGTAACAGTGTTTGAAGCTCACTGGAGAGCTCATGGCCATGTGATGAACAATAATGGAGACGTATCATTATGCCTAGCAGAGAAGCCCACAAATGCAGCAGGAAAACATCAGCAATGTAAGATAAACAACAAATTAACTATCTGAGAAATGCACAGATAAAGACACACAAGCAGCTGGCTTGCCCTCTGTACTGTCAGCCAGTCTAGCTCCTTTATAAATTATGAAATTAGGTATTTTCACTGATCACTGCTGTGATGTTGCTTTCTCTTTGTTTTCTCCCCTGACAAGGCATAGCTTTTGTTCCTGATACTACACTTCATTACGGGATAACTGATAAGTAATACACTAGACAACAGAAAAGTCTTCTTAATGCTAAGTCACAAGGGACAGAAAAGAATGAACACTATTTTGTAAGCTACAAGTAACTATCAATAAAATGTTTACTGAAGGGACTCATTACAAGAAGAGAAGAGAGATTCTCCACCTGCCCAGCCCCAAATAAAGGACAGGGGTCTTACTGAAGAGATATACCAATGACACAGGGGAATGGTACATGGTTTCAGTGCTGTTTCCAGGAAAGCAGAGAAGACTCAAAGATCTGAGAGACTCTTAAATGGTACACTTAAGCACTCATATGTATGGTACATTTTCTTAAAAAAATTATAAACCCCTGTGATTTGATTTTTATCTCCCCCTTACAAGAGAGGGTGTTTTACCTCACTAGTATTTCTAAAACTACTGACATTAATCCTCAGATAGTAATTGGATGGTATAGTTAGATATTACCAGCAAGGTAAAAAGAATTCTGATATTCACTAATTCCTTACATGAACCATCACTTCACTAAACAAAATAGAGGATGTTGCTTCCTAGAAACTCATTCACAGGAGGCACACCACCTTTCTTCTTATGACAGCTCATCAAAGTTTTGGTTTTCTAGTTTCCACAGAAATGCCACTTTAATGGGCCACTGAGCTCTGGCTTGTCACTGAACAGAGAGAGAACTAAAGAACACACGATCCTTACAGCTTATGGTGAGGAGACTATCCAAGTTACTCAGCACTGTCTCCATCAGGAATCAGACACCTTTCTCGTAACAGTGACATGAAAGCCAACTACACTAAGGGATTTCTTGTGCATTTGACTTTCTCAAATATTTTTTATCAGAAAAAAGTCTACTAAATGTGCTCCATTACGTGCATTTGCTTTCTAAAGTACTGACTATTATTCAATCCTCATGTTTTCCTCTCCTCCCCTCTCTAGAAAACATGCATTGTATTCAACAACACAAAAAATAACTATTTCACTTTGGCTTCTTTCCACAATTTTTTATTTCAGCTTCTAAGATAGACTTGGTGCACATCAATTTGCCTTTGCTGTTCCAGAAAGTAAGAGTTCATATAACTTGTAAAATCTAGAAATTAGTCACTTAAAGTAGTTGCTTCTTTCAGTTTCTTTTCTTCTGAAGGCATTTCTAGAGTAGTTTACCCATTAAAAAACCAAAAGTATGTAATTAACGGATCGATGGCATTTGTGTTGAAAAGATTAAATCTTTTCTTCCAAAAAAAGGCCATCAGTTAGGGACCAGTAAACATTTGGAAAGTATTCACTAACATCCAGTAAAGTAGGAAGACAGGATGAAGTAATAGTGTCTGTTTTCTCTTATTTATTACACACTTCAGTCCTGCACTGTTTATCATCTTACATAAGCAGGCTACTTTTTCCCAGCTGTTCTGCCTCTGACAAAACTGCAAATGAAATCAAGTTTCAGGGTATTCTAAGATCTAAAAACATAATCTGTAAAAAACATACATCAAATCATTTGACAAAAACAATTACAGGATCATACTCTCCCCTACACAGGTATAAAGTTATTTTTATAAATGTTTTCTTTGCAGATGAATGGAAACAACTCCACAAAGGCAGCAGAAAGCATGACAAAACTCAGGACTGCAGAAGCAGACCACATTTACTGTTGCAAAATTGTTGAAGAACAACAATGAACAAAATTTTAAAGTATTTACATCTCTTTAAGCTTCTCTTCCGCAAACTGACTTTTGGTAAGTGCCTGTACATGTGACACAGCAGCACAACCAAAGGTAAAAGCAACCCTTGAGATTAGTTACAGATAACAAAACATTCTGGGGCTCAGTAAATCATAATATAGTTCTGCTGGCAAACAAACCTTAATCTGATTCTATGATTAAAACACATTCCTACCTCAGGATCATCATCATCAAAATCATGGTAAGTGGAATGATCAGGATTATTCATTTTATCCAGAAGTTCAATGGCAAGACTTCGATTTAATGGCTGGGTAACAAAGGGATGCTGAAAGACAGAAAGAAACATACAGATTAAAATTCCAGCCATTCATATTAAGCATATTTTAATTTCATAACTAAAAAAAAAATTCCCATACATAAATTTATACCTGTAGCAACTTTTCAGCTGTAGGTCTTTTTTTAGGATTTTTTGTAAGTGCCATTTTCACAAAATGATGGAAACTATTGGACCTGTAAAACGAAGTGATAACATTAAAAACAACTGCCCAGTAAAGCACATTCATTATCTACTGAAACAGACAAGTACTTACCATTTCATTTTGTCCTTTAATTTAGGAGGCTGGAAGTTGCTTTTGGTCATTAGAAAAAGTGCTCTGAAAAAAAGAATAGTATTGCTGAGCTTACATTGCAATATATACATGAGATGAATTATTAAACACATTACTTAGTTAGCAGTTAGAAGTGCCATCAGTTAGGAGATGCAACCTGCATATTACACATTTACACCAAAAAGAGTTGCTACAACTTCTATCCTGTTCATTCAGAACACTTACAGCCCAAGACCCTTGCAGAACACCCAAACATCACAAGCTCACATAGCCACCTCTTCAAATGGATTATTTAGTGAGCTGTATTTACACACCAAGCTCTAACCCCTTACTAACCTCATGGGATGTAGGTCAAACATTGGAGGCTGAAGTTCAGCAAGCTCTATAGCAGTTATTCCAACTGCCCATAGATCACAGAGTTGATTATAGCCACCTTTTCTTTCTACTGCAGCAACTTCTGGTGCCATCCTAAACGATAAAAGGCATTTTCAGGTAAATCTCTCACCACAAATGAAACATTCTTCTGTACAGAGGAGTTTAGTACTCTCTTCCCTAAAGCTCTCAGTCTATAAGCTCAAGCATGTGAGCATATACAGAGATGCACAGACATGTAAGTGTGTGTGTAAAAAGCTACGTGATGTATACCTGAAGTTTTTCTCAATCATCTTCAACCAACTAATATGCAGTTTCTAAAGCAGTCATTTAGGAGTAAGTGGAAGAAATCAATCTGTCTCAGACATTTTTGCAGGCACACAACAAAACACTATTCAACAATCAAAGAGCCTAAAGTGTAATTATTCAACTACATTAAAATTGGAATAAAATCCAAATTCACACATGGCCCCAGAAAGCAATCAACTGACCTTGAAGAGAAGAATTCTAACCAGAGGAAAAGTAATGAAATGTCAGCTTTCTGGTATCCTGAATGTAGGGGATGTGAAGACTCATTGTCACTTTGTGCAGAGCACTCCTTGTTTGTAAAGTCCGTCTCACTCATGTCAGGTGACCACATTTCAGTTAACAAAGGGGTTTCACATTCTCAGGTGACAAAAATTAACAAACATAACCAGCACATAAATAGGAATACCTAAAGGAAATGATTCACTAGTCATTGCCACATGTTGTGACTGGCCAATGTGAATTATGAATTTGATTGTCCTACACAGTCCTATCAGGTGGCTAACATGTTAGTACTTTTTACCTTTGAACTTTTATCAGTCCAGTTCACCTGAAAAGTAGCAGTAAATTTGGAGACATAACTCAAAACAGGTCAGACAGATAAATGACACTTAGCAAGTGCTCCAGTAAATCAGGAAGCAGCATCTCAAATGATGCATTATTTAATTACAGGCATTCCATGGTCAGAGCACCAAGCCTGGAAGTTCAAGAAGTGTTTGGACAATGCTCTCAAGCACATGGTGTGAGTCCTGGGGATGCCCTGTGCAGGGCTAAGAGTTGGACTTGATGATCGTTGTGGGTCCCTTCCAATTTGGCACACTCTGTGATTCTGAGATCCTTATCTGTAGATCTGAAAACGTCAGCAGGTTTGGTGGTAGAACCTACCTGAAGTTTGCACAGCTAAACTATATTTAGATTAATTTCTTTCAGAGTTAATGAAAGATACCAATCATTCTAAATCAAAAAGGAGAGAGTCACCAAGGTAGTAGGGGGAACATGGGTTAAATATGGCAAATAGGAGGGTTACTAGCCCTAAAGACATGATCACTAGTCTTCATACTACCTGTTTGTAACTAAATTTTCTTCTCCACAATCTTAAAAATTTTGCTTGCTAGCTTCTGCTCTCAAATCTCTGAGAAGCTTTGCAAAGAATAACTGATGCTTTTCATCAGCAGTTAACACATGTAATGCTTTCGAAGTTATTATTTAAGGTTATTTGAGAAGGCTGGCACGAATTGAAAGTTACAGGCAAGAACTGAGATAACCCAGACATCTTAGGAAAGAGACACAAACCAATCACACAATCATGACTGATGGGTGTTCGTGTGAAGGAAAGTGAAGCCCTGGTGTGACTTACATTGCAGAAGAATGCTAAAAATACTGTGCTTGACTATTTCAAGTCCATACATGAATACACAGGGGTTTTTTTCATTGTATATATTTTTGTCTTGCACCTACTATGCTGTCAGAACAAAGAATTTTTAATGTCTGTCTGGGAAATGTACAACAAAAGTGCTGTTTTACAGTGAAAATTGTCTCATTTACTTCAATGTGAAAGGGAACAACCACTTCTAGTATGAAGAGGACAAAAAGAAAGGCTAAAGGTCAGGTAAGAGAAATTACACAAACTAGTTTAATGTGGGAAGAGTAAAGATGCAGCACAGAGAATAGAAATTCAGAATTCAATCAGTTTAAGCAAATAAGGGGAAAATGGCTTAGAGGAACAGTTCACAAGTGGCAAAAGACTGAGGATCTGTGCAGACAAACAAATTAGACTCATTATCAACTGAAAAGTTCAGAAAAGCTCTATCTAGGCTGGAGGGGAAAAAATGTAAAACATCAAAACGGAAAATCAGGGGAAAAAATTTAAGATCAAAGTTAAAAACAAACAAAATTGCTGATAGGTTTTAAGCTTTACTAAATTAAGATAAATTGGTCAATGATGAAGGCAGTACACAGCCTTTCAATTTTTCAAAGCATTAAAGCATTTTCTCTGATACTCAGCTAATTAAGATTTGGTGTAAGTAACACAGGAAGTCTGACACAGCCTTTAGTGATTAGTCTACCCAGGAAGTGTCAGAGCATGCTTTTATCTCACCTTTTCAACAGTATTATATATGTAACCGTTATATTAATGGCCAAGTAAAACACAGTTACCAATATGGGGTGCCAATGAATGATTTCCTTTTGGCAATTGTAGCTGTTATCTGTGCAGACACTCCAAAATCAGCTATTAAAAAAAGGCAAAAACAAAGTGACAATTAACAACTGATTTGATGTAATTAATTGTTAAAGAACACAAGTTTGGTTTCCCCACTGTTAAGAGGTTCTTAAGTATACTGGAAATATTTAATACAAAATAAATAACAAAAGCCAATAATGGAAACTGTGTATGTCAGACATCAACAGTCAGCTCCCCTCAATCGCTTGTCAAACATGCACACAAACATGTCCCTCATCCACACAAGGAAGAACAGGCTAGCACAAAAGACCTAATAAGTCATATGCAGTGTTTTAATATGATAAAATACATAATTTTGTGTTATCCAAGAGATTCTTTCAAGGTACATTTCACATTTAAGTAGTCTTAAATGGTACATTTTCTTAAAAAATTTACAAACCCCTGTGATTTGATTTTTATCTCCCCCTTACAAGAGGGGGTGTTTTACCTCACCAGTAGTTCCGAAACTACTGACATTAATCCTCAGATACTAATTGGATGGTATAGTTAGATATTACCAGCAAGATAAAAAGAATTCTGATATTCACTAATTCCTTACATGAACCATCACTTCACTAAACACAAGAGGATGTTGCTTCCTAGAACACATAAAAATATTAATAACACTACGTTGTATTAACTCACCTAATTTTACATGTCCATTATCCGTTAAAAGAATGTTTGCTCCCTTTAAAAAGAAGTAAACATACTTGAATTAAAACATGCAGATTCCTCCAATACCACATTTTAAAAAATTATGTGAGATCTTACGGCAAACTAGAGGCCAAAAACAAAGCAAGGATTGTGTTCAATCTGCAGTCTTACCAAGGAAATGTCTGTGAAGTTAGCAAGTTGTCATTCCGTTATATAACAACCCCCTTGGATATACAGGGCTTTTCATTAATTTTTCCTTTAGTCTATGGTACTACAAAGTTTGTATTGTACACAAAACCTCTCTCAAAAAACAGAGTATGATGATTTGCCTACGCTGATTAATTCTTACTTTTTTCTATTTACAATGACTGAAAGGAAATGGGAACTCTAAAGGTCAAAGCGGAAACAATTTGATTTTCTTTTCCTAAGTAGGAGCTGGTTTTCTCTTGTTTGAGAGCCATGCTTATTATAATTATAGCCTTAAGGACCTGCCTCGATATTCAAGTGCTTAGCAAAACTACTTCCATCCTTATGCAACAGAGATTCTGTTAGTGCTAGGTTTGAAGAGTTCATTTTTGTGTGGCTTTAGGTACCAGTCACTTCAGTTCAATAATCAAAATTAACCTGAAGTGGAAGTTTGTATCATGAAATTACAAGATAAAAGGACCTAGAACAAACCCAATTTGAAGACTGAAACCAGGTACAGGCTGAGTTGAGCATAGGCTAGAGCTGGCTAAACACAGCTCCAAACGTCAGCACTGCCCACCAACTAGATGGAAAGGCAGCAGAGATAAACCTCCAGAAACACGTTTTTACAGATTATGGCTTTTCACAGAGAAGGAAAAGTCAGGCCTGCAGTAAAACACAATTCACTTGGCACATGTTGCACAAGTACAGTTAATGAGCCTTACAAATGGAGCTTGGTAAACAGTGTGACAGCCCAGCTTACATGCTCTTGACCTTGTTCACCTTTTGAGACTAACAGAACAGGTACTCTAAATATGTAACTTAGCTACTGAGGGAAGCAAACACAATTCAACTGTCAGGCAATCTGCAGATGAAGACAGTGCTTTTCCATGCTCATGAGAGCAGCGGTTTTTTAAAAGAAATAATTCTCAATGTAAGCACTGTAAGCATTTGCAACCAGCACAGTTCTGCTTGGAAAAAGTATCTGTTTCCTGTGTACTTACAAGCATAACTTTGCATTCTATAAAGTATAATGTAAAGTATTTAACTTTGGTGTCCAAAGTAATCTTTCATTCGGAAATTATGACTGCTCAAAACTCAAATATCCTTCTGCAGCCAATGAGAACAACTTGGAATTAGGCTGCATGAAGGCAACTTCAGTTGAAGCCGATATGTACATTGCATTCCTAGTCTGAAAAAACCAAACCAAATCCAACAGCATGCAACAACACAAAGGAATAAGATAATTTAATGTCAGATTTCCAGGAGGAAGCTTGCCAGATTTAAGCTGCAGTCTGAGCAAGGAGGGGTTTGGAAAGACTAGGCAGTAAAACTCCAGGAACAAAAAGTCAACAGGAAGCACCAGACAGAACCTATAACAGAGAGTGTAAGAGTCTGAACAAGCTGCTTTTGATATAGTTTTGTTGAGGTGAAGATTTAAGTAAGTCAGTGGTAATAACCTGATTTGCAGCACCCTCTTTATTTTTAGCATGCAAGGGAGGGGACAGAATCAGTCTCCAAGAAGCACACATAACAGCAGTCACTGCCCTGCAATCTGCTCACCAAGAAAAGAAGCAGGAAGCCAAAGCAACAGCTCTGCTCACTAGCTGGTTCAAAAAGAAGGGTATGCTGGGCTTCTTGGAAAAG
>JAOXXN010000446.1:7419310-7447084 GCA_026770055.1 Myrmophylax atrothorax | reverse complement strand
CACACCCAGGCCTGTAATTGCTTTTATCATATAATAAACTTTATATAAAAATCTATCTGAGACTCTGTTTCTCACAGAATGAACCTACCTCAGCCTGTCTTTGTTGGAGCAAACAGGATTACAAGCCATTTGGGAGCAGGCTTGGTCAGAAATCACAAAGCCTGGCAAGCCACAATGAACCCTCCATCACAACTCTTTCACCTTCAAACCTCTCCCAAGCACTTCAGAATTTTGTTTCCCAATGCTTCTCTGACAGACAGAAAACAAACACCACCCCTTTTCATAGCAAATTCAAGAAACAAAGGCACCTACACAAATCACAGACTGGAAACAAAGAGCTACCATCTGTAGACCACTACACCTGATATGCAGAAGTGAACCACAATGGACAACATTGAGCCAGCTATCATCACTAATGAGGAAGAGAACAGTTACTTTATAAGCTTAGTTGGTGATCTTGATTTCTCACAGCAGAATAAAAACATATGGGACCAGGTCTCTCCTACATAACTGGTAATGCACTGAGGACATGTATGAAGTCCAGTAGTAGGCTTTGTGGCTCAGTTTTGCAACTGAAAGTGCTAGTGCTGGGTTTACCTACGTGCGACATGAAGGGACACAGACTCACCATCTCTGGCATATCCCAAGACACACGGTGGTAGAAACAAATCCATAAGAGGAAAGCCAAAGGAGGTACTAGAATAACTGGGTAAAGTCAAGGAAGAATTATCAGACTAGCCATGTCCTTCTCATTTCCTTAATAATGCATGTGAAACATTTACTAGAATATGCAGCATTGATGAAAAGATACTACAGTTGCAGTGAAATACAGCTACTTGAACTCAGATATCCAAGCTGAAGGAAAAACTGAGGAACTGTATTCCAGGTCTTCTTTTAAAACATCAAGAAATATTGTATAAAAAACATTCCCTGTACAGTAACATTAAAATGAGAAACATTAACATCTGCCTCTTTCTTCAGCTAGTATTAAATTTCATCATAGTTAATGGAAACCGCCAATGGCTGCTTTACAACAGCCCTAAAAGCAACAAAAAGGAGCTCACTGACTGTGTGAAAGTGCAGATTGCTCCTAGCTCCATGCATCTCAAAATATGTTGTGGAGTGGGTATTGTTGTTCCCCTAGAAGGAAACAGTTTAAAAAAAAACCATAAAGAAAGAACTATGTAATTTGCCTGGTTGTTTTAGACCTTCCACAATTCTGAAGGAGAGAGATTCCAGAGCTGTGTGTTATGAGGAACTCTTGTCCTTGTATTTCTGGTAAGCATCCAGTATCTCCTTGACAACACTTGGATCATCAAGTGTGGTGACATCTCCCATGTCATTTGATTGCTCAGTGACTACTTTCCTTAGCAGCCTTCTCATGATCTTCCCTGATCGGGTTTTAGGGAGACGCTTTACTACCTGTAAAGAAGAGAAAGACATCCCTTTAATAGAACCTGAGTCCTGCTGGAAACCACAAGGAAATTTGGCTTAACTATCTTAAGCATGGCACACTATTTCACGGCCACAGCTCCTTTGAGGCTCCTGGGAAAAAGAGCATCGACCACACTGGTTTATGTACAAGAAAAGGAGTCTAACTAGCATCAGCTCATCACGATTTAAATTTTAATTGTTATTTTAAGTAGACTTTGTTCCCCATTGCCATGTACATCTAGGCTGGGTGCTGCAGGACATAAAGTTCTTTTGGGAATCAGGTTCTGAATTAGGTGTTAACTATTGAAATCGTGAAAACTCAGGCACTAATGGTGACACAGATCTCAATGCATTACCAGAACAGATATATATATATATTCCCCTTTATTGGGCAGGAATATAAAGCACACAGTTCTGCATGCCAGCTACAGGGTCTCTTACTAAGCGGATAATTTGTATCTGCTGATGTTTTTCTTTGTCTGGTTATATCTGTTGGCCTACACACTTTCGTTCATAATCAGAACACTGTTAATGCTTCAGCTATGCCTCCTGCAAAGGACTTAGCAGCAGATTCAAAGGCTTAAGCATAAATTTGAGCCTGGTGTAGAGTTTTCAGGCACTGAACACAGATGCTAGCATATCTCATATTTTGCTACATGATCGGGCCAGTAAAACTCTAAAGCATTAAATAACATGCAAGGTGAGAGTTATAGGACTTCTCTGCAGGACTACTCCGAAACAGAGGGAAACAGAGGCATTTCCTTGCAAGCCTGCAAATTCTGGAAGCTTCTCCAATCCACTGAGGATATTTTGGGCTGTTCCCAGTAAGCCACCCTGGCCTGCTCCTGTTGTATTCTTTCCTGTGCCTTGGTGTCTACCTTGCAAGCCTGTGGCTAAAGCAGAACCCCTCAAAGAAGTGGTGTGGTCACTGCCTAGAAGAAGAGTGAAAAGGATGCAGGCAGGCTTTGGGGGACAGCTAAGTGGCAGCTTTGTAAACTCTCCCCTAACACACAAAGGGAGCTTCTGAAAGATGAGGAGGCTTGAAATAGAGCCTGGAGCTCATCAGTGCTTCCAGTGCCAGGCCTAACAGCTTTCTGTTATGCAACACAAAACAGCCACTGTTTTGAGATCTGAGGTTGATGCTAATTATTAATGCAAACTAGCTGGCCAGTGGGAAGTGTCACTGCCTCTCACTGACTCTGAAGTTTGTGGCATTTGGTTTGGTTTTATCTGATCCATTGCACAGGGCCACAGAGAGCAAGGCTGCATTGCTTCCGCTGAGGGCAAGAGCTGTATAGAGCAGCAACACTGTTGCTTGGTGAACAGGGACATCAAGTGTATACTGAGACACATAGTAGCCCTGGAGTTTCCCTCTGCAAGAGGTCTTGCCAAACACAGTGCTCTCAATACTCTATGCATCCATTTACGGGGTTGGTCAGCACTTGAGGAACAGCATCAGGGAAGCTCTAATACACATTCTGTAACACAAGAAAACGCTCTCAGGCTGGAGCAGCTGTAAAATCCCAGCCACTTCAGTGTCACTGCCAATACTCAGGCATGGAGAAAGGATCACAGGCAGACCACTGTACCTGCCCTCCCCTGCCTAGGATGTCTCCAGCTAGTTCTGTTTTTCTGCTTCTTTGTCCTGCCAGAGAAGTACTGCAGGCAGGAAGGTGAAGCTTGCTCCATGTGACTATTCCTGCTCCTGGTACCAGTTTCAGTCTCCCACTTACAAGAATATGGTCAGGCACAGCGTATTTTGCTATCTTGGAAGCCACTATGGTTTTGAGCTCTTCTTTGACATGGTCTACATGAGCTGTCTGCTCCTTTAGCACAACGAAAGCAAAGGCACCTGGAAGACAAATGAGCAGAAGTCACAAACCTTATATTAGATACTGGCTGGCAAGCCCAGGGATTCTCATTTGAATGCCAAGGCAGGTTTCAAATCATTCCTATGCACAATGTAGGGACTGACAAGAAAACCATAGATTTTGTTTACAAAAGGAAGTCAGATCCCAGTCCTCAAATGGTTACCCAGCCTTTTCTTGGCGTCTGTGGATCAGATTGATCTTAGTGCCAATGACAAGTCAATAAAAGTATCATCGTGATCAAAAGCTGGCCAACACAAATCAGCTATTCCCATTCTGTTCAAATGACATCTCTAAGCATAATCCTTTAAAAGGAAGTTCTACCATATACATAAAAAACACTATGTGCTCAAACAGTTTAGGGAATAACATCTGCACCCAGTTTAGGAAACGCAGCTATTTTCATGGCTGTCTTTGCTTCTTGGGGCTGAAATACCAGTCAGACTAGGGATAACTGCCCTTCCATTCTCTTAGCATCTCTTAACATGTGCTTGGGTTAGAATTTAAGGGAAGTGTATAGAGGTGTCATGTCAGGACACTGCTTTTCACATACCTTCTCCTTTGATCTTATGTGGATACCCAATCACAGCTGTCTCAGGGACATCAGGGTGATCAGCCTTCACAAAAAGTGAAAAAAATACACAGATCATAACAACTGCCTCAAGCCCTACAAGTTTGCACCAGTTGCTGTAGGAACAAAACATCCTGACGTATCTCGCTCTCCCCTCGACAGATCCTGCTGAGAGCACAACAGGAAAACTGGATGCTGATTTTCTACTGCATAGTCAGCTATTCGCTATGGCCATGGCCATGTATCAGGGAGTAACCCTGCCCAGCTTTTATGCACACAATAAGTACTCTTACATCCACCGCTAAGCCCACTGCACACCAAGCTGAATTTGCAACAGCTGGAAACCTGCTTTCTCCTTCTTTGTGTATGACTACAGTCCCAGGTGGTGACTGGCCATAGACAAATCACAAGCAAAACCAGTCCTGCAGTGCTCAGTGCTACAGGAAACTGTGGCCAGCAGAGCAAAAGTGAAGCTGTCAACATCATAGTCCACATTTTACTGGTGTCTATAAGTGCCCAAAGCCCACCAGAAGGCAAAAATCAGACCTCTTCATATTCCCAGAAGAGGGAAGGGTTGCTTTGCAATCACATTATTATTATTATGCTATACTCAAGGATTTCTTCTGTTGCACTTCAGAATTTAAGTTAACATTATTCTGCAGTAAGACAACTGTTTGGGTGCACAGACCAGAAAAAAATTACCTATGAATCTCACATCAAAGAATGGATTATATTATCTTAAATTAGATTAAAATGTGAGGGAAAATACTGTAGAGCAATCTAAGCATATATAATTGCATATACACATGCATACACACACATAGATTGTGAGGGGACTGGATCCTATGCTGTGATAAGAAACACACACAGACAAAAGAGGGGAAAGTAGTATCCTGTGTTCCATGCAAACACAGCTCAGGTTTATCAGATATTACATTTAAGTGATATTTGCAGGCAAGGCACATAATACAGAAATAAATATTCAGGTCAAGCTTTAAAGATAAATGCTCTGAGGACTTTTGTTTTCAATTCCCTGAGCTAATATTATTTTCTCTCAAAATGACAGATAAGTTTTGCAGCTAACATAAATCAAGGTTGCTTTATCTGTAACACTTCTGAATTGTCAGGCATATTCAGCTAATTTGAATGAGCAAGAACCACAGGTTTGGGAAGGAGAGGTCAGCTGTTAGCAGAGGGGAAGGAACAAATGGATTTATGGAGGGTCCACGAGGATCCAAAACAACTGCAACAGTACAACATCACAGAAGAAACAGCCCCGAAAGTTTGACTGCAGGGATTGCCCACAGTGTGACTCCTCTCTCACTTGATCATTTGTTGTCCCCTAAATAAAAAGGAGCTGTTTCCTCTTGCACATTTGCTATACATTGTGCATCAAGCTGTGTGTATGTAGGGACAGGGGTTTGAAGGCAAGAGCCCCTGCATTTGTTTAAATTCACAAAGCTGCTTTGAAAGGGTCACTGTACCCCACAGATATGCCCTGCCAAGGGACCTCTACCTGTCTAGAATTTACCATTGCATCTTCTATCTCTGCCGTCCCAAGCCTGTGCCCACTGATGTTAATGACATCATCCATGCGCCCCGTTATCTGGTAATAGCCTTTCTTGGTCCTGTAAGCACCATCTCCTGTGAAGTAGTAACCTATAGCAAAGACACAGAGGTGGTCAGCAGCAGGAAGTGTGCCGGCCTATTGTTTTGGGCTCTGGTGCAGAACAAACTATGCTCTAGGATGGCAAGTAGGGTAGATTAGATCAGGCAGCTCACAGGCCCTCCTAAGCTTACAGCTGCATGACCTGTCTCACACCATTTCCCACCTCTATCTGCTATCCCAAACCTTTGTCTGGTCTACCTGGGCTGTTCTGACTCCTATAAGCACCTGAATAGCACCAAGACAATGGAGCTCAGACCTCTGCCAAGGTGGGCAAAATCACTGTAGGCAATCAGCAGCAACCAGTGGCTGATAGTAAAATCAAGTCCAACAACACAACACCAGTGATGCTTAGTTGGATTTACTGAACCAAGGGTGGCTCTCTGATCTCCCTAGGCTTTATATGCCTACAGCTGTACAGCAACTGCATGCTCAGGCCTGGTACATACAGCACTAATTTAAAACCACTTCAAATGCCATTTGCCACCATATCACAGGTTATTTGTTAAACTCAGGTCTGCTGCTAGCTACACCTTAAGACTCATAGAAAACTAGAACTGTTCAACTGAAAGGGAGCAATTCTATTACATTTTGTGCATGGGAACACTGCCAATTTTTGTAATCACTTACACTGGGAAGGATGAAAAGCCATTTTCCCTCCTGGCTAAAAAAGATTCAGATCCCACATAACAGTCTGTCTCCAGTATAGAATAAACACAGCTATCAGATTAGCTAAAAATAACCACCAAACCACCCCACGATAAACATGGTGTTTGTTTGGAGGGTCTAAAACATTTGATGGAAATGACTCAGGGTTTCTCAGAAACTCCAGTGTCACTGAGGACGCATCTGGTAACGCAGATTGTATTAGCTTTTCACCAAAGCTATGTCTGCAGTAACACATCTGAGCAGCAGCAGGTAGTTAATGCTGTGAAATCGGAAGGTGATTCTTGCCAGGATGCGTTATTGGCCAATTCATGGATTTTCAGTCATGTCATCTGCCCTTCCAGATCAATTAAACAACTGTCTACTAAATATCAACAAGACATCAGATGTAAACATGTATTGAGTAATAAAGGATTATGGGATCATTCAATTTCTTGTACCAATTTCCATTCTTATTATCAAGCAATTTTGTACAATTTTCAGGATTGCCTCTCTAATTATTGCCTACCCCACAGTTTTCAAATCCATTTCAGTTGTCCTCCTGAGTGAAGATAGTGGTCTTTTTTGTCCAATCTCCCATAAAAAATGTTTTCCTGCGACTTCTAATTACTTCCAGGAACAATTTGACCACATTTCAAAAAGGAACAATGTAATGCAGCCTGTGACAGTAGGTGTAATATTAAGTGATGCAGGAGGTACTTTCGCATCAAGTACGCCTATTTCCAAGTGGGACACAAAACTGCTTGGACTTAAAAGCTTAGGCATTAAAATTTTCTAAAAAATGTATGTCCTTTTGACAGTCAGCAAGGTCAACACTACCTAAACCATCAGTGCATCCTTGCAACATGTGACACATACCCCAAGCCACCATGATCAGGATAGTATGGAAATACCAAAGTACTGCTGAAAATATTGTGTGCTTACACTGCAGTGCAAACTGCCTTCCTTTGGCACTTTCCTTACCTGGGTAGGCTTTGAAATAGACATCAACAAATCGCTGGTGATCTCCATAGATTGTTCTTGCCATGCCAGGCCATGGCTGGGCAATGCAGAGCGCACCGGACACATCATTACCCTCTATAACCTTTCCCTGCAGGTTCAAGCACAGGAAGGATGATCAGGTGAACAAAATAGGAAGAGTAAGGACTTCTGTGTCATTGATCTGGCAAGAGTCAGTCATTCTGTTGCTCACTGCAGACTGCCAGTGGAAGGCCACAGTTGGAGAAAATTAATGCACTCATGGAGTTATTATGCATTGCATTGTCTGTACAGCAGATAAGACTAAAAGAAAAGTTACTCTTGTGATTATCCTCAGGCCAATTCCAGCAAAGATGTACCAAGCAGCCAGAGGATGCTAGCAGATAATTAAATGGACCTCTGCCTTCAACTTTCACTTTTCTTAATTGCCACATTCCCTTACCAAACTGTATGTGGAAGAAATGTCATGCTTTACTATTTAACAGAGTGCTGGAGTGCAGATGGGGGTCACTCCACACAGCTTCACAGACTAGCAACAGTTTTCTCACAGACATGCACAGTTGCAGGGCCTTGTGCCTTGCATTTTCCTTGGAAAACTCCACTGGTCTTCATTGGCTGTTCCAGTCCTGCCACCTCACTGGTTGTTGCATGCACTGTTCCAATTGTTCAGCTCCCTGGTTCCCAGGAGCTGTGAGTCTTCTGACTCCTCTCATAAATAGAGGCAGCAGCTCTTAATTGGAAGTAGTGCAGGACCATAAAAGTGGTGCTGAAAATGTAAACAACACTTATAGAGATTTGCTGAGATCTTGCAATGCATAGTTGGCAAATCTGTATGGACAACTGAGATATGCTTTCTCTATATATATATGTAAATTGCTCATCTATTCTACCATTTCAATGGAGAAATAAGCATCCTTCTGGATCCTGTTCCTCTGCCATCCAAAAGGTGATTAAGCAGAAACACATACCAGCTTCTCTTTTGAGTACCCAGCACAGCTTCAACTCACATTCTCATCCATCAGCACAGGCACAATCCCAAAGAAAGGTCTCATAGCCATAGCTGGAATGATCTCAGCTTTCTCTTCTGAAGGCTGTGGGGCAATGCAGATGCCACCAGTTTCTGGAAGACCAGTGATATGCAAATGAACAAAATGCACGCAGTCCATCCAGTGCTGGATGGAAGTAAATTCCAGCTCTTCTTAGGTCAAGAAGAAAACACCATAGTCACCTCAAAGGAAAAAGCCACTTGGAAGGAATTATGCAACACCAAGAAGCACAGCAATCTGAAAGCAGCACAGCCCTGGTGCGAGCTGTACTCACCCAGCCCCGTTTCCTACACCAGAAGTGATTTTACAGGGAAAGCATAAGCACACCAGGGGATTTATCTCCCATCAGTGTTTCTACAGCTGCCTAAGGTTATCATGAAAAGCATTTCAGGAGTCTGAATTACTATTAGTACAGAGTATGAGATTATACCATCCCTTACACATAAATTGAGCTTCTCTTCTAAGTCAAAATTAAACCTTTTAACTACCCTTTTTCATTCCTGCTGGGATGAACATTAAATTAGATTCCAACCTTAATGAGTTCAGAACTAGTTCAGAACCTTAACTAGTTCAGAAACACAAGAGAGAAACAAAACCAAAGGATGCTTTTAAAAATACAACTCTATAAGTAAAGGGATGTTCTGCCACATGGAGAGTGCATTCTTCTACCAGCTTTGCTGAGGTTGTGAAAACTGAAACCAGGGGTTGGAAAGGCTGACTTTGACCCTGAATTTGCATCCAGCTGCCCTGATGTAGCTATGAGGAAGGTTCTCTGAGGGTCTCTAAGCTTTAAACCTGCAGCAAAGAGTTTCACATGTAGTTTACACATAGACTTATTTCCCATTTCATTGATGGGCATGCATCCATTTCATGTTTCTGTTTATTCTGAAAAGGGGAACTTGAATTTTTTCAGGAAAAAGCACTGCAGAAACCTGGTGTTCTCTGTTTGCACAGATAAAATCTGCATTAGAACAGAAACCCTGATTAAACTGAAGGTCACTCTTCTTAAGCCAGCACTCATTCTGAACACAACTCTGCAAGCTATGCTTCAACATGGGGTTTGCCATATCCTACACATCCTGCAGCCAGCTGCACATAAGGCAGCAGTCACATTCCAAAGGAGCTGTAAGGTAGCAAGGGTGCTTTAAAAATTATTTGCATGGTGAAGACCTATTTTCAATTGTTTTAAAAGTACCACTGTAACCCACTGACAGATGACAGCTAGCAAGACTTCTAGGCTCTATCCTGCCCTTTTGAAGTCGGTCTCTTCAGAGGCAGAGCTGCTAGAGAAATACCATGCTTCCACATTACCTGTGCCCACACTGTGGACATACTGCAAATCCACCTGGACTTTAGGCAAGGCCAGCATTTTCTGAGCAGAGGATGGGGTGCATTCACACAGGCCATTGATAAATCCCATCTGGCAGCAGGATGGAGCATGTGCTGTCTGCCACCACAGATAGATTGGACTGGGGTTTCAGAAGCACCAGCCCAGCCTACACTGCTGTAAGATCATGCCAACAACAAAAGCTTTGAGGGCCTATTCAGAAATGTCTTTCAAAACCAGCTTTTGTTCATGCTGTACTTTTTTATAAAATCAGTGACAAAAGTCAAAATACCCACTGTCTTTTCTGCACCATGAAGAACTACACCTAAAACTCAAACACAGCTTTGATTCTGTTTTATTAGTCAATCACAACACAGCACTAACATCTTAACAGTAAGAGCCATAGGAATTTTTCATGTCTCATCTACAGACATCACACTATTTAAATTGCTACTAATAATTGCTACCTCACTCATTTGTTCATTCAAAGACTTTCAAGTGGAATCTTCAATTACAATTTGCTGATCTCTATGCCTACCAGGTTTTATTAGCTGGCAACAGGTTGCTGCTTCAGAGAACAGCATACCGTAGAGGACACTGCATAGAGCAACACAATTAACAAGACATATTGACCTTGTATATGATAGGTGACACTGCAGGACCACAAGCAGCATCCATCAAACTGTTTCTGTGATCTCTTTCCACACTACTTTTAACTTCAAATGGCATATATAATTTTTCCAAGACTAATTTGGCTTCCTTTTTATTAAAACCATCAACTGTGAAGAAAGATTGATTCTACTTTCTAACAAAACAAGTTTCATGAATATTTACCACTATATTATGCTTCCAGGAGCTTGTAAATGTTTACCTGAAAAACTGTGCCTGGTTCAAGGTAAGACAAAGCATTCTGCATTAACAGACTGTCCAGTGAATATTTTTAACCTCTCACCTGCTCCAAAATTGCAAAAGAAATACAGTTTAATACAAGCCCTGTACTTTGGAGGAAATTGAAGACACAGAAGGCACACTGTTAACACCAGTTAACAAACAAACCAAAAAATGTTACAGCTAAAATGGATTCTTCTCAATTACATCAATGTACAGTAATTATCTGCTTCTCCATGGTGTTTTCTTTCAGAGCAGCGAGAAAGAAAACACATGATGAGGAAAGACCTGGCCAATCATCTTTCCTTCTGCTGAGTGTCTAGGGACCCAGACGATTAAAGAGATCATTAACTGAAGTAGATAATAGTCAACATTGCTCTCTGAATTCTGAGGTGGTTTTATTTCAAAACTGAAAATGAAAGAGAGCCTGCAAGTCTGTCTGAATTAAACAGAACTTGGTTGTGTGCCCAAAGAAAATTCATCACATTGAGATAGAGAGCCTGCTAGCAGGACTAAGGATGAAATCAGGGGCAGCTTGTCTGGAAAGGGAATGAACATTCTGTTCCATGGCAGTTTCAGAGTAGGGATGACTACTCTTCAGCAGAGGCAGAATGCCAGCAGCTGTGCTGCTGTCTCCACGGCAAACTGGATCTCACAACTTGAGAAAGACATATAGCAAGACACCTTTAGCAACTCCTGAATGTTGGTGCCCAGAAAAGACTGGGTGCTGAGGCAGTAGCCAGGAAGGAGCTGCATGACTCCTGCAAGCAGAGGACCCCACCAGGCAACACTACCCCTGCTGGCCAGGGAGACCAGAAGGCTCTAACTAGGCTGGGATCAATGACAGCCAGTCACTCTGTGCAGCAGGCTGTAAACAGAAAACAAGCCTTAACAGATACACACAGCTGGGTCAAGCATGTTTCCAAAACAGAAGCACATCTTTTTTGAGGCATCGAAGGTTCAGGGCCAAAGCAACTACAGCATACCAATTCACTCCTTGGAGAAGGTGCTCCCCAGCAGCCCTGCTGGGTGACAACCACTGTGCTCAAGCCACCTGATGGGCAACCTGCAAACCGCCACTCACTCCTTTCCAATCTGCCAAAGCAGTTGCACAAGGTCCTTTTGACTACACAGCTCAGTTTTCTATCCTCCTCTGACCATTCCCATGAAGGAAAACAAAGTGCATCTAAGTACAGATATGGCACTTTAAATGCCTTTGCATGACATGACAAGACCATCACAAGCCTGCATAGTTGGATAAATAATTGAGATTTGCAATTCAAGTTGATTACAGCCAGCTTTGATCAGAAATTCAATCTCTACTTCAGGTTTCTAGCACCAATGGATATTTTCTGGCATTCAGAATATCAAGGAACATTTAGAGGGCAAAGGAAAACAAAAAACCTCAACATTGCTATTGATTTTACATGTTGTTACATTGCTATTATATTCTGAAACTCCTCAATGACTTTCAAAAGCTGATCAAAATGGCAGAAGGTTTTTTGAGACATGTTGGATCAAATTGAAATGTATTAATCCTTCTCTAACCACCAGCAATCTGTCAGTGATCAGGGTCCCCTGCTCCCCAAGGATGCCTTTTACCTGTCTGCCACCATGTGTCCACAAGGGTGCAGCGCCCTTCTCCCACCACCTGGTAGAACCACTGCCAAGCTTCCTTGTTGATGGGTTCTCCCACTAGACCAAAACAAGAAAGTGGCCTGAGACTCAGAAGGTTCCAGGCAGTTCCTTCTCCCTTCTGATGCACAATAAGCGGAATGAATGATCTCCAAGCAGAAGGTCTTTTTCAGATGAAGATCCCATATCCGTTACCTGAACCCAAAGTCTTCAAGGAAGATCTGTCATACTTCTTCACCCACTCTTCTCCATAATTCAGCAGCAAGCGTATAGCAGTAGGTGCTGCATAAAACTGATTAATTTTCAACCTTTGTACCACTTCCCAGTAACGACCTGCAAAATCACAAACAGGCTTTTTATCCATGAAGCACTGACATACTGCTACAGATGCACAGCTGAAAGGTTAACAGCCAAAGCTGAAGCTGTGACTACTGTGAGGACAGAGCAAAAGCAATGACAACTTTTTTCCCCCCCCACTCTGGATGCACAGATGGTCCTCAGTGTTGCACACACATGTTCCAAAGAAATGAAGCTTGCCTCTCCTGAGCAGGCAGGTCACACTGGATAGGTTTCTAAATCTCTTTTGCTACATTGCCTTGTCCAGCCAAACCTTTTCCCACCATTTTCTCACCTGGGTCAGGGTACACTGGAGTGCTTTCAAAGAGGACAGAAGTGGCTCCATTGCAGAGTGGTCCATACACAACATAGCTGTGTCCTGTGATCCAGCCAATGTCGGCCACACAGCCAAAAACATCGCTTTGCTGGTAGTCAAATACATACTGCAAAGATAAATGTAAGGCCATCTGACTTTCTGCTGGTAGGAACAAAGAGCTTAAACGTAAGGTGCTGGACTCGACATCCAAATGGGAGAAAGAAAGCGCACAGGGCAAGTGGAGCCAATCAAGCAGGACACAGCAGTACAAAGATCAGTCCAAGGTGAGGAAGCAAGTCAGAGGGACTAGAAGACTTACTGGCTCCTGACTACTTTTGCAAAAATATAGGGAGCATGGCTGTATCAGCAGCTGCTCAGTTGGAATAACAAAGCTACAACCAAAGCCCAGAGCCTTGGAAACCTAAGCTTGTCTAATTCAGGCAGTGCACATCAGAGAGCTGACTATGAGTCTCAGGGAAACTGCAGACTTCAGAGCCTCAGACCCCTCACCAATATCAACAGATTTCCATGAAAGAGTTGGAGGAACCAATAGGTGCCCATAAAACATTTTCTATGAAATATTCCTAGCTTCTCAGCTTCTCTATATCAGTGCATTGCTTTCCAGATGCTACTCTCTCCCTGCTCATCAAATTCAAGATAAAGGTCTTTGAGAACTCATTATCTTGTCTTGGTTATGGAAAATGCTTCCCAGTGTCAACCAAACACCTCTACTGTATGGTGAAGAGGTCCTGATTCATAAGGCAAAGTCAGCATTATAGACTGGAACTAAGAAAAACCCATGAATGTGTGACAAGGGTGTTATATGTGAGTGTGCAAAGACCACAGAGATCACACAGGTCAGCTGATCCCTCTACCTAGGAAAGCCAATTCTCACCTAACTTCTCCAAGAGCCTTTTCCTCTCAGGCACTCTGCAGGTGGAGAAAATGCCCCAGGGAGGTAGGATCTGCCTTATGCACTAAGAAAGAGTTGCTTTTGAAATTACTTTGTCACTTAGAAAAGCTGATGTAACAAATGCCCTTGATATGAGAGAAGTCTGACACTTGAACATTCAAATCTTCTAAAAATTCAACTGTGTCAGCCTAAGGAAAGAACTCCTCCACTTGAATTGCTGTGATTACAAACAGGGTGATATCACTAAAGCCAGATGGAGATCTTTCACCACACTTCCTCATTTCACTGTTATCTTTCAATAAGCAGAGCTCAGACCAGAAGCTTCACAAAGCCATGCCTTGACCCTTTTCAAGAGAAAGGAGGTTAAAACATTTTGTCTAGATCACCAAGAAAAGCAGTGCAGAGGTGCAACCACTAGAGTAGATATGCAATTTTGTTCTTCACACAAGTGCTATGCAAAGAGGCTGTTTCAAGAGCCTAGATCCTCTCTGAAATAAAAAAGGCCAGCACTTCACTGTAAAATGCTACAGTAATATCCACATTACCAATACCAGTAACATACTTACCAGTATCTCCTCAGCCATAAATTCTGGGCAGCCAACACCGGCACATTTTAAATGCAAAACCAGCACTGCCATTTCCTTACTTTCATTACTCTAGTTTGAGGTTTGCATAGTATCTTATTCTCCAGGAACAAATCCTGAAGATTAATTACACAGTTTCAGGTATTTTTCAGCCTGTTTACACCCAGTAAGCCAACTGGGCAGCAAATAGAGAACATAGCACTCCTCATCAATCCAAGTCTCTCTCTTTAGCAGAGGATGCACCTGAGTTACCTTGTGCGTGAAAGCAGCGTACAGCAGGTATCCAGCCTGAGTGTGAACGATTCCTTTGGGTTTCCCAGTGCTGCCTGAGGTATACAGCATGAAAAGCATATCTTCACTGTCCATGCTCTCCGGAGTGCATACAGAAGCTGCCTTGGTCATCTCCTAAGGAATAAAAGGTAGTAATGCCAGAAAGATATGGAACCAACCATTATGCCCTCTGTAAGCGTGTCAGCAGTGTCCAGAGACAAGAACCACCATTGCTGTTGCCCTCTCACAAATGGCCATGGATAAATCATGGGTTGTATGGGCTCACCTAGTGGAAAAGTTCCTGTGGATGCGTAGCATCTAACCTTTCCACCAGTACCCCTGCTAGGTGCAAAAGTCAAGAAGAACTGGCCAAATAAAATAACATTTCAGAAAAAAACCCGGTGTGTCATAGCTGCTTACATTTCAAGGCTTTACAAGCTGCTGGTAGAAAACCAAAGTGTGACTGCAAACATGAATCATACTTGACAGCAAGGCTGACGAGGTACTGTTTAGGACCTTCCTTTTCCTTCTAAAACTGCAGTGCTACACTTAAACTGTCCATTCATCTCCCTTCCCTGTCCCCAACAGCAGATGACTGTCCTGTCCATTTGATCCTCAAATTCTAATTTCTTCTATCCAGGATGAGAATGCTTTACTCTCCTGCCTCTTTCACTCTATTCATACTCCCCATGGTCAGCTGGGTGAGAGCCTCTCCTTTCCCCTACAGTCAGAACCACAGGTGGAAAGAATGCAATGTCTTCCTAGGTCAGAGCAAACTTTTGGTCCAGCTTGTGTGGAAGTCCAGCAGAGTAACAGGAAATAATGTGCTTTGAAAAAGATACTCGTGGACACTGAACATTTTAGCAGCAGAGGGCTTGTCTACCCAGGCTGTAGATTTTTCTGGTTGAGACTGAATGTTTTTCTTATCCATGTACAAACTTGCAATAATCAATGTATGTTCCAAATGCTCAACATATGGCTGTAAAAAAACCACCACAGCTGGCTTTTGTCTTTTGAGCCCTGTACTGTCCTAGATGAATGATTCCTGCAAGGGTTATTATGTGGCTCCTTGTAGGAATTTCTATAGGTACTGCCTTTTTACAAGTATACATTGTAGACACGCTGTATTCACAAGCAAACACTACTATCAGCAGGTCCAGTCTGACAAACAAAGCTTAGTAAAATATGAAGAGCTAGAGTCTGGTGTAATTCTGAGCCTCTGAGTTATAGCACTGCTCCTCATCTCAGGTATTTATTGTGACATTTCAGCACTACCAATTCAGGCTAACTTGCCAGTTCTTGAAACAGAGTCCTCATAATGTTCCATTATAGCATGAGCTTAAATTTTGCAGTAAGGCATTGCACAGGAGCTGGATCGCAACTGTTGTAAAGATCAGTAACAACAGAGTTAACAGAATTAACTGTTTCGTTCTCAGTTTTGTTTCAGACCCTACGACCCTACAACTGACAATAGACTGAGCTCAGGTCTTGGATCACTAAAGCACCTCAGGCTGCTGGCAGACTAACGAAAACCATCAAAATGTCCTTTACAGGGTAACAAGTAAGACAATTTCTGAATAAAACTTGCTTTCTCTGTTTAACTTAGAGTAGTAGTTGCTCCTATCTCATGTGACCAGCACAGACCCTTGAGCAATTATCTTGCCTGCAGATGGATGATTTCCACATATTATTAGAACAAGGAGTGTCTGTCAACTGCAGCTGGTAAACCAATCTACTTCTGCTATACACATAGAAATAACAACTGTTTTCTTCACCAGGAAGCACAGGTTCTAAATATTCCCAAGCCATCACTGTCCTCACATTGTGAGGCAACCCTGTTCATAAGGCTGTATTAAGCCTCTCTAGGAACTTGATTATTTCTGCACTGCCTTTCAACAGTGTCCAATCTGAGTGCACATGCAAACCGTACCAGTGTCTGAACACAGTATAATAAAAACAGCAACAATGGTCTCAGTGCCCTCTGAGTCTCAGGAAAAACTCATTCCTTAAATCTCAGCACTGTTTGCTAGACTACTAAAACGGAGCAGAATAACACCTGCCCATGCTGAGATAAACCAGACATATATAGAGCTGCTTCAACTCACAATCCTAAGAGACTGTAAATACAGCCAATCCATTTGAGGATGAAGATCCAAGTGATATAAGGAGCAGAACTCAAGTCCAAAAGGCACAGATGGAGAGAAAGATTACCCCAGCCAACACTTGGACCTAAAAGACATTAATCTGGAGTGCCAATGAGCGTCTGCAGAGCTAGGTGAAAGCAGGGACATACAGTGACTGCAACATAGCCCACTCATTAACCCACTGGCATACTGTGGCAGCACAGGAAGAACAGCACACCAAAAACCTGCTCCAGAGGCAGCAGAAAGGCCAGACATCACTCTGTCAGGCCTGGTATGGCTACACTAGAGTGCCAAGCTACTTCATAGGCTTTTAAGCTCAGCACACACAACTCAAGGAAAGTATGGAGACTGCCTCATCTTTCCTGGCTGCCAATTCCTAGTGTAGCCTACAGCAGATCAAAGACCAATGCCAAATACCACAGTGTGCATGATCTACACATTCAGGAACACTGTCACACATGTTCTGAACAACCCTGCATCAGCTTTCTCAGAGATGCCTGTGGTAGCTGGTTGCTACATTTATTAATTCACTATATTTCTCTCCCCTGGCATAGTAAACATCATATACTTCAAAAACCATCAGGAATACAGGCAAGGTTTACCAACAACACATACCTCCTCAAGGGGAATATCACAGTCACTCATATGGACTTTGTTATCTGTCCTCTGAGCCACAAAGACATGTTTGATGCTTGGACAGTTCTTTACAGCTTCATCCACAGTCGACTTCAGCTCTAGGATTCGGCCTCCTCTGACTCCCTGGTTGTAGGTGATAACTGCTTTGCATCCAGCTAAGAAGAAAAAGAATTAGCAGACATACCAGCCTGCCTTCTAGTAAGCACACCCTACTTCCATTACTTTTGAGGATGATGTAAAGGACAACATGTGACAAATTCTCAGAACCACTATCCATCAAAAGCCACCAGTGTCACCGATGAAAAAACTTTAAAACCTGAGACATTATAAGTAGCTGGAAACTCTATAGGTTATCTAGCCCATCTCCCCCATCCCAAGGCAGGGTCCACTCCAGCTAAACCACTTCTGACAACTAAATGCTAAAATGCTCCGATGGCACCTATTTTACCCTCTCCCCACCAGTCCACTCCAATGCCTATCATGAATAGGAGAAAATCTTTCCCAACATCTACCCTAAGTATCACTCACTGCAATTTAAATCTTCCATTCCTGCCTAGCAAAGCTGACATTCAGAACAGCTTCCTCTCAGTTACCTGTGTTACAGTGAATGCTACTGCTTTAGGCTAACAGCTCACTCACTGAAACCCAGGCAAGACTTCCTATGACCTGTCTGAACAAGCACCTTTCCCCCTCTCTCTGAGGCTACATGTAAGCATCCATTACAAACTGACATGGACAGCACAAAACTCAGCAGCCTCTTGAAGGTGTTACCTTGCTCTAAGAGACCTGCAACCTTTTGAAACTCACCTGTACTTCCAGGAAGCCACAGTACACAGAAGCACTCTGGCAGAGCACTTCAAATTGCCCCATGTTATTACAGAGCTGTGGCTGCAGAGAAATGGCTTCTTAGTCCATCACCTCCACACAAGTCACAAAAAGTGAGAGATAACCAAAACATATATTTGCTCTCTATAGATTAACTCTATTAAAAAGAGTTGAAAACTATGAAAATTTCTGTAAGACTCATTCCCTCATGTTAGGCATAATGAAACTGATGTGACTGCTCGGACATGAGCTACTTGCTATTTTGCTCTTCTGTCGGCATTTTTAGCATTACTTTTTACCTAATCACACAAGTGCTTTGGGCTGAGAACAGCTCTGTCTGCTGGTACAAGGACTCACAGAGCAGGTGCAGGCTGCCAACACCTCCAGTACTATACATAAATCACAGGATTACAATAGAGAATGCAGAATTAGTATTGTGCAACAGTATCAAAGAAACACTGCAATTACACTGCAAAAGAATAAATCAGGCTCCATCCCTAAGCTCTGGTTTTCCTTCCAGCTTCATTGCTGGCTAGCAGTAATCCAGAGCACACTGAATCTTAATCAATTTATGAAGTACTGTAAGGCCAGTACTTTACTGCATCTCTCACTAAGGAAAAGGTTTTTCAATGCACTTTGCAGACCAGAGTGAACTGAACACAAAATTGGGATATGTTTTGGAGGACTGTCCCAGGAGTCTGTTCCCCAGTCTGCATCTACTTACAGTCCATGATTCTCCCAGCTAAGGACTCTGCGCTGAATCCAGCGAAGACCACAGTATGAACAGCACCAATTCTGGCACAAGCCAGCATGCCTGCCACTGACAAGGGACACACAGGCATATAGATGGCCACCTTGTCTCCTTTCTGTATCCCATATTTCTTCAGGGTGTTCGCAAGACGGCAAGTCAGATCCAGAAGTTCCCTGCAGCACAGAAGCAATCTTGTCATGTGACTGCACAACCTGTTTTATGCAGGGTAAATGAAGAAAATATGAACTTTTCACTGTGTATGAGTGAGGTATCATGATCACCTCTGGACCTCACCTCAGCAGTACTGGGCACACCAGCTTTTGCATCTTAAAGCACAGTGGCCTGGGGCATGGTGAGAGTCAGACTGCTCCTGCCATTTTGGAGAGGACAAAAAAGGGCAGAGAGCAGTGCTTGCTGCACAAGGATGAGTGAGAGAGAGCTGCAGAGGCACTGCCTGGACCTTCCAGGCTGTGAAGTGGGTAGAGCAGCCAGCAAACCACTAGCTGTCCTGCTTCCTCCAGAAGTCAGTGTCCATTTTGGCCATCCTTGATACCTTTTTTATCCATGAGGCTCAGTCAGAAGCCACTGGGAACACATGTGGGATAAACACAGGTGAAATGGAAGTGTTCTCCAAAGACTCCCAACACTGTTTAAGTTGGGCAACTGCTGGAAGTGCTCCACAAGTAGTAGATTCTCTTGCAATTTTCATGGGGCTCACCACTGCAACAAGCTGACTTAACAGCAAAACCGTTCCTCTAAAGGAAAAAGCAGCTTTGTGGGCCAGGGCTTGTACATACACTTATTCTGCACAGGGCGTAAGATGACTACAGATACACCTGGGTCCAAGATGCTGTTATGAACTGAACAGGTCTGTATGCCTGGAGTGGAAGGGCTTCAGGAACAAGGGATACTGTACGAGGTGAGAAGTGGTCTCATGACAAAGAAGGAGGTGACCCTCAGGAAGGGGAGCAGAGCACTTCTTCTCTACCAATCATCAGCTCCGAGGAGGAGACTGGCAGGTCCACCCAAAATGAAAACTGTCCTCTAGGTTCGCAGACTCTCTGAGTACTGAGGTCCAGAGGGGAGAGATATCTTCTAGTCCCTAGGAAATCCATCTTCAACCTGTCACCTGTGAACCCTCAGGGGGTTGTAAGCTATGTCACCAGGGACCCCTATAACTGTTAACAAATAAATTAGTTTTGGGGGATTGCATTCCATAAGCTCATGTATCCTCTTCTCACAGAACTGACCATAGCTGTGAAAAAAACAAACAAAACCAATTTTCAGTTGGTGGCTAAGCTGCAAATAAAATGAAGAGTTGTTTCTCATTCATCAAAAATTGTTTTGTTCCTTTTTTTAAACCAGTGCAAGTTGGAAATAGGGAAAGTCCAAGTGGTCTGCTTTGGAAATGTCGTATTAAAACTATGGGCTTACAAATAACATGGCATATTACTTCCATAGGATAAAACTCCATCTGCACTGTGAGGGCATGAAGCAACACAGCCATTGAGAAAGTATGAAGACAGATCCAGTGATGGCTGGATGGACACCACTTCCCTCCCATCTTTTAGAAGACAAGGAAAACAAGCTTCAAATCCAAGGCACAGCACTTTATATTATTTATTTTAAGACTATTCCTGTTGTATCAAGTAAATAGTCCATTCCTGGACAGGCACTCAGAGAAGTGGCCAGACATGCTCAAGAGCCTGTTCTCTGGCGGTAGCTGGCAACAGGTGCCATTGCAGAGAGACCACAATCCTGCAGAAAGCAGATATGGAGTGGCTGCACCCCAGATTGAATTTTCCCCTAATCTCATACAGTTAGAGATCAGTCTAAACTCAAAAGCAAAACATTCAATACCCTTTCCCAAGCCCTTCATGACCATGCATGTTCCTACTGTCTACATAAGTGTACAGTCTATTAGATTTATTATTTTCCTTACTTTTACTGAGTTCATGAACTGAGCAACTGCACAATAATGATTTCCCACCCAATGTTTGGTTTGGTGTCTTGTCCTAAAAGGTCACATTTTCTGGTCTGGAATTTATCTGATGTTGCATTAGAGAAAAATCTCAATGTGGATAAATAATGAAGAGCCAAAACAAAACTAAGCTGCTGCTCAACTGCAGAGCAGAGGAAGAGAAACAAGCACCAGACAGGCAGTTGTGAGAAAGTAAAATAAAACTACTTATCTGCAATGGAAAATATTCAAATGCTTTCAGAGCTGCAGACCCTTTCTCCTGAGCAAAAATGCCAGAGTATCTCTGGCTAAGGTGTGTTTTCTGAGCAACTTCATGTTTCACGTGATTATTCAGTGACCATGATGGCAGAAGCTCTCATTGTTCTTTATTATTAACTGTAATTTAATGTTGGCTTAATGAGAGTGCATGAGCAAGTTAATAGAGAATACAGAGCAGTCTTTACCCATGCATCTATTCACTTTGCCTTCTCCTTTCCTTTATATTCTGAAATGCCAAGATAGGAAGGCCTTGAAGGTTCCTTGGTGGTTCAGCATATGGGGGAAAAGGCCCAAAGGCAAAGGGGTGAAGCCAAAAACTCCAACAAAGAAATCCGCAAGTCCCCAAGCATCAAGTGTGTCTTCTGGCTCCTGAGCAATAACTCAGGTTTCCCCTCCAGTTCAAGACAGGTAGCTGACAGAAATGCTGTGTCAGGAATCCCTCCCTTGACTCCTTCACTCCTTCAAACACTCTTTGCTATCTAACAGGCAGGCAACTAGTACATGTCAGTATTGTTATATATTGCCAGTTCTTAACTCAGACACATCTTGGGGAGGACTGAGCACCCTGTAGAATTGCTGCCCCACAGAATTGTGTAGCATTTGAGCACAACCACCCAGCCTTCCTGCAGACATCCTGAAGTCAAGGCAAGGGCAATCTCTTGCAACCTTTTTCAGGTGAGAAAGTGAAAAATCCGTGAGCTGCCTTGAATGGGGAAAGCTGAAGCCTGGGCAAGATTTACTTGAAACTTCAACTTACAAAACCAACACTGAAAAGACAGAAAAGTTTGCTGTCAATGGTAAGTACCAACATGGCTTCCAACTGCAGTATTCACAGTGATCTCTAACGCAAGTTCAATTATTTCAGCTAAGACTGAGGAATCCATTGGCTTTCTAAAGGCATAGCTGTCATGCGGCTCATGAAGATATCCAACCGCTTCTCTCTAGCCTACCTAAGACCCTAATTTCTGGTCCTTAAGTTTTCCTCTCCTTACTTTCCATTTTGCATTTTGAACATTCCCTCAGGCAACAACATTTTCTGCACCAGAGTGAACTCCTTTGTAAATTAAAATCCAAAATCCTTCTGTTGAGACCCAGCTTGCAACCCTTTTGAAAAACATGTTAGCTACTGCATACTGCTGTCCACTTCACACAGCTCCCATTGACAATAGCTCTAGGATTTTGCAATGCTAGGATACACTGGCTCACAGGTGGATAAACCATGGTAAATCAGGGACCACCAGACAGAACTAATAACCCCATGTTGGACAGGGGCACAACTTTAACTGCTGTCTTTAACATCCCCTGTCTGAACTTTCAAAGGCTACAATGCAACAGCTCCAGCCATCAACTACACCTGCTTATATAAGGCACAGTTCCTTTTAAAACCTAGGCTCAGACACATGCTGGGGAGTTCCTCTGCAAGGTTTCAAAGCCCCTGGGCCCTGGCAATATCCACAGAGCAGGACAAAACACTCCCAGCCTGGCTGGACCTTTCTGCCAATAAATTCAGCTCTCATCTCACAGTAGCACAGTCCTGCTACTTAGCCACTGCCTTACCAACAAGGTTTTGGTGGTTTAGCCTCTGGAGAGCCAGACATTTTGAGAACTGATTGGCATGCTCTGTCCTCACTTTGCTGACTGTAGCCACCAAATCCCTAGAGAGTTGTATTCCCTTTTGTCACAAAGCAGTAAAAAAGCAAGTCTTCTGCCTTCCCATTCAAACCACAGATAATTTGAAAGTTAGTTAAATTTCCACTTTACTGAAATATAACCCAGAAGGACGAAAAAGCAAGCAGGGCCAGGGAACTTCTTTCCTGAAAGGCTGAGTTGCATCAGCTAGAGAGACAGGACAAAACTCAGCAGTGAAAAAGATCATCACAACTGAGTTTGTAAGGGCAATACTCAACTATTCATGCTAAAATAAAATGTTTCACCTATGGCTTTGTGTATTTTTCCCAGTCAGGAGATGTTTGGATTCTTCTCCTAGCACAGAGCACTTGAACTGTGCTGCACAAACACAACCCACCTTGCTGATAAGTTTGCATAGGGATGTAGGCTGACTCATGGCACAGCTCAGCTGCTCTTTTGCCTGCTGCAAGTGAGGCAGTTAGTGCAGCAGCAGAGGCAAATGGAGGCTCTTATTTCTTCCAAGGATAAGCAAGCTGGGATAGCACTTTCCAGTGCAGCTGTGTTTCTTGCCAATGCATGGAGGAGGTCTCACTGATGGAGGCTTTCCCCTTCCTCGGGGAGGAGAGAGCCTGTTTCAGCCCTTTTCCACCGTCTTCCTTTGCAGGCTGAGATGGGAACAGGGCCAGCACTCAGCTGTTTTTATGCCCATAACAACTCTGCAAAGTAGGGAGAGTGCCCATGCCAGAAGCCGCACCCAGGGCTTATCCATAAGGAGAAGGAGCTCAAAGCAGCAGGCTTTGCAAAGTAGATAATGTAAAAAATGGTGCCATGCACTACTCTGCACATAAGCCCTGAACAGTCCTCTCCCAACTGAGGTTCAAAGACCTTATCCAAACCTGGTTCATAAAGCAGTGCCCAAATTAATATCTTTCACTTCCTAGAGTGCTATTTAATGCTGCTATCCCATTAACAGCACATTCAGATCCTAATGAGAGGAGCAAATCTTCTCTAGCACAGACAGGTGCCCAGCAACCCTCTCATTCTCTCTTTACACTGAGGCTGGTGTGCAGAGACTAGCCTGCCACAGAAGGCTCACAGAGGAACTACTCCACCATCCCAGCTTCTGGGCAACCTCTTTCTCTGATATGCTTTCCCTCACAAAATTTCTAGCTCAAATAAAGCTTTACTGCAAAAATTTTGCAACTAAGCTCAATATCAAAGGCAGGTAAGTGCCAGCACACCTGCAAAAAAACTTATTGTGCCATTTCAAATCTGTAAAAATGCAGCTCAATGATCACAGAAAATGCAAGGTTTTTTATTCTCTTCTTGTGTAAATACCCATACAGAATGATTGTTTTCAACAATGCTATTCCTAGCTTAATGAGATAAGAAGAGAACCAAGTGACCTGTTTTACCACATGGTAGGACCAAAGTCTCTTGAGAAACTCAAATGCAGTTACATCTCCTCCAGAGCATCAGGCAGAAACAGGAACATGGCTCTCGAACACAGGCAGAAGTTTGAAAATAGAAGTCGCCAACTTGTCTTTCCCTTGGATAGTCTCCTTTCTGGTACTAGTTACTCTATCTTTGTAAGGCTGCACAAAGAGGGGTTTAGACATGGGTTACTTATCTTCATGCCACAGCAAGCACAAACCCACAGGCTGAAAATACACTTTCTTCCAAATGCATTTTACCATGGCCAGGAAAAAATTCAGTTCTGTTGCTGTTAAGAAAGGTCTTTTGATATCTCCAGAGATCTTGAGAAAATGGTTTGAGTGACTGGAGCAGCTCAGCCCATTTCAAGCAACACAGTCTAAGGGAGAGGCTAGAGTTTCCTTGAATGAGGCTGTGCTGTTTGTTGGGCTGCTTTCCTTATCTGAGCACAGTTGTAACCTTTGACCTACCCCCAGTTTTCATGCCTGAAGCATAAAGTGAGAGATAAAAGTACATAAACCTGGAAGAAAAACATACCCTACATTAACAATTAAAGAGAAAAACCTTTGGTTCCATCAGCTTTTTCACCACCAGAATAGCAAAAGCAAAACTCAAAGTATTCAGCCAAGCTACCCAGTTCATTACAACATATGTACCTCATAACATGGCTAAACACCCTGTCAAATAACAATACCAAGACTAAAACCAATGCACTTCTTCCAAAGCTTCATATGAGATAGTGTTTATTTCTGTTCCACGCAGCACTAACTTCTCAAAGTTGTTTGTACAGTCACTCCTCCCTCATGACCACCTTCCTCACTCCAGTGAATAATGTTTTCAGGTGCTGTAATAATTCTGGAGGTGAACCAGACCACCAGAACCTATTCAGACTTAAGGACCTCTAGGAGTCCCAACAAGCTTCAAGAAAACATTCTGTAAAAGTCTGATACCAGGACTTTCTACGTCTCCTTTGCTTTCTGATCCAGCATATCAAATACCTGACTCCCTGAGATTCAGTAGATCAAACATTTGGCTCCCTAAAACATGCACTGAGAAACATATACATCTGGGAAACCTTCAACTCTCAGTAGACAGACAGATGACATAAAAGGCATTTTTGCTGGCAGGACTGTCTCCTAAATGAAGGCACATAGGAAGGAGAAGAGAAATACAGTTGAAAACTGCCATATCTACCAAACCCTACAATCTATAGCAGGAATTACAAGTCAGTGTCACTCAGACCAGCCTCAAGGTTGCTCTAAACTGCACTAAGGATGGGACACAGGGAGCTTAAAATCCTCTCCAGCCAGCAGCCAGTATCATGCTGTTGACCATCAACACAAGATGTTTGCACCAAGACATGTGCTGCTGTGCTGAAACTAGAAGCTGCTCACAGAAATTTTCCCATGAATATCTCTAACAAGCAAAAAGAAAATTGGCAGGTGAGAACATAAGCCTGAGGTAAAAAAACCCCAAGTCTTTCTCTTCTAAAAGCCACCACTTGAAGAAAGTGGAAATCTACAGGATGGCCTGATCAACGTCATAACCAGATGATGCCAGATTTCAATCTGAAATTTTCAGTACCTGTCACTAACTTACATCCATCTTACCTCTGAACCTGTACTATTTTCCTACTTACAGTGGCTAGGACCAGTTTATCACTTTGTGGGTGTAACCAAAACTCTGTATTCCATTCCCTCTGTGTAATTTCTGATGTTTGCAGCAGCTGTCCATGGCATACCTGACACCTCAGTCTACAAGCTGGGTGTTAAAGAACCTTGTGAGGCATGGGAACATTTCTGTCTTCACACCAGCGACTCAGCTGTGGTAACTCCCCTCCGGGGAGGCACTAGCACCTTCACACCCAACCAGCGGGGTCATGTCTGCTAATAGACTGTTAGGTACTGGCACAATAGGCAGTTGCAAGGACCCAGACCATCAAAGATTCCAGAAATATCCCATGACTCACACAGTTAAATCAGCCATTATGAAACTCATCACCCTGTGGGGAACTACTGCGCATTCCCATCTGAACCTGAGCATATATAATCTTCGGGTTTTGGGACTTCTGGTACCACTTGACGGATCCAGTGGAGGACCAGAACCTCAACAGGACTGCAGCTGCCACTCTCGACCAGACTGCAACCATCATCTTCACCAACAAGTTTTCCTTTTCTTTTACTTTGGACTCAGTGGGACCATGCAGCACTCAGCAAAGGGGCTCAGCACAGGGGCTAACAAGTACCAGGGTGCTGGGTTATACATCTGGGTTTTCTGTGTTAAAACCAATCTTTTCCTCGGTATCATTTTATGTATTGTGATCTTTTTAAGTAAACTGTAACTCTAACTTGTAATCTCTCTTGAGTTGGTTTCATTTCTCTGACCGCTTTACCTTTAAACCAGCACAGTAACTGTATACAGGTGTCTAAAATCAGGGAACCCTCCCCATAGGGAACCCAAGAGAAGAATATAATTTGTCAGTGGGAACATGGTTTTGCTTTTCAGGAGCTATCTCATCATGACACAATAACCTAGCCACAACACTGTGGTTCCATGTCCTTTGTGCTGGAGTACCCTGGAAGAAAGCAGAGTTTCACACAGTTCCAATTTCCTGCTCCCCCACACTGCCAGGCATCGTAAAGCATCTTGAGACAGTGCCCCATACCTGTACGTGACGTGCACTGCAGTGCCAGGCTCATCTCTCTCCCAAATCAAAGCCACTCTGTTTGGAGACTTTTCAACATGTTGATCCAAGCAATTTACTGTAAAAAAACCAAAGGTTTAAACAAAGCTTGATCATATGCAAGGTTCTCTGTAAACTTAACTTGGTCAAGAGTAATAGCAAGCTAGTGGAAGATGAAACATCAGTTGTTAGCTCACTAGGCACACACGTAAAACAGATATAATTTGCAGCAAGGGTAAAGCTACACAACAAACACTCTACTTAATTGGCACAGCTTCTTTAGAGATGGCATCCCCAGGAGAGGCCATAACTGATTCAGCTCACCTTGGCTCCACTGGCTAAGCTTAAGCCAGCCCAAATCTTTTCACTGCTTCCAGCAGCACAAAGACAAGAGACCCTTTCAATGTTTTTGCTCCCCAGAGCAGCATTTCATTATGTAAATACAACAATCTTCCCCAGCTTGCACATCCAGCATTGCACCATTTGGATTTTCTAATTAAATTTTTTCCAGGGTATAACAGAAAAGCTGAATAGCAGCTAAATGAAAAACTTTAGGATCTATGGCAAACTCAGAGTACAAGCATCTACAAATTACCAGACATCTGGGAAAGATTAACATGACTCAAGCTGTGTATTACACCTATTAAAACTTAAAAATATAAAGTTATCTTTTAAGAGTACATGTCTCTCTCTCAACAATTTGAGGCAGAGGACTTAGGAAGAGCACCCAACTTGAAGGCATTTATAGAATTCACATAAGAAATCTGCCTACATGTCCAGTAGTAACTTGCCTGATGGTTAGAGATCATCCTTGTAAAGTATTAATTCTGAGCCTACACAAAACTTACTTACTGCATTGTAATCTTTCAAAGGCAGTTACCTTATTTCAACAGACAACTATTAAAAACCAGTCAGGGACACTGCTGTATAACTCA
>JAOXXN010000446.1:7365229-7378663 GCA_026770055.1 Myrmophylax atrothorax | reverse complement strand
GACATTCTTGTGTTTGGTGGCTCTGAGCAGCAGATGTTTTCCCTTCTATTGCCTTCCTAAAGGCTGAACAAATCCAATTCTCTGATACTTTTTGTTAATGTTACATTTTCCTTTCCCTGCCACCATCCTGGTGGGCACTGCTGAATTTCCGCGGTTGTGTCAGTGTTGGTCTTGTGCAGGAGAAAATGCAAGAATTTGTAAGGTGACAGTAATAAGAGTAACAATTGCACTAAGATTCATAATACATGTAATAGAAGTTAATTCAGTGTTTTGGGTGGTCTGTAAGAAATGAGACAGATAATACATAGAGTTGAATCTTAAAATTATAGCATAAAATGAAAAGCTGACATTTTTTTAACTCCTTTGTGAAGAAGAGTGGTTACTGTTTTTCTGCAGGTGAAAACACAAAATATGGATACCGACTTCAAATTGCAACAATAATGTCACATATTCCTTTCCTAGTATTTATTTGATTAGTTTCATTGCTGTATTGGAAATACATGAAGAATATTTCAGAACTTAAATGATTGGAATGAATATTGGTGTGTCCAGCAGTTTGAAATAGATCCATGTGAAAAAATAGACTCAAAAAAGGATCATAATTTTGGGTTTTTAAGTGCGGTGTAATGAAAGTTTTTCATATAATGAAAGTTTTAAAGTATTAAAATGCAGCTTGTAATCATATCTCTACAAGGTGATGAATATCTGTCCTAGGGTGGAAGGATTTTCCAAATACTTGAAGTTATTTTTATACATGCGAATATAATTATTGACTGTAATTTTTAATTTTCTTCAGAACAAGGATGGTGAAGACCATTTCAGTGACTGAAATATTTGTAATTCTTTTTCAGTATTATGTGGGAAATTATTATGTTCACAGAATATGAACATAATATCATAATATTATTATGTTCACAGAATATTTTTCTGTGGCTGAAAAATTTTGCCTAACTAAATGCTTGTGAAACAAAATGCTCTGAAACTTTTCTCAGATCAGTGTTTATGAGCATCAGGCGAAATTATTCCTCCAATGTTAGTTAACAGGACAAAACTCTTTATAATCTATTGCTCTGTTCTTTGCTTTGTTGGAAGATAATTGCTTTGTTTTAGTAATAAACAAATACAGATATAGAGCATATTTTCTGTGGTGTAATTTGTGTTCCTTTGTAATATCAGAGTGGCTGTTGAGCAGAACAGCCGAGCAAAGGAGCAAGTGTCATCTGGCAGTTAGTGCGGTAAAATAGTTGTGAGGCTTCCCATACTAAGTATTCCTAAAAAACCCTTTTTCCCCCCCTTTTCTTTCTATTGTGCATATAAAATATGCTTTGCTGCTTGGTGTGCTATAATCTCCATGCTTGAGGAGGGCATGTATGAGCAGAGGAGGCTATTTCCTGCTGTCTTAAAGGGAAATATGACAGTTCCATCATCCTGGCTACACAGGAGGTTATTAACGTGATTATTCTTGTGTGCTTTAGAATTCTCATCAGCTTCAGGACTGATCTGCAGGAATCCCTCACACCTTACTGTCAGCCTCCATCTGCTACTTCAGCATTGCATGAACTGTTCCAAGAGAGGAAACGTTGTAATCTGCTGCCTCCTTTAGATGAAAGGGTTTGATGCTGCAAGCATTTATCCCATCTATATGACCAGCTGTCTGTATATGCACTGCTTGTAAATATGGCCTGCTTTCTCTACACTTTATTATATTCTTTTTATTTCATGCAGAAATTGGCACAGTTTTCCCTCACCTCCTTTCTTCTTATTTTCCTGTTGTTACTTGTGTTGCAGAATAGTGCATGGGAGAGCTGTTCCATGGAGAGCCTAAATTCCCAACTCCAACAGGTCAGGTCCAAGCCCATTTCAGGCTGAAAAGGAGGATTCAGTATAAAATTAGGTCAGGTTGGGAATGCAGGTCATCAGGAACTGTCAGTCAATTCATAATTTTCAAACATTATAGAAAGTAGAAACATGTTGCCATCCTAAACATGCAAACAATTCTCAAAGATAATAAATTAAAAACTTAAATGCTTTTTCTTTAGTTAAAATTGTGTTATCCAGGAAACAATAGTGTTATGGAGGGAACTGATTTAAAAAAAAAAACAAAGACAAAAATAAAAGGTCTCAGAAATACACTTGAAATCGGAAGAGGCAGTATCAAATTAGCAAGGCTGTGTATTGAGTCACTGGACACTATCACTCCTGTTTTGCTGAAAGTAGTGATTTAGATGGCCAGGTTCCACCTGTTAGAGGGTTGGGTCTTAATGTTGTCTGTAGTTTTACAGCAATAAAAACACATAGTGTTCTGCCTATCAGTGCTTTGCAATTATTTAAAACAAGCATTTAAAAAAATTACTAATTTATCCTTTTTTACTACACAATAGCTCGCACTGTCACTAGAAACAGTCACTGTTTTGGCTGTTGCCTAATATCCATCTCCTGGTGCTCTGAAAGGCAAAAAAAGCCAAGTGGGACTCACCATGTCTGTAAGTAAGCCAGACTGGTCTGTGCAAATCTGTGAATCACATCTGGGATGAGTGTGGGCTTGCACTGGCCTGCCCATCCTATCTGAGACGTGTGTAGATGGCCAGTTTGTTGAAGCACGGAAGTAGCACGAGCTCCTAAAGTAACATAACTGGTTCTTTTTGAGGTTATTCAGATATGTTGACTTTGTAGCCGCTAATCTGGCTTTGAGGGTCTCTTAATGTCAGCAAGCACCGTAGCCATCTGTATTGGAACCCATGGCAGAAGATGTGTAGGACAGTTGAGTCATGCAGGAGGTCCCCTGTTGTTAATGCTCAGGCAAGGACATGTGCTATATCCACACACTGTCTCAAGGAGTTCCCTCAGAAAACCAAAAACCTGTATGTCAAAATCAACACTGAATTCACAATGAAGTTGCCAATAGTAGGAAACCAGTGGCACCCAGTACCCATGGGCACACACAGGCCATGGGCTTGTTATGTGAGAAACAAGGATCAGGGAAGAGTGTGCAGGCTGCCTTGACATATACTGAAGAAGGTACTTTCTTAATTTCTGAATATCTTTTCCTGAAATATGGTGATTTGTGACATTCCATGATGGTTTCAGCATGCTCTCGCACATTCAGTCCTGTAACTGGATAATGACATGAAGGCTCTACAGACACATAACCTTCCTGTTCATCTAACCAGATGTAGGAATACTAGGATAGGTTTGTTTGTGTTAAGCCTCTTCTTCCAAGGGGATTAAGAGGAGCCAGAGTCCCTGTCCCTTCAGTTATAGTTGCCAGCAGTTCTGTTACCTCCTTGTGGTAGGAGAGTGTGGGTGTTCTGTTGTGTGATGCTGCTGGGCTCTGGAGGGCAGAATCTTGATGCTCTTATCAAGAGTCCTGGGATGGAGCTCCATATTCTACAGCTCTATCTTCTGCTCTGATCGAAGCTCTGGTTCTCTGGTGAGCAAGCTACTTCTTTGTCTCCTGCTGCCCTCCACATCCCTATTGTGTCGTGTCCTGCTGTCCCCACCAGTTTCTGATTCCCCAGATGTATGGTGCAATGATAGCAATAGCAGGGCCCTGAGGGTGTTTATAGGCAGTGCAGTTACTGATTACTGTATGTGTTCATGTTTTTCCTTTTTTTATTTAAAACTGGGAAGTATCAAACAATAAGCTTTGATTTAAAAACTAACTAAAATCACCATTGCTCAAGTGCTGCAAAGACATACAGGGCAAAGCTATGCAGTGATTCTCACCCACTTCCCTGCACAGAAACCCCATCGGGAACCAAGAGTTCACTATTGTGTGCATCAACCTTACTCTGTTATAAGTAGTCTGCTATTAGGGGAACACGTCTCATGCTTCCCCTTCTGAAAATCCAGAGAGCAAACCATCACAAATCAATTACAGGTCAGTCTGAAACCATGGCCTCTGCTCCCTCCCTGAGGACTAGTTGAGTATTGTGGGGTGGCTGATTTAGTTTGATTTTATCTGAATAGGTGTAGTTTGTACTTCTAGCACCATGCCAGAACTTGCACAGAGCTGCTTATATTTACTTCCCTCTGTTGTTATGAAATTTCTTTAATGTATTAGTGGAATTTTTCCATAGCCATCTTTCTTTTCTGGATGCCTCTTGACTATTAAAATCAGGGTTTGTCCATGCTGAAGTAATTAGATAAGCTGTTTCAGGGTAAGCCGTGCTAATAGGCAAGTGTAGTGGTGGTCAAAACAACAGCATTTACAGAACAAAGTTGGTGTAATGAGCTGAGCTGTGCTGCCAGTGAATCTGTGAAACCATGTGATCATGTGTGTTACCCATGCTTTAGTTCAGAGATGATGGTAGCTGTGGTGGTGTTGCATGCACATGGTAGTTGTATAAACTGCAGTTTGTCACACTCTCACTCAGTGTGTCAGTTTGAGGATTTGAGGAACCCTGACACTGATTTCCACTCATGGCCATTGCACAGGCAGCTTTCTTGTTGAATGTCAGTATTCTACTGAGCTATGAGACTGGGTAGTAGAAACATAATTAGTCTGTTCTGCAAAACGCCTTATGTGGATATCAATTTATGGTTAGCAGACCTGGATCAGAAACCATTATTTTAAAAATCATGATCATGGAGTTGTTGTCTTATGTTCCATTTTGTATGTTTCTGTTTCTTTTCAGGGAAGGATCATGTTTGCAGATTCATTGGTTGTGGAAGAAATGAAAAATTTAATTATGTGGTCATGCAGCTTCAGGTGAGTTCTGTTCTTCACCTCTCCCTTCTGTACCATAGAGATGGCATGACAGGGAAGGATTTGCAGTGGGAGAGTGTAGCCAGGTGGAAAAAGTGAGGCTGAGCACTGTTAAGAGTTCAGAAAAACATAGTGTCTTTATTAACAAAGGTGACTAGCAGGAACCCAAAGAGAAGGGAGAGAGAGGAGGAAAAACAGGAGCCCTACTTGTAAATATTCCTCGCTTACAGAATCACAGAATATTCTGAGTTGGAAGGGAGCCACAAGGATCATCGAGTCCAACTCAAATCAATGGCCCACATAGGGGATTGAACCCATGACCTTGGCATTATTACAACCAAGTTTTAACCAACTGAGCTAATCTCAGGGCTTACCCAATGATTACTGAGGTAGGTTGTCTTACCAACTCAGGACACTCTCTCAAAGGCAGGGACTACATCTTCTAGGCATTGGCAGACAGCAGGTGTCCCCGCTGTCTTTTTTGAGAAAAAACCCACACCCAGAGTATGAGTCCTCTCACCTTTATAGAGCCTGCTGGTGACGGAGGTGGGGCCAGCACCGCCCAGGTAGAGGTCTCAGGCCCTGCCCTCTTTCTTCCTCCTTGCTCCCTCCTTCAGCTGTCCTCTAAAGGCTGTCAATAATAGGAGAGACCCAAATAATTTTAGTTTATGCAAACTCTGTCTTCAAGGACAAAGCCTTCACTCTATCAGCTTTTGTTCCTTAGAACTTGTCAGGAAAAGAATAAATCTTTCACAGGAGGCATTAGCAAAAACACAGACCAAAATGTCAACACTATGAATTCCCGATACAGAGAGTAAGGCCAAGCACTGGTCTAAAGACTGTTGTACACAGAAAAAGGATGGAATGGGAGACAATGGAAAGGAGTAGTGTTGCTGTGACATCTGTTGTGATGGCTCCAGTTGTCAAGATGAACTAAAATATTTCATAGCTCTGCTTTTCTATTTGAGATGGCTTTCTGTCGATTTTCTGGAGAAATCACTCTATTCAGAACGCTCACAGGTGCAACCCAGATTATTGTGCAGCAGTGGCAGCTGTTTGAAATATTTCCTTCTGAGCTCTGTGATGCAGCATTCAAAATATGTGTCTTGTAATCAGAGTGTGCGGTGAGATCCAGTGGTGTCACACAAGCAGCACAGTTTCTCTATGAAAGATCACGATCTCTGCCTCCCCCATCTTTCCCAAGCTCAGGAGTAGCTCAGCTTCTGCTGTGTGTTTACTTCTGCTTGAACACTGTTGATATGAAGTCAATATGGGTAAATACTTAGATAGCTACCTGTGCATCAGCAGACTTCCCCAGATAAAGGTCTGGTATCTACTTTATCAGCAAATACATTGCTTAAAAGATAAAATGAAGTACTAGAAGATCTTATAAAGGAAATAAAGCAGATGCAAGGTGAGCACCTGACTGAGTAGCATGTCTGCTTTTTGTGGGTTGCATGTTAGTAAACAGCTGTAAAATGCTATGCTTTCATGTGATGGTTTGAGTGTTTTATTGATTGTTTCAGGGCAGAAATCTTGCAGATCTCAGAAGGAGTCAGCCTCGAGGGACTTTCACACTGAGCACAACGCTGCGATTAGGCAAACAGATTCTAGAATCAATAGAAGCCATTCACTCTGTGGGATTCCTGCATCGTGACATCAAGCCTGTATGTTGTTGTTCTGGAAGTTTTCCTTTTGCTTGTGTGTCTGTCTGTTCTGCTTGAGTCAGTAAAGACAGTCTGAATATGGGCAGATCTAAGCAGATGCATTTAGGTCTCCTTGCATACTCTCACTGTTTGACATGTTGACTGTTTTCTGTAAGTACAGAACAGTAATACAGTATTGTACTTCCTTTAAGTGCATAGCAAACTAGCTTTCATCAGCAGAGGCTGCTCCATGGTGGCTTGGTAGCTGTCAGTCATACTTGTAACAGTCAAGATCCCATGATGAAGCAATCTAGTTCTGAACAGTCACTTGGAGCCCACCTGATTATTACTGTAAAAGGAGTTCTGTGACCCATCACTTCAATAAATGCTATTTTATGCATTTGATGTAGTTAAATCATCCTCTTAATCCTTTCTGAACAATTGCGAAAAACTTGGAGCATAGTTTCCAGTGTCAGAAACACACTCACAGTGTTGGTCATCTGCCTAAGTCAAGCACACTCATTCCAAGTGTCACCGTAGAAGCCAGTTTTTTTCCTACAGCTTTTCACTACTTGACCTCAACAGTTGTTGCTACACCATACACAAGACTACCTTCCTTCCAACAGCTTCATTTGCTCCTTTTAAAATCAGCTGCTTTTTAGTGATCAGATTCAGCTGAAAATTAGTCACTGATGTGATTTGCCACAAATCCTTTAGCAGCCATCCATTATGGTACAGGATAGAACTTTAAGATGGAAGTTAAAAAAAGGAGCTGCTTCATTTGCTTGTTATTGGTTTATTTACTAAGTAGCAAACCCAGTGGTTTTTAGATGCCTGAATATTCAGATACATTCAGACAATGCAAGACAGTGGGTAGAGATGCTGGGAGTTAGGGCAGAGTAATGCATGCTAGCAGCTGAACCATGAACAGAAGCATTTGTCTACAGTAACTCCAGCCTGTTATGCAAGTGTTGGAGCTCTCACTGCAGAGCTAGTGGTGTTAAATGTAGTTCTTTCTTAGAGCAGCCAAAATTTAGCAAAGCTAATATGAATTTTAGTTGAGACTCCATAGTCTCTTATTTGCAAAGTGAACTTCTTAACTGAGCAGTGATTGTCTAATCATGATGTTTAAGATGCATCTTAAATTTAATTTCTTCGACTTGTTTCCATCAGAGGCATGTGGAGCTATATGACAAAGTTTTGTTAACAAATGGCCACTCTTACCCAAGTTGCTAGCATTAATTTGAATTTTTTCTTTTCTTCTTTGCCTAGTCCAATTTTGCCATGGGCCGCTTACCTTCAACATACAGGAAGTGCTACATGTTAGACTTTGGTCTAGCCCGTCAGTATACCAACACCACTGGTGAAGTCCGGCCAGTAAGTAAATTTCAATGAATTTTTTTCCATTTCTGCAACTGATTAAGCATGGAGAGGTTTTGCGGTTCCATTTGTTTTGTGGCTGTTATGTTTGGTCATTGTATTGTACTGCGTTTTCCACAAGGTGAGAAGCAGCAGGTTACTTCAGCTGAGTTGGGTATCTAAGAAGGGATGCTTGCTTTTATCTTAAGAGGGATGTGGCTTTTATTTTTTTATTTTTTTCCTCTAATCAGGTTTTCTACAGGCTTTCAATACTTACTGAGTAAAATATGGACTAACACAGAGGGTGAGCCCAATGCTGGCCATGTGACTCACATAGCCACAGGGGACTGGTCTAGTTCAGTTCTCTGCGATCTAGGGAAACAGGTTGGTGTATTCTTAAAACTATTTATTAAAAAAGTGCTAGAATTAGTGGCTGACCTGATCTCTGAGGCTGAGCTTACTGTGAATTGCAACCTCTTCTCACCAATGCCTGGTTTTGTTTTTGTATATATTGCCTCTGTCCAGATTTCCTAGCCAGGAGTATTAGTGTGCCTGCCTGGAGTGGAGGTAAGGGCAGGGAGCGTAACTTGTGCCATGTAACACAGGTGTTATCTTTAGTCCTTTTATCAGCACTGTGTTATCTGGTGTCACTCATAAGAATATGTAAAGCTTCAAGATGGTCTAGGTATCTGTCAGAGAATTCCTAGATTTATTTCAGAACACAGTGCAACCAGAGAGGGCTCAGACAGTCTCTCTGTTTATCATCCTAGGCTTATACCTTTTGATCTGCACGCCTTTTCCATCTGCAAGATAATTGTTGTTCTGGAAAATGTTGACAATGTGTGAGCTTAATACAGAGGCTCTGTAGTGCAGGGTGTGGTTGGGGAGTGGGAAGAAAGCAAAGGTCAGTGAGCAGATTTTGTGTCTTTAGTAGATAAACATAGCTGGGGGATTTTTCTTCTATTTTTTTTTACTTTTTTTATAAGCCTTTTCAGTTGAACATTGCAAGTGTTTTCCTTTTATCTGTAGATGGGAGGAGCTCCAAAGGCTGTGCCTGCATCTTATTCTTAAAAAGATACACATTATGTACTACTGGTCTTCTGTGTCAATGCTGTTTAGTTTGGAGATAACCATTCTCCATATTGTCCTTTACAAAATGCAGCCCCACTCCTTTCCTTTTTCTGCAGTTAGAATTCAAGCCCATTATGGATTAAAACTGGCATTTGGTTTTCTGCAAAATTTCTTCATTGCTTAAGTGAAATAGCTGTGGTTTATGTGTGTATTTCAAGCCTCATTGTGCGAACACTGTTCTTTCTTTACAATTAAAGAAACTAATTTTCCAGATGTATCTTCTTTTGAATCCTCTATTTTTTAATTTCTCTCCCTAATTTCAAATTACCTCACTTTTATTTTCCTCCCAGACCTGTTTTTTGGAAACAGCTCTACATCCCTCTTTGACATTTTCCAGGGCAAAAGATTCTTTAGCTGCGTCTCGCAAGTTGTGTCGTGCTTGGGTTGGTGTGGGTGAGCAGGGGCTTTGTCAGAATTCAGGACTTTGAGAAGGTTGTTCTTAATTCTGGTCAGTCTAGTGGTTGATTACTTGTTTGTCACAGATGGGTCTCATAGAAGGATGAATGACATATAATCTTTTCCTGAAAAGATACATGCAGTCCCAGAGTGGTGAGGGTATGCTTTGCTGCAAGTGGTAAAATGTCTCAGTTTGTTTGGGATATATGAGGATCATAGGGAGAAAGTCTCATATATCAAATGTACCTATTCTCCCATGCCCCATTTCAAGACATGAGTCTTTTTGAAGAAATGATACAATAAAACCCACAAAAATATTCATTTCAATGCCATTTAGCATTATACAGTAGTCATCAGGCTGTTCAGTCCTTTTGTGTCCCTGCCACCTGATACCACTGTGGAGTCCTGCTAATCAGACTGAGACATTTGTCTGGAGAAGCATAGTGTAATTGCTGCCCAAGTAATGCACTGAGGATTAGGAAGGAGATTGATGTGAAGGGTGGTATGAAGGCAAGTGAAATAAAATTTTTTTGTGGGGTTTGTTTGTTGGGGGTTTTTAATAAGAGTTTATAATAATTATTTTATGAAAGAGATTATTTCAATCTATTAAGGTAGATTCTTCTTTCTCCATTCTCTTTCTGTTCCTTTATCCATGAAGAATACAATTTCCAGATTTATAACATGATCAACCTGAGCCCAGTTTTTTTGTGATTTGGTTCCGAGGTACAATACACAAGATAGGTTGAGAGAAGGGGCTAGTTTTTTTCTGGAAGCCTGTCTGAATTTTGCTTCTTTCATATTTAATTATTAACAGACATTTTCTACTCAAGTGGTTCTGTGAAGTTTCCTACAGTTTCAGGAGCACTGTCATACTTTATGAATAGTACCATAAAAAATGTTAGCTGTTTTCATAACCTCTGAAATTCATAGCCTCAATCTTACCACCTTTTCAGACTTGAATAATTTTCTAGTAATACAGGTAATTATCCAGGCCTTTAGTATGCTGTGGATTTGTTTTTTGAGTTTTGGGGTTTTTGAACTTACATCTTGCCTTGCAATTTTTGGTCACTTTTCTATTTTGAAAATATTTTTGATTTTGAAAAAGGGAAAAGACAGTGATTCTGTGGAACAAAATCCTCTAGAAATCTGTGCTGGCACTGATTTTCTGTATTTATTTTAGGTGAAATTAACTGATGCCAAACAGTATTAATTCTTTTTTAATGTAAAGGCAAAAAACTGTTTAGTAGTTAGATAGCACAGTCTGTCACTAAAAAGGTCTCAATCTGATTTTCTGGAGATTGATTAAAGCATTCTACTCTGCATGGTCTTCACTGAGCATTAGTTTCTCCATCCTCAGCTGTTACCACTCTGTCTTCCCAGGCCTTCTTTTAAGGGCTATCACAGTAGCTTTTACCTATAGGGCTGTTATTCTGCTGGGCTTCTGACTAGTACTATTGTGCTGTTGTATCACTGTGCACTACAGTGATATTGATGTGTATGTTTGTACAGAGGATAGCTACTTGACAGTTCAACTTGGTTGCTCAGCATTTCAAGATTTAGATTTAGATTTAGATTTAATTATGTCAAGTGGGCCACTTGACATAATTAAATCTAAATATATTCTGAATTTGAATTTATCCTGTGCTTGTAGGAAAACAAAACTGATCTACCTTATAAGGAATGCCAATATTAGCACAAATGCTACTCCTTGGAGAAAAACTATTGTTGCACAGATTTTCTTTCATGAGAACAGTCTCAGCCTCTACCACTTGCCTAGTGCCAGATGTTGCAAAGTCTCCTGGATAAGTCTGTAGAAACTTACATTGCTCTATAAAGACCGAGGATGGTTGGGGCCAGAAGGTATGTAAGGAAGCATCAGCAACATTTTTTCCCTCTGTTAGCAATTGGGGAAGCTCAGCTGTTCTCAACAGTGTCCTTACTTGATATTTTGGTGTGGGTTGTAAAAGTCAGTCTTTGGTAGTTACTTCTTTGGACACCCAGAGCAGATGTGCATCAGTCATGTAGCCATTTGGTGTCCTTTGCATGCTGGGAATGGCTTAGGGCCTGGCTTAAGGCCATTGCTTTGACTACCATCAGCATTTCTGGTATTTGGATCAGAGTCAACATGCTGACTAGCAAGGAGGACTCTGGTTATTATGCAAAATGGGACAGACTGCTAATGCAAGAAAGCCCTTAACCTTTCCATTGGGTTTTGTTTTCAAACACTTGCAAGGAAGGAAAAGGCAGCAGCTTGCCAAAACTGCGAGAGGAGACGCTGATTTCTTTCCTGCTCCTCCCCTGCCCTCCAAGTCCCTCTCTCTCCTGTTCAGAAGGTGGCAAATTCTGATTAAGACCTATCATCTGCATTCAACAGGGCATGTTTGATGTGGAATTTTCCATTTTTTACAGGAGCACTGTTGGGTATTAATTCACACAGTATTTCTGGTCCATTAAGCTTAGTAACATCTTTTGGTGCTCAAGACTTGTGTATTTTCTGACTGAAGGCAGTGGAAAAATTACTTAGTCAAAGTAAACAGGGCTGTAAGTCTCCTGAGATCTCTTTTCTAGGGAATATGTCTTAATTTTGTGTGCAGCTTGTAAAGGTTCAATGATAGAGATTCCAATATGCCTGCTCCCATTCTTCCTGTGGCTAAAATACATGGTGTTTGTGGTATTCTGCTGTCAAGTGAGAATGTGGAAACTCCAGTAGGAGGGGAAGATTTTGAACCTGAGACTTCCAAACTTTGGGTGAGCGACCTAATGCTGGAGAGAGTCACAGATTCACAGAACAGGTAAAGTTGGAAGAGACCACAGTGGGTCATCTGCTCAGACTTCCCTGCTCAAATAGGGTCATCCTAGAGTACAGGATTGCATCCAGATGGATCTTGAGTATCTCCAGTGAGGGAGACTCCACAACCTCTCTGAGCAGTCTGTTCCAGTGCTTGGTCATCTGTAAGGTAAGGAAGCTCTTCTTCATGTTCAGCTGGAACTTCAGGTGCATCAATTTCTGCCCACTGCCTCTTGTCCTGTTGCTTGGCACCACCGAGAAGAGCCTTGCTCCATCCTCTTGACACCTCCCCCTCAGATACTGATACCTTTTAAAAATTAGTGTTAACACATGCCATATTAAGCAGAATGTATCTGCTCAACTACATGGGTCTCACCTGAAGGATATCCAGAAATGTCTTCTTTAGGACTGGAAGCAAATTACCAGAGACAAATAGGGCCGGTGATGCAATTGTTATGGTCCATATGGAATAGGATGATGAAAACTACAGAACCTCTTTTAATGCTTTTATACAAATCTAGATGAGATAACAGTCAATGATGTGTATACCACCCATCTGGTTTCAAAGAAGGTATTGCAGATCTGAACAGTATTTAGAAAACAGTAACAACAAACTCATGTGAAGAGGGATTGAAAAGATTGTATTTATAACATGCACAAGAAGATGAATAAAAGGAATTTTATAAAAGTCTGTAAAATACTAGTTAATAAGTGCTTACGGATGCAGGGGTTGCTCTTCTGAAATACAAGTATAGATTTCTCTTTCTGTTTTCTTCCAATTCCCTTACTCCCCCCTGCCCATAAAGTCTGTTTTGTAGAGAATCCCAAGACCTTCTGTAACATATTTGGTATCACAGGATACAGAGATCTTTTTTAGGGACTTAACTGTTATTTTCCCTAGATGCAATCTTCTGCCCTGGTTCAGATAGAGACATGAGCACTCTTATTAATTCTGATGTCCTAGTCATATGACCCACCTTTGCTGTGAAGTATAAGCAGTCAGTGTTGATACATATCTTAGGACAGCAGAATGAAGCAACTGAGGAATGAATTGAAAAACTGTGGGGTTTCTTTAAATTTGTGGAATTATCTTCTATAGAAAGCACACAAGTTGAAATTTCATCTTGCATTAATTTTCATAGCAGAGAGCTGGATTAGCAGAATGTCTTTGATATGGAGCACTAAGGCTGAGAAGTAAATTTGAACTTGAAGGGGGAAATAAACATAAACATTGTTATGCACATGATGAACAATGTATGTATGGCCAGACTTCGCGAATGAAGATTTGGGAAGGGCTCTCCCCATGTGGGTGTGCCCTTCCAGCCTGCGCAGAGGATTTTTTAGGTGAGGCACAGCGTGCGCAGAACTGGCCCCACCGTTTAAGTCCTAAGGTCCATCTGCCACGG
>JAOXXN010000446.1:7346224-7356747 GCA_026770055.1 Myrmophylax atrothorax | reverse complement strand
TGAAAAAGGGAGGGGAATACATTTGAAAACTGCCTAGCACTGGTTTCAGAACAGATCTAATTAAAGACTGCAAAGATAACCTGTCTGCCAAAAATAGTAAGTATTGATCTAAAATGATTTTCAGAGATGTTGCCAACCATACTGAAACCAGTGTTCATGGTATTTGGTTCAGTACATACACAGTTGATAGCAGAAGACATTGAAGTTGGGAAAGAACATGAAAGACAAACTTCCATGGACTTATTATTCCATTGAATAATATTTGTTCTGAAAACATTATGGTTACATGTTAGAATTGTTCACAATACACTCATGTCTCATGAAAAGTATCAAAGCATATCATAAAAGAAGTATCATAGCTTCCATTCATAATGGAAAAGAGGAATGTCCTCTTGCTTTTGAGTATGTAGAGAAAATTTATGATGATGGCTGATTCAACAGATGTATTCCAATGGCCCATATTCTGCTTTTCAGGAACTCACATCAGTGAATTCACTGGAATTCTGAAAAATGTTTTTCAGTCATTTGTCAGTGCAATCCTAAATTGCATACTTTGAGAGAAACCAGGTAGAGGATCACCAATATAATATCTCTGCTATTACCTGCTGCTAAATAAATATATTATAGCTCAAGCTGGTGTACTGCAAGATTAAATGCTGCATTAGGTTCATGGGATGTGCATAGAGGTTCTCCTTGTGAAGTATTTGATTAGCGTAAAGGAATTATAAGATAGACCTGCAGCTTTTTTTGCTTGGAGTCGCTGTAACTTAAGAGCTGCGTGGTATACCATGCAGGTGTACATGTTCATGGCATGATGATGTTGGTGAACTTGCTTAACAAACACTTTAAGTTTTATTCTTTCTGAGAATCAACTGACCTACATGGGATAAGTTACTCAATTAGGTTTGTTATTAATGTCCTCAGTCTTCTGCTAGAATAGGATCTTCATTATGAGTATGTTTAGTTCTTTGCCCAAGCTTAGCCTTACGATGGAAGAAGTCTGGGCCTCAACCTGGTTTTGCCACAAGAATTCTGAAAGCACTCTGTTAACTCTCATTAACTCTGGTGCTTTTAGTTCAACTGCAAGAATTTGGTGGATGTCATTATTTAGATGCACATTTTTCAGAACAATGATGTTAAGTGAACTCACATGGGTAATGTTCTTGTGAAGGCAGCAGTAGAAAGTTGGAAAACTTGCTCAGCCCCCAAAACAGAGAAAGCCTTCAGGTGGGAGGAATAGTCACAAGATTGCCTTTTCACAGCCACTTATGTTGAGCCTTTACTTCCCAAAGACATGAGAAAGTATCAGAGAAAGAGAAAATAAAGACATGGTCTAGGGTATACTGACAAGAATCTGGAAGACAGTGAGAACTCTGAAAGTCAAACGTTTCCTATTTGTTGAAGTCATATAGAAGATATTGACAAGCAGTTATCAGCAAAGTGTATGGTCATCTGCCTTGTGACAGAGTAGGTGATCCCTCTTCTCATCCTGATCCCAGGCTGTCTTCAGGCTTTGCTTATCTCTTGTTATTCATGACTCAGTTTTGCACTTGCACTTTTTTTACTAGTTTTTCCCTTGACCTGGAGTTTAAAAAGGAAAATATGATCCTGGATAATGTTCTTATCTTTATGCCTAGACTAATACTGTTCTAACATATCTCTGTAATCACCTTGCCTTCTCTGCAAAATAATCTTTTCTAGAAACGCAGAATTGGAGACTGACTACTGTCTGCTTAGCTGGCTGGTAGAGCACCAGAAGGCAGTAAGAGCTTTGTATCCCTTGGGTATATATGAAATAACAGTATAGACATGAAGTTCTCAGGAGTTAGCTGCACAGGGTATTTAGTCATCTGCTCTATCTCAGGTTTTCTCTTATCTCCTTTCAGCCTCGCAATGTTGCTGGTTTTCGAGGAACAGTCCGCTATGCGTCTGTGAATGCACACAAAAACCGAGTGAGTATTTTTTGGTTATAAGGAGTTGAGAGTGAGATTATTTCCCTTCAGAAACCAGTTTTCAGGAGCAAGGGAGTAAGAGGCATGAGTTCTGGTTTCTTATCTACAGAAGTTAGTATATCAGATGATTTCCATTAGGTGGTCAAGGCTGTTGACTGTAAAATCAAAATTATGATTCAGTTATTGTATCCTCTCTAGCTGGCACCTTTAATAATTGTAATTATCACATTATCAGACATTTTTAATAGCAAAAAAAACCCAAACTGAAGGAGAAATCTGGGTAAGTGCCACGCTGCTTGCTGCTAGTTTCTAGTAGAACTTGGCTGGGAATTACCAAGTGCCAGGTCCCCAAATCCATTCTTCACCTGTGATATTAACATTGTGCTGCCAGGTGAAGAGCTGCCTAGTGAGCACTAAGTTATTTATCCTTGAAATAAACCATTATTTACATAGTGTCTGCCCTGTTTCATTCTAAACACTTCAAGAAGTGTGATCCAAACTTCTCAAAACACTCCTATGTCCTATTTTAGTAATATTTCTTTGCAGACAGTAAACAGTAAGTCTGGACAATGCTCTCAGGCCTATGGTGATTCTTGGGATGTCCTGTGCAAGGCCAGAAGTTGGACTCAATCCTTATGGGGTCCTTTCCAACTCAGTATATTATATGATTCTATGATTCTAAGTTCTGCTAAGTGCTTGCCAGATGGAAACTATCAGCCCTGCTGCATTACCTTCAGGTTTCTGGCCTTACTTACTTGGGATGAGTCTGTAGAATGATCTGAGACATATGAGGAAATGTCACGTTCTTTTAGGGAAAGAAGTTATTGTCTGCAGAAGGTGGAAAGTGTGATATGGGGAGGGCAACTGAATGCCATTATGAGTTCTCTCTGTTTCCTGGGAGACGCTGAGAAACCTGAGGTACAATTTTTGGAAGAGCTGAATAGTGTCAGCTGTAGCTAGTATCAGCTGAACGTATATTTAGACACAAAAATTGCTGCATAATACAGGCTATTCTGAGAAATCATGTTCTAGACATTGGATGTTGAGCACTAAACATGAATTCATATGCTTGAGCAATTTCAGCCTTAATCCCTGTGTTTCAATTTCCTATTCACTAGCCCAGGAGGAGAGTGGTATGTGGAAGTGTTACAAATCTGTAAATTGTTGTGGTGCATGATGGTGAGTGTCTTGCAAAAGCCCTTGAGTAAATGCTGTCTTGTGAAAAAAGTTTAAATTATATTTAAGTTAAAAATAATTAAAAATATGTCCTACACAAATTTCATGATTTTTTTTTCCCTAATCTAGGTTATTCCCCATCCCATAATTAATATTTCACTCCTGTGGAATACTAAGTGAGGGACAGTCCTATGAAAAACTTGTGCTTTGTAGTATAGATAAAAATCCCTTTGGTATATAGGCACAAAAGTGAAAACAAATGAGGTTATTCAGGTGACTGTATTGCCAAATTTAATAAAATCTTAGGTTGATATTGCCAAATTTAATAAAATTGAATTGATATTGCCAAATTTAATAAAATCTAAGGTTTGTATCTTTAGTCTTTAATTTGGCTTCTTTAGTCATTGAATGGGAAGTATGACTTCTCTTCCTGCCTTTTAAATGAGGTAGCTCATCTGGAGACCACACTTGGACTACTGAGCAGCGTGGAACTTTCCTCCTCAGTCTTAGTCTCTCTTTTCTCCAGGAGATGGGTAGACATGATGATCTGTGGTCCCTCTTTTACATGTTGGTGGAGTTTGCGGTTGGTCAGCTTCCATGGCGAAAGATCAAAGATAAGGTAAGAAACCCAATGTCTGTGCTTAAGAGAGGGTGCTCCAATTTAATGAGTGCTCTGTTATTCCTACTACAACTCAGTGAGCTTTTATCTGAAGTAAAGCCAGAGTCTTCTTTTCATCAGATCTTGCTACAAGATGCTAACTTGCTTTTCTGATGCACAGGGTAGGCTTCTCTTATTTGGAGTAATTAGTCATTTTTAATGCATTTGGTTAATCATATTTGATCAAGTGATACTTTGTTCTTGCAAAGCAAACAATAAAATGGAAAGACTAGACTGTCCTTTTGACAAATATAAAGAGCCTTTAGAAAGACAGGAGGATAATGCTTTGCTGTGCCAAACAAGCCAAATGGGATTTGAAATTGGAAAGTTAGACGGACTAAAGCTAGCTGTTCATGATGTCCTGGAAGTACTTTTTGCTAGAGAATAAAGTTCCAGGCAAGAAGTAAATTTCCTGTGCAGAATGCTCTGCTTAAGGGACTCTGAGGAGTGTTTCTAACTTGGGATTCCCCTTTGACCTCTGCCTGCAGTGAGCAACCTTCTTGTGTCCGCGACAGCAAACAGGAGAGTTGTGTAGACACTGTGCTGGATCTAGGAAGAGGCTGTGTTCCAGGAATGATGAGACTAGGTGATATTCCAGGAGAAATAAGTCTGTATAAATGTGAAGCAATACAAGAGATTCTTGGCTCTGAGACTTTTTTTTTTCCAGGAGCAGGTTGGCATGATAAAAGAAAAGTATGAACACCGAATGCTGCTAAAACACATGCCTTCAGAGTTCCACCTTTTTCTGGATCACATTGCAAGCCTAGACTACTTCACCAAGCCAGACTATCAGGTGGGAGCCTTTCTTTGCTACCAGTGTGATGGATGGCACTCTGGATTGATGTTTGGATTTTTTTTAAGATTTCCATGCATGTGCTCATATCTGGCCGAGGAATACCTTTCTTAGGACCAGGAGGAAAATGCTGGACTGTACAGTTCTCCAAAATCTCAAAAGTTTTTTCATCTCCTTCCACCACCGTGTCCAAAATAATCCTGTCCTCCACACCAGAAAATTCACAAATAACACAGTACTTCTGGCTTTCATTAAAACACAAACATTTTGAGGTACTCCAAATGTGACAGAATTTTAGCACAGCTTGCCAAGATCTACAAAGAGCATATACCAACAGTTCAACCATGCACACCAACTCCTTTGTTTTCTTGCAGACTCACATGGGCCCTGGCCATTATTACCTCTTTCTTTAATATTCATCTAACATATGTTTTTTTTCTCCCATTCAGTGTTTGCTGTCGGCATGTATGTGATCAGTTACTGTAGCTCAACTAATACAACAGAACTGGAGCAACTTGATTCTGTGCTGGTTTAAAGGTAAACCAGCAGGAGAAATAAAGCCAACTCAAAAGAGATTTGAAGTTAGAGTTACAATTTAATAAAAAAAATTACAATAAATACAATGATACAGAGAAAAAATTGGTTTTAACCCACAAAACCCAGATGAATAACTTAGCACCCTGGGGCACAAACAGAATGATGTTCATTAACCCCTGTGCTGAGTGCCACTTGGTCCTGCTGAGTCCAAAGTAAAAGGAAAGAAAAACCTGTTGGTGAAGATGATGGTCACAGTCTGGTCAAGAGTGGCAGTTGCAGTCCTGTTGAGGTTCCGATCCTCCTCTGGATCTGACGAGTGGTACCAGAAATCCCCAAACCTGAAGATTATGTATGCTTAGGATCAGATGGGAATTCCCAGTACCTCCCCCAGGGTGAGGAGTTTCACAATGGGTGATTTACTCTGTGAGTCAAGGGATATTCCTGGAATCCTTGATGGCCCATTAGCAGACACGACCCCTCAGGCTGTGTGAAGGTGTTAATGCTTCCCTGGAGGGGAGTTATCATGGTTGAGTCATTGGTAGGAAGACTGGAGTGCTTCCCATCTCACAGAGTTCTCTAACACCCAACTTGTAGCCTGAGGTATCAGGTGTGCCCTGGGCAGCTGCTGCAAATGGTCCATTATTAACAGTTCATGAGAAATGATGTAGAGGGTGTGAAATACACAGTTTTGGTTAAACCCACACAGTGATAAACTGGTCCTGGCCACCGTAACTAGGATAGTATCACAGTGGTTTTCTCTGTACGTTAAAGACAGAGTGATGGAAATAACATTTTATTAGCAAATCTGTGCCTGCTCCTGGTGATAGTGCATCAAATGAGTGAGAAAGTGGTAGGAGAGTATTCCAGCAAACTCTTTCCAACAGTGCCTTTATGTTTTAGCCATGTGCGCATTGTAGCTTAGCAAGGAAAATTTTTTAAAAATTAAAAAAGACCCAAGCAAATGCCAATACTTTCTGCATAGTGCAGCAGAAAAGAACATTCATCATTAAGATGGAGAGCTATAGAGGGATGATGGTGGACTAAGAAGATGCAGAGGGAGATGGATTTGTTTGGCCTGGAGAAGAAAAGTCAAAGAGGTGATCTGGTTTCTGTCTTTTACTGCCTTGAGGACAGTTGTCGGGAGAATAGAGGCAGAAAGAGAAATTTTGACTATACCTAGGGGGAGAAAAATCAGAATGTGAGTTCTTAAATACGAAACAGGTACCTAGAGAAGCAGTGGAATTTCCATTCTTGGGGATTTCCAAAGACTGACTGGGTGAAGAATCTTTTCATTCGCTCTGGTTTTAGCAGATGGTTGGATTAGAGATTTCCGAATCTCCTTTTGAACCTACATCCTCCTATATTCTATTCTAGTTTAAAATAATTGTGTCCTAATGGTACTGAAAAGCCATCTTTGAGATGGAAATGGAAGGAGGTCCTTCCAGACAGTTCTAGGACAGTACAAATCCCAAACAGGTCTTTCACAGTAGGGAATTTGACTGAAGCTGTAAATTGCATCTTTGCCTTCAGTTTCCTGCATGTGTAACTTGGACAAGAAGCCTCCAAAAGGAAACTCCCCACGAAAGTCTGGCATCTGCAGCTTGTCACCTAAAGTGATTCTTCTATCTTGACTTGGAGGCCAATTCCAGGCAGCAAATTCTCCAAAGAGCTCAGTTCCAGAGATGCCTTTATGTTGATTTATCTGGATGTATTACTGTGTAAGATTGAAGAGTATATCAGAGAGCCTTTGAATTTGTCACCAGTATCAGACCCAAAGGGAAATCCAGGAAGCTGGAAAAATGTGTTTACTAATATATAAAGTCATCATTCATTTAAAAATTGGAATGACAAGATTAGAAATAAGGAAACAGAATAAAACATACGTAAATAAAATTTGAAGTTACAGATCACCATGTCCCTCCTTAGCTCTCTAATATATTTCAATTTAAGATACATGTTAATCTCCAAGTGAGGACAATGACTGAATTACAATGAAAGGGCAGCTTCACCGGGCTGAAGGAAATGTTTATCATGTCTCCAACAGTGTTGACTGTGGGAAGATTGTAAAAGAATGAGCCTTCAGTAACGTTTACCCAGGAAGCTCTCAAAGCCTGAGGATCAAGGATCCCCTAAACCACAAATATCTCTGTACTTCATAGCCCTCAGTAAACTTGTCTTCCATGAACTTGAAGTGATGAGGCACCTGTGAGGAAAGGCTGAGAGGGCTGAGGTTGTTCAGCCTGGAGAACAGAAGGCTCCAGGGTGACCTTATTTAGGTCTTTCAGTACCTAAAGTGGGCCTGTAAGAAAGATGGGGGCAGACGTTTTAGCAGAGCCTGTTGAAATAAGACAAGAGGTAATGGTTGTAAACTGAAAGAGGGTAGATTTAAACTAGGTATGAAGAAGAAATTTTTCACTTTGAGGGCAGTGAAACACTGGAACAGGTAGAGGTTGTAGATGACCCATCCCTGGAAACATTTGAAGTCATGCTGGACAGGGCTCTGAGCAACCTGGTCTGCTTGAAGATGTCCCTGCCTGTGGCAGGGGACTTGGACTAGATGACCTTTAAAGGTCCCTTGCAACCCAAACCATTCTATGATTCTAACTTATCCAGTCTCCTGTGTTCTTGTAAACCTTTAGCATCCACCATGTGACAGGGAGGCACCACAGCTTAAGTTCTTGGTGTGAAAAGAACTCCTTTCTTCTGTTTGTGCTAAACTTGCCTCCTGCCAGCCTGATTTAATACCCCTTACATCTTGGTCGTAACTGTGAACACTGGTACTTAGCTTCTTTCTCACTCCCAGACACAGAATCCTGCAGACCTGGAACTGTTTTATGAAGTTTTCAACTCTACTTTTCTCCTTTTGTCAAGTTTTGACCTTTCATCAGACATAGGTTTCAGAGAAAACTGAGAAGATTCAGTAAGTCCATGGAAAAATGGCAGATTAGGACACTAGTATCCTTTGGCCTGTGAATAAAGACTCTACATGGAATACTGTAAAAGGCTGTCAAATCCCTAATGGCCTGCAAAGTCAAATGCAAGAGTTATAGGATAAGTTATAGCAGAAGGTAGCAACAGTTGTTTTGACTGAGTGGGTCCTTGATGGCATGAAGGAATGTTAAGAATAAGACAGCTGAACTTCTAATTTTAGCATGTGGTTTCTAACTTCAGACTGTTTCAGTATCAAAGGAATGGAAGGTGGCAGAAGCAGTACCAGTTTTTAAACAGCTTCAAAAGATACCAGTCCCTGACACCGACATGTCCATCACAAAAAATCAGATGCTGTGATAAGACTGAGATTAGTGGACATAAGGGTGAGGATGATCTAACGAACCGAAGCTGGTAGGGCTTTTATAAGGGCATCTGTCTACAAATGTGTGGAGTTCTTGCAAGGCATCGTCAAGGATGTGGGGATATTAATTTCTAAAAGACATTTGCCAGTAGTAGTTAAAGCATTGCCAAAGTAGCAGTCAGAAAAATCCTAAGAGTAATTAGAGTAGCATTAGAGGGTGAACAAAATATCCTTGTATTACCATGTAGATTTGTGTGGAACATACTCTTAAATACCATCTGCAGTTGCATTCCTGCATATCAAAAAGGATATCTTCAAATCAGAGAAGTTTTAGGGAAAGGTAGTGAGGAAGCTAGAGATAGATTCAGATATGGAAAGACTGATTGGACTAGGACAGTACACTTTGAAAAAAAAAAGAGTACTGACATGTACATGACATCTTTAAAATCAAAGGCAGAATTCAAGAAGCGAATGGAAAATTATTGTATTATTCTTCTTCTGATATAAAAATAAGGAACTGACAAATGAAATTAGCAGGTCACAGGTTGGAATGAGTAAGGAAGGTAGTTCACGTAATTGATGTGTTCTTTGCCAGAAGATAGGTGTAATATAAAAGCTTATGTGTTCAATAATTAATTAGGAAAATTAATGCCCATTTCCATCAGAGATGAGAGGAGCCCAACAAGCAGAAACACAATCCTATCATATTTAACTGTCACACCAGTAAAATCCCTTTCAAGACAAAGAAGCTGCTACCACTACCATGTCATGTTCACACTGGAGAGATGTTACATGTGTCTTGGTCTGACCAGCTATGGAAATTCTTTTAATCAAATGTTACTGCATAAGTGGAGCACCTAATTCTAGTGTTCTAGGTCACAAAAAGGAAGAAAAAGATGGCTCATCTGAAAGCTGCAAATAAACATTTTACTGCAGTTTGATGAATGTTAGTAGGAAATGAGAGACTCTTGTCGTTCTGATCATGCTGATAAACAGAACAGGAATATGAATACTGGTGAAGGGACTGGAGTCTAAGTCCTATGGGGAGAGGCTGAGGGAACTGGGGTTGTTTAGCCTGGAGAAGAGGAGGCTTAGAGGTGACCTCATCACTGTCTATAACTACCTGAAGGGGAGTGTGGGGGATGACAGTGAGTGCATCCCTTAAGGAAAGCTGTTTGGAGTTCTACCTTAAAGAGAAGAGAGCTACCTGGAGTGTGTGTGTGGCTTGTGACCAATGAGAAGCTGTGGTGTATGTAAGGTGAATTGGTTAACCAATTATGTGGTGGCATGTTGGATGTGAGAGGGCATAAAAGGTGTGGATGTTTCTGTGTGAGAGTTAGATCTGCTAGGAACTACTTCTTCTACTATGAGCTATGAGAACTATCTGTTATCTATCTTGAATAAACTCTCTAAGTTGTAAGCCTTCTGATCAAGGCCTTCTCATGTCGGCTGTGCCTGAGCTCTTCTGACCGCCATCCATGCTGCACCCCTGCTCGGGCCAAAGAGGTGACCCCAATAGGGAAGTTATAGCCAGGTGGGGGTTGGTCTCTTCTCCCAGGCAGTCAGCAATAGGACAAGGGGGCATGGGCTAAAGCTCTGCTAGGGGAAATTTAAGTTGGATATCAGAAAAAAATTCTTTCCAGAGAGAGTAATCAGGCCTTGGAATGGCCTGTGGATTCACCATCCCTGGAGGTTTTTAAACTGAGATTGGACATGGAACTGAGTGCCATGATCTAGTAAACGGACTGGAGTTGCCATTTCTTCATGGAGGTCTGCCATGTCTCTTTGGAGCATCATGCTGAAGAAGATTGTGAATAGAGTTGGTGCAAGAATGCAACCTTGTTTCACATCACTGATTATTGGAAAAGGCTCAGAGAGCGCATTGTCATATCTGACCTGTCCACACTGATCCTCATGTGGCAGGATGATCATTTTGAGGAACTTGGGGGGACATCTTAAACGTTCCAAGATCTGCCACAGGCCTTTTCTGCTCTCAGTGTCAAAAGCTTTGGTGAGGTCAACAAAAGTTACATAGAGTCCTTTGTTCTGTTCCCTACACTTCTCTTGCAGTTGTCTGAGAACAAATACCATGTCTGTGGTGCTCCTATTGGCTCT
>JAOXXN010000446.1:7309450-7338239 GCA_026770055.1 Myrmophylax atrothorax | reverse complement strand
AGCTAAAACTACCACATACATCCAGTCTTTTCTTAAACACTCCAGGGATGGTGACTCCACCACCTCTATTCCACTGCCCAATCACTCTTTCTGTGAAGAGCTTCTTCCTCCCTAAACCTCCTAAACCATCTAAGCCTCCCTTGGGTCAACTTAAGACTGTGTCCTCTTGTCCTACTGGTGGTTGCCTGGGAGAAGAGACCAATACCCACCTGCCTACAGCCTCCTTTCTGGTAGTTGTACAGAGTGATAACGTCTCCTCTGAGCCTCCTTCTCTCCATGCTAAACAGCCCCAGCTCCCTCAGCCACTCCTAGGAGTTGTTCTCTAGACCCTTCACCAGCCTCATTGCCCTTCTCTGGACCCACTCCAGCACCTCAATATCCTTCCTAAATTGAGAGGCCCAGAACAGGACACAGTATTTGAGGTGTGACCTCACCAGTGCCAAGTACAGAGGAAGTATTACTTCCCTCGTCCTGCTGGCCTTGCTCTTCCTGATGCAGGCCAGGATGCCATTGGCCTTCTTGGCCACCTGGGCACACTGCTGGCTCATGGTTGCCTGCTGTCAGTCAGTATCCCCAGGTCCCTCTCTGCTTTCCCAGCTGCAGAGTTATCTTGAGCCAAAATAACACTATATCCTTGCCAAATCTTCCATTTTCAACCCCTTCCTACCCACACAATATGCATAGATGAATGTTGACAAACAAGAGCTCTTGGATAAGCAGTTAGGGTTGTGTATGCAGTAAGTTAACCCATGATAACTCCTTTGGATCAACTCTTGAGGGTAATTGAAATACAAAGGCTACCTTGTAAAGATGTTTAAATATTTGAGTTGATTTAAAATCCATTCCTTATTTTAATACTAGATAAGTGCCAGGCTATAGGGACCCTTGCATTCCTTCAGAAGTTGTTTGTGTGGATTGTGAAAATGCAGCAGAAATTGTGTGCTGAAAGAAAGCACTGAGCAAGAGTGATGGATGGGAAATCAATGTCCTTCCTTGGCCAGATTTTTATGTTTTTTGTGTTTACCCACTACAGACTCAGTGCATGGTGGAAGAGGAGCAGAGGAATGGTGTCTGCCCCAGTTCCCCCGTCCGAGTGCCTCCAGAGTCCCCCACCGCACAAGTCCGCTCCCTCAGATACCGCCGTGTGAACAGCCCCGAGTCAGAACGCCTCTCCACTGCTGATGGCAAAGTGGATCCACATGAAAGAAGGTTTGTTCACCCTCTGTAGCCTCCTACTGCTTTTAGCAATGTCTTGAGGATTGACCATTGAGACCAGTCTAATCATTAGATCCATAGACACTGAAAGTTCATTTCTGAGTGGAGGAGTTCATAGGCTTTATGATCTTTCTGATGAGACATTAGCTCGTGTCTCTTAATAAGGAGATTTAGTGGGAAGGATTCCTATTCTGTCCCTGAATGGGAAGAACTCCACAGATGGAAGGATGGACATTTTTCAGAGGGAAGGCAAAGCATCGAGTCAGAGATAAAGTAACAGTTAAAAGCTTTTGGCTGGCCCTGAGGTGGGAGGGAAGGATGAATCATACAAGGGTGCATGTATTTTGGCAGCTAGCTGGCAAATCCTGATCTGGTGGGTTTCATTACTTTATTATTTTATTATTTTTCATTAGTAGTGATAGTAGTATTCACTTTTCAGCATATAGTGTTGCACTTGTTTACATGTGAAAAGTACACTTTTCACCTTGATTTTGAAGGTATTAGGAGTACCTTGTCTCAGATCCTCAGTGAAGAAATAAACAAAAAACCCCAAGAATAATTTAAAAATAATGAAAAGAAGTTTTTTAAACTATTGTGTGCTGGAGAACACATTACAAAGCATAAACCCTTGGTGCTGGTAATGCCCTTCACATCTGTTTTCAGCTTCCTGTTGAAAGTCAGGTCATGAACTGTGGTTGCAGAATGTAGTGGAAGAACAGCCACTCTAAAAGAGGTAGGCGAGAAACAGACCTTCTCAGAGAAAATCTGGCAGACTTTAGCCAAGGGGAACAGTCATAAGGAGACTGTAGCTGGAAAAGTAGTAGGATGTAAAAGAACTAGAGAGAGGAAGAGCCCCAAGCACTACCCACAGTGTATTAGGTAGTGTTTTATTCTGAGTGGCTGGTGTAATCTAATGCTTTTCTGCAGTTTAGAAGAGACTGTTTGTGTTGCTATTAATAATTTAGGGTTTGAATAACTTGCTACCTGTTTGGTTTTTAACTTGCTTGGAAGAAAGACTCTTTAAAATAGGAAGGGAAACAAGGCATTATAAGAAGTCAGCAACACTAGTGCTGTATATTCACTGAATGCTTTTAACTCCTTTCTTTCTCCCACTCTTCCTTGTCTACTCAGCATCATGCTAAATGCATCCCTTTCTCCTGTCTTCTTTCTTCAGCTTCTGTTTTTAAAATCAATACCTTTTTTCATCTTCCAAGTAGCCTGCACCAAGTATGGTGCAAATACAATCCCATTCTGCCCCACAGTCTCTCTTTATTCTGTTTTCATCTTTTCATGACACAGACTTGATTCCCAGCACTAGGAAATTCTTTTGGCTTTCTGGCGTAAACTATTCCTCTCAAGGTGTCTCTCCTCTGCTGGGGAATGGATGAAGACATTGGCTAAATTCAAAGTTTTGGGGGTTTTTTAGCAATAGCTCTTTAAAATCCAGCTCATCACACACACAGTATAGACCATTTTTCTTTCTTAGTTTGCATACTTAAGTGCTCCATCTTCACAGCAATTTATTTTTAAGACTTTAACAAGTATAGCCTTGCTTCTTTCAGATCCATCATATGGCTTTTGCTGAGATCTTTGTTTTTGCTAACGACTTTATCTACATCAACTTTTGGTTCATCTCCTTCTCTAATTCCCCTTTTTTCATCAAAAATTGGAAAGCGTTCCCTGGAAGAATCTGCAAGGCTCCTAGCTGATCCTTGTTGAAATCACTTTGTAAACCACACTGCAGCTGTCCAAAAATCTATGCAGCAGACATTTTGTCTTTGTGTAGCAAACTGCTTGCCTCTGAGATAGGCGGAGAAGCAAAGCACAAAACAGATGCAGGCCAAATGAGAAACATGGATCAGAACACTGTGGAGCAGAAAGACAGAATTGCCTGTGGCTTCTCCAGCTGAGGTGCTGTCAGAGCTATTGAAGCACAAGGAGCTTCCAGGGCCTTTTTGAAAGGTATTTCTGCATGGCTGCAGAAGCTGCTGCTATTTAGACTGTCAGCCACCAAAGATGATGCTACCTTTTGTAAAAGGATGCTTGCCATGTTTCCTTTCTGCCTCTTTGAAGTATTTTGGGGTTATCTATGCACGATGGGATGGAAGATTCTTGCTGTCTTCCAAGAACTTGTGTGGCCACCTTAGAGGCCTCAGTGGCTACCATAGAGAGAGCACAGTGAAGCTGGTTATAGGAACCCAGAAGAGACACTAGTTAATCAGACAGTAGATTTCGGATTTAGGGGTGTTTTGGTTTTGATTTGTTTTTTTTCCACAAGCCAGTAGCACTTACCAAAGGGGAAATCTTGTTGGGGGAAAATAGTTTTGATCCTGTCTACGAGGAAAAGAGATGCTGAATTGGCTGTTATACTGAAGTACTTTAGAGGAACATCTTTATGCCATTGTAGGTTCTAAAGAAATATTTTTGCTTAAGCCTGTCGTTCTGAAGTGTACCAAGAAATGAGTGAGGACTATACAGGTTTTCTTTTATCATCCCTGTCTTTAACCACAAACCTGATGTTTTTTTAATAGCTTCATGTTCTGTCTCTAGATCTCGAATGGATATACCTGGCTCTCCATCGCGGCTTGTATGCTCCTCCCAGCCAGCGCAGATGCTGTCCATTGATACTGGCCAAGCTGACCGGCAGGCAAGTGGTAGGATGGATGTGTCTGCTTCGGTGGAACACGAAGCCCTCAGCAATGCTTTCCGCTCAGTGCCACTTGCAGAGGAGGAGGACTTTGATAGCAAGGAGTGGGTTATCATTGATAAGGAGACAGAACTGAAAGACTTTCATCCAGGTGCTGAGCCAAGCACATCTGGAACCACGGATGAGGAGCCTGAGGAACTAAGGCCTATTGAAGATGGTGAAGAGAGAAGGCGCCTGGGGGCAGATGCTGCAGTCAGGCCGAAGACACATGATGGGCGAAGTCGGGGTATGCAGCCTGTGACTGAGGAGGACAGCTCCCACAGACATGAGGGACCTTCTCAAACGGTATCTGACAGTAGACATGAACAGCAGGCAGGAAGTCCAGCCCACTCCCCCTTACATTCAGCACCAGCTCTCCGACAAAGGAGACGAGAATCTGAACCTACTGGTCCTCAGAGACAGGTAAGATCCCTGGGTCTGTACCTTGTTGCCTAGCATAGCATCATCTTAGGAAACCTCAGCTGTGCTGGAGAAGTATTTGATTCCAAGCATGGATGCTCTTGTGAAGCTCTTCTGACAGTGCTTGCAAATGTTGTGAACACCTTAGACGTACTCCCTGTAGTTCCTGACATTAGCCCCTTCAAAGGATCCACTGTGACTGAGATCTTTCAGCCATTTTGGCACAGGAATAAGAGGAGAGAACAATTGGGATTGTGGGTATCTTTAGTCAGTTCTCTTATGCTCTACCACAGTGTTTTGTTAATAACTGGTTAGTTGTATGGAAGTACTGCTATCAAATCTTCTCCACATAGTTTCTCAGCAGCAACAGCAGAATATGGCAAGAAAATGCCCTTTACTCTACTTACGTATCAGCACTGCACAGGCCTGCAGCAATGCAAATCATAAAATAACTCCCTGAAATTAAACTTGCTTTAAATACTTAATATAAGACGCAGAATAACCAGCACACACATCCCATCAGCCTTACTTCAGTGAGAGGCATTGTTGTTACTATACATTTAGTTACAGAAATGTTCTTTACCTACTGTGTTTTTTCCAGATACTTGTATAGGGCTTTTTTTCTTTCAGTTTTGCTTTTTTCCTGTGGTCCTCTGATGCTATAAAGAAGTTTGGTCTCTGATGGGAGTTAATTCATTAGATTACCTGGAAAAATATGATACATTGTTAGGCTCTGTTTCTCTGTCATATCTAATCTTCATTTCTCAGAAGACTGTCTCAGAGTGTTCAGTGCAAGAGACAATCTAATTACTCTCCTAAGAGCTTTTTGTATTTTTATGTTAATGAAGATCTCTCGTGCACATGGGATCCATATGCACAGCAAAGAGCTGGAGAGTTTTGAGTCATGTACACAGTAATACCCTACTATGACAGACATTTTTGCACTCTGCTTGTTCCTCTCTGGAGGACGATACCTCCATCTCCCATTCCCTCTTGAGCTTATTTTCCAAGGAAGTGTTCACAGGATTGGATCATGTTAAAAGAACATCCTTCCATTCAGGTCTTGCCCAGAGTCTTCTCTTCTCTGGATCCTTGAGGGGTACAAGGGAAAAAAGACTCTTAGTTTTGGCAGCAAAACATGCATGGTGCAAGAATCTACTTAAAACAAATCAAAGCAAATCCTTGCCTGCCAGGCAAGGTGTTTCTTGCAAAGGTTGTATCAGGCTACAGCACTTACAGGAAGGGTAGAAATGCTGACAGCAGGCACTAGTGGGACTGTCCTACTGAGCATGGAATAGAAGCAGAACATGCTTCTCACAGAGACTGCATCCAGTTGCAGAGTTCCTGGGTGGAGGTGTTTGCTGTATAAAGCCAACATGTTGAATGTCCCTGATATCTAGAGATTACGTAAGGCAAGATTGGCAGAGTTGGAAAGATCTGTGTCTGAATTTCTCTGTTTGTACACTTAATTGGGTTGGTCAGTGCAAGATTTGCAAGATACAATGAACATTGTAAGAGCCAGCTGATAAGACAGCTGTAAAAAACCATCAAGGACACTTCACTGACATTTCTTGTGGCTAAAGAAGGCCAGAGATGCCTTCTTGGCCATACAATGTACACCCATATGTAAAACAACTGGGGAAGTTGGGTATGATGTAGTACAAAGGTTGCTTATCACTGCACAGTGATACTTAACAAGCAGGCAAGAAAGGTAAATCAATGGAATTTTGGGTGATTACTGCTACTATATTAGAAAGGCTTTTTTCTCCAACTGACTGGATTTTTTTGTTCCTATGTTCTCAAATGCCCTCTATTTACTCCTCGTCCTAGCTTTATGCATACAGACCAACACTGGACTTCATTGGCTGACTGGAATTTAGTTGTTCTTTCTTCGATGTCTGGATCCTTCCATTACCTCTATACACACAGCTTTCCAGTGATATTCATATTTTTGCATTTGCTGTCACAAAACCAGCTACTAACTCTCAAAGGAAAAATGACTTGGTGCCTAAAGGAAAGCAGAAGCCTGTTCTCCTTAGGTACAGCAAATAAGAAGGGACAGTTGGCTGGGACACTAACAAGAAGTTGACTAAGGACTTAACTAGTGAAAATACTGACAGCCTTGTTAGCAATGATACGTGTTTCCTGTAGTTCAGGCTTGGGCTTCCCTGGGTTTGATTGAAATTGGGATTAGCCTCTGTGTGTGTATGTGTGTTGTGCATGTGAGTACATCTTTCTTATCTTTGAATATGATCTGAGCCTTTAAGATAGGTAAAAATTTCACTAAATGCAGAACTACCATGACTGAAGTCATAGGCTTTGTTGTACACCAGTTTGTGACCTCATTCTACTGTCCCCAAAAATATCAGTAGAGTACTAACTGAGAGCAATAGTGTAGTCCATGCTCTAATGCTTTTTTCTGCTTCTCCATTATCTGGCTCCAATATATGACTCATTGCTGGCAAAAAGACAGCGACTTCTGGATTATCATAGGATCACAACATGCCTGAGATTGGAAGGGACCTCTACAGATCATCTAGTCTCACCCTGTGCTCCAGGAAGGATCACCTAGAGCACATTGCTCAGAATGTTATCCAATCAGAGGATGGAGACTCCATAACATATCTGGGCAACCTGTTCCAGTGTTCAGTCACTGTTGTGATAAAAAACTTTCTCTTACATTTAAATGGAATTTCGTGTATTTTAATTTCTGTCCATTTCTTCTTGTTCTTTCACTGGGCACCACTAAGAAGAGTCTGAATCCATCTTCTTTTTCCCATCACGTATTTATAAATGTTGGTAAGAACTCCCCTGAACCTTCTCTTCTCCAGACTAAATGGTCCCAGCTCTCAAGCCTTTCCTCAAATGAAAGGTCTCCCAGTCCCTTCATCATCTTTGTGACCCTTTGCTGGACTGTCTCCAGTATGTCCATGTCTCTGTTGTACTGGGTACCTCAGAACTAGAACACAGCACTCTAGGTGATGAGTAGAGGGGAAGGACCATCTCACCCAGCCTGCTGGCAGAACTCCTAATGCATCCTGGGAGGCTTTTGAACCTTTTTGCCACAAAGGCACCTTGCTGGCTTGTGTACAGCTTAGAGTCCACTAGGACCTCCAGGTCCTTCTGTCAAACTGCTTTCCAAACAGGTGGCCACCCCATCGTGTTCTGTTCCTCCTCACATGCAAGACTTTGCAATTCCCTTTGTTAAACTTAGTGAAATTTCTTTTTGCCCATTTTACCAGCCTATCCAGGCACCTCTGATGTGTCAGCCACTCCTCCCAATATTGTGTCATCTGTGAATCTGCTGGAGGTGCACTCTGTCCCATCATCCAGGTCATTCACGAAGTTGTTAAACAGTGGTGGCTGCATTTTCAGCCTCTGGCTACCCCACTGGTGACTGGCCTCCAGCTGGACTTGTTTTCTCTAAGCACTTGGAAGCCAGGAGCTCAGCTAGTTTTCAGTCTGACTCACTGTCTACTTATCTAGCCCATATTTCATCATTTTGTCTATGTGAGAGATGGTGCTGTCCTCATGAAACTCTGTGTGTGTAAGAGGGAGCACAATATGATTAGATGCTGGAAGGAAAGTCATGTACAGAAGGGGCTCTGAATAGCCTGGAGGAATTTCTGACCCAAATATTCTCACATATTAGATACCTCCAAGTTTCAGATAACAAAAAGATAGCTACAGTGGAGCATAGATCTCATGGGAAGTCCTGGTATAAAGGAAGAACAGATCTGTGTCTCAGTTTAAAAGAAACCAAGGGGTCTATCAAGGAAAGTGAGTCACCCTTCTGGACTAGGAGGGGGGCCTCTCCCCAGAAACCACCACAACCTTTGAAATTAAGAGACTTTAATCAGAAAATGTCAAGGAAAAGAATAACAGTTCTTTACTACAAGTATATATATCTATAACCAAAACCAGAACAGAACAAACAGCAACATCATAACCAAAACTTTCAAACAAATCAAGTCCTATCTCTGCCCCTTTGGTGCAGTTATATTCACAGCCAGCAGAAGACTATGCCACGCCAGGAGAGGCGCTGGCTCTGAAACTCTGTCCGAAAGCATTGTTGGGGGTGGTTAGCAACTCCTCTGCAGGTGGCGTCGGCCCCTGCAGTGAATCCAGGCAGTGGCGATTGTTCCCTTGGAAGAACAGCACAGGGAGCGCAGAGTTGGGGGCCAAGCCAGGAACCCCCTCCCAGTGCTTCCACCAGCCCAGCAAGCAGCTGCTGGCACAGAAGCAGATGGAGGAGAGAAGTGTGACAAAACCCAGGAAACCTCTCTCTCCCCTCACCTTCCCCAGTCCTCTCCCCCACCATCACATTACAATGCAAAGCTATCAGCCATCCCTTTGGTTAGGCTTTAGGCAGCTGGTTTTGGGAGCACTTAGCAGGGGGCTGGGCTTCAACAAGCCATCTCATCATGGCCTCCAAATCCCAAACCACTGTGTTGGTAAGGGACAGAAAAAAAAAAGATTCCATGAAAGATTTTTAAACTATAACAGTCTGTCATGAAACCATGTCCTGTTGAAGCCCTTCTCTCTGCACAGTACTCAGTGCATCTGTTTATCGGAGCTCTTGGGGCTTGCTTTAATGTATGCATTTCAATGATGTACCAATAAGCCTCTGCTTATTTTTATGCACCAATGTGCAGATAAAGCTATAGAAATACATTGAAAATTACTCAAACAAGGATTGAACCTGCACCTCTGCTTACGTATTAGTCCGGGTGCAGGAAGTAACTTAAATCCACACTTTATAATCTGTTTTAAAAATCTATCCAATTTTTAAATATGCTGAGTAATGAATTAAGAAACAATCAAATCCAATAGAATAGAACAAAATCCTTTCTTTTATTCAGTGCTGGGAACGTGGGGGATTAACTGCACCAAAGAAATATTCAACGAGACTCTCGTGTTTCGAGGTTTATATACTTTGTAACAACTGAAAACCCCTCCCTAAAGTTAAGCAGTATTTTTGAGTTACTCTTTAACAGATCTATGTTTCCTTTTAACTAAACAATGTTACAGCTTCAGGCCTCTCATCTAGACAAGTTTTCCGATTTATTTCTTACAGCTCAGCCTCTAATCTAAACAGGGGGTTTGGTTTATTTCTTAAAGTTCATCTTACAGCTACAGGGTTAAATTCCTCTTTGTCTGAAGCTATGCGTGGTTAAGATAACTGATAAACTTGACTACAAGCTAAAATCAAAAATTAATATAAAATACAAAGTTAGTACAGGTCCGATTAAAAATTAGTAAAAACCATATGATTTTATGGAGAAGGGATAAAATCCCTTTTCTCGAGGGGTCCCTGTATCAGTAAATTCACTGATTCTTGGCAGAGATGGCAATTTACTGCTGTCTTCTGCATTGAAAATAATTGCAAATGTTCATGCATTTGTGAGTTTTAGAAATTAATTCTGACTGTAGGTGGGTGCTCCTAGGTATTTCTTGACTTCCAGTCTCCCTTGCTGCTACTGCAGTTGGCATTGTACAAAATGTTTTGAGATTTACCTGGATGAAACATGCCTGTCCAAATGATGTTGCATGTAAAAAACCACACGAAAAGTGAAAGTGGGAGATTATATTAACTCTTCTTTACCTATTCTTGGATATACTCTTCAGAGTTCAGAGAGCATTTTGCTTTTGTCTATTACAATCCTGTCTCCCAGAGCTGAGAGTTCATCCTTTAGAAAACATCCCAATGTGAAGAGGCACTGGTGTATTTCCTCACCAACTCAGCTGTGTAATTAGAATCACTCTTCAAAAACATAGCACTTGATGCTGTCTTAGGCCTCTTTTCTCCCACAGCCAGCCTTACGCAGCCAGGAGAATGCCACAAGCAGACTTGCTTAGAGTTGTCTTTGTCTCAAGCTTGAGAAGGCAAGAGCTGTAGAGCTTATGAGTCCTTTCCAGCTATAGCCCACCGCTGGTGTCTTTGCTGAGAGATCACACATGGATGCTGAGCGTGAAGACCTGGGTTGGTAATTCTGATAGGCACATTGTACAGCCAGGCAGAGGATGGTGCTGTTCTCTTCCTGCACTGCTTTGAGTTGGTGATGACTAGTCCTCAGAAAAGGACACAGAGACACTGGAGAGGGCTGCCTCACAATAAGGACAGGGCTCCAGCATTTAGGGTGATCTGTACTGCCTCTCTGGTTCATCTTGTGTAGAACCCTGGGCTGCTGCAGGTCAGTTACCTGGAGGAACTCTGATTTGCACTGAGGACAGAAAGGAAGCAGGACTTTCTCTAGGTTGTATTTTTTTGAAGTCCAGTGGCCTCTGTGGCCTCAGACCCTGGAGGAGTGATGAGGGAAATCCTTGTCACTCCCAGGGGGCCTATAGACAGCAGGAGAAGAGGACATAAACTACAACTTCACTGGCTCTGAGGCAGAAAGAAAAAAAAGCTGGGCTGAAATAATCAAGCAATGGGTAGAAGCAAAACATAGCAGGCTCTCAGGCTTAAAACCCTGGGCAGAAGAGGTAGGTTGAAGGAAGAAGATGGAAGGAAAAATGAGATATGAAAAGATACTATGTGTCTTGGTTTCCTTTCCTTTCTACAGCATTGTCTATGGGCTGCTGTAAGAGGACCTGACAGATCTCTCTGTGAGAAATGGGCATTTGCAGAAGAGGGACTTACTGCTTCTCTCTTAGTGTAATTCCTATTGAGCTGCATTTGGTGCCTGTTGTAGATGATGTGATTCTTTGACGTTCAACTGTTCCAACTTCCCTTCATGAGAAGAGGAGCTTGTCATCTGATGGAGAAGCATGAATGTAGAGTTGGCCTCATACTCTTTAGATTCATGGTCCCTATCTATCCATGTGTTAGGAATAACGGATCAGCAAAAGGGTGACAGAAGAAGTAATGTTCACCTATGCTCATTATCTATCTGTCTTATCTATACATCTATCCATCTGTCTGCAGGTAATAGCAATCAAAACCTTAAGCTCAGCAGAAATTCCTCATTACATTTTATATCTCTAAAATATATTGAGCTATTAACATCACATTTTTCTGGGACTTCACATGTGAGGTGTCATACTGGTCCTGTCTAAACAGAGCAGAATGGGCCTGGTGCAAGGTGGTCCAGCCTGATTGTTGCATGGGGATAAAAGGGAGCAGCACTTTCAGCATTGACTAGTGTAACTGAAGCATTTGAGCATCAATGAAAAAAAGTGGCATGTCTCTAACCTCAGCTTCAGCCCAGAGGCAACAAAACTGAAGTATATTTGCTGGTGGGGTGTTAAAATTTGCCCTTTCATGGCCTGGGCAAGGTCCTTGGTCCTGTGCTCTAAAGGAGTTCTAGCTTTTGATCTGAGAAGTCTTTGCCATATTGGGATGATATATATACCCTGGAAATCATACAATATAATGAACTCAAATATGGAGCAAACATTAAGAATAAAAATTCCGGTATGCTTAGTTGTGCAGCTTGCACAAAGTACACCTACACACTAGGAATTCAGGGCTGAATTTCTACACCATCTATGCAAAGAAGAGATGGTTGTCTTTATGAGAAATCAATGCTGCTGTCTAGATTTTGTCTCAGGTACTCTGTATGACAACATTACATTATTATTATCTGTGACTCTGATATGTAGTGACATGCAGTACATTTAGGACTGTGAATAATTGCTTTTCACATTTAATGCCCACCATGAACTGAGTAGCTCTCAGGTGCTTATTACGATATCTGCCTCAAAGCACTGCAAAATTATTGAAGGTGACAGGAAAGAGATAGGACTGGATAACATTCAGCTTTTTTTCTAGTGCAAGGGCAACATCTCCAGTAAGGTAAGGAGAGCAGTTTTGGCTTAAAGAAAATACAGTATTGCATTTTCACATCTCCCAATTACATTTTGAAACCTGCAGAGACTTCCTGAAAAGGAATGCAGCACAAGGAAGGGAATGGATTTGAAAGGAGAAATGTGATCCTAGAAAAATGGTCTGGTTTTGGAAATTGAAGTTGCTGACCCCTGTGAAAGTGCTAGTTTCATAACAGAGGTAGAAAGAGAAGAAAGGGCTTAGCATTTTCAAGGTGGAGAACCTGAAGTCATTCCCATAATACCTCTCTCTTCCGTTCAGTGTGTAAAGGGAAGGTAGGGACTGCGATCTCAACCTGACACAAGCTGTCCTCAGTGCATATGCTTCCTCCCTCTCCTGGCTATCCCGGGATCACAGAAGCAGAAAGGGGACCTAAGAGTGCATCTTCTCCTCATGTCCTCCCATGGCTCTGTGTTTTGAATTTCTCACTGAAAGGAAAACTATACTCTGCCTGCCTTTCCAGCTGCTGTCTGTCCTCTGCTTACCGAAACTGGAAGCATTAACACTCCCCCTGCAGGTTCTCATTATAAAAGTGTATCAAAAGGCCAGCACTGTAAGTGTTAGTAAAGAAAAGTCTACTAACAGCCCCCAAAGTTGCCTTTGCAAATCTCTGGAGTGAGTTATAATGAGACTTATTGAAAAGAGCCCCTGAGAATACCTCACTTTTAAATACACATAATCAATTTAACACCAGGTGTTTCACCTTTTCTCATGCACATGCTTTCCAAATGTGTTCAGTTTGACTTTTACCTATATACAAAATGTATGAATAGTCTAATGACATGCCAAGATGAGCAATGCCAATGGAAAAAAGAGGTGAGGCGTGTGGCCTGAAGAGCCAGAGGAGGGGACTGACATAGCAGAGCCTGACACTGCTGGTGTCGCTCGTATCTGTGTGTGGCTGGGGAGAGCATGGCAGGCCCCCTGTAATGGCAGGCTTCCATGGTGCACATAGCATCCCTGGGAATTGATAGACACAGAGCAGTAAGTAAGGCCCTGTGTAGTGCAAAAGCATTTTTCATCCACCGGCGAAGATATCCGCAGCATGCGCATCACAAACCAGGGGCGAGTGAAGTCTTTGCCTGACACCTTTTCCTCCACTCTTCTTGGTCTTTTTCAGTTGGAGGAGGACAGGCCTTCTCAGCACTCCCTCCCGAGATACAGCCCCCTAAGAAGACTGGCGTCCTCCGTTTTCTCCTCCTCAACCCTGGAGACAGAACACTACCCTCACGTTGGTGGCACTTTCATACAGCGCAGCCGTTCAGCGGAGAGCAGCCCCGTGCGCATGCCCCACCGCAGGCACATGCCCCTCACGGCAGGAAACCACAGACTCATGCCTTCCGTCCTTCGCATTTCCAGGTCCCAGCTCCAGCAGGTGTGGGCCCGCTTCACACACAAAACATAGCCTGTTCAGGGAAGCAGCAGCCTCCATAATGCAATAATAGATCCCACCTGCCCACAATGTGTCACCACTTAAGGCAATATTGAATCCTAGACAACACTGGCCTAAGGTACTGTAACTTCCAAAGCCTCTGCAACCAGACCCCACAGAGACTGAAAACATCTGCCTTTCTAAACCTCCCAGCAGCCTGGGCGAGGGGCGGCAGCAAAGCTGAAGATGAGAACGCAGATGGTGAATGTGTGATGTGTGAAAGAGGTGGATGCCAGGGCTCATCTGAAAAACTTGCTCACACACCCTGCGACCTTGGGGTAGAAAGTGCAGAGCTGGGTCACTGAATACATGCAATCAAGCAACATTGTCAAATTATGAATGGACTGGAGAAAGCGTTACCTTCCTCGGCAAATTGGTTCAAGCATCTTTGTTGGTATCTTACACTGTGCTGAATCTGTAAGCAGTTCTACGCCATCTAGATATAGGCAAACTCCCACTGAAAGCTCACCTGAGGCAGGATCTCAGGTTTGTCCCTCTTGAGGAGTTACGATCATGTATCTCTTTGTTGTTTGGCTTTGGAAAATCACCTTGGTTTTGTTGACTTTTGGTTTCCATACAGTCACCACACATTTTTGTCTCTTTGGCTTTGCCTCTGTTACATGGCAGTGGAACTGTTTGTCTGCTCTCCACTCCTAAGCAGCTCTAAATTTTCTTGCCTTCCCCCAGAGGCACTGACTGTCAAGAGTCGGTTAGCAAGGATTTTCTTACTGATCCAGCTGCATATTATGCTGTTTCTAAATATCAGAAATTTTAGGCACCTGCAGCTTTTCAATGGCAGAGCAGTCCTGCTTCTTGGCCTTGCTTGCAAATGCCTGTGATAACAGATCTCACTTGAGAAATAAAGTGGCCGCAGCTCTTGGTATACAGAGCCTCTGGAGTCCTTGCCTAAAACTGACTTGAATCTCAGAGGAAAAGGGAGATCAAAGTTATTTTAAATTGTCATAAGTATCTTTATTTTCTGTGCTTGCAGAAATATATTGCCCTTCTCAGTAGAGCTGCAGTGTAAAACACCAGACTGTATGAAGACCACTTGTAATTAAGTGATTGTAGTAACTGTCTTCTATTGACATGAGCCTTTGGTCCGATCTTCTGGGAAAAGAGGCAGTATGGATGTTAAGGTTGAAGAAGAAGGGGTCACTGCTGGTGCTCAGGGCTTTAGGAAAATGCAAGTCCAAAGTAAAATACTGTGCAGAAAATATTTGAGCACAGTATACAGACAAGAAAACATGTAGAAAGCTCAGGCAGATGAAAAAATGTGTTGAGATAAATATGGGTGTTCAAAGAAAGTTGTGATATGGAGGTATTACTGCGTAGGTAGGGTGTTTCCATTGGGCTTGCAATAAACAGTTCCTTCCAAGTACTAATTTCTGTAGGTGTATCTGCCCTACCTGAGACTTCCTTAATATGAGTCACCCTTCCATATGCAGCCCCAGACAGGTTGGCCAATGCTTTCTGAAGTTCATAGATACCTGTCCCAGTGTGTCTGCATGATGTAGGACATGCTCAGACAGGCAGGCATGCTGACAGAGCATCTCAAGGGGTGCAAGGGTGGAGATAGGGGGGCCAGTACATGCTGTTTGAGAAGATTCAGCACAGGTATGACCAATCTCTTCCCACAGTCATTCTTGAATCAGTGGCATCAATTTCTTTTGATTTGCCCCAAGACCATGTGAGAACAGGACAATTTCCTGTTCAACCAAAGTTTTTATTTGCATTTCATTCTTCAGTTTTGTTTCTAAAAAAGGAACTCAGCATTGCCAGGAATACTTGGGCCGAATTAACCAGTAGCCTAATCCTATTTGACACTTCTCTTCTCAAGCACAGATACCAGAAAGAACAAGGCTTTGCTCTTCTCAAAGATAAGACAGGACAATTTCCTTAAGTAGACTCTTCTCTGATGTTATTTTTTTTCATCTTCAGTAGAGACTTTAATGGAACAACAGATTCCAGAGAAAATGGAATTTGTGAAAGAAGTAAACTTAAAATCTTAAAAATTTTGTTCATAGCCTCCAAAACACTGGCGTTCACTTTTCAAGGTCAATATTAGGAATGAAAGTTACTCTTGTTCTATTTTTAAAGGAAATCAAGCAGCTTTTAGTTTCGCCAGTGAGAAAAAGAAACAAACAGGATAACTGGGTGTTCATAAACACTGACCCTTTTGATCAGAAAAAAACAATGACTAGCCAATAAGTAGCTCCATACATAAAATTTAAAGGTCAGTAATCTATCTAATGGTACTCATCATGGTTATATATAGAACTGCTTTTGCCTCATAAACTTGATACTGCTCTTCTAAGTTCAAAAGTCTGATTGATAAAGATGGTTGATTTATATAGACTTCAAGCGAGACTTTCTTTCAGTTAAAATTATTAATAAATTGAAAGCCAACTAACCAAACAAAATATGTTTATATGTTGCTATCTCTTACAAGGAGGGCTGTTTCTCAGTAGGATTCCTGACCTCCTGCCCTTAGTTCAGCACTATTCCATGCCTTTAGTGGCTGTCAAGAAGAAAAGAGAAATCACTGAGGAGAAGGTTTGTAGTGATGGAAGGTGGGTGGTTTGATAAAATACTACTGGCAGGCCAGGTCTGCAGAAGGATCTGGATTTCGTGATAAATTGCTTCCATTCGAAGTAATGATTACATTCACCTAGAGGCAAGGTCATGTTTTCAGTACAAAGAATATGGGTCACATATACAGAATGGGAGAAACTGTGCCCTGGGAGGTGCTGGCACCTAAAATGAGGTGTGAGTTAGGTGAAGTAATTAGCTGCATCTAAGTTCTCATTATGCTGCTGCAGCAAAAAAGGATAAATACATTCTTCTTTGATGTATCAGCAGGAAAATGAAGGTGTGAGCAGAGGGGGGATATTTTGTAGTGGTGAGATCACTACTAGACATCATATCCAAGTCTTCTAAGGAAATTTCTGTAAAAGAAAAACATAAAAGAGGAGAAGCGATACAAGAATGTTTGATTCTGTAAAACCTGCCTTATAGAATGAGCTGAAAGTAATGCACTCTGTCATTAAAGACAGAACTAAAAAGTGACGTGATTGCTGTTAGGTCTACCTGCCTGACAGCAAGAGCGGTTTTAATCTGTCAGGCAAAGATACTCGTCTAAGTGCTGGAAGATGAAGTAGGAAAGGTAAAACTAGAAGCAAGATGTTTGTTTTAAAGACATAGGTGTGTGGTAAACCACTGAAATACGTTGTAAAAGACTCTGAATTCTTTGCTGTTCAGACTCTGTAAGGTGGGGTACTGGTTTCTAAACCAATCCTGTTAAACCATCAAATCTGGGCTCTGTACTGGAATAACTGGAAATGGTGCTGTCACCTGGGTTTTATGGAAAGTCTTATTTCATGATTAATATGTCTTTTACCATTTAATTCTGAACAAATTAGATGGTGATAATGGCTGGAATCCTGATGTTAAAGTAGTATGCTAAGAGTATTAAAAATAGTAAATTTGCCATTTTTTTCAACATCTTCATCTAGTGCTGTAATAATTACTGTGGAGTCCACATGTTGCTGAGGAACAGTTGATAAATTTAAAAATGTGAAAATAGCTCTTTTATATATATATGGAAATATAATAAATTAATATTTAAACTAGTTGCAGTGCAATTCTAAAAAAACTTCTGTAGATTACATTTATATTGCATTTATTTTCCATGTTTCATTTATAATGACTGCAATTATAAATGTAAATATGCCCCAAATCAGTTGGCAAAATCCCCAACTAGAAAGCTCAAAAGAGGTGCCAAGTGATCATTTTGCATTGGGATTAGGGGAGTAGAAGTGTCAGTTCTCGAAGAGGTACCCTCCTACCCTTACCCCACCCCATCCAGCCCTTTAAGCCCTTTCCCTTGTGCTAGTGCCAGTGTATATGTGGCTGCATAGATCTGTACAGGGAAAAGGACAGTTGTTTTCAGTTTTTGTTAATTTCCTGGTTTCCCTGTCTAGCTGCACAACTGCAAGCCAAAGTCAGCAGGGTAAAAACCCCAAACCAACTGATGGAAGGCTGTCGCCGTGAAAAGTGATCAGGGGGTATGGGCTGAAAAGTTAGTTGCTGTAGTTATTTGTCCTGTTATGTTTGTTAGGGTTTTTTCAAATTCTTCAGCTGGGATAAGCCAATGTAAATCAATACTAGTAAAATTAAATTCCCTTTCAGCAACAGAATCTTAGGCAAATGGTGATCATCAGAAGAGTCCAAGAACAGGGCTTTCATCCTGACAGATAGTCTTGTTTTTACTTCCCATTGTACATAGCACTTGTTCTCCTCAGAATCCAAATTTGAAATGAGCCTTTGCCACTCCTTCAGAGAGATCATTAGCATCAGGACAAGTAGCTTTTGCTAGAATCTCATGACCTACTTCAGCAAGCAAATGTTCATCACTTGTATGTACATACAAAAGCCATCCTTTTATATCTTGGCCTCTTGGCTCCTTGCACTTTCCTTCTATGCAGAATGGGAGATGTTTCCAATGTACTGCTCTCTCCTCAGCCCCCTGCCATCAAATGCTTGGGTTAAGCTAGCACGAATAGTGTAAATGTAGTTATGCCAGCACGCATTCACTTTCAGTGGAGAAGGTTTTAGTGAGAGGAGGTTGACTGAAAATAAGTTACACTGACACTGGTGCAGTTTTGCAGATGCCGGTTTGCATTAGGAGTATCCATGTTGACAAAGTCCTTGGTGTGAGCCTAACTTTGTCTGCCTTTCCCATACTTTTCTACTAGTGTTGAGGGGCAGGCATGTGAAAGAGTTATGGTGCATCACCTCTTTCACTGTTTAAAGTCTCTTTTGTTACAGTTATGATAGAAATTCTCTGTAAAACAGCCATATGGGTGATATAATCCTATCTTTATGCTACCTCTTCATGATGAAGTTGCTCTTGTTCTTCCACTCCTTCTCTTTGTTCTGTGTCTGAACCTGGACATTGTGGTGGTCAAGGTTGCTGCAGGACTGAAAGGTTTGTTCTGAAAGGGATAAACTCATTCAAAAGTTGTATTTGTTGAGCTAAGTGTCTTTCTGGTTCCTGGAGAGGTCCAACCTGGACAATACTTTCCTTGCTGTATGACAGATGTTGACTCCAAGACATTTCCTTCAAGCGCTTTTCCCGTAGTTTTTGGGGTGATCTTCAAGGATCCCCAGAAACAGATCAGCCCACCTCTCTGATCTTGTGTCTGAATGAATTTTGAGGAAGTTGCTCCAGTTGCCTCTCAGTTACTAAGTACTCATCTGAGAGTGAGAGTTTGGGTGCACCTTCTTCTTTCCAGTGCTAGGAGGCAGCAGGCACCACCTGAGGTATGAAGAATGTTGACAGCTGTCACCTTCCCTGCCCGGGATGAAGAAGCTGTACTTGGACAGTTGGCCTCTAGGCTGGATTGAGACAAGGCTACCTATCTCCTTTGAGATTTCATCCATTGCTCTGTAACCAGCTGAGCAGCTGCCACCCAGCCTATGTTTAAATCTGAATCTGGATGCAAGAACAATAGCAGTTGGCTGTAGACCCAAGCTGCTGATAGATTTCACAGACGACACAATGAGGAGGCAGAACCCCGTCATCTTCACCTTACTACTGAGAAGTTCTCTTAGATCTAGTTGCCTCTTCATTCCCCTTTGCCTATTCCATCTCTTTCCCATAGGACAGTCTTTTTGCTCCACCCAGGTTGCCTGTGTGTTCCACTCCACAGATTCACCTGCCCCCAAGGTTTACATCCATTGCCATTAATGAAATCTCATTCCTCAGTTTCTCATTGCATCTCTGGGTACCTGCACTACCTCCAGCCTTTGCCATTCCCAAGAATCTGGAAAGCATGCCTCCTACACCAGTTTCCTATGAATTCCATAGCTCACAATGCACCATACGGTCCCTTTATCACTTTAATTAGCCAAGAGGCCTTCCCCTCCCCCTAATTTCCTTGGAGGAAATTGAAAAGAAATGGCACATTTTGGCACTTGGAGAAGTCTCAGCTCTACATGGAATCTGTGTGAGGATTGCATTGTTTAAAGGCAACTTGATTTCAAAGATGATATTGGAAGATACCTTCCATTTTCAGTACAGCTTCACTAGTTTCAACTTCTGGAATTGTTAGGAAACTCCCCCAAATTGTTGTCTGCATCAGCAGCTAAATTTAGGCAGCTGGCAATGCTTTTTCCCTTATGACACTGGTATCATCTGTATTTGCAAACCATGTAAGTATCTGGTTAAACACCACTTCTATCATTGTGAGCATGTCTCTGAGTTCCATTTAGATTGGTGCCTGGTCTCTGTGAGTGAGAAAATGACTCCTGTTGCAAAGTGCACTAGTTCTTCCAAATGGATGTTTTCTGGGCTGGCAAAACTGGCTGTCCCCATTTTCCAGCCTAAGAGTTGGGGAAGCAGGAGGAATCCAAATAAAAATAGAAATAAATAGAGTATTTAAAAACAGCCAGGACAGGGCAATTGTAAGTGCAACAGAGCTGGCACTTTTTTCATTAACTGTATACTTTTAACACACTGGTGTTTCCTCATGTTGCCTGTCTTAATCTGGAGGTATCATGGAATGGTGGATTTTTTTCTTGAGGATTGGTGTTCTTCATTTTTTCCGCACATAATTACTGTTCTTCCTTTATCAAGCCTGTGCCACTTTCATTAGGCCACAAAAGTATCTTGTTGTTTTAAACAAGCTCCTTGTGTATTCTACAATTCCATTTGGCACTTCACTCTGCCGAGCTGCTTCTGCAGCAGTCAGACCTGAGTGTTATACAAGAAGGTGGTGTGCCTTTTAAAACCCGTCAACAATCTTTTTTCCTTTGGGATACATTTTGTAGATATAGGACCTCTGAAAAGAGGCCTATTGTTTCAAACTTGTCAGCCATAATAAGCAAAGGTGCTTCCCTAGCCCCCTCACAGGGCAAAGACATTGAGTGGCACTGCAGTAGTTGGGCTGTTTCTTTTCCAAGGGTGGCTCTAAAGCCACTAAACATACACCTTCTCTTCTAACTCACATAGGCTGTGAGCACTTTGAGATGAGAAACAAAACAAGTGTCATTTGGTACATTTCTCTTCTCCGTGCTTCAAACATTTCTTCCAAAGATTTCACTTTGGGGAGTGTTTAACTACCTCATTTGTCTTTTGTTTCAGTAGCATATCCAGGCTTTGGTACTATTATTACCATGGACTACACTGCCCCAAGGTGTGTAGCCTCTTTAGAGAGTCCTGGTGATTTGTTTTGTAGTAGAAGCCACCTGCAGTCAGATGGGAAACCAGAGCGAACACCTCACTTTAGCCTTTCCAGAGTTTTCAGAAACAACACTTATAGTCATGGTACTCATACCTTCCTATGGCCTCTTACCCCAAAAGATCACCAAGTGCTTTATTTTTCCGGTGAGTCACTTTTCTGCTGTTCGACATGCAGGAATTCTGGAAGGAGGCAGCAGCAAATGAAATCTTTTCAGAACATGTCAAGATGAAGCCAGACATGAGAGTTTGATTGCACAGGGGGAATTTCAGGAGGCAGAATATTTTTTCATGGTATATAAATTGTAAGGACAGTGGGTGGGATCTATGTACCAAATACAACAATTATCATTGAGACATTTCTTTGACTGCAGATCACCAGGAACTTTACTTGCTCTCTCTTGTAAAAGTGCACTATCCCAATCTGGTGCTTGTGACCGTTTGTAAATAAATTAAGGCAAGAAAAGATAACCCTTGCTAGTTTAGTCCTCTGCTGTAAAATAGCTCAACAATAAGATGCACTGTGAGACTGAAGATTTGAAAGCATGGAAAGATGTGTTCAGTCTTTTTCCTGTTTTCTAATATACTTCCCTCTTACATCTCTATCAATCTTCCATGATGTATATATGTGGAATTTTAAGTGCTTGACAGTGGCACACAAGATTATTCTTGAAAACACAAGATTTTCTACTGCTTTTCTGGAGGGACTGGTGACAGGTACCAACCATGTTTGTCCAGCAGGTCTAGCATCTCTTCCTTAGGCTACATGGAGTCTCTGTGTTATCCAGTCACATTTGTATTACAGCCACATAATACTGCATCAATGACCTAATTCGTTTTTGTTGTAAACTACTGGGTTAGATGAATGACACATTTCATTAATGGTTGTCATTAGAGATTTATTCATGACACTATTAGAACTTTACCTGAGAGCTGAGACCATTTTGCTACTTTCACATTGAATAAGGGCTCTTTTAACCCAGTCTATTTAAAAGAGAAACTTTTTTTTTCCTTTTCTTGTTCCCCTTTGGTGACAAATGTGAAAGAACAATTTACAGGTATCATATATTTATCTAGCTCTGATTGGCAGTAACAGAGGGAATTTAAGAGGCTAGCTGAAAAAAATTAAAATAGCAGACAAGGTCTGAAGCCTTTAAAATAATGGATAGTTTGCAAATCCATAAAATCCTGTTCATGTTTATTGTGAATGAATTGCCCCAGATATTTCTCAGGTGGAGAACACGGGGTACCCTTCTTCTTGAGCTGCTTCCCCTATGGTTGCCAGCCCTCCTGAGTTACTGGAGGAGATGACAATTTCTGGAGAGGCTGACCAAAGTAAGCCAGATGTGCTTCCTGATTTCACTATTCTTCCCAGGATCATGTTGTGATGCTTTTTGCTTGAGCTTCCATTTCTGATGTATGTATGTTTATATGTGTGCATGACTCGCACGTGGAGTGTGAATGGCCATGTGTGGTCCTGCCTTACAGAAGTGTTTCTGTGCCAGTAATGGGCCACTTGGCACACAACCCAAATGCTCAAAATGTGGCTGCAAAGAACAAATCTCAGCCAGTTACAGAAATTATCCTTTTGATGTCTGGTTCAAGTGGCACACCTGGCCTCCTTTGCATGTTGCAGGTCTGACTTCAGCAACCTGGCCCAGCCCAGTTCTCATAATTCAGTGTGTTGTGACACTCACACATATCTCTCTTTTTGCTGTCAACTGGTGGCAGAGTATTCTGGCAATAAGAACAGTGCTGCCACTTGGGACATACTTTATAGTATACAAACACCTACTTGGGGTAAGATTGAAACATTAAATAAAACATGTAAAGGCTGATAATTGCAGTACTACCTTCCTTTTTGTTGCATTTTTATACCACATTTTGTGTTTGGGTCACTATAACACACAAAACTGCATTGGCAGTTCCATGGGACAGTGCAAAGATTAATGTCTGGGAAATGTTTCTTAGTATTATTTGCTATATTGCAATTTCTTTGTATCACAGCTGCTGTTGAAAAAATGATATTATGATGAATGTACGTGTTGAACAAGCTGCTAGCTGTGTAACCTGGGGATTGGAAGCAATCCTCATTTTACATTCACTTGCATGTCTTCTCGTGGTTGAAAAGAAACTTGCTTTATGTTTTGAGGGGGGGAGGGGGGGGGGTGTTTCATATGCAAAGTGTTTCAAGTGAGTTACCTCATCTAGTACACTTGCCTCATAAGAATCCCGAGGACTTCCTCCAACAACTCCAACTTCCTCAGTTTAATTCCTCCAACTTCCTCAGTTTAATTATGAGTGTTAATTAATTATCTGGCAATGTAAAACATAGTAATGGCAAACTTCCTCTGAAGAAGTCAGATAAGGAGGATTTCCATGGGACTCTTGCCCCTTCAGCTTGGTCCTTCCTAAAAAACCCTGCCAGATAAGGTTCTTATTCAGCACTTCTAACTTTTGGTTATTTTTATGACTAAGGAAGATGTTTAGCTTTCATAATATTCTTCTTCTTCTTTCTTGCTGCTATTAAGTTGCCTTTACAATTAGGGACTAGAACAATTTTTGGATTATTGTTTCCTTCCACTTTGTTCACCATTTCCAGAGTCTCTTACAAGTGATAAAAATGAGGTAGTCCCCATGTCTGCTCAGACAGGGAGTTCTGTGTTGACTCTTGCTGGAGACACTGGTGGGTGCAGAGGTGGGAAGTTAAGTGGCCACATACCACCTTTACAGAGCTTTTGCTTCCATCCAAGACGCTAGGAAAACTGGCACAAACCTAACACACGAAAGCACAAATAGGGAGGAGCAGCGCATTTATCCAGCACAGGACTGGACTGTCCTATTCACCTTGGTAAAAAGAATGAAGGAAAAGGCTGTGGGGCATTTGATGGTGAGATGCTGGAAAGAACACCTCTGACATTTATGGTGCTGATTCTTGGAATATGGAGATCCTGCAAGCAAGCATGGCAGCTCCTGCTACTTTTACTGGATCTGATGCTGGTTTGAAGAAAAAGCTGCTTCAGAAACCTAGATTCTAGGTTTTTTCCACTCACTGCTGCCAATCCTGCCAGATCTCCCAGTCCCGATCAAGCTTAGTCTGTGTTGGCAGAGGATAATGTCACTTCCAGGATATGCTAAGGTCCTGATAGTATCCATATAAAAACTGTTACAGGGAAGACCGGACTACAGCTCTTGCTGTCTATGTTCCCTCTGCATCTCTCAGGACTAAGGCCTCTTCCCATTCCCAATGGAACACTTAATGTTGTGTTGGGAACTTGATTTTCTGCTTCTCAGACTTTCCAGCTCCCATGAAGAATCTCAGGGACCAGCATATCCTTCCTTTGCATTACCTTGTGTCATGTGTTAGTCTTCTGTTGCTGCTAAGTAGGAGAGTCCAAACCATTTAACCAACTGCTACTGGTTGTAGGAAGTGAATGTGGGTGTCTGCAGTCATTGCTACTGAGAGGAGGCAGAAGACTTAGGTAACCTGTTGTGCTTCCTGGTTTGCTTGAGAAACTTTGTCTGCTGAGACTTGAATTAGCTTGAAGCAGTGGATGTCAGTGCAGTCCTCTTCAACTATGTCTCCATCACTGAAGCACAACAGAAGGGATTCATCAAGTTGCCAGAAGTCCTCACAGATTGCTAGGGACAGAAGGTTTGCAAAAGCTGTGGAAGTTCGTCTCAGGGGGAAGGCAGCAGGGAGATGGAGGGAACACAGCCTGCTGTAGCATTTAAGCGGTACTGCATAGGGATCCATTTGAAAGGATATAGTTAACTAAAGGGATCCAAAGCTTGTTTTCCTTGAGTCTTTTTATTCTTCCTGTATCTAATCCCTTGAGAGTCTAAGGTCAACCCCTTTTTGTACTGCAATAACACTGTAATATATGCTTGCACTAATTCTTCTGGTACACCAAGCATGCAAGACAAATTTAAAGCTTTTTTTCAGAAGAAAAAGACTGTATTATTGTGTATATAGAAATACTGAGAGAGAATTTGAATTCTGTCTCCTGTATAAAAGCATGCATTGATTACCTGTATGTAGATCATGCTGTAAATGCTGCAGAGTACTGTAAAATCCTACACTTGAAACCACTATGAACAGGCAATGTCATCAAAAACAAATGAAACAGAAGCTGTGCAATGGTTTTCGTGCCTTTTTTAAAATCCATGTATGTTAATCCAGACAATCGGGGGGAAAAAGAAAGAAAAAAAAACCAACCAAAAAAAAGCTTGTATACTACTAAAACCTTATTAAAGAATCAAAGGCAGTACCTTGTTGATGGCTGGTTTTTTGTTTACTTGTTAGCTTTCTTTGGTGATGGCTGGGATTTTTGTTTGCCTTCTTGCTTTGTTTTTCTACTCCCTTTGCTCTGGGAAGATGTCCCATGCTCATCCTTGTCAGGGAGGTGAAGGAGATCTGGTAGAACAGTGAGAGTTTTTTTATCCTTTATGATGTGATCACTAAAAACTTGCAGTTAAGACAGATCAGAGAATAGAAGCAAAGTTCCATGACTGTTTCATGTACTTTGAGAAGGCCACACTATGAGTTCAATTTACATAAATTCAGGCTAGTACCAATTTCTCTGACTTGAACCTGTATCACAGCCACAGATTACAACTAGTCCAAACTTATGTAAGTTTTTAGAGCTTGGCTTGATAGTTACCACCATCCAACCTGGTTAAACTTAAGCTAGTACAATACAATGCCTACAAACACAGCACAGCCTGTTTATCATGTTTCTCTTGGTTTCTTAAACTGGGCATCTCCTCCTGGCAGGCAGCACAGTGTGCATAGGGTGGATGGATGGCTGTCACCCTTCAGGCATTTGACAAGGTGTTTCAGAACTTCTGAACTTCCAGCTCCTCCACCCCTCCAAACCCCAGGGAGATCGATGCAAAATTACGCCTGACCTGCAAGTAATGTGCTCCTGCCTGTGCTGCTCAGTGCCTCCAGCCATTCTTGCCTTTCATTGTGACTCCTGTTTGAACACTGCTTGTGTTGTAGAGAGGCATGTGGTTCAACCCCATTTGCTGTTGGCCTGTCAAGGATCAGGCTAGAAGAGGAAACACAGTGACAGACCCTGTCTGCTTTGGTGTGAGGTGCATAGTCACTAAATTGGTATTTTTGTGAACCTGGCTGGAGAGGGAGGCTGCAGGCAGTAGGTGCGTGCAAATGCTCTGGTATCTGTGGAAAAGGTGGTGGAAACTTACCCCATGCAGAAGAATCACAAGACCTCAGCTTCTCAAAGCCATAGATAAGTTTGTGCAGGCAGGTGATGATTTGAGAGGAAGAGCTGGGATTTGGCTGTGGTCTCTGACTTGGGGTTGTACAGTGTGTGAGTGCCTTTCTTCTCCTGGGAATTGTATGGAGGGTCAGGCAGAATTCTTCTGAGTTTGCCTTCAGCAAGGTCCAAAGCCTGTCTTCTCTGCTTCAAAATATGTTTTGGTTTGCCACTGTGAGGCTGCTGGTATATGGCATATGTGTGCATCTGTCAAGTACTGTAGGATGCAATGATGCCACAACAGACATGGACATGGTTTAGAGCATTATCTGAAACAGAGCAGTAGATAGAAGTGCAGCATTTCCTGGATTTATGTTAGGTAAATTTGTGATTTTTTTTTCTGTACCTGGTTGATTTTTGCTTACCAGGGATGGGACAGAAATTCCAAATTCTACAGTATAAGGGAAAATTGACTAGGCTCATGTGGGAAACTTCGCTTTGCCCCGAATCAGTGCAGAGCCGCTCAAGAGAACAGGCTTTTCTGGAGGCCACTGAGCCCTCTCTGTCCCATGTGTTGCATTATTCATATAGAAATCTGACAGAAAATAAACCCCCTTGTGCGAGTTGTTCCTCAGAGATCAGAGAGGCTGGGTATGGCTAAGCTTGATTTCTGATTGTTACCATTTGAGCACTGTGATTTTGGCCGAGTTCAACCAGAATTTCCATGAGCACAGATTCACAAATAGTGTGGCATTGACACAATAGGTCTGATTGTGTTCAGTAAGAACTTGATCACAAGTTCACAGATAATCACAGATTCACATGTAATACAATTTACCAATATTACATGTCTGGCTGAGTTCAATAAGAACTTCCATGATTCAGATTCATCAATACTGTGGTTCACTGAAGCAACATTCAGGACTGCAGGTGATAGATGCACTAACTACAGAGTGTGAATATGTGTCATGTCAGAAGTTACAGTGACAGAGATGTGATAGTGATATATATACATGTATATTCTCCAATACAGCTGGAAGCACAAAGCTCACCTAAATGCATCCCTTCATGGGGGGAGGAGGAGAGACATAGTCTTTCAGCCAATCCTAAGCAAGCAAAGGTGCTTTCCCAGCTCTTCTTTTTCCATGTTTTGCTTTTCTTTGCTCTGAAACCTCCCTTCTTTTATACAAAAGTTTTTGGCCCTTCCCAAAGGAGTGGAACAATCACATGTCATAGGTGGGACTTTGGTGACTGTCATCGTAACATGTAAGGCATGTCTTCTTTTCTCTTCATTTGCATTCTAATGGTTGTGAAAGTTAATATCAAAATAAGGCTTAAATAAGGGTCTTGGTTACTTTTGGTCAGAATTTAAAGTTGATAACAAAAGGCAAAATAATCACTTTGGTCATCTCTACCCATTGAAGCAGCAGTAAGGGCTGCCTGACCTTTGCCAGAGCATCTTTGCACAAATCCTGATCTCCTCAATGGACCAGATTTATAACACAGCTTGTTATGGGCAGGGAAGAGAGAGTGAGGCTGATGGCTGGTACAGAGATGCAGATGCTTTCCTGTGCTTCACTGAAACAACTTTGGGCCATGAGCCTCGACTTCATTGCAGACAACATTCAGTTGCTTGGCCTTGCTCAAGCCAGGTGCAAGGTCAGTGAGGGGCCCAGCTCATGTCTTTTTCAACCAGCATCATCAATTTATCACTGACTGAAACCAACACCGACCATTTATCACATTATTCACCCTGTGGCCAGAGTCATACAAAAACCAGCTATAATATTATCTCACATTGAGGGACAGCGTGGGCTGTGTGTTCCTCTTTCTTGGTCACAGGGGACATCATGAGTTTATTCAACTTCATATAAGTGATTTGCAGGGTATCTCTCTGTTGTTGTTGAGTTGGAGCAGACAAGGAGCACAGGAGCCGCAGGTGTCACACACAAAGCTAATTTTATTAAACTGCATGTAACACATTCAAAAGAAAAATGGAGAAGAAGAAGGAGAAGAATGCCTCAATCTATAAGTTACTCTATATATATTGTAAATCCCTTCCAAGTTCACTTTGCATAGGTCCATGACAGTGTCCATAACTCTGCCTGAACTTCTAATTGGATATTACACACTCTCCAGATGTAAATTCAGTTTCATGAGAAATTGTCAGCACACATTCCATTCTCACAGCTTGCTCCTTCCTCAGCTTCTTCCTTATCTCTTGTTGTTCCAGCTTTTCCACCAGTTTTTCGCACAGTTCTTTCCCATGCTTTCCGTTCTTTCTCTTGCTGCTACAGCTGTTCAGGGAGACCATATTTCGTCCAGACCAAAGCCACTTGCAGTCTCGATCCCCACACCTCTCTAAGGTGTTTCCTTGTCCTCCCCTTTCACATCTTTCATTTCCATCCACACAGATCTTATGCATACCTGATAGATCATTACCCTGGTTCTGGCTGATCATATGATCATATGATATATGATCATATGATAATAATAATACACAAAATACAATAATTGCAACAGAGAATAACAAAAAGACTGTGATAAGCTTTTTAGCCAGCCAGTAAACAAAAGTCCTAACCCACCAAGAAGCTTGTTTAACCATTCATTTTCCATTGTGAAATCTGTAAGTGTTCTTGCTGCATACTTCATATGATCCAGTTGTTTATAAAGATCTTTAGTTACATTTGGTATGTGAATACAACAGGTATCATTAGACAGACTCAAATATCCACACACTCCA
>JAOXXN010000446.1:7286630-7301596 GCA_026770055.1 Myrmophylax atrothorax | reverse complement strand
TTCCTTCCTTCCTTCCTTTCCTTCCTTCCTTCCTTCCTTCCTTCCTTCCTTCCTTCCTTCCTTCCTTCCTTCCTTCCCTCCTGCCTGCCTGCCTGCCTACCTTCCTGCCTTCCTTTCCTGCCTGCCTGCCTTCCTTCATTCCTTCATTCCTTCCTTCCACAAGCTCTTTCACTTGGTCTGATCCTGCTAATAGCAATGCCCCCAGTGTTGAGCTCTCAGTTTTGCACCATGCTAGGCACAGCCATAACTCTGCAGGAAGACCTGGCCTATCTATTGTGATTAGAGCTGCAAGGGCAATGAGGCTGCCAGTTTTGATTGCCTCAGTTGGTTTATCTTCCATCACAGTTACCATCAGAGGCCAACTGGTGCAATCCATTGCCCATATTTCCAAATTGTATCTCCTGACTTGGAAGAGGTTGCTGCATCCATCCTGTATCTGAGAAAGGGTCCCAGATATGTGCTATGAGCCAAACCATGTTTGCGTGTTGACCCAGAGGGTGCTGAAGGATCAAGGCAAACACTTATTAGTTAACTGCATTGAGAGTTACAGGATGGTGTTCAAACCAGGGCTCCATGTGGTTCACAGCATAGCTCCTGTCATCCTAGTACTGGAGACTCCTTGTAATTGCCCAGCAACGTTCAGTGCCAATCCTGCCAAGACCCCAGAGCCCCTTGGAGAAACTCACCTTCATCCTGCCTCTTTTCTTCTCATGCAGGCTTCAGACACAGAGACCAGCTGGAAGTGTCATAAGTGAGTGCCAAGTAACGCAGGTACAAAGTCGGCTTCCTTCTTCACCGAGTTCTACTTCTCTTCCTCCACGGAGCAGCTCACGGAGATCCAGCGGTGCATCCCCTCGGAGCCCTGTCCTTCCTTCAAGGAACCCTAGTACTTGTCCCAGAAGCCAGCTGCCACCTCGGAGAGAAAGTCCTTCTCCCTGCCGACAGCGTAAGCCAGGGACTGCTCTTCAGCGAGTTCCTCCTTCCCCTCGACCTCAGCCCTCAGCTCAGGCTCTGGGGCCAACAGGAGATTCTCTGCCATCTCCTAGCATGGCCAAAAAACGACAAAGAGGAAAAACCCAGACTCAGACTCCAGCAACCAAAGGAAAGCAGGTGTCCCTGGAAAGCAAGGCAGCTGCCAGATAATGATCTTCCTCTGCAAGCCCAACAGACTGGGTAACTTCTGCATAGAGTATACACTTGAGATGCTGCAGCACAGCCTTCCATGCTGGACCTGCAAGTGTATAGCAGTAGCTGTACTTCGATGCTTCACTCACTCTCACCCCACACCGCGATCAGCTCCCATGGGCCTGACAGCCTCTGGAGCTACGGAGCCTTCTTCAAGGAAGACATCCAGCCCGCAGCTCACGCTTGCTAACTGCACAGCACCAAACAGTGACCCAGACAGCCTGCCCAGTGCCTGACCCTCCTCCCTCCCCAGGGATTCCCCTCTGCCTATTAGCAATACCAGTTGCCAACACTGACCCTGGCTGTGGAAAGAGAAGCAGAGGTGATGCAAGACCTGCTAAAGAGGAAGGCTCCTGTCCTTCAGGCGTCTCCCTCCTTTCTCCTTGCTGGAAAAACACCAGCCTTGGCCGCTGCCATCTACCTGAGTGTTAGCTTACCTCTTGCCACCTCTGTTAGCAAGGGATTGCCACCAGCTTAGCCAAGAGGAATGGATGTGTCCTTGCATGCTGAGATAAGAGAAGGGGCAAGATGGAGGGGGCTCTTCTTTCCAGAGATACCTCTACAAGTGCGAATTGGGAGGTAGGCAGATCTTGCTGGATGCTACCTACCTACTCGAGTATGTCCCACAGAGGAGACCATCTGGCATTGCTGCTCAGTGACACTGCTACTGTTTCAGCAGATGCCTGTGTGGTGGGTAATTAGGTGGAAGTAGGGATGTATTGGCAAGTTGCTGGGAAATCAAGAGCTCTTGCTAATTAATGTAGAAGGGAGCACTCTGCAGCCACTTCTGTCTCAAATACCAAAATGTGGTCTGTGGATACCACATCTCCCAGCAAGGGTGGTTCCTCTCGTTCTGAGTGTTGTTGGTGCCACAGACCTGTAGTCCACCAAACACAGCTCCATTGTGAAGATGTGAATAGTCACTGGATGCCTTTAGCTTGGGTACCCCTTGCACCTAAATTTCTTCTGTTTTGTTGTCACACTCTTGGTGTTTGTGAATTTTGGCACTGTGGTTGAAAGTTCCCCTACATGGCAGGGTGGGAGATTATTATCCTGTAGTATACCCAAAAGATGCTGCTTTGCCAGGAGAGGTTTGTTGGCACGCTGTGGGTACCTTGTGCATTTCTCTCTGAGAGTACAGTGAGTCAAGTGGCAGAGGTCAGGTTTCTGTCTTTTTCTTGGTGCTCTGCTCTGTCACATGTTGCATTAGAACCAACAACGTGAATGTAAAAGTAAGGGCTGTGCTCTTCAAGTAATATTAGAGCAGAAGCTTAGCGCTCAGCTAGAACTACATCAACCAACTTTTTAGCCCCCAGACTAATTAGGAAAGCTTGAAAATGAAAGCAAGAAGGACTTGTGTGCATTTGAAGAGTTCTTGAATTAGACAAAATTTTCCCCACGCCTCTGGAGAAAACAGTCCAGAGCCAAATACTTTGGGCTTCACACCATTGCCATGCCTAAAAGAAGCTTGGCATGAGTCAGAACAAAAACACAGTTGCTCTGTACACCTATTCTTGCAGCTGCAACTACCTACAAATATTTACTATTTGCAGACAACAAAGCTTGACAAGAGGAATCTGGACAGTGATAACCTTGATTCATTGAAACATGAATGCAAACAGTCACACTGATGGTTATTGAGTCCAAGAAATCCTGAAGTTGTTCATACCTACAGGAAGTGACTTGCAAAGGAGCATGAGAACTGTGACAGCGTGGCTGGGAGGAAAGGGTACTCCTTGGACACCTGAACAGGGAAATGTCTAGAAACAGAGGACAGGGATTACCTTTTTATATAAGTCTCAGTGTTACCAACACAAAGAATTTATTTCACGTAGCTCACAGTCTTCTCCAGTGACATGGCTCATCCTGGTCAGCTAAACAAGCACAGCTTCTACTCTAAAAACATGCCCTCATCTTTGCAGAGCAGCATTGGGAACTCAGAGGCAACTCAGGCTGTGGTTTGATAGACTGAGCTGATGTTGCCACCAAAAGCAACATCCTTCCAACTTCTAGCTGCTTCATTGCTTGCTTCTACCACCTTACACTGAAGTAGTTATTGTTAAAGTGTCTGGAAATGCTGATCTAGCATGACACCAACAGCTCTGGTTTGCTGGTTTGGTTTTCATCTGATTCAGTTGATCAGTGGGGTTCACCGTTTGGTTACACAACAGAAGAAGGAGAGGACAGAGAGTGTGACCACTTCTGGTGGCACTATAACTTCATGTGAGTTTGAAGTGTGGGTCAGAATAGAACCTAAATGTGCCCTGCAGGTTTAGAAACTAGAAAACAAAGTCAACCCAAACACAGATTCTTTCTAGAAATATAAATCATAATGGGGGTCCTATTAATTTATCAAAGGGCTATTAATTTTAGAGTGCTGAGATGGTAAGACTTTGCTATGAAGCTTTTACCAGATGTTCCATCCAGGTCTTCAGTGCTCATGCCAAAAATGGCATTGAAAGAGCTTAGAAAGAAGACTACAGGACTATTAATGCAGTTAAAAAAACCTGCCTCATCATGAGAAGCCAATAAAACATAATCAATGTATTTGTTCAAAAGAAAGTTTAAAGGAGAGTTTTTGGTGGCCCAGCTATACCTATGTCAGGAAGGAAGCTCCAGGGCAGAGTCAAGGCCAGGCTGGACAAGGCCCTGAACAACCTGGTCTAGTGGAAGGTTGGAAGCAGCAGGGTTGGAACCAGATGATCTTTAGTCTTTTCCAAGCCAAACCATTCTAAAGTTCTGTGATCTTCCATCTGGTACATGAAAAACAGAGAAGATGGAGTAGCCAAGAATGTCAGATGAAGAAATTGGGCAAGCTTTTAGTTGTGAAGTGGCCATACAGTGAATTTTTTCAAAGGAATGTGGGGACTTTTCCTTACTAAAAACGTTTCTCAGAAACCAAGCTGCATTCTAAGAGGTCTTTCTACCATGACCCAAACACAAGTAGCAGGCAGGATGCTGGTAACACCAAAGTATCTCTCTTTGTGGTACAGTAGATTCCTGGTCCCACCAGAACACATGCTAAAGTTGTCATATGCTGGAGAGCCAAGAGACAGTTTTCAAAAAGCCAGAGAAAGATCAGCAGCACAGAAAATAACAGCCGTTCCCAGTGTTTGACAGGGCTGGGCTGAGGGTGCAGCTGAACCCACAGAGATCTGGGACTAGCATGAGTTATCTCTCCTTGTGGTTGTGCTACCAGACTCCCTGCCCCAGCACAGTCCTGCTTCCCAGCTGTCCCTGGCATGGAGGGAAGCAGGAAAGTACATCAAAAGCATGATGCTCCCCAGGTCATGTGCTCTGGGGTGGTACTGCAGGGTAGTCCCATCATTGAGGCCCTGGTTGCAGAAGTTCGCATTCCTCTTGTGTGTCTCTCTTAAGGCATTTTCTGGCAGCTGGTGCTCTCTGATAGTGTTACTGAGAAAACAGTTCTCCAAAAGGGTTAACAACTCTGGGTTCTCTCTTCTTCCACTACCCTTCAGGGAGTAGAAAGGGCACCTGCCATAGTTGGAGCAAACACAGGAGATCATGTCTGGGGACAAGAGGGGATGAGACTCTGATGTTAGGGAGAAGTTAGGTCATTGAGGAATGCCAGATGATCTAGTATGGCCTCACAGATCATGGTGAGCTGTCACATCCCAGAAAGGTGGGGGAGGCAAGACCCTGGTGTTCTCTGCTATGAATCATGTGCAAGCTCTATCAAGCCTCGAGGACACACAGGGCTGCTCAGAGATTGCTGTTGATGTGTGGCTGCATCCTTCCTTCATTGCAGAGAGGAGAAGATTGAGGAGAAGGCAGAGCTGACCAAAGTGGAGGAATTGGCTAGGAAGAATAAGAAAATCTGTGTGGGGTCAGGGAAAGAAAAGCAGATTTCCCAGAACTTGCCCATGTTTGTGGGAATTTCTAGGATTAGCCTCACACTACCTGGTTTCCCATCAGTGACTTTGCTTCAGGGTCTGTCCTGATCAGCTGCAGATCATTGTGCCCATGTGTGTTTTGACAAGCTACCACTGCACCTACATTTGTGTGTGCATCTGCATGGGCAGTAAGAACAGATAGGTCTTGTTCAGGGGAGTTTTTTGGAGTCCTATATGTGTTGAGACTATAAGCGTCTTTGAGACTGCCTGGTGTCATGCTTTACTATGCTTTTATCTGCCAGTTAGGAAGATGGCAAACTGGCTGGTAAAAAGAGTCAATGGCTGTTGTGTGGTCAGGTGTTGCTTGCAAAGAAACAGGGATACAGGGGAAATGTGCCAAGTGGTGAATCTAAAAGACAGTTCTCGGCGCTAAGCCAGTGTGACAACAGATTATGTGAGCAGGGGAAATAAAATGCCACCAGTCAGATTAATACTGTGGAGAGACTCAAACACACAGATGGATGGAGCTGCTTAACTGATTTGTCTGGTTGGCAACACAGACACTTCTGCTTGCCTTGGTGCAAAAGGTGCTTTGGTAGAAGACATCTCTGAGTCAGTTGTGCTTGGAACCTGGGAGAGGCAGGAGACTTTCAATAAAGAATATAATAATATATATGTTATTGTAACAATATAATATAAGTAGTGACCATTATATATAGTGGCTAAAGGTTAAAAAGGATCCTGCTACCTTCAAAGAAGTCTTCTGATACTATGTGACTTCTAAGTGTGCAGGACTGACTGCTGTGTGCAGTAAATGTGGGCAGAGGAACAGGGTACCACCCTACCAAGGTACATATGAGCTGTGAGGCTCCACTCAGCTGAGCACAAACTAGGGCCAAAACACCCCAGCTTGGGTGGTTGGCAGGTGGCATACTTGCCATCAGACCTGTAATAGCTGCCAGACTGACACACATCTCTGTGGGGCATGGATCAGGATCTGGAGTATCACTGCTGCCCTTGATTAACACAGAGTTTGAGAGTTTGGTGGTGAAATATTTCAATTGGCAGCAAATTGTACTGGGGCAAGAAAATCTTTCATGTTTCTCTTTTCCAACACAGAGGTGTTTTCTCAATGTAGATCCTACGTAAGAAGATGACTATTGATAGCCTGACCAGCTCTAGTAGCAGCTCGATAATCCCTTAGTGCATTTCTTTCTTCTCTGTATAGTTTACTGACCTATGGCATGATTCCACTACTATTCCACATGTGCACACACCAATGCTCACCTAATACCTTGCCCTACACATCAATCACCTCCAGTTAAATTAATCTTGTGAACACTGTGTAAGTCCCATTGTGGGCATGATGAGTCTGGTATCAAATGAGCTTCTTCTGGCTTAACTGAAACATGACCATACTCCACCAGTGCTAGGCTGGTTTGACAAAGCACACAGGGACCACATGGGAGTTTGGAACCACCTTTGGTTCTATCTGTTTGCCAGCTGCCCCTACAGCTCCACAAGAGGGAGAGAGCTTGGGCTCCTGTTCAGACCCTTTCCTCTTGGGATGCATGCCTGTTACAGGGCTCCTGGGTGGGAGCCCATGGACTTCCTGTGTGCTGGCTCCTGAGGTCATCTGCAGAACCCTGAAGGGGCTGGGACTATGCTGACAGTGACAGCAGAGCCGACTGACATTAAGACTTCTCTGAGCGTTGAGGTTGGTATCTTTGTGAGGCCAGGAAGTAGCTGTGATTGCAGCCTAAGGTGAGCTGTGAACCCAAGTACAGCCAGAATCCCATGAAATGACAGTGATTTGTACACCATCACTATCCTGTCCTTTCATTCCTAATACATCTTTTCTCGCAAATCTTGTCTTCAAAGTCACTGTATACTCCCTGCAGGTCAGCCCCTCTCTCCTTGGGGAATTGAAGCCCTCTTGGATTCTGCAGAGCTTGAGGCAGACTTGGCCACCAACCTATGCAGCATGCCCTGTACCATGCAGGCTGGTGCTCTGGGTCATGCTAAGGAACATTCCTTTTCTTTCTGGAGCTGCAAATGACTGGAAAGCAGGTTTAAAGTAAATATTGATGCTCTCTGTGCTGAAAGGAGGAAGTGAGCTACGAAAGCAAATCCAGAGCTGGGTTCCTGGTAGGGACCAAGATAATTTCTCCTGCTCTTAGCTCCTAAACCAGAGGGGCCTGCAGGGGTGAGGGTACTGCAGGAGTAGTATCAGCACCAGGCTTGTAGCTGCTCTGACTCTGACCTCGCTCATATTGCCCCTGCCCAGAGCACAAGATCTGACACGGGGTCACTGGAGGAGGCAGGAGGTGACACTTACTCAGCACATGGGTAAATGAGGCAGGGGTGCATGGCAAGGACTGTGAGACCATAGCCTGCAGAGGGTGGGATGAGCTCTGCAGGAGGTTTAGGCGAGGAGTCCAGGCCTAGTTGTATGGGTGAAAACCAGTGTCAGCAACACTGCTGTGCTATGGGATCCGGGCTGCTTCTTCTCCAGACAGGAATTGGAACTGGAAACACAGATAATTTTATATATCTCCTTTTAACACAATAGCATGTGATTCTACACTCAGACATTGTATCTGGCACACCGATGTTTTCCTTCACCTCCAGCACACTCAGGAGACAGGACTTCTGCTCCTTAGTACTGCCTGCCTGGAAATGTGACTGGGTCCTAAGGCTAAATCTCTCTACGTATCTTCTTTGCATTCCTTAGGAAAGCAGCTGGAGAATGTTTACACTCTGCAAACAGAATGTAGGACTCCGACTGAGGAACCACAATCCGGTTCAACTGCATGGCAAATTTCTTGGCCATAAAATCTGGCATGCATCACAGAGGCCCTGTCTGTGTACAGATCCACCTGGCATTTGTCATCATTTCAGATCACATCTTTAAAAAAAAAATGATGATGCCATTTCTTGTTCATACCAGACACAGTTGTAATTAGATTTGTTATTAAAAGGGGATTCTCGATCATGCCATTAAAAGCCTGTCTACCTTTTCATTGGTCTCTTCTCGCGTTTATTGGTGTTGCCACATGTGAAGCAGAAATACCGCCTGAATTGCTGCCAAGGGACCTTTGCTACAACTGTGCTTGGGTTTCATTGCAGCTGTGTGGCAGCTGTGCCCCCCAATCCTTCTCTGAAACCTCCTGCAGAGTTGTACCCAGGTTGCCATAAAAATCTCCTCGTAAGGTAAATTTTTTTCCTACATCATGTCAACTCAGTTGGCTCTGACTAAGCCCAGTACACATGCTAGCAAGGACCAAGAGCATTCCACTGTTTCAATATGAGCACCAATGCAGCTCCTACCTTGTGCATGTAAACAGGTGTGCAAAAGGTCAGAGCTGTGTGATTTGCTGGTAGCCTTTTCCTGTGTCACAGTGGTAATATTGGCTCTCTCTTCTCTTGTGGCTTGTGAGTCATGCAAGCAGGCAGAGAAACAGCTTGGAGGAACGCATCAGAGCAGGGGTGTTGGTATTCATACAAGACATGTTCCTTCACCATGAATCTTGTTCACAACCATGCCACAGGCAGCAGGCTCAGACATCCACTTCCAAAACAGCATCTGTCAGAGAGCAAAGCCTGCAATTAAAAAAAAAATAAATAAAAGAAAAATAAAAGAAAAATTAAAAACTAAAAAAGTAGCATTCGTAGAGATGTTTGCAGGACCCACATCTAGCTTGTCCAAGCAGTCCAAATTCACTGAACTCCAGAGCTGGCCAGGGACAGTATTTCACCTGACTGGTCTCTTCATATGATCTTCCCAATTTGAGCACCACTGGGATCATCACAATATTTCCCTGTCCCTGTCTGTGCTGAGACCAATCAGCTGGGGCTGTAGTTGAACCTGCACATTAATATGTAGGAAGTGGAGCAGAAGCAAACCAGTAACTTGGCATGGTTTGACTATTAATACCCTCTGACAATCTGACATTTAAGCTGAGGACAGTTCTTACAACAGTCCTTTAACAGCGTGCAAGTTGCCTCATGTCTGTTGTGTGCAGACCACACAGGTAGTAACAGTTTCTTACCTAGCTTTGGGAAGGGATGGTGGAAGAGGGAACAGAGAAGCTATGAAGGATTGTTGTCATCAATTGTTAAGTTCATAACCTTTTACCACTGTCGCTTGGGCACCTTTAGTAGGCACTCTGCAGGGTGCTTACAAGCAGAGAGCTGTCCTTTGTGGCCTGGCACAGGTAGGGCCAGGCTCAAACACATTACTTGGCTAAAGATTCATAAACTCATGGCCACCTCGCAGGTACACAGCATGTACACAGTCTGCTGGCAAGTGGGTGTCTGTGGCTCCCTGAAACAGACTCATTCTCTTGTTGCTCTGTTGCCATCTCCATTTCTCTGCTGCCATTTTTTTTTTTTTTGGAGGATTTTGTCTGAGAGTCCTTGTGCTGCTCAGTGTCACCATCTCAACAATTTTACCTTTGCCTGTGTTTTCAGTTTTCAGTTGTGACTGAAATACCTATTTTAAACATTTGAGTTTATGGTAAAAGACCTTAACTAGCATCATGGTCTAACCAAATGAGTGCTTTTTCTGAGATTTCAGATGATAAAAAACATAGAGGGTAGGAATACGATCTGTCCCAGTCAACATGATTTTCTGGAAGTTGGCTTTGTTACGTAAATATGGTAGCTCATTTTTTTACATTGCGTAGCTCATCATATATAGCCTTTGACTAAGCATCCAAAAACCACCGTTACCACAATTATACACTGAGCTGCATAGTTCACAGGTGAGATCTGCCAACCCCCTTGAGTCTTGGGACACAACTAAGCCAAGCTGGGGTAAAGTAAATCCAAATTAAAGTAAATCCAATTAAGGAGCAATGAGGAGCAGAAATCTTAGTCTTCTTTCAGTACACCAGTCTGACAGGAGAACACCACGAGCTTGTCTCAGGTTTAAAGAGTTGTGAAAAAATGGTGAGAGTGCAGAAAAGAATAAAAAAATAAGTGCTCCCTTGGAAAGGTGTTTCCTTTGATGACAGATTTTATTATTTCTCCTACAGCCAAAAGAAAACGCATTTGACTCTAGTGTAGAATCCAAAATAATAGAAAGAAACAATGGCACCTAAGAAGCTCCTTAAAGTATGTCAGGAACAGGCAGATGAAAATTAAAGCTGAACAGCATAAACTGGCAAACTGAGAAATATTTCCAAACTTCATGGATCAGCTGCCAAAGGAGCTTTGTCACCACCCCTAGATAGTGAAATGAAGGGTTCCCCTCAATACATGCTTGTCAGATTGAAGGTGCTGGGTACAGCGTGGTCTGAGGACTGTGCCTTAGTCAAGTGAGAAGGTGAGTGCAGAAAGAAACTGAAAGAGGACGCTCATACTGAAACAGTTTCACAAAATAGAAAAACACAGATTTGTAGGAAGAGGTGGTATCTTTATTTGTACCAGCTTTTGTTATAGCTGGAAAAGCTAAAGCCACTGTTGGGCTCAGAGATCTTTCTTCTGCAATCACCTCAAGATATTTTGAGACAAGAAAAGCCTCAAAGCAGACAAGGCAAGCCACAGGAGTGCCTCAACACTGCAGGGGAAGCCTGCACTGCGAGGAAACGCAGGTCAAAGTTGTTATTCCTAGCCTCGCCTTCATCTACCCAGTAATATCAGAGGGTAACTGCGATGAACTCTGTCCTTAGTTACAGGGGCAAAGACTAGTTTATCACTATGTGGGTATGACCAAAACTCTATTCTACACTCTCTAATAATTTCTCATGAACTGTTAATAATGGATCATTTGCAGCAGTTACCCAGGGCACATCTGATACCTCAGGCTACAAGCTGGGTGTTAAAGAGTCCTGTGAGACAAGGGAGTGTTTCTGTCTTCACACCGATGACTCAAGCTCTGCGATAACTCTCCTCTGGGGAGGCTTTAGCACCTTCACACTCAGCCTGAGGGGTCGTGTCTGCTAATGGGCCATGAGGGACTGGCATAATAGGCAGCTGCAACAACCTAGATCATCAAAGATTCCCAAAGTATCCCATGACTCACAGAGTTAAATCACCCATTGTGGAATTCTCAGGTACTGAGCATTCCCACCTGAACCTGAGCATATATAATCTTTGGGGTTTGGGACTTCTGGTACTACTCATTGGATCCAGAGGCTGACTGGAATCTCAACAGGACTGTGACTGCCACTCTCAACAAGACTGTGACCATCATCTTCACCAACAGGTTTCTTTTCCTCAGCACAGGGGCTAACAAACACAATGCTGTTTTGTGTCTCAGGGTGCTGGGTTATACATCTCTTTTTCTGGGTTAAAACCAGTTTTTCTCCATATCATTGTATTTATTGTAATCCTTTTAGTAAATGGTAACTCTGACTTGTAATCTCTCTTGAGTTGGGTTCATTTCTCTTGCCAGATTACCTTTACACTAGCACAGTCTCTCACAGTGGGGTCTGGAGTCAGCTAGACCCTAGGATAGCTAGACCCTAGGACAGACCTCCAAACCAGTAACTTCAAGGAAACTGCTAAAATGTGTCACAGGGTGCCTAGAGATGAAGAGACACTACACAGGTTTCATTATGTACAAAAAATCTCAAAGAGGAAAAAAATAATGCAATGGAATCCAGATGTTTACATTCATTAATTCATATTTAAAACAATGAGGTAAACCCTCAGATTTAAAATAACATTAAACAAGTCCAAAACTTTGTGGTATAGTGTCCATAGGCTCCATTTGGGCTGAAAGAGACCTTTGGAGGTCTCTAGTCAAAGCCCCAGCTTAGAATAGGGTCAGTGCCGAGGTTCCACGGGGTTGCTCCCACTGGGGGAGTCTGCACTAGTGGCCCCCAGCCTCCGAGGCACAGAGGACAACAGTTGCTGAGGAGTTCATCCTATACTGAAAGCAAACCAGCCATACTGCGTTCCCAGGATCTGTCCCAGAGCTGTCCAAGGAGGATGCTGGCTGAAATGGAGCCATGGCTGCAGACTCAGATGGAATTGTTATTTCCCATGTTTCTTGCTAGTGTTGGAGATGGAGTATTGGGTGAGTTTCTGTTGATTCAGGGGGTCAAAGCCTGAGTCAGTTCCTGTATTGCTGAATCTTCAAAGTTCAGAGGATCTCATCTCAAACATAGGGTAGAAGAATCAAAATAGGAGCTAGAGGATGCTTAGATTTAAATGAGAAAGTTCATGGAACAAGGTAATTAGTAGAGGAAGGTGATCAGTGAAGGAAGGCGAGCCAGTTCAAATGCTGAAGGCATGGTGCTGTATGGTGAAGGCAGCTTTCCTGTACACTCTGCAGCTTTTCTTTAGTCCTTCTGGGGGAGAACACTTTGGGAATGGCCTGAAGGGAAAGGAAATGCAGGATGGACCTGTGGAGCTGTTGGGACATGATAAGCATACAGCCACATCAGCAGAGAAACACCGTCAGGGCAAGCGTTAGACTTCACTTCACCCACTTAGTAATTACCTACAAATCACCCTCAACACCCAGTCAGCCTGTCCCTGCATTCAGCAGAAATATGTGACAATGTGTACTTTACTGTCTGTACAGCCTTTCCAAAAACACTGTTTCAACCAATGCTAAAGGTTGCTCCAAGCTCCCCAGACAGCATTCCCTGACTTTTTGATGTAAAACCTTGGCCTTTCATTTCAGATACAACATGTCAAGGGCCTCAAGAGCACTAATGGCTGTTAACTGCCCTGCACCTACTACCTATGCACCTTCTGCTTATGACCCAGGACTTCACTTATGCTCAGACCTCTGTCTCATATCCCTGTCTGAACTATTTTAGATGTGTTCCTGTCCCCTGCCCTGGCTGCTGCATGGACCTAGGACCTACCTTGTAGCTTTTGTCTCCAGACCCTTCTGCTGCTCCAGATCAGAGTCTCTGGAGGGAATCTGGTCCTGGTTCATCCCTTTCCTGTGTCTGGGGCTGTTGATTGACACTGCCCCACCCCTGACTCTGCCAGCCATGCTGAGACTCTGTGGGATTATGCCCTGTTGGGGAGGGCATGCCCAGTGCTGGAATCTTTCCAGCTCCTGGGTCAACTCCTGCTTCCTGAGCCAGTGGGAATGTTTTGAGTTCTCTGGCAATGTTTTACTTCACATAGGACTATCCTGTCCAAGTGAGACTAATTTAATCAGATGGCATTTCACCCCAGAAAACATTTGATCCTGCCTGGACTTCTTTCCTGCTGTGTCGTGCTTTTCCTGATGAAGAAGTAGTTGAGATTTGACTTTTCCTCAGTAAAATGCAGCCTAATAATTTGGTCTGAAACTCTGCCCTGCTACAGTCTCCCAACATGAAAATGTTGGGATTAGATGAAAATGTTGGGTTAAATGAAAATAGTTCTGTGAGACAGGGGAAGAGACAGTGAGGGAAATTGGCCTGAGCCTCATATGCACAGCACACAACCCGGGAGCTGACAGGCAACCAAGGTCACTCTGACCTTGAGGCAGGCGAGGAGCAGGTAAACAAGTCCGCAGTCTCCCTAGCGCCAAAGGGGTCGTGCCAGGTGCGTGGACACCAGTCACCCACCAATCAGAGCAGACTGCTAGCGTGTGAACAGAATCTCTGGCCCAATCCCAAGTGGTACCGTCCGGGTGTTCACCCCCAGAAAGTTATATCAACCGATAACATCCACATGAGAGGGAGAACGGAGAACAGAGGACAGAGACACAAGTAGGGAAAGAGCATGCCAGAATAAAGTTGCAACCTGTTGATACCAGAACGCCTCTGCTGTTATTTATTTCCTACAAGACAGGAAGGGGCTTGAGACAGATGTGCGGGATCTGTCTAGGAAGCAGACAGCATGCAAGCACTGGCTGTGGACCCATGACCTCATACAATAAAAGAAATGGAAGTGGCTCATGTCCTTTCATGCTAAGGTAGGATCAATGCTCATATTTATGACAGACAAGAAAACAAGCTTTGGCCAGAACCAGTTTACTTACAAAATAGTTGTCACTTATTTGTGCAAACAAGTAAAATGGCTGCACACAAGACAACTGCAAGTAAGGGAAAGTAGAGGAGTCTATTAATGTGGCACCAAGTCATAATGGCATAAAGTCACTTTCTGCTAACACCAAAGATCTTCAGGAGCCCCAGGACCTTTTTACTGGCTGCACCTTCACTTTCTCCAACTGAGCTACAAAATCTGGTGTGCACACCTCCTGCAAGAGCATTTGGACACTGCTGCAGTACAGTGCACCTTAGACTGACACTGCAGACATCCTCAGCTGACTTTGCCAACTTTGTAGGATCTCCCTGTCTAAAATGCTTTTGCAAATAATAGAAAAAATGGAGACTCCCAGTGTGTGCCACATCTCCTTCCTGAAGGCATCAGGGTCTGCATGAGCTGCAGTTAGAAGGGAACATTTCTGCCCTCTGAGAGCAAATCTAGTTCAGTGACCCTGATGGACACATATTTTCATGGCAGTCAGGCATAACTTGGAGGGAAGGGAGGATTTCAGGATCTACAGCTTTCTCATAGGAGAAAATTATCATTTAAGCACCAACCTGCAAGAACTGACTGGTTCTTCAGGTACTCTGCAGCAGTGGAGACACCTGTGGGGTGTCTCCAATTGCTAATGGAGCAAACCAGTTCCTTCATTCCTTTCACCATTCAGGCTATTACAGCTCCATAGAAGGTGTTAGAAAATTACTACTGGAAACAGAAAAGCTAACATGGTAACCAAGTAATTTAGTAATCTACCATCTTTATTGAGGTGCTGGAGCGGGTCCAGAGAAGAGCAACAAGGCTGGTGAAGGGACTGGAGCACAAACCCTATGGAGAGAGGCTGAGGGAGCTGGGGTTGTTTAGCCTGGAGAAGAGGATCCTCAGAGGTGACCTCATCACTGTTTAGAACTACCTGAAGGGAAGTTCTAGCCAGGTGGGGGTTGGTCTCTTCTCCCAGGCACTCAGCAATAGGACAAGGGG
>JAOXXN010000446.1:7245328-7257587 GCA_026770055.1 Myrmophylax atrothorax | reverse complement strand
ACAAAAGAGACAACCTGCCCCCCACCCAAGCGATCAAGAAGAAGAGGGTAGCAGTTAACTACTTCCTTTGTTCACCAATGGCATGGGTAGTTAGTGTCAGGGGAGAGAATTTACATAATAATTCCAAACTACAACACCCTTGTTGACTCTTGAACCTATTTGCAGGGTATTTTACAGAATGGCTGACCTGATAGTTTCCTAGCAAGTGCTGTCTTCAGACTCCTGTGCTGGTCTCTAGAGCTATCTGTGTGTGCACAAAGGCATCTTTATAACTTCAGGGGAAATGGCATTTCCGCTGAGTTGTATCTGCTTGAAACCATAGAGTGTATTGAATCATATTAGAGCCAAAGAAAAAGAAACACAAACATATCTGCTCTTTTTCCTTGTAGACATTTAATTAAAACCTAGTGCTTTTATTCTCTGTTGCATGCAGGGATGAGGCAGTAATATGCTTTTAGCTGATCGGATTTGTTGGTCGGACAAGTGCTTGGAGACATCTCCAGGAATTGCTCTGAGAGTTACTTCTGCCTGACCTGCCATGCCAAGATCTCCTGGGCAGATACGGATGAGCTTTCATTGTAGAAAACCCTCATCCCTGTGCAAACTCTGTGGCCATTAGGGCATCTTCATGTCAGAGCTCTTGGTCTCCTTTAGCATTTGATTCCACGTTCGAGTTTGTGCTGCCTCTCACTGATGCAGTTCTGCAGACTGTATGTGCTGATCCAAGGGCTCTCCTTCCCCTGCAAGGAACCTGTGCCCAGTTGCTTCCTTGGCAGTGGTGTTTGTCAGAAACTGGCAAAGTATTCTTTAAACAAGCACCCACGGTGCATCTCGGCTGGATTTCCCTTTGGCCCGTTATCTGCAGGCAGTGCTGAAAGCACTTGCACACCTGTTTTTATCTCCTGAAGCTTGGCTGAGCTTTCTAGCTGTAGGATCAATGATGCATCAAGCTACTTATGAACCTAAAGAAAAATGACATTCCTCAGGCTCCCAGGGTGTCACTGACTGATGCCTTTTCAACTGAAAAGCACAAATGCACGGAGAGTCAGCATGTCATGAGCTCTGCTTTTGCTTAAGGCCAAAGCATGAGCATTCAGAGAGGCAGGCAGCTCCTTTGACTGTGAAAGAAAACAGGCCTTGGCTCTGCTAACAGGAGTTTGCTGGCATCTCCAGACTTCACTGGTAGAAGGGATGTGCCAGAGGGATTGGAGACTGCATAGTGCCAAGGGGGACCCCAGATACCTTGGAATGTGAAACATGTAGTTGTGTCCTTGCTTTCAGTGGGTTCCCAGTGGTCTTCATCCACAACTGGGACACCTGGTCAGATCAGTGTGAATGGGATTAAGGGCTGAGCACCAGTGCAGAGAGCATACTGCTCTGGCTTCCCTTTTGCCGGTTGTGATAACAGTATCCTTCCTGCTCTGATTCATGTTAGCAAATATATCTCCTCAATTCTGTTTGCAGAGATGATACAGGGAATGCACTACAAGCTCTAGTTACATGGAAACTTCTCAGCTGTTAGTGTCATGATATGAGTAAAATATTTAATGAAAGCCTGCAGGTTCTGGTTCAGAGAGTAGTGCTAGCTGTGGGTTGGGGTTGCTATGGTATCTTTAGGAAACCTGTAATTTTGAGAGTCTAAAGAAAACAGGATAATTTAGCACAGATTATCTGTAAGCTGCTACTCATAATCTAGCAAAGGAACCCAATTATGATTTTTCCTTATTAAATGATCCCCTGCACGTGGGAACACTGGAGATTAACAGCTTGTCTCTCTTCACCCAGGCTAATCAAGACAAGCCCTGAGCTATCAGAGTCCTGCACATGGTTCCCTGAGTCATATGTGATTTACCCAACAAACTTGAAGACTCCTGTGGCCCCAGCACAGAATGGAATTCACCATCTCATAAACAACACAAGGACAGATGAACGGGAAGTCTTCTTGGCAGCTTACAACAGGCGGCAGGAAGGCAAAGAAGGCAATGTATGGATTGCCAAGTCCTCAGCTGGTGCCAAAGGTTCGTTTCCCAGCACCATGAACTGTTCCTTGTTATTCCTTACTCTTTTCATGATCCATAGAGTCACAGGGTTTGGCTGAGCCAAGCTGATACCTAGTCTGCCTATGATGGGCTTCACCTACCAACACCATACCGGTCAAGCCAGCATAGGGCTCTCCTTTGTCTGCTTGGTGGCATGGGGCTCCTGACAAGCATTGTAATGTGCACATGCTACCTGGAACATACACAGCAGTGAAAGGGCCTCCATATTTCTACACATGCACGTCAAAATATGGGAAAGTGCTACAGGGAGAAGGCAGTAGGGACCAGCAGGCAAGGGGAGTGTAGCAAGCAGGAGGTAAGAGGGAGGAGAACAGCAGCCTTCAACGGCAGGGAGCACAACTCCCCATGCTGCGGCTAAGCCTGGCTTTACCTGGGTGAAAATTTGACTTGTCTTTCAACTAAATTCAGATGCCTGGTGCCAGTGGCCTACGCATGGTCACAGTGAGAGACTGAGAAGTCACAACCTCAGTACAGTGAAATTGTACCCAAGCCTCAGGGGAAGGTACCTGAGCAAAGACAAGCAATGCAGTGTCTGTATGTCCCTTTAATTTGAATAGGGCAGTAGATACCCAAGTGATAATGTGTCCTTCCTTGTTCCAGGGTCATTACATCTCTCACTCTACAGAAATAGCGAGCTATGAGGTAGCTGGACACAGCTATAGATGTAATGTTTTGATAACTATGTGCTGTTTGTTACTTATGGCATTATCATGGGCACATTATTAGAATGGCTTTACTTAAAAGCTTACCTTGCCACATGTGCAACAAAGCCCAGTCTGGCCTTTTCAAAGGGAGCAAGCCCATCTGTATTACTCACTGTTGCAGAGTCACTTTTGATGTACTCTTGCAAAAAGAGAATGTGAAAGTCAGAGGTGGCTTCCTTCACTGCTGTGCTCTCTTGGCTGTGTTACCAAGAAGTATCAGAAGAGTATGTTTATTTTCATCAGGAATGAAGAGATGAATCCTTTCATTATGCCAGTGAGGGAAAAATGTTTCTGTGTGGTAAACTATCTGGCAAAAAACCAGTCTGAATAATTGAAAAGACTATTGCTGTTTGTTGCAGGATGGGGAGGTTTAAATTCTCCACATACTTGATGTTCAAGTGTGATCCCATCTTTTCTGCACTAAAGCAGAGTAGCTTTTCATATTCATCAGTGTGCTGCTGAGAATTAAAGTAGAAAGCAGACCCTCATGTTAATCTTCCAGAGGGAAGTTTTAAGTGTCTGGAGATTACTTCTGATGAAAAACAAAGCTTGTTGACATTAATTACCAAGGCAGATACAGCTTAGGCACAGCCCCTGACTTGGTACAGGCCTTGTGGAAGCTTAGTCATTCATCAGTAACAGGAAAATTAAAGGTTTAGTATGCCATGACTTCAAAGTTGAGAGTTTTCAACTGTGGCTGGAGATTTTGGCCTTTTCTTTGAGAGAAGAGACAGCTGCCCCATGTAAGGTGCGTTGCTGCCTCACTGGATTGCTGACTAGGTGCACAGTTAAGCTAACCTTCCCCTTGATTCCATCTGCCCCGTACAGAATGGGTGCCTGATGACCTTCCCACTGCAGGGTCTTTACTGGCTTACTCTCCTTCCTCCACTGCACATCCTGAAGTTGTGCCAATGCAAGTTTCTGCCTGGCTCTGCTGTGATCAGGGGACTAAAAAAATCTTGCACCCCAGCATAAAGTATGGCTGAGAAAGATACTTTGGTGACAGGACGTCCTTTCAGTGGAGGATGCTGGGGTGAATGGGAGATCAGTAGGGCTGAGAAGTTGTGACTCAGGCATGCAGAGCATTGAGCAGTGAGAGTACCTGCAGGGCTGTGTTGACAGCAACCTTCAGAAATCACAGCTAGGAGCATTTTCCAAGGGATGATCCTATCAAGCTCTGCCTATGCTCCAAACCTGTATTATCCATCTGATGCCCTCATGAAGAGTGGGGGTTTTTGCACAATATTTCCTCCAAAACACTCAGCACAAAATTAAGACTAAGTCATCAGTTTTAGTCCAAAAATGGGCATAGTGCCAGAGAAGTATTTAGATAACTTTAGCTGAGCTAGCTTATCTGTCATGCCACCATGCCATCCATAGGTTCTTGCATGTTGCATGGCTTTTTGGGCAAATGAACCATGGTCTGCTTCAGCCCTGAAAAAGTTCCAATAAAGGTAGAAGAATCCTGTACCTAATTTTATCTTCATCTTTCTGTTTCAGGGGAAGGGATCCTGATTTCCTCAGAGGCTACAGAGCTCCTGGACTTCATTGATGAGCAAGGACAAGTGCATGTGATTCAGAAATACCTGGAGAATCCTCTACTTTTAGAGCCAGGGCATCGCAAGTTTGACATCAGGTAACTTTTTCTGCTTTTGTAACATTGCTTTCCTTTTTTGTGCTATTTCTTTTTAAGCCACTGTTCTCTTGTCTCCCAGGAGCTGGGTTCTTGTGGATCATCAATATAATATCTACCTCTACAGAGAGGGTGTCCTGCGGACCTCTTCCGAACCATATAACAGTGCTAATTTCGAGGACAAAACCTGCCACTTGACCAATCACTGCATTCAGAAGGAATATTCCAAAAACTATGGGCGGTATGAGGAAGGAAATGAAATGTTCTTCGAGGAGTTCAACCAGTATCTGATGGATGCTCTGAACACAACGCTTGAGAATGGCATCTTACTGCAAATCAAACACATAATAAGGTATCCAACTGCCTGCTGCATAGGAAAACATAGCCCTTCAGTGACAGGGAATGTGTACAGACAACTGGGGAAGCAGACAAACCAAGAAGGGAAGGGTTTCAATTGCTTAGATTTAAGACAAGGCCATCAATACCCCAGTGTCATTGCTCAACGAAAAGGCACCTCCATAGGTGCTGTTTCCTCAGTAGTATGTGTCAATGTGGCTGGAGAAGGATGGAATGATAAAGGAAGAGGGCTAGGAGAGGTTGAGATTAAAAAAGATACAGGTTGCAAGAGGGGAAGTGAAGCTTGAATTAAATCTGTGAGGTCTCACTGCTTGCCCCACCATCAGCAAGCAGCAGCACATGGCATTGGTCTAGATCATCTTACTCAGTCCATGCAGAGCCAGCTCCCTCCTGGGCACAGAAAGTGCCTAGAGAGAGGTATCAGAGATCACAGTGCTGCAGAGAATCAAGGTCTTGACAAAGCATTCCTTCATGAAGGAATTTACTATGGAAGTACCCCATTGCTGTGAATTGCACCAAAAAGACATGACAGAATCTTTGAGGGACTTGAGGGCAAATTGGGATCCAGTGGCAGTTCCTTGGGAACCTGCTGCAGCCCTTTGTGGCTCCAAGCTCTTATTGCACGTTGTGTTTTTCTGCTTGCCTGATACAGAAGTGAGGGAGGATGCTGCTCTCCAGCTCTTCAGGAGTTAACTTAGTGGTGTCCCCACATGCATTTTCATAGTTGCAGGACTTCATTTGCAGGGACCTGGTTACCATGGCATATGTTGGTTATAGCTTGATTTCAGGGCAGTCCCTTTCACCTAACTGTGCTATGCACAGTGCCCTCAGAAGCTGCAGTGCAATGGATGTCCACAGGGCTTGAGTTTCTGTTTTTCCCTTCACAGAAGCTGCCTTATGTGTATAGAGCCTGCAATCAGCACAAAGCATCTTCACTACCAGAGCTTCCAGCTCTTTGGCTTCGACTTCATGGTGGATGAGGAGCTGAAAGTCTGGCTTATAGAAGTCAACGGGGCCCCGGCGTGTGCCCAGTGAGTAATCAGTTCCTGTAACACTCTTGTGATGCCACCATTCACATGCCTTATGCAAAACATGACTATGTCCCAACTCCAAGTGAAAAAGGTGGAAGAAAGTGAATGGCAATGGAGTTTTTTGGGCTAACCCACACTGCACACTGCTCTAAGTGCCAGTCAGTTTGAGTTCATTGCTCCTGTCTCTGTGTTTCATATCTCCCAGCTTCTTTCCCATGTTAGATGGGGCACTAACCTTGTTTTTTGAACAAATGTGTTTGAATATAACTTGGGTCATTTTTATTACTATTGGGTTGAAGTTATGCTGCAGATTTAATGCTTTGGGGGGCAGATAGTTTTTCAGTCTCTCTTGTGTAGCCACTGAACACATTAAACATTAAGGGCAGCAGCTGGAAGTGAGTGACTAAATTTGCAGGCAGCAGGACCCCAGAAAACACAGTGGATAGTGCAGACATTGGATCAAAGCTTCTACTAGCCACAGGAAGGCTGGGATAGCCAAACAGCCCTGGCCATGAACATCTTGGCATAGGCACAGTGGGAGGTGCTGTATTCTGTGATTTAGACAAGTGCAGGAGACTAGAAATCTTTGCTAAAGGAGCATCTGTAGCATATGAAACCCCAGAAAAACAGAACAGGCTGTACAGCCATACACTAAAATTTGATCAGATTAGATGTAAATGAAATTAAATTATATTGAATCATCACTAATAGTAGACAAAAAATACATGTCAAAACTACCAGGCAGCCTGTTCAGCAGCCTTTTCAGGGCTAGGGCTTGGGGAACTTTCCTTATCCAGGATGCCCTGTTCACTATGTACACTGTGGTGCAATGCTGCCTTGCACCTCTGTGTGTTGCTGTATGTGTAGAATTTGGCTGTTGCTGTCGGGATTTGGATTGAGCAGTGCCTTGTTTGTTTTTTGCCTTTATAGGCGCTTGGAAGATACTGGAAGCAGCTGAGGTTTTGGCTAATAGCCAAATTAGGCTTCTCTTCAAGGTTATTCTAGTTTATAGCACCTGTATTCTAGTTTATAGCACAGTTCCCATTTAAAGAGAAAAAAATTGGCTGCTGAAAGCCGTAACATTCCCAGGAGCAAAAAAAACCATCTTACTGTCATAGCCCCAAAGACATGGAGTAGAAGACATTATTAATCTTAGGAAAGACAGCTTTGGTACTAAATGTGTCCCATATGCCAGCATGTTCAGGGAGGTCACACATGTATTTCCTCCAGCAGAAAGTGAATCTATTGTTGAGTCATCTCAAAACACCTTGTTTCTCTTCTCCTTAATTGTGCTCTGCATGAGCTGTGCCATGGTGAAACACATCCCACATTTCTGGGGGTCCTGTGAAGCCTCTGTGCCTGGTTACAAGCTGATGTGCACAACTTCACCCTGGCACAGCATTTCATCAAACCGTGAATGTGTCACAGCAGTGTCTCTGGGGTACATCCCCATGTGAACAAGGTCTGGTGCGGTAAATCATGGCTCCCTGTGTTGGAAGGGGGTACTGAGATGTCTGCCTCTGAGCATCTTGTGGTGACTCAAGTCTGGGGCCTGAGGGTGTGGAGACTTTGCTCAGAAACCTGTCCTGGCAGTAAAGATAGATAATGGATTTTGTGGTCCTGTCTGGCAGGAAGCAATATTGGAAGTGGGATCACTGGTGAAAAAGAAGATGATTGCTGGTGTAAGCAGGGAGGAGATGGAAGAGATGCTGCCCTCCTGTTTGCCACCCTGCAGCATCTTGTAGTGGGAGTAAGATTTTGTAGATCCTGCTAGGAAAATGTATGTCTATGTAAAAAGTGGGTGAGGATCTGCTGGTTTATCCTGCCTGGGTATCTGATTCTGTCTCTCTCATCTCTTAGGAAGCTGTATGCAGAGCTCTGCCAAGGAATTGTGGATGTAGCCATCTCTAGCGTTTTCCCCCTCAATGACACTGGGCAGAAGATGAGCCAGTCCTCATCGATCTTCATTAAGCTGTGATGATGTCAGGACTGCCACAGCTGTGAACAGGAAGAGACTGCATTCCTTGGGTTAGCACAGTTCGGTGGCTTATCTCAGTAACATGCCAAAAAGTGATAGAGACAGGCTTCTTATTTTCTTGGAAACCACAGGGAAAAACAACAAAACAGGCATCCACTCAAAGCTGCAATTAGCCAGAGCTGCTCAGATAACTCTACCTGCATTCACCAAAATCCACTTTAGAAACAGCTTCTGTAACTTTGATACCTGAAACAAATCTCTCTGGGACAACAACAAAATAACCTTAAAATGAAATCCCCAACAGGGATACTGTAATGCTGTATTAGCTCCTCCTTTTCTATAGAGATAATATTGTTTTATAAGGGAATTGAGTGAAGAGAACAATGAAGATTTCCTCCTGCTGTATTTCTTCTTTCCTCACCTATTGCATCTTTAGTGCCTTAGCTCAGCTCCAAGTAGGTGACTTCTTTCCTTTGTTCCTGCTCTGTAACATAGAAAGGAGCAAGCTGTCTTGCATTGCAGGGTGCATAAAGCCAGGAATACCAAGAATTCAGTTTCCTTAGGTCATTTGCCAAGCTGGTTGGCTGAACACCTAGGCATTGGCTGGCAAAAGGGTGCTGAACTGCAGGTGGTGAATTAACCCAAGGAAGGAAGGTGATTTTGTTTATTTACAGCTATCCCTTTTCCTACTGAGATTTGAATCAGTGTCTTATCCCAATCAGATGCAGTTGGATTTTGTTTAAAAGAGGTAGAGAGACTCCCTTGGAGCTCAGTTGTAGGCTGTAGGATTTCTAGCATCACTTTTGTCCTGAGTGTTTCAAATAGCAGCAGCCTGATCTCAGTTTCTTCTGAGATACTGCAGTGAATTTAGGTTCTTCTCTCAAATTTCACCTTCATGATTTATTTGATGCTTGAACCTGAAACCTTTCAACCCAAATGGTTTTTATTCTGTTTGATCCAGCCAATTTTATTCTCCTCCATTTGACAAATAGTGCAATCTTCTGCCCGGAACACAGACCACAACTTGACCTCAGCTAAGGGGAAAGTGGATAAGGTTTTGTAGACCAGGAGAAGGGTTCCTACTTGCCACACAGTTGGGAAAGCAGGTGTTTGGGGGGTAGGGGAGGCTAAATTCCTAGAGGTCTCTCAATTGCAGAGCTAACATCTGCTTTGAGTATAACCTGAATCCCTGGCATATTGCCCATCCTGTGAAGTGTATCTGAATTTTAAGTGTGAGCCTAGTATGTCCCTTGTAAGCCAGAGCTCTTTGCAGAGCATGGTGGCACTCATAGCAGCAGCAAGCTTTGGTGGGGGTATTGGGATCTGTATTCTGCTGCCTCTGGGAGGGAGAGCTGGTTGGCACTGAAATAAACTGGTTCCTGTTGCCCAAAACAAACAAGAAGAGATTGTGAAGGTTACAGGCTGCCTGGGTATAATGGGAAGTGAATTGAGCAATGGGATTTCTGCCTTCCTCAGAAGATCTAGTGTTTTGGTGTACTCATCTCTGCTCATGATGGAGATTTCAGAGTTCTTCATGCCAGCAGGCAATCCTGGCACCTTTCTGTAGGCAGGACTGAAGCATCCAGGCCTCCTTGGAGTGATGCATTTTGATCATGCTGTCACAGGATGGACATTCATTGCAACATGCTCTGCATTCACAAGTGGCCGAGTTTGACACAGGGCCACAAATCCAGGAGGGAACAGAGTGCTTAGGAAAACCCTATGGAAGCATTGCAGAGAGGGCACATCCCAAAGAGCCGCACAAGCACCTCTGAAGTTGTCGGTGCCCTGAAGCCAGCATGGATCTGCATCTGCAGCATGTGTGGTGGATGCAGAGTGCACTGGTGCACACAGAGAAGTGACAGGGAGTAGGACCTGTGTGAAAAAGGAGCTACAGCTTGGTTCCCCTGCACTGCACGTTCTGGCGGGTGGCTTCACTTCTAGTGAGATGCCAAATGCCCGGTCTGGTCTCTCTATTTGGGCTTTATGGGTGTTCAGAAGATGGATCATGAACATGTTGGTTCATGAGATGGGAAGTGCTGGGTGATAAAGTGGGGAGAGGGGTGTGGGGGAAGGACTGATTGGGATTTTTAACCTTATGATAGCACACAGGTGTCAAAATTTCACTGAAGTGCAAGTAAAATATAGTGGTAACATGCCATGGTAAATGTAGGCTGTTAAGGGTTTAGTCCACTTGCAGAGTTCACCATGTCTCCATTGGCATTTTCATCTTGGCTTATGTGAGCTTAAGAGTTACCCCTTGTCCAGCAAAGGGAAGATCTCACAGCAATTCCTTTCATCCAGGATGTGCCTGAGGTGACAGCTGGACTCTACAAGCTCCAGGCCAGATGAGCAAATCATGAAGTGAGAACAGAAAATCTTCCCCATCATGATGAACCAGAAATACTTGTTTTCTGGGGTGCTAGACCCATCCTTCTTTTCCCCTCAAAAGGGAAAGGAAGGTTAACTTATGATAATGCATAGTAACATGAGATTCCTGGCCTATGTAGTAAGGTAAGAGCGAGAAAGCTGCCTGGATACAGGCAAAAGCATGGCCCTCACTGGAACAACTCGTGCCACCAGCAGGAGCAGTGACTAGGGACCTTCTGCCTAATTCCAAGGCCCGCCCTTCACCCTTTTTTATCCCAGATTGGTTGTGGCACATCAACAGCTGGCCATTTTTGCTGATCAGCTGAAAGTAAGGCTTCAGCTTGGCAGTAGAGTCATGACTACAGGCAATGCATTTATTCAGACCCTGCCTTTTCAGCTGGGCTTGGGGAAGATAGTGTTTCAGGGAGAATTGAATGCTCCGTTCACTGAATTTTTCAGGAATAAGCAACAGCCTCTGGAGGAAAATGTGTGTATTTACCACCTTCTCTCAGTGCTCCCCAAAGTAAAGCACAGAAGGTAAATGATAAAGGATGGAGAGCACAGTGCCTAAGGTTTTGCCCAAAATACTAGCTATGAGGTGGAATAGGCGTGTTTGTGGCTGAGGCCTGAGCATTTGGGTGAGGTTTGCTGCCCTTGCATTGCAGCCATGGGTGCACATTGCAAGTGATACTCACAAGCCCCTGTGAGACTTTTGGTTGTTTCTGTTTTAGGAATATACAACAATAAATGTTTTCTAGCTTATTTCAGCTAAAAGGTCAATAGAAAAGGTCTTTCTTTCCTGAGCTTTCACCCAGGATAGTGCTGGGTTTCTAGAAGACATCTACCATACTGCAGTATGTGTCTAGTCCTAGTTGTATCCCTTCATGTTATCCTTGAAGGATTTCTGGCCCAGGTGTTCTGGCTGCGTTTTCCAGCAGGGTCTGGTCCCACTGGACTCTGGGTTTCAGGTAACCCCCATGTTGCTTGTTGCATACAACTTAGTCATGATTACCATGAACAGCTATTGTGTTTCTGCTGAAATCTGGTGGCTGGTCACAGTCTATGGAGAATGTTGGACAAGTCTAAGAAAGGCTCAAAAGCTGCTTTCTTCTAGGTGGCTGTGGCCAGTGCCCTTCAGGACTGCTTGCATGTCCCTGCTCCCAGCATTTGTTGTTCTCCACATGCCAGTCTCCTTCAGGAGAGCAGTGCTGTGCCATATGTAGGTTCATAATTATATTCCATTGACAGTGTCTGCTGTGGCAGCCCTTGGGAAACCGTGGTGTTGAGAGGATGGTGGGGTACTTACAACACTGCCAAGCTGGCTGCATGCCAGGCTCCGGATCGCATCCCCAGCTCCTCTACAGTCAGCATGTGCATGTGGGGCTGGCAAGTGCCTGAGTTCGTGGATCTCCCGTGACTCTAGCCACATCATTAAAACATGCAAACCCCACAGCCTGCGGTGTTTCCTTGGGGCAGCGGGTCCCTGGAGCTCAGGTCCTGGGCGTGCATGTGCTGTTTCCCCTCTTGCTGTGCAGGGCCCTGGGAACTGGCCCACCCCTCACTTCGGGGTGACAAAGGTGAGACAGCAGCATGGCGTGAGGGAGCTGGCCCTCCCCTCCAGGGCTGTCCCAGCACCGGTGGGAGCTGGAGAGTGGGAGGGCCTGTTTGGGGCTGCACGTGATGGGGGTGACGGGGTGTCAAGGCGTCCGTCCTGTGGTGCGCGTGGCTGGGCACGGGTGAGGACATGAGCGCAGATGGCTGGCGCCCGGGTGCTGGGGGAGCCTGTTGGGAGGAACGTAGCTGGTGGAAAAGGGCCGGGGGGGGACGGCCGCGGGGCCCAGGGTAGAGGCTCTGCAGCGCCGCGGTGCCGCCGGAGCGGCCGCTGGATTCGGTGCGGCCGGGGCTGCGGGCCCCGGCGGTCGTGGTGGTCCGGGTGGCTCTGGTGGCTCTATCGGTCAGGGCAGAGACTTTGCGGGCACGGGCTACCCGGGAGCCGGACCCTCCGGCGGTGGAATGCCCGGTGGCGGAACGCACGGTAGCGGACAACCGCAGTATCCCGGATCCAGCCGACCGACCAATCATGGCGGATCCGCTTACGGATCGGGGCCCGGGCAAGGGCCGGGCTA
>JAOXXN010000446.1:7223690-7238530 GCA_026770055.1 Myrmophylax atrothorax | reverse complement strand
GTTTTGTACAGCTCACGTTGGTCTTGTTATTTTTGCAGGAGTAGTGATGCACTGTGTTAAGGATGAGCACACTGCAATAAATATGAACCTTCACTACTTGGAAAATGGTTGTGTCATGGTGAATTTCATCTTTCAGAAAGAGTTGTTCTTCCTCCCCTTGGGATTTGCTCTAAAGGTAAGCAGTAAATGCTCGTGCTTTCTATATTGAATAAATGCAGAAGTTTTGCAAAGCATTTCTTAAGTAATGAGAAGAAGCTAATTCCATTTTAACTATTTCCTTCCTATACTGCTTGGAGAACAGTAGTCTAGACTGAGTCTGTGCATGTAATGTAACACGCATCTGCAGCAGTGGAAGTGTCTGCAGGGACAGGAGAGGATGGGAGAGTCACGCGAGGGTTTGTGGGCTTTTTTGCTAATAAATGGTCTGGATGGAGAACTCATGCAAAGTTTGCCACTTACTGTGACAGATCTCAGGAATCTTTTTAAAACAGAATGAATGTGCAGTGAATGAGCAACATTAAAGTCAGGTTATCCCGTCTAAAAGTAAACCAGTGAACTGGCTTTCTTTTTGAAGAAGAAAAATAAAATGCTGTTTCGGATTGGAACTGAAAGCAATGAAGATCTAGAAGAACCTATTTGTGTACCTTTGATGGATGTAAAATGTTGTTTAGATAGCAGGCAGAAGTTTTCCTTGAGCCAAGGCTTCTAAAATTCTCCCCTAAAAGCATGTTTTCTCTAGTAATAGAGCCAGAGTACTGCAGCTTCATATTTTACCTACAGCAGCGATGCCTTAGAGCAAGTGAGGAGAACTGTGGTACTACATGATGGATGCATCACATAAAACATCATCAGTGACTCTGTATCTTCTTTCAACCGTTTTTCAACAAATTTTATCTTTGTTTCAACAAAAGCAGCTCCACTGCACTTCAGTTCTGGCTATAATTCTAGTTTCTTGCTGTGTAATTATCCCAGTGCTCTCTGTTGGACAAGAGGCAGGACATGGTTTGGCTTCTTCCAAATAGTATACATCATGATTACTAAGCAGCAGAACTGAGCTTGAATTGCCCCCTTTTATAAAGAAATCTGCCTTAGTGTCTTTTTCTTGTGGCCTTCAATTTTTCCTGAACTTTTTGAACCCTACTGAAGAGTAATGAAGGAATAGTTTACTTAAAAACAAGGCACATTTGTCAGTAAATAGAGAAGTCATTGGTGAACTGAACAGCTTATTTGCTTAACCCTAATGTATAGAAACAAATAGGAAGCCATTATGAAACCAAGAATGTTGAATTTAAATATGAGCTTTAGTATGTAAATGAAGTGCTGAAACTAAAGTGGATTCTATTTAATAGCCTTCATCAAAAGACCAAATTGCCCTTTGGTTTGCATGAGGGTAAGTAGTGACTTTAGACAAAGGTGAGTTACATTCATGTTTCCAAGTGAGCTTATTCTGTAAAGATACTACCAAAACAGAAGACAAGTTTGGGTGGGTTTTTTTTCCTTAAAAATAACCCACTCCTTGGATTGCTATTACTTGTGATCATCGTTATCAGGGTATGAATATCCCCTGCATTATGCTCTAAGCACCTCAATTCCACACCATTTTTCAGTTTGCATTGTGGAAAGGCATTTCCAGAGGACTGAAATCCTAAATTATGGGGTGCTATGACCTTATTTTTCTGATCTGATACACTTCTGTCTTTCAGGCATTAGTTAATTTCCCAGACTACCAGATTTTTGAAGAGCTGGTCAAAGGAAAGGAAGATGACACCTTTTATGTGAACTGCGTTACCGAGATGATGAGAGTGGTAGTGGATGCGGGCTGTTTGACACAGCAAAATGTCCTCGAATATCTGGGAAAGAGCTTCAGAATAAAACTCAGCCTTCCTGAGTGGTACAGCAATGAACAGGCTGCAGATTTCATTTTGAGGTATGTATGTATGCATGCATGTGGGAGTGTGTGATGCAGTGCCATTGTATTGATTTACAGGCAGATGCAATACTGTGCCATGTTACATCACACTTTATTTCGGTTTTCACATGCATTTATGCAACAATAACCAGTGGTCAGTTTTTGATGGGATTCCAGAATATTATGATGATCTGTATTTGCAGTGTTCAGAATTACATATTTTAATGGCTTGACAAAAGTATTGCCAGAACAGTTTCAGGAGAGGGTATCAGTTGTTATTTAGATGTGATTTTTGTGATGTCATTGATAAAAAACATAAAGATTGAGGAAGAGAGGGTTAAAAGCCAGGTCTGTGACTGAGGCTCTGTATGTTGAACAGAAATACTGCAGTTTGTTACCAGCTTCACACAATCACTGTCAACTATGAATAACTTTTAAAATGGTAGCAAATAGATGCTTTAAAATCTTGCTTCTTCCATGAAATAAGTTAGAAAGCAATGGAAGAATTGGCTTTGAGACTGTCACTGTGGCAGGTGTTCAACTAAATATTTATTTTTCTGGTAAAGTAGTCATTTTCTCTTTGAGAGGTTTTTTTAGCACATGAAAAGGATCATTTGGGATGCCCAAGTCCTTAAGTACTTACAAATAGGTAAATATTCTGGTGGGTAATTTGCTTGGGATTTGGTTTTTCCTATGGTTTTTTTTTCTCTGATATGGTCTGTGCACCTTGTTTGCCTCAGCTGAGACGATGGAAGAGGAGGAATAGTGAAAATATGAATTGGATTGTACCCTGTGTGTAATAAGACAGTACTGTGACTTACCTGGACAGAACCTGCCTTTGGAGTTTTGTCTCGCTGTGCAGTGAATTTGTGACGGCTTTGATCAAGGGCAATTTAGATCAGAAGTGAAAAAAAATCTTGTGACTGCTGATGGAAGACTATTGCACTTGTGTCTTGGAGAGCAAGTGGTCTCAAGTGTCTTGGAAAGCATTTGACCTGCTTCAGTGGGAATTAGGTGTGGCTTTCCTTTTTGTTTGTGCTACAGTATTGCTCAGCCCACAGTTTTCCCCATGGAGTGGAAATTTGCACTTTCTGTGGCAGGACACTAATGGTCTTAACAGAAATGTTTTGTGGTTTACTAGTGGGGTATTTTTGGGATGGGATGCATGTGTGTGTATATGTGTGTGTGTGTATGATCAGTGTCACAGCTACTGTAAAATAACCCAAGCCTCATCTTTTGACTGGCCCCAAATCAAATAGCTATTTCCATAAACTGTATACTCGTAAGGACGTCTAGCATAGGAGCTTGTAAAAATCAATCTTTCACAAGGTTTACCTTCTTTTAAGGTACATCCTTAACAAACTAGACCCTTAAAGTGACAACCTGATAATTTTTCAGCTCAGTCTCTAGGGTTTTATTATTTTTATTCTTATTTAGTGGAATTTTCATTTCACAAAGCACAACTCCAGAAGCTTGTGCCTTGTTAGGCTTTTTATAAAAAAAAAATTGGTTTCCAATTATTTAGGAGAAACTTGAAGAACAGCTGGTATGAAGAGATGGTGTTAGTTGTCCTCCTTCTTTCTCTTCCTTCAGCAAGTGTATCTGCATTCACCTGACAAATAGAACTGAAAAGTTCTACCTCCTCTGTATGATGACCCAAAAGCTGTATGCTTTTGCCAAAGGGGAATGCATGGAGGATAATCCAGACAGTCTCATGAATCAAGAGGTGCTTACCCCAGGACAGCTTTTCCTTATGTTCTTGAAGGTAAGGTCTTACATGGTTTAAGCCCATGAATGTAATGGCCCTCCAGTCCAGACCTCACTCAGAGTGACCATGGGATCAAGAGAAGTGCAGGAGCCAGACTGAAGAGCAGGGAGCTTGGATACGCTGTGAAGGATGACACAGTTCTGGATGTAGTGTTACCAAGCAGCATAGTTGAGGAAGGCTTGTCTCAGTGTATAGTATGTTGAAGAAATGCCTATACAAAACCTGAAATAAATAGCTTAATTGTATTCCAGAGCAAATGAAAGTGCTCCATTCAGGGTGGGAGTTTGAGGAAGAAGGAATACTGGTCCTTCTGGTGTTATAAGAGTGTTTTTCAAACAGCATTCTTACGTTGTATTAGGTGAAATGGGAATGGTAAAAATCTGCCTTGTAGTGTTGCTGCTTTTACACATGGCGAATGTGCAAGAAAACAACCAGTCCCTGCCTCCCCTATGTTCCAGAAGTGATGATTCATGATGTTGTCTTGGCTCTCACATCTTTATATTCTTTTAGGCATCAGAAAGTTGATAATTTGCTTCTGACTTACACAGTTCATTTATTACTAATCTATTCCAGTTCCATATAAATTCAGTTTATTTCTAGGGATACTTCATTTTAGGATGCTCTGAGGAAAGTAGTCCTGTTCAGAAGCTTGATTGTCCCATGAAGCTCATTGTCAAACAGTAGTCCTCGTCGCCAACTAAAGATAGTTCCTTGAGTTATCTAATAACTCTTACTTTAATATCTCTTCTCCCCTTTAGCCCAGATTTTCTTTAGCATTGTTTTTTTGAAAGACTATTAAAACCTTTCTAAAAGGTTAAAACTTGAGTGGTTTGAAAGTGAGTTTGAGGAAGCATTTTAGTGCTATATGGAACAGCCACCAAGAACCAGAAAAAGCTGATCTCCTGCCTCACCCTGTCAGATCAGCAGAAGAGTGAGTTAACAGCCCCTTTTTTAAATTCAAAGATCCTAAGTAGTTTAAAGCATACCATGTACGGTGGCTTTTCACTAAGAATTCAAAGCATTAATGTGTGTCTCACGTATTTGTCCCCATTTCTTTAATATCTACAATCACAGCAGTGATTAAATTACAGATAAAATGGAAATCCCGTCCCTCTTTCTGATTCTCTCAGCAACATTTAAATGTTGTGTTCCCACAATTTTGTTTTGTCACTGTATTTAGCAGAGTTATTCTTGTAGTTAGTTTATATGTGCAGTTTCTGCTTCAGGTTTTGTTTGTGCTTTATGAAATTCTGTACTGCACTGCCAGACTCACCATCAATCTGGATGGAAGTGATTACTAAGCTGTTGGGTGGGTGTTTTCCTTGCAATTCTGTGTTGACATGATACCATCACTGTTTTGATAGAGTGAAGTCAGTGTGGGAAATAAGACTGGAAAACTGTCAGTTCCTTAAAAGTTGTCCATTCTGGTTGATTTCAGAGGACTTCTGTAGCATATGCAACTGAGGTGAAGTTCTAATTTAAGCCTTTATTTTCCTGTTTTAAATTGAAATCTTTCCCTTTTAAACTGTAGGAGAGGCTTGAAACCTGGTTGCAATCTGTTAAGTTTGTTTTGGAGAAAAGAGCCGAAAAGGCAGATACGAGCATAAATGCAGACCACTTGGTGAAGGCATTCAGCCTGGCACCTGACTTCACCAAGCCATTTGAGTATCTCCTTGCAACTGGAAATCTGCGATCTAAAACCGGTAAATCTGCAAGCTTAAGAAGCCTTTTTTCTTTTTTGCCTGTATTGACAGAATGAGGAACAACATGAAACTGAGCTCTTAACTGAAAATAACTGCTTGTAGGCAGGCATTGTGTACTGTCCCTGAGTTAATGAAAGGGGTTTGAGGAAAGACATAGTTGAGGAAAAAGGCAAGATTTCTCAAGAGGCGTAGGCATTTTGCACAGTATAAAACAGGTTACTTATTAAAGCAAAGATCCTACCCAGGTAAATAGTTGAAATGAAATTTAGCATTGTCCAAAACAACAAACATATATTGATTTGTTTTCCTAAAGGCTATTTCTTCTAACTTAGAAGGTGCAATGTAAGACAAAGTTGAGGCATTTTTTCAACCAGAACTGCCCCATTAGTCGTGTGAGCTTAAATGAAGAGAAAGTGCTTCATGAGTGTATTTCAAATTTATCTGATGCTTCCCTGAAGTGTCTAGTATGACAATATTATACTGTTGTAATGGAGTGGCAGTAAAAAATGAAATTAGATTAAAAGGCTGCAGAATTTTGGAAAAATGTACCAGCTGAAAATTCCTGGTCACTTCACTGGGAATTATTTTGATGTGTTTGTGAAAGGAATTGGATTTTAAGCAATAGCTTGGAATCTAAAGTCTCTAGGTATCTTATGGGTCACTGAGTTGCATGTGCACATGTGCATCTCTTGTTAGGATCCACAGTGAGCATCTTTAGAGCTTGTCAGTGAAAAATAAGAAACTGCCTTGTGATATCATACTGCATTTGTTGAAGCTGGATGACATCCTGACATAAATCTCAAATTTGTTCCTAAGGCCTGGGCATGTTACAGGACAGTGGTCTCTCTGTGGTAGGGGACAAGCTGAATTTCATCCGCTACCTTTCCCACTTCCGCTGCATACACAGAGGAGCAGCATTTTCCCAGATGAGAACTACAACTGTCCGCAAGCTGCTGCCGGAATCCTGGGGGTTCCTGTGCCCTGTGGACACCCCAGATGGAGAACCCTGCGGTCTGATGAACCACATGACAACTGTGTGTGAAATTGTGACAGAGATGGTGCCCGTGACAGGCATTCCACCTTTATTATGTTCCCTAGGTATGTTTTACTGGCGTGATCATTTAATGAAGCAGTCTTCCTTTTTACTTCACTGCCCTGCAAACCCATTATGTGGGAAAGGTTCTCCACATAGCATCACAAACACTGTGAAATTGAGAAGGTGAAGTCAAGTTGAACCTCTGTAATTACTGTGCATCTGCTTAGTGGTAAATAAGTTATTGCTTGTATAGGTATATCAGCCTTTTGGAGAGTGTAAAGTTCAATATAAATGTCTCTTAGCCGTGTGCTATAGAGTGAAGATGTTCACTTAAGTACAAGGAATTGCACAGTACCAGCTATTAAGAAACTGGACTAAGCAGTAACTTTGTAATGCTGCTGGTGACTTGAATTGAACTGCAGCACACTTGTGATTGGCACAATAATGGGAACCCTTATTTCTCTCAGAAAAAAGAGGAGGGGAATGGCATTCTCAGTTGTGAATGGTTTATATTTTGCAGTAAATACTCTATGACTTTGTCCTGAATTTTTTGATGTCTCAGAAAGCTTTTTGGTGTGGATTGAGACTTCATGCAGAAATAACAACTTCTGTGTTTTGTTTGCTTTTTTGGCTGTTCTCTCTGTCAACTCCCTCTTCTCACAGGTGTCACCCCCATTGATGCGACTCCAAGTAAGCCTTACGAAGAGTGCTACAGAGTTGTGTTGGATGGCTCTGTGGTGGGCTGGGTAGAGGGGGAGCTGGCTCCTGAGATTGCCGAAACCCTCCGCCGTTTCAAGGTTGTTCTTGTGTAAATGTTTCTCAGCTGAACATCTTCAATATGCAGGGGTCAAAAATAGACATGTTTTGAAGGTTTTAGGCTTCCATGTTTTGTTTTGTTTTGTTTTTTTTAATCTGACCCAATAAGTTATCTTTGGCTCTATATTAGTATTGGAGCAGGCTTTTCTGGTTTGCTTTTTTATATCCATGTGTTTCATCTGTTGGTTTATGAAGTCATAATTTTTAAAAGAAATTTTTTCTTGGATAAAAAAGGTAGACATATTCTGTCTTGGTGGAGATTTTTGTAGAAGTACTTTTTAAGATCTTTTCTTCATGGTTTTTTATTAGTGCCTACACCTGTGGCTGACATTTTCATTCTGTAACCTGTTGGATGCAGTTTAACTAAACTAGTGTTAGTTTGTGTTTCCAAGTTGGTGTTTCTTTGCACAAACAGATAACACAAGAGAAGAGGTTTCCTGGACGGGCAGAAGTGGTCCTTATCCCAATGACAGGAAAACCCAGTCTGTATCCTGGGTTATTCATTTTTACTACCCCTTGCCGGATGGTGCGGCCTGTCAGAAACCTGTTCTGTGGAAGGAACGAATGGATTGGTACTCTGGAACAGGTTAGGTTTGCATATTTCCTTGTTACAGAGGTATCTGGCATCAAAAATGGGTTTGGAAAATATTTGTGAAAGGAGCTGAGGATAAGGCATAGGGAGCTTGTGTTGAAGAGCTAAAATAGGTGACAAAAGGGTTTTTCTCACCTCCTGCTAATTGGTTTCCAGTAAATGTCTTAGATGGACTGTAGAGATCTTTCTGAGATCTTGAAATCTGCTATCAGTATTGACTTTGTGAAGGTGAAGGCTTGCTGTCTTTTGTGTACAGTGTCATATTGTGTTACATTGTGTTCTCCAAATTGTGCATGGGCAGCGACACAGTTGATTGCTGCGGAGCTTGCCGATTTGAAACAATTAAAATGGGAGAGAGAAAGGAGGACAAGTAACTGACTGCAGTTTTGTGTTTGCAGACTTTCTTTCCTTGCAGCTACTCTGTGATTGGTGATAGGTAGTTTAATAGCTGTCTGATATTTCTTGCCTGCTGCTAAGGTGCAGACAAGCACAACTAAAAAGGAAATGGATAAAAGGCCATCAGGAGACAGCTTTGGTTTGCTTCCTTCCCTTTAAAAGAAGGAAATGAGCAAACATTGTCCAATTTGATGCTTGCAGATCTTCATGAACGTGGCCTCACAGGAGTCGGAAGTGTTGCCTGGAGTGACCACTCACCAGGAACTCTTCCCTCACAGCATTTTGAGCGTGGTGGCCAACCTCATTCCCTTCTCTGACCACAACCAAAGTCCACGAAACATGTACCAGTGCCAGATGGGTAAGTGCTGTAGTACTCAGTCCCTCAAGTCCCTAGGCAAGGAAGAGGGTGGGGAAAAACTCTCTCACATGTCTATTCCAATGTGTCTTCCCACATACCCAAATAACGCCTCTTCCCAGACATTGTTTCAGCATTAAGGTTGATGAACAGCCGTTTTTTTCCCAGCAAAGTAAATGAAGTTAAGTTAGTCATCCTGGCTGCCTTCCAGTGGGTGGTCCTAAGTTGTTGCACTCATGTTGCCTTCCTTAAGCCTTTAGTAAGTTTTCTTTAGTTTTTTCTAAAACTATTTGTTTAGTTTATTTTTAGACTATTTTTCTTAAACTTTGATGTTGTTGATCATATGGAGAAGTGTAGGACACTTCAGCAGCTGTTTGGTGGTGTTTGTGTCTGACAGTTGTACTGCCAACAGTCCTTCCATCCTCACAGCTGACAGGTAACCTGCTTCTGACTGGTACATGCAGGAAGGGCTCTGCAGTACTTAGGATGAGGTTTCCTTGTCACCTTTTCTCAGGGAGTGACAGCTGTTGTGACACTGCAGCTGTTACGGGGAAATTTGCTGGGCATCTGTTGCAAGGGAGTAATACAGCACTGTAGTAACAGGGTGGGTGTTTTCTGAAAAATATTTGAGAAAGATTTAAATGGATTTATTTGGTCGTCTGAAAGAAGTTGTATAGGGTATGTAGTGGGGTTCCAATCAGCTGAGTTGGAAGAAGCTTATTAAAAAAAAGGCCAAAAGGAAGTGTGTGGATAGGAACTTGAATAAAGCAGGTCCCATTACCACATTAACACCTCTAGTATATTGAATTCCTGACTATTATCAGAAAGATGTCCTTAAAACACTATCATATTCTCTTACTTTCCTAAAAGTATCAGTGTGACTATGTTTAAAATTCTTTCCTCACCAGTGTATTTATAGTGCAGAAGCAAATGCTTTTTGGCCTGAAAATATGTAACATGTGCCTCACTATGGGAAACCCTGGGGAGAAGACACAGAGACACAGACACAACGCCCCCTGCAAAAACCAAACCAAACCAAACCACAAACCAACAAAAAATCCCCACCTAAGCAAAACTAAGATCACCACACCAGGAGTAGTGGGGATTTTGAAATTGCAGAAAAGGAAACAAAATTAAAAACAGTCCTTATGAAATGCTATGAAAGGAATTAAGTGTTGTGGTTCACAGAAAATGTATAGCTGGGCTTAGGGCAGTTACTAAATTCCAAGGCTTTCAAGATGGATAATCCCTCTAAATTATAAGTATTTCCAGCTTTTTTCTTAAGAAGATACACGGAAGATGAAATGTACATTAATTTTTAATTGATCTTGAATAAATAAAGGTTTTTTCCTTCTTTCTTTCTTTCTTCCTTCCTTCTTTCTAGGAAAGCAAACCATGGGGTTTCCAGTTTATAACTACAAGGATCGCTCAGATAACAAGCTGTACCACCTTCACACCCCCCAGAGTCCTCTGGTGCGGCCCAGCATGTATGACTATTATGGTATGGACAGCTATCCGGTTGGCACCAATTCAATCGTAGCTGTCATCTCCTACAGCGGCTATGACATGGAAGATGCAATGGTAAACTACCAAAAGGAGAAATCCTGCTGTCCTGTTCAAGAATTTCATGTAGGGGACTGGGAAGAATGGTACCTAGCTGAGAAGACCGTGCTTTCTGCTTCTGCTGGTCCTCACACTTTCTGGGCAGATTTGGGAGCACACTGGTTAAGTGTTGTTACAGCAGATAATGCTGGAGGTACTGGGAGTAGAGCGGAGCTCCCTTGTGCAAGGCAGTGGGCTTCCAACATTTTAAAAAACTGGGGTTACAGGAGGCTTGAGCCTTTTGGAAGTGACTTTCTGTGAGGCTTTGTTCTGATCTGATCATTTTAAATGCTTTCATTTTTTGAAGTTACTAGCAAGTCTTTAACAGGCTTTTGTTTCTTCTTTCTAGATTGTCAATAAGTCTTCCTGGCAGAGAGGATTTGCTTATGGAAGTGTTATCAAGATGGAGAGCATTGACCTTTCCCTTAAAGCCAGCAGGGCAGGCGATAATTTAGTATTCGGCATCAGGCCTGGTGATCCAAACATTATGGAGAAGCTGGATGCTGATGGACTGCCTTTTGTTGGGTCTATTCTACAGCCTGGAGACCCATTTTACAGCTTCATGAACCTCAACACAGGGGAGACCTTCACAGTGTACTATCCGTAAGGACAGTTTGTCTATCCTGGCTCTGCTCATGCAGTGGTGAGAGCAGTTGACCCTTTTCCTCCAGGTGTTCCCTGTTCTGCTGGTGTCCATATCTTGACAGAGAATGTGACGTTCATGCTGTAGGTGACTCCCACACAGGTATCACAGCTTTTCATGTATGCTGCAGGAGCTGACTTGCCCCAGGAGGAGTATCTTGAGACTGGTAAAAAGAAAGCACTTGCAGAAATGTGTTGCTGTCACCCAAGGACTGCTTCTTCTGCCCATGCCACACAGTTACTTTCTGTAGGTTTTTGTCAGGTGACTTGCATAAGGTGTTCTATCTAACAAAACAAACACTGAACAGAAAAACAAAACTAAGTGCCTGATCCCAGAGGCTTGCCAGAAAACCTTTTAAGCAAAGTTGTTACAGGATTAGGGGTTCAAAGAGCATTTTTATTAACATTGCAGATTCCAAACTGCTAAAATATTAAAATATGTCAACTACACCACTCCTTCCCCCTGGAATATTTCAGGGATAAATTTTGTAAGATTTTGAACTTCAGTTGAAAGAAACAAGGATGCTGAGGCAGGCTTTCATTAAAATCCTTTTAATTCTTTCAGGAAAGGGAAGCAAAAACATTGACAAAACAATGTATTTAAGTGCATCCTGCACTTCCAGTTGTCATGAAAACTTCAGGTTGTCCCTGTGTCCCTCTGCAGCCCTGACAAAGTGAGAACAGTGCTATGTAATTACTTGCATCATAAAGACAAATTAGTTTGAGAATTACTGGGGTGACACCATAACTGGCATTACTGGGAAGGCCATTGTTTATTACTCTGTAACAGATGCTGCCCTGGCTGCACTGGGGAGTGTGCTGTGGACTCACAGTATTAGTCAATCTGGTCATAGAGCAGGACTGAGAGACACATTATCATGTGGGGATCTGTAAGCTCAGCCTTGTATTTGTCTTCCAGTTCTCCTACCCCCATGGTCCAGCTCCCCAGCACTCTCATGCTGGCCTGGCCTTAGTTCAGGTTCCTTATTCAGAGAGCCATTTTACATCTGTAACATTCAGCTTTTGTTCATTCTTGGTTCAGATGAGGTAATTATTTACATTTCTAGAGAGAGATGAGGCTCCCAGCTCTGTGTGTTGGCTCCTGCTCCCAATTTGCCCCAATGGCTTGGGGCCCTTAACACGGAGTTCTCTTTACACTCCTAAGTGCTGCATATGTTGCTAGACCACAGATGTGGGCTTGGGAGGACAGAGGCTTTGAAAAAATTTGAACAAGCTTGGAAGGGGCTTATTGTGCTGGTTTTGACTGGGCTAGAGTTAACTTTCTTTGCAGTGGCTAGTATGGGACTGTTTTGGAAACTTGAAGGACAGTTTTCTCTTTTTTTTCTTTTTTCTTTTTTTTTTTTTGAGATGGCCCATGCTAGTTGCATGTGGACATGACAAAATAATGGCTTTGAGACAGAACCTAGACTTAGGTACAGGCCTTCCAAAAACACTGTGTTCATCAGGACTTCAAAGGAGAAAAAGAAATCTCAGTTTTGTCTTAAAATGGGACAAAATTTATTTCTTAGCCATCATCTCCAAAATAAGTGGGCTGAAAGCTCTATAACAACTAAGCCTGAGCAGTCAGGAATATCAGGCTGAGGGCTCATCTAGAGAAGGAACACACCCCTGAACAAGTCACTTGTTGGCAAAGCTCACACTTTGCCTTCCCTTTCGGATCTGAACTTTCCTCTCTGCTAAACAAGTCAACCTAATTCTTTATTTTGGTATCCCATCAATATGGTGTGGATTTATTGGGGGTACGGAGAGGGACTGCTTCCTTAACACAAAGGAAATGGCACTAGCATACAGTTTGTCAGATACAAAGTGTGATACAGATAAACCAGGTTTAAATGATCTTTATTTTAAATCATGGGTGACACATGACCTGCTGACCTGGAAGTTGCAGCTGAACGGCATTTGTAAGATGCCCTTGTATTGCTTCCTTGCCCTAATTCTTATGCAGTCTGATTTCCTTCACCACTGAATAGTACTTTGAATAATGGTCATGTTTCCCAGCTGTCCCAAGGTATATTATAAGAGCTATGAAATGGTTTAGGTTTTTTGCTTCATTTTTCTTACCTAGCTAAAAATTATTTACACACCTGACACCTTTGCTGTGATTGTTTTTCCACCTATACAGGAATAAGGAAGTTGGCATTGTAGACAACGTCAGGTTATGCAGTAATGACCGTGGCACTGGGAAGTTCAAGAAAGCTTGCATTACTGTGAGGGTTCCCCGAAATCCAACTGTTGGAGACAAATTTGCCAGCCGCCATGGACAGAAAGGTATCCTGAGCCAGCTCTGGCCAGTTGAGGATATGCCATTTACAGAGAACGGGATGGTTCCAGACATCCTCTTCAACCCTCATGGCTTTCCCTCCCGTATGACCATTGGAATGTTAATCGAGAGCATGGCAGGGAAGTCGGCAGCACTGCACGGTGTCTCCTATGATGCCACTCCCTTTACCTTCACAGAGAAGAAGTCTGCTTTGAAATACTTTGGTGAGACTTTAGTGAGCGCAGGTTATAACTTCTTTGGGACAGAAAAGATGTACAGCGGCATCAGCGGCCTCGAGCTGGAAGCAGAGATTTTTGTGGGAGTGGTGTACTATCAGCGCCTGCGCCACATGGTCTCGGACAAGTTCCAGGTGAGAACAACAGGGCCCCGAGATGCTGTCACCAACCAGCCCGTCAAGGGGAGGAATGTGGAAGGTGGGATTCGCTTTGGTGAGATGGAGCGGGATGCTTTGCTGGCTCATGGCACATCTTTCCTGCTGCAAGACCGCCTGTTCAACTGCTCTGATGGCTCCATAGCCTCTGTGTGCACAAGCTGTGGCAGCATCACATCTCCTGTGCTGGAGAAACTGCCCCACTCCTCTGTGGCAAGCAGCAGGAGGTACTCCTGCTCAGTCTGTAGTGAGGTGGACTCCATTGAGGTGGTCCCTGTGCCCCATGTTTTCCGTTACTTTGTGGCGGAGCTGGCGGCCATGAACATAAAAACAAAGCTCAAGGTGGAGTAGCTCTGTCCTCAGGAAGGCAGTGCTGCACTTTGGAGGAGGCATGTGTCAGTCCTGCCTTTGCCCCTCAAAGTGCTAAGCCAGTTCTCAAGTTCTTCTAATTGTTTGCAAGATTAATTTGATGTTTGTACTGAGATAGAGTGGTCGCCAAGCTGTATGGAGAGGAACATGGCTCTGTTGAGGTTCATTTGCATTTCCTAAAGGCTCATGAGCTAATCCAAATGGGGTGTATGGAAATGAAGCAGTATCACTGCTCCCACTAGGCTCTTGGGTTGAGAGCGGAGTGGGTTCTTTGTCCTTTGAGTGCTGGCTGAGGCTGCAGAGATGAAAAGGTCATAAACCAGCATGAAGTGGATGCTGGAAATAACAAAAAAAATATATATTTTGGTTTTTGAAGAAAAATCCTTGAAAACCGTATGCCTTAATGATGGGTATGTGCTAAAGTGATAGGACATGTTTTGTTTTGCTTTACTTTCACGTGTGTGCCTTAAGTCATGAAGGCGGCACAAAGTACTGCTGCATGGAGCCACAGCCTTAACTGCAAATAATCAAGGTTGGCCTGTCAGTCGTGTCCTGGTAGTGTTTGGTGTCACCAAACCCAGCATCTGTCTTGGTGAAGGGCCACAGTGCTGGGGGTTGGGGTGTTTTTTGGTGCATTTGTCTCTGGCTGAAGAAGCAGCAGAAACCTTTCCAGCCTGGCTCTGACCTTCAATCGCGCTCGTGCAGCATGGACACTGTGGGACGGGAGCTCATCGTGTCCCCCTCAGCGCACAGCTGCCCCGCTGCCAGCCAGCCCCGTCCCAGGCGTCCTCCGTTTCCCCCCCGCCCCCCAGGCCGCCTCGGGGCAGAGGTGGCTAAGAGTTCTTCGGTGCGTTTGTACGTCACCTGCCGTCAGCGCCGTCCCGGGGCGGGGGCGTTGGTGTTCAGGGACTGGCTGGGCCGGGGCGGCGCTCCCAGGGCTTGGCGGGCGGTGGCAGACGGGAGGCGGTGGGGGCGTCCCC
>JAOXXN010000446.1:7195517-7212779 GCA_026770055.1 Myrmophylax atrothorax | reverse complement strand
TTTGCAGAGGCTGCTGAGCTTTTTGGGCTGGAAGTCAGCCTGAAGAAGACAGAAGTTCTCTACCAACCTGCACCTCACGAAGTCTTCCACCATCCCCACATCACCATAGGCAAATCAAGCTTAAGTCAGTCCAGCCATTCACCCATTTGGGAAGCATAATTTCTTTGGATGGTAAGATTGACAGAGATTGACAACAGGCTAGCAAAGGCATACAGAGCTTTCAGAAAACTGCATGAAAGAGTCTGGTGCAATAAACACCTGAAGAAAAGTACAAAGATCAGTGTCTACAGAGCCATTGTACTGTCTATTCTTTCATATGGGTCTGAATTACCACCACCACCTGCGACTCCTCAAATGCTTCCATCAGTGCTTCCTCCATTCCATCCTAAACATCCACTGGACTGATTATGTGACTAATGTGTCCATTCTTGAACAGGCAGGGGTCACCAGTATCGAGGACATGCTGATGAGAACGCAGCTGCACCGGGCAGGGCACATCTCCAGGATGGAGGATCACCACCTCCCCAAGATTGTGCTCTATGGTGAACTTGCTGCTACAAGAGAGGAGCCCCAAAGAGGAAATACGACTCCCTGAAGCAACACCTCAGCCTTGGCCGTATTGACTGCCATTAACTCTGGCCTCCAATTGGGATTCATGGAGATACACCATTCATGACGCAGCTGCTTCGAGAACACATGCAGAATCAGTTTCATGAAGACAACATAGAAAGAATTGTTCCTTGCCAGTATTGCCTAAGGAGACTTTCCGCTGTGCCTTTTGCGACCAGACTTGCCTCTCCCACATTGGCCTTTTAAGCTACCAGCGGGCTTGCAGCAAGCGTGGGTAGTGCCCTTTCCAAATCTTCATTCGCAAAGCCTAGCCTAGCCGTGATGGCGTTAAGTCCAGGCCAGCTGGAGGAGCAGTGTCCTGCTGCTCTCTAGCACCCCTCACTGGGGACTGACAGCGCAACAAGCAGCTGCCTCCAGCTGCACTCCTAAATTGCCCACAACGATAGGATTCAGCTTCCTCCTCAGGAGAAAGTCATCCATGCTTCCAGGAGCCACAACATGCTGCATCAGATGTGAGGGACCCTTACAGAACCCACCACCCTCCTGGCTGAACAGAGCAGCACTTCCACCAGGCTTTGGCTCAGGAAACTGCACAGCCACTATTTCCACCCAAGACTGAAAGAAGGAGACCCAGGAGGCATCAGAGAAGATCATGTGGGTGCCTTTTTGTGCCTGTTCACACTCCTCCAGTCCCAACTCTGCTGAGCATTAGCAGGCCACAAACTTCTGCTGGATGAGTCTGTACCTGAGCAGTTCCTGCTCAGAGACTGATGGCTGCAACCTCGCAGCAGCATGCAGAAAGTCTTCCATGGCCAGGATCAGAGCAGAGCTCTCAGTATCCAGCCCTGCATGAGAGAAAGAACAAGGGCTGAGAGCCAAATGCAGGGGTGGCTGGCAAGATCCAACAGCCCACTCTCCAGCCACCAGAGACTGCAACAAAAACCTGTGTCTCTGTCTCCCCCTGAGGCCAAGCACTGGCGGTGAAGATTACCACATCTGTAGAAACTGCCTGCCTGCCAGTAACCCAGAGCCCAGCATTGTGGTTCCAAAGCTGATGAGGGTCTTCTCACACAGCCCAATTACCAGCAGTGGTAGCTCCTCTTTGCCCCTGTGCTGGGCTGCTCCAACACATGGAACAAATAGGGCAGGGCTCCTACCTTCTTCAATCCACTCCACCTTGCGTTTCACAGCGCACATCATGGCATCTGAGCACAGGGCGTAGATGTCTGCTCCTGTCAGCTGAGCTGGGCATTTTTCTAGGATGGTGGTGAGATTCACAGAAGGATCCAATTTAAACCTGCCAAGAGAGAAAAACACAGGTGTAAAAACCACAGGAAAATAGATAAGGAAAGCTGCAGCAGCCAGTGTGACTGGTCAGAAAGAACCAGAGTACCCATGTTTAGCTGCTTCCTGACTGTGCTCTGCATACTTAAAAAAAATGGTTTTATTTCAACACAGTGACCTCTCTTTGAAACATCCCTGGAGCATGGTCCTCTCTCCAGAACCAAAGGCAACTTTGAATCACAGCATCACAGCACAGCGTGATCTGCCTGGATTAGAAGACACCTTAAAGATCATCTGGTTCCAGCCCCCCCACCACCTTGTCATGGGCAGAGACAGCTTCCATTACATGAGGTTTCTCCAAGCCCCATCCACCCTGGCCATCCTTCCAGGGATGAGGCATCCACAACTCCTCTGGGCCATTCTGGTAGTGGATATCTGTTAGAAAGCACAAAGGATGTACAGAGCAGTCTTGGAGCCATGGTGAAGGATGAACTCTCTAGAACACCATCTGTTTATGCACTTGGTGTTTGACTTCTCACTCAGATAAATTAAGTGCTCCACATGTCTGGGAACAGCCTACAGCCAGGGCTGGGTAAGAACATGTTTAATTATAGACAGTACAAACCACTGTAACACCAAACCAACCCATCAGAGCCACACTGCAGACAGTGAACCTCCTTCAGCACGATCAGCACATTGCTGGTGGGCATGGCTGCCAAGACACACGATGTGACAAGTTGCTTGCAGCCAGCCCACACTTTTGCCTCTCCTACTAACTTATTATCACAGCCAGCAGCAATCATAGCTATCCATGACAGTCCCTGCAGAAGCACAGTCACAGCCACTCATTCAGCTGTGGTGGGTGGTACCTCTGCACTTGAATGCAGGGCTTGCTCTTCTCCCTTCAGAGGTGCTCTCAGGAGCTCAGAGCAGCTGGGGAAGCAGCCAAACCCCACTGCTCAGTGATCCCACACAACCAGAGACTGGAAAGAAACACAGAGCACAGGCTGAACATCCCTGAGCATCACAGGAGGAGAGGCAGTGTGATGGAGCTGCCTTCACTTTTGGATCAGCAAACAGCAGGGAAATTCTTGCAGGACGCAAGTGGGAGCTACCTGCCATGTCGCTGCACTGCAGTCTCATCACACTGAGTAGTTTTCCAGCCACTGTACCCATATGCTCTTCTTGAGCAGCTCAGCCAAATCCTAACTCCTCTGTTTGGACAGCTGGGTTGAGCTGCTCCCATCTTGTAGGAAAACCAGACCTAGTTCTGCATTTGGAAGTTGCTCTATCCTCTTCCCCCACCTGCTGACTGTGGGTCAGTGACCTCAAGTACTGCCCAGGGCCCAGACATAAAGCCAAGCTGGAGAACGCTAAGCATCAACCCCAGGAAGGCTGTGACCCACTGGATGGGCAAGGGAGACTGCTGCAAGAACACAGGGTCACTCACTTCCTGGTGACAGCACTCAGCACCTGCAGCTGTGACTCCCGGTCTTCATTTATACCCACAGAGACCAGCTTGTCGAACCTGTCAGACGAGAAGAGGCAGTCAAGAACAGGTCAAGGCAAATCTGCCACTTGTGCTCAGCCCTGTGCACCAGGAACTGAAGGGTGGCCCTGGGACAGCTCCTTTTGCTGCCCAGTTTGTGGATGATACAAAGCCTGGGGGGAAGCAGTCAATGTGTCAGAGGGCAGGGCTGCTCTTCAGGATAGGAGCAAGCTAGAGAAACAGGCTTACAGGAACCCCGTAGGGTCCAACAACAGCCAATACACACAGTTCTGCCCTAGGACGGGCAAGACATAGGCTTGAGGACCAGATGGGAGGGCAGCTCTGCAGAACAGGCCCTGGGGGACAAATTCCTCCCACCAGTTTGGTGCCACAGCAGGTACCTTATTGCCTTGCTGTGCTGCTGGAGCAGTAACCAGAGCAGTGGGGGGAACAGCTATCTTGTGCTGCTGCTCCAGCTACAGACACTGGCCTCCTCTTGGCTTCCTTAACTCCCCCATGAGCCAGGGCCAAGGGGCTTTAGGAACAATCTCTGTGAAGGGAACATGGTGGGGACACAGTCCAGCTCCTCACTCCCTGAGAAGCTCCAGGGAACTACCCTAGAGCAAGGCAGGGTAGGAGGTAGGATGTGACATACCTGCCTGGCCGGAGCAGAGCTGGGTCCAGGAGGTCAGGTCTGTTTGTAGCTCCAATGACAAACACATCTCTGGTGGAGTGAAGGCCATCAAGCTCTGCCAGGAGCTGTGAGACAACTCTGCAAGGAGCCAAACAGTATGCTCACAACTAGGCCCTGGCAAGCCACCCACTGTCTCCCTCAGCGACCAATGAAAAGAGGAAGAAGCGAGGCCACGGGCAGGTCCCTTTCTTGGACTTCAGCTCCTATTTCTCTTAGCTGAAGAGCCAAGACAAAGCCATTCAGAATTCTGTTAGCACCGCCAGCAAGTGTGTGGGTTCATTGCATAGTGAGTCCAAACTCTGGTACCCAAACAGTTCTTCAAGTCTGTGCTCAGCTCTGAACTCTTTCAGTATGGCCACACATGCTTATACTTGCTATCTAACACTGGCAACACAGACCAAACACAGCAAGGCATGCATGGCTGTTGCTGAAGTTTCCCACTCATATGGGCTGGCCAGTCCCAGCTCTCCTCACAATGTAGTACTGCCGAGCAAGTCCGATGGCTAGACTGTCCTGGCAGTCCATGCCAGGGACATACTGGTAGGCCAACCATGCTGCCAAACAGTCATTGAATCACTAAATAGTTTAGGTTGGAACAGACTATAAAGACCTACTAGTTCCAGGTCCCCCACCATGGGCAGGGACACCTTGCACTAGACCAGGTTGCTCAGGACCCTGTCCAACCTGGCCTTGAACACTTGCAGTCCTCAAGTCAGTGAACACCACATGTTTCAGATCTGGTTCTGTAGCCATGGGGCTTAAGCTGGTAAACACAGTATTCCAGTGCTGCACAGGCCTCCTGGCACAGGGATATCTCCATCAGGTTCTGGGATCATGTGAGGCAATCAACAGGCACCATACCCAGTCCTTTCCAGAACCAGTGGTTTGGTGTGAAGCTGGGTGCCAGGAGCACATGTCACTGGAAAACTGCAGAACCTCTCATGGATGAAGAGAAAGACCGGATGGGGACCATCTGCTCAGCAGAAGAGGCTTGGGGAAAATAACCCTGTTTCTGGGACTCTCTAAGCTGTATATACTTTGCTTCTACCCAGAAGCAGCTGAGAGGTTTCCCACCACAGGGAAACAGCAGTTAATAGGAGGAGAGCATGGCAGGGTTGTGAAGGATAACTGTGGAGAGGCCAAAGGGAGCACTTGGCAGCCACAGAAGCAGATGGAGGAGACTGTCTTAACCAAATGTTTGCACAACAAGCTTGGGCAATCGGGAACCTTGAGGCAATGCAAACAGCAGCACTAATGTTCAGAGAGAGAAGACAGGCCATGCAGATGAGTTTAAGGGAGCTGGGAGGGGAAAAAGTAGAGAAAGAAAGGTGGGATGGACTCTGCCTTGCAGGGCAATCTTATGCATCCCCTGCAGCTGAGGCAGGTATGCTGCTCTCCCAAGGACAAATGATGCTCACTCACCTGTCCATGACACCCCCTGAATCTCCACTTCGCCCACGACTGGGGGCTAGGGAATCCAGTTCATCAAAGAAGATAATGCAGGGAGCAGCTGCCCTGGCTCGAGCAAACACTGGGAGGAGACAGCACAAAAGGTGAAAACAACCAGGAGGAGCAGTCAACAGCAACAGGACCTGCTACCTTCACAGAAGGGAAGAGCTGTGGATGGAAACAGGTGCCCACTGTATCACCACCACCAACTGCTTCTGCCTGAGTGGCTCATCAGAGTGGAGACAGGCAGCAACCTGCAGGATGGGCCCTGATGCTCAGCTGTGTCTGTTAGGGGCTGCTGTCCCATTGGGAACACCAGGGACAAGAACAACAAGAGCAGAGTGAGCATGAGAGGAAGCTCAGCGAGGCAGGGAGTGGACTGGGTGTAGGAGTCAGTTGGGTTCATGCCCTTGCTGAGAGCTGTGGGTGAGAGTTGGGAGGAGGGGTTTAAGCACTGCCTCCTTCCCTTCAGCACTACAGAAAAGCCCAGTCTTCCCAAATGCAGAAGCAGGATGCATATCCTTACCATTGCGCACATTCTCCTCACTTTGCCCAACATACATGTTGATGAGCTCTGGCCCTTTCACGCTGTAGGGCAGGAAGAGGAGGGAGCCAGTTAAAGGATACCCATCCCCTGCCAAGAGGAAGTCAGTCCCATTGTGTGACCCCCCCCACTCTTCACCTAAGGAACGTCATGGCACACGTTGTTGCCACAGCTTTTGCCAGTAAGGTCTTCCCTGTCCCTGGAGGCCCATACAGCAGCAGACCAGAGCGGCACAGACCCAGTGACAACAGCTCTGGGTGCTCCAGGGGCAACTGGATAGTGTCCAGGATCTCCTTCTTCACCTCTTGCAGCCCACCAACATCCTGCCAGGACACCGAGAGGATCTACCAAGAGAGGGAGATTCTATGTGAGCACCTCTTCCTGAGCCCCGAGCATGCCTGGGCAACTCTTGCTCCAGTATCCAGCATCCACATTTCCTGCCTTGCAAGCTTTGCAATGGGGAAAACAGACTGCACGCGTGCCCAACCGTACTGCACTCACAGTGTGCGTCTCATCTCCAATCCTCCATCACACCTCGCATCATCTGTCAGCAAAAATACCCCAGGGAAAGTATCTGTCAGGGTTGCCTGCAGCTTTGTGGGGAGTGAGTCCTGCTGCAGACAGCTTTTGGGATGTATGAGGGAAGGTAAAAATTAAGAAAGAACAAAAAATAAAGAAACCTGGACCTAGCAATTATGAGCTACTTGTGTTCAGAGCACTTTGTCTGTGAAGGCAATGACACTGTGCAAAGGCTTCACATCATCCAGAGCAACAGAATCTGGGCTGCCAGGACCTCTGTGATGTAAATGAGGATGTAAGCAACAGACATCCTGGAGGACAGTGTACGGAACACTCGCTGCTTTTGAAAGGGGGGATGCAAGAGCAAAGTCCATGAATGCTTACAAGAAAGAGATAGGGATGGGGTCAGCTGCAGACACGTAAGGGGTCATGGTGAATAGAGGAAAGACAGCAAATTTGAGACGGGTGAGCCATGCCACTTTAGTTATTTTGTGCTGAGCAAAACAATCCTGGAGGATACTGCTGCTCTACTCGCAGCTTTAGAAATAGCTGAAATGCCACAGTCTTCATGACACATGCTCCTGAGAGTCAGAGCAGCATTCCTGGGAACATGCAGAAAAAGAAAAGCCCCAAAACACTTCCTCCCAGCTGCTGGCTGGGTGGGGAACAGGTGCCAGGGCAAACGGAGAGTTTAAAAATAGGCTAGGGCAAAATTCTTTCCCCCTCAGCCAATTTGGAACTCCTTCCTTTGCTACTTGAGATTATGTTATCTCATGTTATTTCTCTAGCTGTCCAGCAAGTCCATCAGGAAAATCAGGTTAAACAAAACAAGAATTTCCAGAAAAAAACCCAACTTTTAAAGCAAAAGGTCACAGGCCCTTCTTCTGCAGTGCCAATGAATGGAAGAGCTGTCCTTTCCTCTGTTCTCTTGCTTATACTACCTCACTAGAAAGACCTCTACAGACATCATGCCAGGAGCTGGAAAACTGCAGCAAGGTTCTTTTCAAGGGAGCACACTGTAAGTCTAGGACATGTTGCAGACACTGCTAGCAACTGGAGGTTCGGAATTAGTTCTCTCTGGAAGGCTCAAGCTGTAACTGCAAACCAGGAAATGAAAGTAGGAAACTGAAAGCAATGTGCGTTGAGAATATCCAGGTCTGCTAATGGGCTTTCTGAACCGCAACCAATTATTAAGAAATCGATTAAAGAATGTAAAATACAAACAAAATTAGCTTCTATTCACACAGTTCACTGCTGAGCATGCTCTGTGCTTATTTGTCTTACAGTGAACTTGGCAAACACTTCAAATCAGAGTTCACTTCAGCTTCTAGCCAATTTATGAATGAATTAAGTGCTGGACTAGTTCCTGGATGATGACACCAGCAAGGTGTTTTCTTGTTAGGGCAGCACTGCAAGTGGGCAGTTGGGGAAGGTGTCAGAATAACTGCTCCAAGGCCAAGGTTTCCTGTCCCGCGCTGAGCTCAGTTATTTGCCCTCACAGGTGTTGAAAAGAGGTTCTGATCACTTTGCTTGGTCCTAATACTACATTCCGCAGCAAAGAGTCACCCTAAATACTGCGTCCCTGGGTGCTAAGCTGCCAGAGGCGGATCACACCCCTCCTGACAAGCTGACTCTGCTGGTTTTCTCAGAGTCTCTATGTCACTTTACCTGAAGAACTCCCAAGCTCTTCAAACTGCCTGGCTGTCAGAAAAGCCCATGCCAGCTCAAGCAACATCCAAGGTCAGGGATCAAGTGTAAGGCTTTTCACACATGTAGAGAAACTACCTCATCAGCCTGAGCCACAGCCTCTCTGTAACCATAGGCCAGGTGGCTGGGGAGACCTCAGCAAGGCAGCCAGCCTTTGCCTCTAGAAAGAAAGGCTGAGCAGCACAGATGGAAACCCTAAAACACCAGCCAACTGAGTGGTCTGCAGTTAGTATGGCAAGAGCTCCACTGCCAAATTCAAAGCCAAGAGCCAAAAGCACTAGTTTGTAAAAGTCCATAGGGGACTCTTTCCCACTCAAGGCTGGGGGAATATATGGAAGGACAGATCAGGAAGCAACGTGCCAGAGCATAAGCCCTGCAAGATCTGTGTCCGGCTGTGTCTGGCATCTTGAGCCACCAGCTTTGCAGAACCAACCCCCCTTCCTGTGCCCCAGCATCCTACCTTCGGAGCTCCCACTGCCTGTGAATGGGTGTCATGCAACTGATCCAGCGCAACACTAAAATCCTCCTCAAGCACTGGGAACCCAGCAGTGCAAAAATCTCTCTCCACTTCTTCACTCAGTCCACCTGGAAAACTGAGGAAAGAAAAGGGAAGGACTCAGGCTTTGCCCCACTCCTGGCATTATCAGGCTGGTTGCAGCCCCTGCCCTCCCCCACCTCCTGCCCTGTTGTCTGTGCTACCTCAAGGCTTGGATGCGGGTACAAGCAGCCCGGCTGCTGTGGGACAACAAGGCACAGAAATCTCCCAGCACAAAACCCTGTGAATGTGGAAACAAAGAGCATCAGTTCAGTCCCTGACCACAGCTCCAGCTAGGCCTTAAAAGGTGTTATTGGGAAAAATTCCTTGCAGAGATGTTCTCTGAACCTCTGTGCCCTGGTTACAGGCTCCAGCTTCTTTTTTGTTTCTATTAGCTCTGTCTTGTAGCTGAGCTGAACATCAGTCAACACCTCTGCAAAAGGTGTGGAGTCCTTAGGCATTAGAAATCTGCACTTAAAGCTGATGTTTGACAACCAGGGTTAACAATTGAAAAAGTTGCCTGGACTGTGGGAATTCTCCCCTTTCTCCAAGGCCAGTTAGGGGAGATTGGTCCAGTACTTCCAGCTTGCCCATCTCCACGTGCTCCTGTGGTTTCACTCACAGCAGTCCTGCGGGCCAGCTTGGATAGGCTCACTTCTTTGCCCAGAGACAGACTGGCAGTCAGCACGCTCAGCATCAACCTCCTCTGCTCTTCTGAAGGAGCTTCTATTTTCACCTCATGAAGGAAAGCAGTCTGCAAGTCTGTAGGAACATCCTGGGGCTTGCAGGTTGTGCCAATCACCAGGACAGGGTGGCTGCTGAGAAAAGGGGAACAGTGTATGGTCTCAGCTCTGTGGAAGCTTCCCTCCTACATTGCCATTACATACACCAACTCAATCTCCAGTGTCTAGGCCTTTTTCCAAGAAATACAGACACACTATCTAAAGTGTCTTGCAGCCACTCTGCTCCAGCTTGCCCTTGAATTGCTTTGCAAGTTCTGTCTCCAAGTCAAGGCCCTTCAAGTGATGTTTTATTTCTTCACCCTGCTACATGTCATCAACTTCAAGATTCTCCTGGAATCCAGCTCCCTTCTGGGGTCTCTGAGACCCTTGGCATGTCTCACAGCAAACACACATAGTTTGCCCATCTGAACAACTCAACCACCAGCTTCAGACAACAAAGCTTCCTGGCTGCCTCTGCCATTAAGACAGAAGAACAAGGGATGTCTGAAATAAACAAAACAAGTCTGGGAGAGACTCCACTGGATTAAAAATAAAACAGGGCACATTAGCAATCAGTTACCTTGATGTAACAATGACTTCTGCCCTAGGAATGGCAGAAGCAAACAACTACCCCAAATGCCCACAGCAAACATGCAGGGTCCATACCTCAGTGCTGGGTCTCTGTCCAGGAGCAGCTGTCTCAGAGTAGCAATGACCCTGGCATCCTCTCTTAGCCCATCTCGATCTCTGCCAAGCACCTCGATGTCTTTCAGCAGGAGCACACATGGATGGTACTGCTGGGCCTGGGTGAAGGCCATCTGTACTTTCTCCTCTGTGGCTGCACTGGTGTCACTGCACAAACTAATGCAATCGACCTGTGAGACACACCACATAACATAGTCTGCAGCAGTTGCAACATGGACAGCTAGGGGCTCTAGGACAATGTTCACTGCCACAAAGCTTTCCATGGGCAATTCACAGTTCAGAGGAGATATAAGTGGATATTTCCCAGAGACACATTCAGGTCATATTCAAAATAGACACATTCAGGATTCTCTGGCATGGATAAATGGCTGTTTCTTGCTTGTCTGCAAGAGGTGTGATGGTCACGCGGATCTTATCTGAAAAAGGTGAGGCAAAGGGACCAGAGAAATCGATACAGTGGATGTCATGGCTCAGCAACCTAAGCTGGAAAGGATGGGAGAGCTGTGGAAGCCAGGGAGAACAAGGTCTCTTGGAGTGGAGGAGGAGGTTCAGGAAACTGTTCAACCAGTCCTGCACTGGCTCAAAGTGCAAGAGGAAGGTAGAAGGTGAAGGGGTGTGGGGGAGGGAAGTTATAGGTGGCTAGAGGCCCAGACACTGTTTACAAAGCAAACACTTGATGAAGTCATCCAAGGGGAGAGGTGACTGGTGAGCCTTGAACAGCAGCCTGAACACTACTGGAAACAGGCAGTGCTGCCTCCTGGTGGTACAAGGTTGTGCAGGGAGAGCCAACCCATCTCTGGGATTCCCTGAGCTTCATCCTCAGAAAGGATGTTTGGTGCAGGGAGAACAGCTCAAGAGGAGTTCCTGTGCTCCATGTACTGTAGGAAGAAAACAGGAGTTAGAGTTGCGGCAGGCCTAATGGCAGCAGTATCTGTATGCAAGTACAGAGCGGCAAAGAGAAAGGACAATAAACTGTTGATCATCAAGTGGTGAAGATTAGAGTGGGAAAGAATTACTGTGTCCTAGTGGGACAGCACACAGAACAGTCAGAGAAAGGGAACAGCAGGTGGAATGATAGCATAAGCATTGCAGTCAGTTAGAAAGGGAGGGGAGAGTGTAAAGCTGGGATAGGAGAATAAAATGGACAGCAAATACCTCTGGCTTCAATCGTGTTAGTCTTTAAAAGCAGCACACAAGGCCAAAACCAAAGTTGCTGCCTTGCACACACATCCCACTAGAACCTGAAGCCACCTGGCAGGACACAGCAGTGACAGAGTGCTTTCAAATATATCCTGAATGGATGTGAAGGTACTGTGAAATCTCTGCAACCTGGTACTGGATCCCAAGAGCAGAAAAGTCAGAGCTCAGAACCAGTAAGAATCATGTTCAGATGAGCTGCACAGCACTGGGCCAAGACTGTATCCCCCTCCTTCACTCATCCACTGTTACAGCTTTATTCAAATAGAAAAGAATAGGAAAAGAGTAATGTCAATTTAACAGGACCTAACCTCTAAATAGAAGAAAAAAAACCCCAAAAAATACCCACTAGAAAAAAAGGGAGCAAGCCTGCTATTTCCTTCCACAAAAAAAAGGAACCTTCCAGCTCTATTCTTTCCATCTTTTTTCTTCTTCCACATCATTTCAGAAACTCTCCTACAAAAATCATTACGTGACTACCAATCCTCCCAGTTTTGCAAACATAACTCTACAGATTAAAGGAAATTAAAGCATTTGTGGGATATTCCCGGACTGTCAGAGTGAACTAAAGACATGTGCAGATGGAAAATAGCATTTTAACCAAGTCTTGGTTTCCAGAACGTCCAGTGCTGGACAGAGGCAGGTGCTAGACCTCGTTTTGGCCATGAAGCTTACCCAGTACAGCCACAGCTGTAAGAATATGGGAAGAGCAGTACTGATTCAGACCAAGAGTCCATTTGACTCACTATTCTGTCTCCAAACATCACCACACGGGGCTGCTTAAGAAAGAGTAAGATCAGGGTAAGTGCATATAATCCTCACCCCTAAGTACTCTTCCAGGCACCTACCATTCCCACCAAAAGGGATTTTCCCAGCCAGATGTGGTTCTGTAACAGCAGATTTCTCCTCCAAATGCTCTTACCTACACAAAGAATCATCTCCTTTAGCTTGCCTTTTCCCATTAACTTCATCTGACAGGCCCAGGCCTCATGCTAGCAAAGAGAAAAGCAAACACTTTCCACTCTCTGCTGACTGCTCAAGATCTGACTGCTCTATCAAACTCTCCCTAAATTCTTTGTATTTCAGGCTGAAGAGTTTATTCAGCTTTTTACCATACAGAAACTGGTGTATACCCCGATCTTACTCAGTGTCTTTCTCTGACTTTTTCCAGTTCAGTTTTATGCTTTTGTGATGGGAAGACCAGTCTGTGCATGACACTCAAGCTGTGGCAAGACATGGATCTGCACAGCAACAGCACCTATTCTCAAGTTTGTTTCCTAAAATGTGATCTGATTTTTGACATATATGGAGAGCAGAGCACAAGTTTTCATGGAGCCACTGACATAAAACCAAATTCTTGCTATTGACAGCTTAAAATACATCATTTTTCATATAATGCCAACTACAGTGAATTTTACCTGCCACTTAACTGCTCAGTCACTTTATCTCATTAACCTTCTCCTTTGTACAAGGACAGTCTACCTCCCTTTTCTCTTATCTTTAATAACTTAAGTTATCAACAAACCATCACATCACTGTTCAATCCCTTTCCCAGGTAATTTCTGAGCTCGCAGTGCAGATGTCTGCAGAGCTCTGCTTCTCATTTTGAAGACTCACCAAATACTCCCATCCTGCTCCCAACCTTTAAGCAGCACTTTATCCATGTCAGGACCTTCACTCAGATCCTACCACTCCTCAGTTTCCCAAAGAACATTTTCAAAACTTAAATAGACTGTGTTGGTCAAGTTACCTTCCTGACATGCTTGGTAACACCTTCAACTTTCTGAAGGTTTACAGGACAGGACTTCTTGTTGCAAAACCCATATATTCTTCACAAGTAATGAAGTCATTCTACAGTGTTCTGACTTGATCCTTCAATCTAACCAGCTACAGGTTTGTGACCCTTGAAGAATGCCTCTTGTTTTCAGCAACTGCCCTTTACCTGCTCTTCATCTGTTTTGTCTTCCATTCACTTTTCTCATGGCCATCTCAATACAATCTATGCAGTGGCCTCGTGCTGTGGTGCTGTGTCCCTCATGTACCTCCACAGCAGATGCAACATTTCGTTATCTTGTCTGAGTCTTTCTTTCTAAAGAAACCTGTTTTGATGCCATTCTCCTTTCAGAAGCCAGGCACAGCTATAGAAAATTTGGAGGCTTTTTTGCTCTTCAGGTGAAGGGTGGTGAATATGAAGTTACAGGACAGCTCTTCTACAGGCCGAGTGATCTTGAACCAGGTCTGGGACATGTACTGACAGGAAACTAAGGGCTGCTTTTACCTAGGGCTGCTTCACTTTTCTAGCCTTCCCGACCAGATAAGATCTCAGCATCATCTGTGTCTCAATTTCCGACAATGCCTTTTGTCCAATCTATGCAGGGACAATTGAAAAGAAACACCCAATGGCACTACAGTTGCTGCTTTCATCACTTCTCCATTTCAATTCCAATTCTCCAGTCGCAGTATATTTTAGTTCCTGCCACCGACTGGGGTACAGTTTCAACTCATAGCCCTGTCAAATTACAGGATATTAGTCTGCTGAAACACAACACTGTATCACAGTACTTGTGAAGTACATCAGCCTGACAGCAATAATAGCAGCAGTCAGTGAAAATTTACACTCTGGACAAAGAAATCTCCAAATTACTGATTCTGGAGTACTGCAGGGTACACTCCAGAGAAAACATCTCTCCATGCTTAGGCTTCAGTTGCTAAGCTCAGCATACTCAGACTCCTTTTGCCTGTGTGTACCCATGAAAGCAGCTCCTGGGTAGGCTCATGTCATGGCTGCAGCAGAGGTGTTGGTATGTCTGACTCAAAGAACATTTCCATAATTCTTTGGATGTTGTAAATCCACCAATCAACTGGCCACAGGAGGAATTACCTTGAAGATGTGGAGGTTGAGGCAGCTACATGCAGCTCTGACAGCCATCAGTTTCCCGCTGCCGCTTGGCCCTGAGAGAAGAACACTGCTGACTCTGCTCAGAGCACTTACACTGTAAGAGACAGAGTTTTCCCAGTGACCAGGGAGCAGGATCGCAGATCTTCCAGGGCTCATTAGAAGGAACTCTAACTCACCGACTGTTCAGGTGAGGCCGAAGAGCATCACAGAGCTGCTTCACAACATCAGAAAGTCCAGGAGGAGACAAACTGCTCCAGAATTCATGGCTGTTATAGGCTGGGGCAGATGGGACAGCACTGTTTGTTGAACCCACCTGTGAGAAAGGAAAAATAGCACTCTGTGGTACATCACCTGAGTAAAGGCAGGGACCAAGTGACAAAGTCACTGAAATGCCATCTTTCAATGGCAGGAGACACAAGCCTCCATAGGTACACTCATCATCCACAGTACAATCTCAGCCTTGTATCTCCTGCACACACTCCCTGCTCTTTACTGACACATTACCAGATAAAGAGAAGTATTCTGGGTGTCCACCAGGTAACCCTCAGATTGCTCATCTTCCACCATGCCTACAATCTTCTTCACTTTGAAATAAAGCTCCGGCCACCTAAGGGAAAAAAAACCATCTAAATTCCTGAATCAAGATCCTGAAGGCAGGAACAATACAATTTTCAACAAGAAAACAACAGAAAAGCACAGGTAAGCAGCGATACTCTTCCCTTCTCACAGAACCCACAAGGATATTTCACAGACCCTGCTGTGCTGTCTGGTCAGACAGACCAACAGTACTGTCAACAATTACAGCTTCTGCTGGTAGCTTGAGTGCACAAGTACAGCTGTACTAATCTTATTTCATCTACCTAAGAGCTCAAGACATTCTCTTTTCTGCCATCACTTCCTTTATCACAACTCCGCAGATTCACCTGCAGCGTATAAAATCTTACAGCTTATGAAAGTCTTCTCTGCAGGCTGCAGTCTAGGACTCACCCAAATACCATGACAGCCTTACAAGCATCCTGCCCTGGACTAGAGCTGAGTAGTATCGCAACATGTCTCTTCTGTATCCCACATGAATGATCCAGGGCAACTCCTTACACTGCACTTCTATTATCTGTGCCAGTTCCCTCAGGGACACAGCTGAAGCATTTACATTAACATCAGCCAAGTGCCGCTTTGAGTGCCCCTACTCTGATACGAAGGAGACCTTCTCCTATTTTGCACAGAACCATTTCAAAGCCATATGAGCAAAACCAAGAAAGGCAGAATTGGTGGCCTAACAGAAGGTTATTTTAACATGAATTCTAAGGGCTTATATTCACAGTTTTGTTGTCGCAAGCTGACAAGCCCAGCTTCCACTTTGCTTTATGTGGCATTGACAGTCCTCAAGCCACCCTTACCACTTCATTCTTTATTTCCATCAGTTTCTCTATCTCCTTTTTTTCCTTTCTTCTCTTCATGACTATTTGAATGAGCTAACAGAGGCTTCCCTCTTAGCTGCAGCCCTCCATAATCCAACATAAAAAATTCCCTCTTCCCTATAAATCAAGAGAAACTCCAGGAACAGTTTAGAATGGAATAAACTGTCTTGTTCTAAGAGAGTCTGTAGTGGAAAAGTATTTTTGCTCTTCTGGTACCATGTAATAGAGCCACAGTTTGTTGACACCTACCTTAGGAACTTGTCTGCATTTACTTCTATGAATTCAGCATTTCCAAATGTTGGAACACACAGGATGTCTCCCTCCTGGGCCAGCCTACAAAAAACCCAAGAGTTTCACAGGTTCAAGAGAGTAAATCCTTCTGGTTGTGTGTCCTCCCTGCCCTGCATCATGTGTGGGTTTTTTACAGAAAAGAATGTAACTATTCACACCTACTCACTCCTTGCTGGTAAATAAAGCTATCAATAGCCACTGAAAGATTTAGCATGCACTGAATGAGAGCAGGTGTACCCAGACTACTAAGGGGAGCCTTCTGGGAATGGTATAGAAGATGAACATCATTAGTGTCTCATCCAGACAAAACATCCTCCTTATTCATGGAACACCTGAGTATAATTCCAACAGACAGCCTTGACAGCCAAACAAAAGATGCTCATGTGCAGATGTCAGAAGATGGCAACACATCCAGTTTCCTGATTACTCAACTTCATTCAAAGCTGAAAATTAAGATTACAAATACGACCCAGAATGGACGTTTGTGGGCAGCACTTGCAAGCCCTAGGCACTGGATGGCAGATCATGAGGAAGAATACTTTAAGATGAATTCCTAAAGACAGGACAAGAGGTGTTGCATGCAAGTGGAGCACATTCACGAGAAGATAGTGCAAGGCAATTTCTAAAACTACACAGCACCATCACTAAGGATGTTGATGATGCACATCATCAGTGTGTGTCAGATCTGGGTGCCACAAATACACAGAAAGAGTGTATCTCATGAGAATGACCCATGAGCACACACGCGTGTCTGCCCCTCACAGCTCACCGGGGCGTTTCGAAGTGCATGTAGAGTGCGCGGTTGTAGCCTCCCTGGGCACTGTAGGCCGGCGAACAGACGATCTCTAGGTGCAGCTCTCTGGCGAAAGGAGGCACGGAAAGCATAGACTGGCTGTCCTTCCCGTCTGCCGCACCGGTCCTTTCGTACCTCTGCAGAGGGTATGGGGCGCACCGTGAGCCACCGCTGCCGCTGGCTGGCCTGATGCCCTGGCTGCCCGGCCCCAGCTCACCTGCAGGCGGAGGTGGGCAGCGTCCGTGGGGCCGCAGCCCAGGTTGAACGCCAGGGCGGGGTCCAGCACCGCAGCGCCGTCGGCCGGGCCTCGGCGTGCGGCCCGCGGGTACTCCCAGGGCGGCGGCCGGGCGAGCAGCGCCGCCAGGTGCTCGCCGGCCGCCCCCTCGGCGCTCACCCGCACCCACTCGCCCTGGAAGAGTCCTAGCGACAGCAGCCCGCGCCGGCTC
>JAOXXN010000446.1:7155187-7167796 GCA_026770055.1 Myrmophylax atrothorax | reverse complement strand
GTATTAAGGTAGCAAAACACAGTTAGTAAAGAAGGTGCTTATAAAGTAAGAATCAAAGTAGCTGTTAGCATAAGATGTGACATAGAATGTATAAAGGAATAAGCTTTGTAAGAAAGTAAAGTTAAGAAAGTAAAGTATAGGAAAATAGAAAGCACATGGTCTCTTTACCCCTACATTGTTCCAGGAGGCAGAAGGAGGCAGGACAAGCTGCTAGAGTTACCCCAGCAGAGACAATGGCATTTCTCCCTCTCTCCTGCAGTTAAAACTGCATTTCTTTTTATACTTTTTTTCCCTTCAGGTGGTTTTGTGTGACTATAGTCAAAATGTTCTGGGAGGTGATACAGATGCCTGCAGGGGTCAGGCTCCTTGAGTCTGTAGGGGCAGGGTGCGGCAAAGAAAGGCCATGCTACTTTAATAACATTCCATTCTAAGGTAACACCCACCACTTATCAGTTTGCCTCGCTTTTGTCTTCTGCTGGGAGCACCCCTCCAGGGGACTGAGGCATTTCCCTCAACCCATCCAGGCTTATCAGGGCCATCACCTCACAGTGTAGAACATCGTAGACAACACCTTGCAAGGCAGATTGAGAGATCCCATGTTTTCTCAAATTTTAACATATCATCCTATCACTCATCACTGGCAAGCCTGGTTTTGTCCCTCCCCCCTTCCAATCTAGTTTGAAGCTCTGTCAACAAGTCCTGTTAGCTCCTACCCTAAAACTCTTTTTCCCCTCTGAGATAGATGCATCAGGTATTGAGTAGATAATCCCATGGTCAAAACCCTAAATTTTTTCCTATTACACTAATCTCAGAGCCACTCATTAATCTGATGGATCTGCCTATTCCTATCAATATTATTCCTCTTTACTGGAAGAATCGAGGAAATCACTACCTTTGCTCCTGATTGGTCTACCAGTTGAGCCAGCGCCCTGAAGTGTCTTTTGATTGCCCTCAGACTTCTTTTTGTTGTTTTGTAGCTGCCAGTTTGAACAACCAATACAGGGTAGTAATCTGAGGGCCTTACTAGACAGGAGATTTTCCAGTAATGTCCCTTATCTGATCCTCTGGGAGACAGCAGACTTCCCTGTGAGTTGGGTTTGCCCTGCATGTTGGGCCCTTCATTCCCCCAGAAGTGGGTCTCCTATTAAAACTATCTTTTCCTCTTAACAGGGGAGGTCATGATGTGAGGTACAGGTGGCGTTGTTTTAGGAGGCCCCACTACTCCAGGAGGACTTTTTCCCATCTCATAAGTTGTCTGGCCTTCTAGTTCCAGAGCCTCATACTTGTTGCAGAAGGTACCAGTCCTACCTGTCAAATTTTGAGAAGGAGAAACTTTCCTCCTAGTATGTGCAGTGACCCACTTTCAGCCTTCATCTTTAACAGATTCATGATCAACAGTCCTTTGACTAATTACCCTGCAGAGTTTTGACTCCATCTGCTTCTCCATTACAATGAAGGTTTAAGACTCGCAAGAGTTTTGAGATTGTAGCATCTCTGAAAATAATCAGTCTCTCTCTTGCTCATTTGCCCAAATATTATGAAGCCTGTTCACTTCTTCCCATGGCTTCTTCACCTGGCAACACAGTTCCTCAACCATGGCACATCTCATCTGTATTCTTCTGCTGACTAGGTAGCAGTGATCAGTAGTTTGGGTTTTTGAACTGGAGAACTAAATTTGGTGTGAACACTGAGAAGGACTGTCCATTCATTTAGACTTCTTTCCTTCCAATGTGACCCTTCACCAGCTCCAGCAATTTCAGATCAGAATAAAACTAATGTCATTAAATCAGTCAGAATATATTGGTGGCTCTGGTATTTCTTTGGCTGCTAAAAGTCCAACACAAGATTTCTCCAGAAATGAACAAGTAGTTGTTACAGGATTGGGGTCACATCTCCAAGCAGAGAGCATGTGCACCGGGAATGGCAGTACAAGCTGACAGCTCTCATGTATTTTCTTTAACGACTCATGCCACCATTACACTAGCATCAACCCAGAGAATTAGAAACATACAGAGGCAACATCGCTGGGAACCATTCTTTTCCTCCTAGGGACTTCAGCTGTTGCCTGTTTTCTCACAGAAAGAGGCTCGAACTTCCTGCTTGTGGGGAGAAAGGTGTTTGTCCAAACTACCTTTTTTATTCATGGGCCTTCCTTAACAGTAATTATAAGAATAACAAATCCTGTGGGAGCAATCTAACTAATTCACTGTGGATGTGCAAATGGGCAATTTGCAAACTAATTGCCCCCACACAATACACTGTGCAGACAGGTTGTCCAAACACTGGCTCTGCATACTTTTTGTAGTGGCGGCTGCCTGGTAAGAGGCAGTTGAAATGCTTTTTGGACAGACAATGTGCTTGGTCAAGTGTGCAACTATTTTGAAGAGAAGCTATCCCACCCACCCTGGGTGGCAAAGGTTTGTTCTGCCTGGGTCCAGCTGCCGTGTTGTGCCAGGAAAATACAGGGGCCATGTGTGGGACAAAACAGTTTTGCCTTATTGCCTCTGCCGGCTCAGGAGGACGCAGAGAATATCAGCAGCATGTGGACCTCTGGGGATTTCAGCCATTTGACAAACATTATATGCTCCATAACAAAACAACAATATTTCAGTACTTAGATCAACCAGATAACTAAATTAAATTCCCTAGACAGTGAGGACTGGTATGCTAATTGGCTTGCCTTGTGGATTTTTCTATGCAGCTCTCCAAGAAACAGATTGGCCCATTTTTCAGGCAACTGATTGTTAATTGGAGTAATGAATAGCAGGCTGGAGGGGCCAATAACTTTGCTTGGTAAATTCAAACCCCCTTTATTCATGAAGACAAGCCAGAGGTGATGTGGTTTTCATGCAAGGTGGCCAAACGGCTGGTGCCAGGTCAACTCTTTTCTTTATCTTTACTCCAGGAACACAAGGGGAAATATAGCAACTGATTCCCTCACCCCTCTGGGATGCTATGCTCTTCAAATAGCTGAATTTCCCTCAAGAAAGTTTTTCTCTGCTGACTACAGAACGCCAGCGGGTACGTTTATTGAACAGATTTTCTGCTGATCTCCTGCTCTGGCTCCATGGTTCCTAACACAAGCAAAACCTCTGCTGTCTCTGGGAAAGTCCTCGGAACACAAATAGAGTGTAGGGAAGGTGAAGCTTTGGGTCTCCTCTGGTCTTTGATCCAGAAGACCCAGCCCTCAAGGCAGCACCAGCAAGGATGAAAGCTGTTACTTTGTTTCCCACCACTCTATCCAATGCCTGGGTTTGATTACAAACAGTGTGGAAATGCCCATTCTCTGTTCTCACACTTTTGCGGTAAGCCAAGCTCTCAGCATCTCCCCAGCACTGAGCAGCCCTCTTCAGACCAGCTCCGTGGCTGCACACAGGACACTTGCCTGCTCCTCTGGGCAAGCTTCCTTGCATCTGCTTTCTACACCAAGACAGAACATACAGACTGCGTGAAAACTATGGCCCAACTATTCACCAAAGACAATACTAAGAAAATTTCAGAAATGGGTCCCTTTAGGGCATTTCAACTACTATTCTGCAACTGATGAGATTTTCAGTTTGTTATAGCTGAAACAAAATATAGCTTTTCTAAATTCACAGAGTTATACAACTAAAATATTTTAACTTGTTAAAACATCACCTTTCCAGACAACCACAGATACATTCTGCTAAAAAGTAGCGAATGTTTGGGTTACTTATTTCCAAGAAGTGAACAGTTTCTGTTTCTTGTTGAGCATGAAGGTGGCTAGAACAAGCACACAGGTGCCTAACATCAGAAGTCTTCCTCTGAAAATCTCACAGCATCATTTTTCTACATCACAATATCAAAGCAACTGAGCTCATCACACAGAGAAAGACTACATTTTACTAGAAGAGTCTTATTTTCACAAATTATGCTAGAAGACAGATAGGCGACCACATTTACTGAGAAAAAAATGCAGCACAATAGACTACAGTTTATATTCAAAAGCAATTAATGCTTTTTGGTATCTGCTCTTCCAGGTGTCCAGGGTGGGTGCTTCAAAAGACCCAGTATTCAAAGAGCAGAGAGGCTGGTTTTGGAAAAAGTCTTCTTAAAGTGCCTCAAGTTGAAGTGCAGAGATTTCCTACATTTGCTTCACTGAGCTGATCGTAAGTATTGATCCATGCTCTTCTGCATTCACCCTGGCATACAAGTACTTTATAAGCAACAGTGAATTTATCACTGGGACGCTAGAAAATACAATCATTTACAGGAACTAAGCTATTGAAAATTAGTTTGCTACTTCAAGGAAGCTTACAAATACTGGAAAAGAGTCCTACACCTCCTGAAGCATAAATGTTTGAAAGGCTAACAACAGGCTACCATGAACATTTACTTGTCAGTAGTTGGTTCAAGACATGAAAAACTGAGAATATTTCTTTTCTTTCCACCGTGCATGATGATTACTTCACACACAGAACTTTAGGTACCTCCTAACAAATGAGAAGTACATAGGTTTTTTTGAGCAGAAGAGCAACTTTCATAATCATTCTCCCTTATGAGATTGTATGCATTCATTGCTCATGTACAGGGTCTGGCAAATCCACATGGAGGACTGAGAACAGTGAACTCCCCCTCAAGGGGCACTGGGACAACAGAGCACCTCCAAAAAGAGCTCTTAGGGCATGAGACTCACCTCGAAAATTGTCTCTCAGGGCACAAGAAGCAACATTCAGCAAAGAAGGAAACAATACTGCACTCATATCTGATGCAGATGTTTAAGCTGGACATAGTCCTCTGGATACTATACCATAATTTTTAAGGTTTTGAAGCTTTGGTTTTGCTATGTTCCTCTGCAGCTTCTGAGACAAATACAAGAACAGCACCTGTGAACAGCTATTTACATTCCCCTCTGTAAAGCTGACATGAAAATGTCATGTAATGAAACCCACAGAGCTGTGTCTCAGACCTCTGTGGCTTCAGCTCCTCTTGTTGCTCAAGGAAGACAGTGTAAGCAGGCTGTGCCACTTCAGACAGCACTGTCACATTGAAATGAGACTCAAAGTAGTTTTTGCTCCTTAATCAGACCCAGTCACATTTTTGTACAATGAAGAAACAGGTGCTAGTGACTCTTCAGGCCATATTTCATTTTATAATTGGACGTCTTGGGTTATGTGCATAGGGGGGAGTTGGCAGCCAGCTGCATTTTGCTATTTCCATTTCTACGCATATCAAGCAAAAGAATATCATCAATATTAAGGAAAGACAGACACTTCCAGTTTTCTGTTCTTCATAATAACTTTAAATTGCTTCTGACACGCTTTTTATAATAGTAATTGAAAGTATCATAAGACTCACACAGAAAATTCATCATGAAACTAAACAGTGTGAAAACAAGTAATTGTGAAGAGCCAAATCATTGCCCAAATCCCACAACTACTATCTGTAGTCACAGTTTAACTGGCAGCTGAATACTAACAGCATTTTTCAGGCGTTGATACCATCTAGGTCTTCCTTAGCGACCTGAAAGATGGGATGCAATGTATCCTGGCTCAAGCTGGAGGGCAGTGCTGCTTTCCAGAGGGACCTGGACAGGCTGGATAAGTGGGCTGACAGGGACCTCACGGGTCCAGCAAAGGTGCATGCCAAGTTCTGCCTCAGAATAGAGAGAAATCTCCAAGCAAGGGAACAAACTGAGGCTAGCTCCATGGAAAAGCCATTGGGAGCCAAGCTGACCAGGATCAGCAGCATCCTCTTGCTGTAATAAAGCCAACCATGCCCTGGGCTATGTTATCAAAAGGAGACCAGCAGGAGAGGGAAGAGTCCCTACCCCTTCATTCAACACTTTTTTGTTCAACCTGGAGACAGAGAGGTAGAGAGGAGAGCTTATCACTATCTGCAGCTACCTAAAGAAGAGGAGGAGCCGGGCTCTTCCTAGAGATCCCAGTGACAGCACATGAAGTGAGGGACACAAACTGGAACATGGCAACTTCCTATTAGGTGTATCATGCAACAAATTTCACCTTGTGGGTGGTTCAGTCCTGGGACAGAGCCCCAAGAGATACTAAACACTCAGCTGGACAAGACTTTGAGCTACTCAATCAAACTTCAAATTTGGCCCTTGTTTGAGCATGTGAACCTCAAAAAGTCAGTTTGAAGATAAATTATCCTAGGTTTCAAATATCATGTTCAAAAGGTTTTTTTAAATCAGAGCATTTTTACCAAAAGCTGTTTTTCTTAACATCATACACCAGACAATAATAGCTCTTAAAAGCTCTATAGAAGAGGTTGGGATGAATCTTCTGCAGAGGAAGCGGAACGATAATGTGAGAAATTACTTTCTTCTCCCTCAGAATATTCACAACTGACTCCAAGATTATGACAAGATCATAAAAATCAAAAGTCTGTTAAAGGCATGGGCTGCCTATACCACCACGCAAACCTCTGCCACTTGACAATCAGTTTACCAAATAAAGAATATACATATTTGAACAAACACTCTGCCCACAAACCTACTGGTAATATGTATACTTCTGACTGCCTGGAAATGCATCCCTAACATGAAACACAAGGAACAATTTTGAAATTGTGAACAGTTAAAGATTGAAGCAATTTGTTTGCACTTTACTCTTTCCCCCTACCTATTTTTTCTTAAAAACAAGCTTCATGGAAGAATTACAGATAATACTCAACACAGCAGTATGTGACAGCCCACAGATGGATACATTTTTAATGAATTTGGAGAAGTTAAAAACACAATGATTGCAGACATGAAAAGAATCTGGTGAATTCTCCCTGATTAGATTACACTCTGCACACTCTTCTATATGAATGAGGCCATGGCAGTGGAAACTGCCTGACAGCATTGTTAATACAACTGAGGGGGTCTGTAGCAGGGGACATCTGTTTTAAAGGCTTGATGCAAATCTGCCCCTAGAGGCAAATCAGCCAGGCTTTGGATGTCAGTCTAAAACAATAAAAGCTAAATTCATACTTACTGAAAGCAAGTGCAGTTCCATTAAGCTCACCACATTTCGATGGCACCCTTGATTTCAAACAATTCCAACAGTCTGTAAATGTGGCACAAGTGCAAAGAGAAATAAACCCTTTCATCATAGAATGCTCAAATATCAGCAAGGTGTAATAATGCTGTTTCCCAGCCAGGAAGGTCTCAATAAAGTGATCAAAGTGCAAAGCATACTGAGTGCCTTTTCACAGCCCTAAAAGTCAAGGCTTTCAAATTTTGCTGTTTTCTCCCTCATGTTTAATATGTTGCATAAAGACATGCTGGAGGACATATTCCCTTGCTTAGACGAGCAATAAAAACTATTTTTACTTTTTTTCTGCAAGGAGAATCAATTCATGTTTTATTTCAATAATCCATGGTATATGTCAAATATGGAGGCAGCAGGAGGGGAAAATCTGGCAATGATACTCCCATACATCATTTCAGACAACAGGCACACACCTCAATATAAATGAATAACTACTAAGCCATCCTCATTCCTATTTCTAATTAGTGCAATCTATTTAACAAACAGGCACATAATATAGGTCAATTATGTAGGTCATGATAAATTTGTGAAGAACTTCAGCCTGTAGGGCACCAAAAAGACCACGTTGAGGCAGCATTTCCAAAGTTACAGTTCTTTTCTGCACAAGGCTTGTGAGCAGCAGTGAGGAACAGCAACGACCTGCATTTTTTTCTGGTTTGTCATGGTACAGGCACAACCAGTAACAAAAACATCAGTGACATCCCCTGGGAGACATCCTCTATGATACAAGCATAGAACTGCCCCTCCAAAATCATTGAACCAGTTACTACTGGCTAAAATTGCCAGAAGTATAAGTCTCGATGGTGTTTAACTTCTATGAGTTTGTCAAAAACTGGTGAGTATCCAGAAGGGAGATGGAGAAATATTTTATTTATGCTTCCTCCACACAAAAGGAAACGACAACTCTGTATTTGTCTAGTGTGTTTGTGGCCCTCTGAGCAGGCACAGAAGCAGCTCCAGAGAAGCCACACTACATGCCAAGTCCTGCCTTGCTAGAAATTTTGGGAAGGAATGATGCAGAACCACAGTGGAGGGCATCAGAGAGCAGTAGATGCCATGTGGGGTATCAGGTAAGTGGCACGGCTGCAGAACTACCTATCCTGCTCAGGGATATGGGGAGGATGTGGTGATAGATCACCACAGCAAATGCTACAGGTGTGTGGTTTGCAGCAAGGAAACAAATTTGATGTTCAGGGTTCATTGAACAACACTCTTTTCTGATAAAGGTCAGCACTAATATAATCTGCTCTTTGACATGAAGGGAGAAAATGGATCTTGGATGGAAATTTGAGGCATAGGTTTAGTTGCTGTTACTTTTTCTTAGTATTTCCAATTATTTTGCTTCTTCAGGCAATCCCAACTCAGCATGCTGTGGGACACGACTTCCAGCTTTCTGTTCTGCTCTTAGCAGAGAAACTCCAAAATCTTCCAATGAAATATTTCAGGGAGTTACCTGAGGTACTCCTTGTACCTTAAACACGTGGTAGTATTAACAGCATTATTAGTTAAGTGGCTGGGGAGTGGCTGGGACCCAGGACACAGCTGGGAACTCAGATGCAGAGCAACAGAAGTTGGAAGGCTGGTGCCTGAGTATCTGTGGGCCAGCTTCAATGGCACCAGCCACAGGCTGGGAACAGATTCTTCACCCTTTATATGCCCTGCACAGGGAGCTTTAATTAACTGCAGCTCTGAGAGGGCAGGTTTTCCACACTGCACATGTACATCTGGGTCGACCCACTGCAGCCCAAACTCTGTCGCTGGGTACATGTCAACTGGTTGAACACCCATGTGCCTCTCTGAGGATGGGAGGAGATGGACCAGCCAGTGTGATTTGGCATGTTACTGCCTGGCTTGCACAAAAGAACATGCCGATCACATGCAGTTCATGGGCACACTGTGCCAAAAATAGACCTTGTACTTCTATCTTCAACATAATATTGCTACTGTTCACAACAGTCCTGACCAAATGGGTGAACTAACCTTTTAATTATACAGATTCTCCTATTTGTGCAGTTTGTCTTTGATCTCTGTTTATTAATTCTCATTCAGACATCCAACACAATTGTTCCTATAACACTGGAGTGACAGAGATAATTTCCCAAATGGTTCCCAAACATTTGCATTCTGGCTCACGTGTGATATCCATAATACACCCAGCTATGGTTGTAAATGTGCACATATAAGTAATATATAACACACAGACATCATACTTGAAATTTTTTTATGAACCCCAGGCTATATGGCTTAAATCTAGGAATGACAAAGTCTCAGGAACAACCCCAAAACTTTTTAAACCACCTACATCCCATCCTAGGTCCCCAGCTGGAGAACTGTTACCATGCACATAAAATGATGCTTTTCACAGGAGGAAAAAAAACCCAACACAGTATTACATTCCCATTTCTTTGTAATCTCTAATCCTAACTGCAGGACTGTTTATGAACATATATGCAAGATATTTCAACTAAGAAAAATAAATACTGTACTATTTTGCTTTGTCCCTGGGGAAATGGTGCTCCTGACAAAATACTGCTCTCTGCTGGCCTGACCTGCTTTTCCTCAAGGTCTCATTTCCTGACATCTTCTGTCCTCCCTAGTGAAAAGGGAAAAGACCAGCTTGTTTTGCTGACTTAGCAATCGGTGACAGGAGCATCTTTTATTTAGGTCTGAAAAACATTTATATTGCTAAGGAGAACAGTACTGATATCACCAAAATCTTTTGCCTTGAAGAAAAAATGCAAGTAGTCCTTGAACTCAAGTAACTTTCCAGGAGTATTCCTGTTTTCTTGCAACCTGAAAGAAGAAACAGGCTATTCATGTAGCAGGCCCTCCCTTGTAACAAGCTTGGACCACAGTGTATTTCTAAACATAAAGAACTCAAGTCCTATTCTGGGTTTCAGGAAACTTGCTCCTAGGCAGGAATTTTCACATCAGCCCAAAATCTCAGTGACAAACACAGGATTTGAGATGGGGCTCCCTGGCCTTTTACTTTAAAGGACAGCTCCAGACCTGAGCAGCTCCCTGGCCAAAACCCTATAGTATCTTTACTCCCTATTGCCATTCTGTTTGTTGTTTTACAAAAAAGGGATCACTCAGGTCAAAGCTAGCTGAAAACCAGCTTACTTGCACTGAATTTACATTCACACTGCCACTATATATTGCTGAGCTACAGCTGGCACAGCAACACCCATAAAAAACATTTTAATGTCAACATCTTATATTTTGGGTCAGAACATGCTGCAGACTCACCAAGACCAGCAACCCATGGTCAGCTGCAAGGGGCATCCTCCCCTCAGTCCCAGGGATAAAGGGTATTTACCCAGCAGTCAGGCTGTATCTTTCCTAAGGTTCTCCTCTCTTCTTCCCACTGGGTTTGCAGCTCTTGAGACTGACAGCAATGCTTGTCATATTTTGGGACTCTCACCATAGTCCCAGTGGTGCAATTTTGGGAATATCACCTACAGGAATTACCAGAGCATTCTCAGCTGTTTGAATTTTTTTTTCTCAAGACACAAGCAAACAGGTTTATGTGGTGAAACCACATTGTCAGGGTCTTGCTTACAAACCAGGCCAGAAACCAAACACAGTCTGTTGTAATCACATCACAAAAGAGACATAAATCTTAAAAAAATTTAGTTCTTTGTGCCATAATCTTCCTTTGCAAGATTCTCCCATTAATAGCACTATTCCTTTTAAAAATAATTATACAACATAAAAACAAGTTAGGAAAACAGTTGGAAAGTTCAGTTTCATTTACCTCTATAAAACAGACAGAGAGTTTGATGTAAAGTAATCATCATTTGAAATTCCTCAATGCCTGCTACCCAAAGGGCGGAGGAAAAAACCCTGCAAAATTAATTTACTTTCCAAACACTGCTATGAGGGAGTAATTTGCTGAAATAAATAACACCCTGGGAGACTCTGCACTTATTCCTACAGCAAGCTCTTTCACCACAGACACCTGCACATGCATGGAGCTGCGGGAGCAATGGTGGGACTTGCTGGGAGGGTGTGAGCCTCTTGCATGCAACCAAAAGCATCACGACTTAGATTTCTGCTCTGCATTCTGTTCCCCAACTGGTCTCCATCTCTTTGTACCTCGTGTTTGCTGTGGTGCTCTCACACATACAAAGCATTAAGGTTGGCAAAGACCTACAAGATCATCAAGTCTAACCTTTGACTGAATACCATCATGCCCACTAAACCGTACTGTGGAGGGCCACATCTGCTCATTTTCTGAGTACTTCCAGAGATGGTGACTCCACCACTTCCCTGGGGGTTCTGTTCCAATTCTTTTGTTACTCCTTCAGTGAAGACATTTTTCTGACAAGCTGAACCTCCCCTGGTGCAACTTGGGGCTATTTCCCCTTGTCCTATCACTTGCTGCCTGGGATAAAAGGCTGACCCACACCTCACCACCACCTTCTTTCATGTAGTTGTAGTGTCTTGCTTATAAACTGCATCTACTCACTCTTCTAGATGGGCTGGAGCAGAAAGCTGCAGCTGCAGGAATAATTTTAGCTGGTGAAAGACAAAATTACCTAGATGGCAGAAGAGCCATTAAGGAAGCTACTCAAGCAGGAAAACTGTTAAAGGAACAGAACAGCACTGAGCAGCTATTTGATGGCCTCTTTGCTCACATCTACCCAAGCTTCCTGCATCAGAGCCAGACCAAACTTGCAGGTCAAGAGCTCCTGGCAGGCTTGCACCAGGGCACAAAGGGTGCCAGGCAGCCCTGCCAGCTGTCTCCTGGTGGCATTATCCTTGGGCCATGGGGCCTCTCCCTCCACTTGCACAGGCCCTGCTCTGTCCCGCCTCCCCTCAGCCCGAGGACTGCTCCTCTTGCCTACAAAAAATTGGATTCCTTAGCCAGTGTGCAACGAGTCAATAATTACACATTGGAGAGAGACACTGTTTGTTTATTTATTTCAGAGTTGTGCAAATACTCGGTGGTATTCCACAAATTAACACCTCTCCAGACTTGCCACACCATTCTTTACACACAGAAATTCAGTGTTAGTAACCTCCCAAGTACAGCCCCTCTATGAGGATTGGTTAGTAACTATCGCACTGGTTATGTAATCCCACCTAATTTCTACACAAACTCAGGGGAAGGGTCTTCATCCAGGCAGGACCTTTTTGACCAGTAGGTGTGATTTTAGTACTATAGTGAAGATAGCTCAGCTATAGGGTACATGGACCTCGAGTCTTTTGCCAAGTTGGCAATATAGACATCAACATCTTGATTTGCCTTGTCCTTAGGGCTTATTAGCTTGAGGGTGTCCTTGACTAAGGGATGCTAACTACCACCTGTTCTACTGACATACAGCAGTAACTTGACTTACATCATCCTTAGAGCTTGTTATCTGTTGTCTGTTCCACAGATTGTCTCCTGTCTTGCTAATTAGGCTTGACAATATACAAAGATGAAACACCAAATAACATCCTAACTTAAGGTAATGTTGACATATTCCACATCTTCCAACACTGCTGCCCACACCTCTGATTTTGCGCCGTTTGCTCTTCTCTAAGCACGTTCCGTGGCAGCACCGCCCTTGGCGCCCTCGAACCGACGCCCCCTCCCGCCGCGCGG
>JAOXXN010000446.1:7136428-7153213 GCA_026770055.1 Myrmophylax atrothorax | reverse complement strand
TTATGGAAACAACAAGGAGAAAATGCTGTAATGTCAGAATGTGAACTCAGAGCAGCTGTACTTTTAGCTTGAAGAAGGTGGCTTGAAGAAGGGCAATTTTTCACCACACTAGTGGAGGAGAAGATTATAATTCAAACTGCCTTATTTCCTCAAATTTTCGATGTGAGGTTGTTGGCTGTCTCCAGTTCCTGGCAGTGAGCTGCTTCTTTCTGGTTTCTGGTTTAGTCATCCTTGGCTTCACTGTTGGATTTAAACTGTAAAACAAAACAAAACTTAAAAATTTTTTGATGCTGTGTATTGGATCTGGACAGAAACCACTGAGAAGTGAGACAAGTGTACAAAATAGCTCCAGTTTTCCTCTGGAGTAGTAAGCTTCATTTGTGTACATGTTGTCAGCTCCTATTTATAAAAGTCTTAAAGATCCAAGAACCTGTGTAGATGCTGTTAGTAGGTGTTTTGACGGTTTTCCGGATTAGCAGTGTGGTGTATGCTGTGGTTGACCTCTGGGGAGCACCTTAGGTTTGCATAATGGGCTGATGTAAGGCTTAGCCTCCAAAGATATGAAACAACAGTCCGTTGATTTCTTTCCTTTAATGTATTCCGAAGTCTTTGCTTCTTCCTTGCCTGCTTCTCTTTAAACATAACTTCAGAATATATTGCAGCAAACTTTTATAGAGTGTAGTTGGGTACAGGAGGAGGATATTGCCAAGCTCATATCCTCTTGACTGCAGGTGCATATAGTGCTTTCCAAAATACTAGAAGTTTGACTCCCTCTGCTGTCATTGAAAATAGTGGGAAAGCTTCCACTAGGGTTTGCTGGAGTCCAGTTTAACCAGAACAGAGCATACTAAAAGTTCGGGTCTTTGTTATAGGTGCAGTTTGAAAAGCTGCACATGGCAGGTGTAAGGCCTCAAAGACAACTTGGACCCATTGTCTGATATGCATGAAGAATATGAGAATAGTGGACACCAGCACTTGAAAACCAGTCAAGACTTGAAAAATAGGCTATATTTAAAGGTCATGTGATTGTTGATAGTTCATTAGACAGAGGCTTCAGTTGACTTCTATTAGCACATAATAATGTAATTTGTTAAATGGTTTTCTTTTTGTGCATGCAAAATTATTTGTACCATTACTTATTTTGGAATACTGCTTTTGAACAGAAACTCCCAAATTAACCCATGAGACGTTTAAAGCACTGAAACCAGGTCTATCTGCATATGCTGATGATGTCGAAAAGGTAATTTAAGTGACTTCTCTTCTGTCTCCCTTATTGTAGAGCTCACAGGGATTTAGGCACTTCCTGAGCCAGACTTACACCCAGCTCATAGTGTTTTACTGGCTCCAAAAGCCTTTGTTTTCCAAGAATTTGTCATACTGCTTTTTGAGCCCTTTGTAGCCAAAACAATCAGTGGCAGAGAGTTCTATGTCACTGTTAGAAAAAGTAACTCTGGTTTTGACCTGTTATATCCCCTAGGGCTTACACATTTACAGTGAATTGTACCCCTGATCACCCTGTTACCCTTTCAAAAGAGTTCTTAAGATGCCTTTTATTTTTTTCTACTCACAGAGTGACCAAGGAATAAAAGAGCTCCTTGAGGTGGCGAAGAAGGAAGTTCCTATAGAGCTGTGGAAGTTTACTCCTGTGGTCCTGAAAGCCACAGCTGGCCTACGGTTGCTGCCAGGAGAGAAAGCTCAGAAGTTGCTGGATAAGGTGCTGTTTCTTGTCTTTCTGATTGCTTTCCAGAAATTTTATAGCAAACTGTGGTCCTTTTCATGTAAGATGCACACTCTGTGTGTGTGAGTCATTCCCATTGTTTAGCCCTGAAAAGTGTGGAGCCACCAGATCTTAAATGCTGTTGGCAGCTCCAAATAAACCGTGAAATGACACATAATGTAACAAATGCAGCAAGATCCTGTTATTGATAACCACAGGCCTGCTCTTAGTGGTCATGTTTGGTTGTGGTTTTGACCAGGATGCTGCTATTTTGAGAAAAGCTGTCTGCTCTTTGTTTCGCCACATTGTCAACCTGCTGCTGCAAGGTCACCCCTTTATATTGATTGAAAATAATATAAATTATATTTATAGGCATGTCAAATATGTTTAATATTTTAAAATGTTACAAAAATAAACAAAACATGTTCTAGACCTTTCAGCTGCAAGAGAAGTTTATTAAGTGTGTACTGAGTGTATTCTTTTTCTAAGCAATAATTGGAAGGAAGAAATGGGGTGTGGTTGAAACCAAAGTCTCTGCTGTCTGCAACCTGACCAGTTCTTTTCCACACTGAATTTCAGCTGAAACTTTAGATGACCCTGGAAAGCTCAGGATCTGCTACCTTATGTAGGATTTAGTGTAGAGGGTCATTATCAGCTGACATGCTTGTGTTAAAAATGCAGTTCTCTGGGACAATCCTGAAAGCAAGGGTGTCCATCGCCTGCCTTTCCCATGCATGTATGGGTGACCCACAAGGTCAAAGTAAACTGGATTCCCTTTTCTACCCATGTCCATCCTTTACTAATGGCATTTCTGAGCAGTCTTCATGCTTGAAAACATGCACATCCATTTTCCATTTCCTGTCTCTGCACTAAACTGCGGAGCCAGCATGTAAAGGCTGATGCTTGTTGGACTCTTGAACTTCAAAGTGGTGAGCAGCAGTCAGGATCTGGCCCAAGAGGAGAAGCAGTAATGTAAAACTGGAGTTTTAAAAAACTTGATTTCCAGCTGAAAAAATACTTCTCTGAATGTAGCTTTGATTTGAACTACAGGTGAAGAAGATTTTCCAGGCCTCCCCCTTCTTTGTGAGGGATGACTGCGTATCAATAATGAATGGAACTGATGAAGGTAGGTTATCTTGTGGAGATTGTTTCTGCAATCCTGGAGATTCCTGCTGTACTATAAATCCTCTACTCTCTGTAGTGGGAACCCACAAGCAGCGGGTTTGACAGAGTATTTATGTTGCCACAGGCAGTGCCTGCCAAAAAGATCTTGTGCTACATTTTCCAATTTGAAGTCCTGGACTCTGTCCTGATTTTGAAAGCTCTGAGTCTTGGGCAGTTCCTGAAGGAACACCAAGAAGCCACTGTGCTGTCAGCACTTCTAGAAAAGTTTCTGAATATTTGCTTGTTGAGATGGTCTTCAACAATTAAGATTGCATGCTCTGCTCTTGACAATGCTTGTCAGAGTTTTCTGGATGTATTTGGTCATTATGTTAACTATAACTTATCTAATGAGTGGGATTGTGAGTTCAATCTGAAAGCAATTGTTATCTAGAGAGAAGAAAATAAATGCTGAAGTAGATGTTCATCAAAAAGTGCTGAGGACCGAATGTCTAAATTCTAAGTAACTGAGTGTTGAAATGTGTTTTAAATCTTAGAAACCAAAATAGGTGGAGCTGTTTATGAATTTCTTTTTTTGCTACTTAATGGAAAAAAGACATTGTAATTTTTCTTTTTGTTTTGTTTTAAAATCATTAATAACAGTGACAGCCTTGGTTCAGCCAAGGGTTGAACTGGACTGGGCCGTGCTCCCTAGAATGCCTTGAGTTTTAACCACATGAATAAATATTTGAATTTGTTACCATAAGGCCCACTAATTCACCTAATTTATGGAGAAACACTTTATAAAACAAGAAGAAGACAGAAACATCATAGCTCAAAAATTTCTCAGAGGAAAATAGGAAAGAGAAAAATTCTTAGTATTCAAAAGGAAGTTGAGTGCCTGACATCAAACAAAAGCCTACAAATGGATGTTTTCCTAGAAAATGAGCAATGAGTCTCAGTCATCTTGTCGTCTTTTAGCTAAGGACTGAAGCCGTTGTGACTCATTGCCTAAGTTTTTGGCCTGTGAAATACAGAGTTCTCCAGGCATTTCATACATGGGACTTCTCTCCCAAATATCACATAAGCCCTGATAGAGAGGCTAATTCTTTGTTCAAGGTGTCTTATCTTGGTTTTGGACAGCTGTTGACAGTTCTGGAAATGAAACTTATGTGTTACTGCTGTTAGATAAAAAAAATTGGTGTAACAGTGCATCTTCTGAATCTTTTCCTCATTAGGTATTTCAGCCTGGATCACAGTAAATTTTTTAACAGGTATGTGTACATGAGCATGTGCATAAAGATACAATGGGTGATGTGAAATTCATGCTTTTTTTTGCCCCTGTGTGGGATTTGCTCATTCATTGGGGTGGAATGGGAGAAAGAAGAATCTGAGAATAAGTCAGCAGTTATTTTTGCCCTGGCCTATTTAAGTCATTAGAATTTTGGCCATTTAATTGACAGAGTGAGGAGTTTAATCTTTTTCCCTAGATGTTTAATGTAGCTTTTTTTTTCAATTCCCTGTAGGGTACCAGAGCATTTCATTCCTTTTTAGAGTCTGCTGTGACTCTGGCTAAATTTTTTATGTGAATATTCTAGATGTGCTTGGCAGCTGCACAAAGTTAAAGAAAGTGCTGTGCTACTTCCTTACAGATTTATAACATAGAAATGCCACAAGTGTTTACACTGCTGAATGAGAGAAGAGTAGCTAAAGAGTAGAAAAAAAACTAAACTGAAGACCTCTCTGACAATATGTAAAGCAGTCTGCCATCCAAGTGCAATGTTCATCACACACAGTGTGTGGAACAAGGTGCTCTGAAGCTTTTTATATCCATAGGAAATATCAGATAGATCAGTGATCTTCAAACATCAGCTATCACAAGGTATACTGAGGTACTTTGCACAAACTGTCATTGTTAAGAAGGTGCATTTAAAGGATCTGAGAAGAACTAGATTTAAGTGAGAGGAGAGGTCTTGGCTGGTAGCAGGAAGAATTCCAAGAGAGCCGAGTCTGTTAAGACAGCTCTTTTCAGTATGTCGTCCCTTTGGCCATAGGAATCTGCAGAATATCACTAAGGGATCAGGGAGAGGTGGCCAAGAAAACCACATTCCTCAGTGTTTCAAAGTGGTTACCGGAGTAGAGTTTGCAAAAGGGTTCTTGCATCCACTGAAAAATGTTTAGGAATGCAATAACCAAAGCTGCTGTAATTAGGACATGAACAGCCACCAGAGAAATAAGAAAAACTCTGTCACTTCAAGATTTTCAGGTCTGATAAAGCCCAAATCAGTGCCCAGTGGATAACAATATAATTAATGCTATCTGGAAGCTGACAGATGGAGTTAGATTGTTCTCTTTCTTTACCACTATACTTCTGGTTTTGTTCCTAGCCAGTTTTGCACAGTGCCCACCATGGCTTTCTTTGTTTTGTCAACATTTCAGGTAGGCTAGATGATCCACAGAAGAGAAGTGTAGGGATGCTGGATTTGGGTGGTGGATCAACACAGATCACGTTCCTTCCACGCACTGAGGTAACATGGGTGTGCCCACTGTTGAGAAATGCTGGTGCAGAAATCAGTAACTGCTCAGATTTCTTTCCCTTGGAAACAGACCAGGAGTTTGTCAGTGTGACATGAAGCCACACTTGTGACAGAAAAAGCCGGGTCACTTAGTCACATCTGCCTCAGTCACAGAGGCATTCACAACTTTTTGTCCATCCTCTTAGTCCAGCTCTGTGGGTGGGTGGTGCATGTGGTGAGTCTGCCGGGGCTGCTTTATCTCATTCACCTGAGTGTCTTAATCCTTGACTCTCAGTTTGTGCACCTTATAATGAAGAACTCAAAAAGCAGTGCTGTTAATGAATTCAAGTCCAACATTTGGCCTACACTGGGTTTTACGAACACAGTAAGATGCGTTCTCAATCCTTTTATTTTCCTGAGTTCACTCAGTTGCAAATGAATGTTTTCTAAGGAGCAACTTCTGTTATGCAGTAAAAAATATACACTGATGTAATTTCAGCTTTGTGGTGTGGCATTTTCATAGGTGTTCTGTGAGCTGGAAGCCCTGTGGATGTGCAGTTGTAAGGTCATGGCCTGAGCAGAGATAGTGCTGGTAGTAAAACTGCACAAAAGCAGAGGGATTGGATGCTGTATCTGGTGTCCCAGCCTGGGATAATCAAGACATTACGCTGTTACAGAATGACAAGGGATGCGAAGGGTCTGCGATGTGGAAGTTCTGGATCTAGAGATGGTGTTAAGATATGAACAGCATTGTGGCCTGAGCTTTGCTCCCCACAAATGTGCTAGTGTTGGTGCACTTGGGGAACAGGCTGCAAAGCGTCTTAGATAATTACCCTTTCATTTCCTCAGACCTCAGGCTGGTCCTCACTCTGTTCCTTGGCAAGCACAGTGATGTGCTTTTCCTCTGGTTTGTGCAAATTGACAGATTAGTTCCACTCAAGAAGTTAATGTGTACGTGGCTTTCATATTAGTTTGCTCACAGTTTTCTGTAGTAGGGATCATGTAAGAGGCAGTTGCTGTAGGCTCTTGACACAAGCAGTTTAGAGCTGGAATAAGGATTCCTTTTTAATGAAAGTAACTCTTTTATACAGCATTTTGGTGTGGATACAAATAGAAATGTAACCAGTTTAGACCCTGTTATGTGGAAACACTTCTAGCTCCAGGTTTTGTGGTTGTCCTGTGTATCAACAGTCAAATCGAAATACTTTTGAATTCATAATTTCTCTCTAAATTGTGCTAGGATTGTTTCACATTTTTTTAAATGTTTTGGAAGATTACCTTGTTGTTGTTTGCTGCTGGTTGGCAGAAACTTGTCAAAGACATCTTTTCCTCCCTCCAGGAAACTCTCCAGACATCACCAGCTGGCCATACAACTTCATTTCAGATGTTTAACCACACCTACAAGCTGTATTCATACAGGTTAGTTGTGGGAAGGAGAGCAAGCAAACTGTACAAATCAAAGTTTTCTGGGAAGCTAGTGGGACCTAGTGTTTTTCTGATCTGGGGTCCTTGCCAATGAGTACTGGGAAGAAGTGGAGAAATTTGAGCCACGTGATTCTGGTGGATTAACCTTGGCTGCCCACCATGTGCTCACCAAGCTGCTCTATCACTCCCATTCCATGAAAGGACAGGGTGAGGAAAATATGACAAAAAACTCATGGGTCAAGATAAGGACAGGGAGATTACTTACAAGTTACTGTCACGGGCAAAAGAGACTTGATTTAGAGAATTTAATTTCATTTATTGCCAATTAAACAGGATAATGAGAAATAAGAACAAAATCAGAAACACCTTCCCTCCACCTCTCCCTCTTTGCCAGGCTCAGCTTCACTGCCAAATCTTTTACCTCTTCACCACTGAGCAACACAGGAGAATGACAATTGCAGTCAGTTCATGGCGCTTTGTCGTTTCTTCTTCCTCATTGTCTTCCCCTGCTCCCAGTATTTTGAGCAGAGGCAAGCAGCTTCTTTCTGCCTGTGTTTGCTGTGAGGGATGTTTGGGCTCAAAAAGAGTCAATTCTTTATGCTAGTGGCTGGGCCTTTGAGGAGGGTAGGATTAGTGTTAGGAGAATGCCATTGCCAGTTCTTCACAAACCAGATTACAGTTGACAGCTATTGCCCGAGCTTTTTCAGAGAGAGATGATCCTTCAGGGTAAGGGTAATGTGAGAGCAGGTTGTCACACTCTTCCCCTTATGTGCATGAGCTGCTGACTTGAGCCACTTTGCTATGACTGTGTAGAAGAGACTGACATGTCCCAGCCAGGCTGTCAGTGGAGTACCAGAGAGGAAGGATGTTTGTTGTTCACAGAGGCTTTTTTCCCTTTGCAGTTACCTTGGACTTGGGCTGATGTCAGCAAGACTCGCCATTTTGGGAGGAGTTGAGGGAAAACCCTGTAAGTTATGGGCAGTCCTCAAGTCTTGGCTGTGAGCACAGGGTGCTGGTGAGAGGAGGAGTTGTATGACCCCTTCCCACTGGGCTCAAGGTTCCTGAGTGGTATGTGGACTTCTGTCACTGTGGTTGGGTGCATTTGAGGCAAACACAGGAGGTGATACTGCTAGATCCTGGGAGACCTGGATTCTTGCCCTGGATAGGGAGCAGGCATGGGACATCTGAGCCATGACTGGGCTGTGGAGGTGCCTTGCTGAGGCTGCAGGACAGTATGGAGCAGGGCTGGGGGTGAGGGATCTGAATTTAACTCTTCATGTTTTTCTTTAATGTGGCTTTGTTTTACTTCTGCAGTAGAAGGAGAGGAGTTGGTCAGCCCTTGTTTACCACCTGGCTTCAAATCTGAATGGCAACATGCTGAGATAGTGTACAAAATTAAAGGACAGAAGGCAGGTATAGTGATTTATCACTCTTCTATCTAGGCCAGCTGCTGTTAACAGAGTAAATTACACTCTCAGCCTCTCACAAAGACACCAGACTCTGTTTACTGTTTTATCTGGCTCCTCTTGACATGCTGTTAAAGAGACTGTGCAGCTCTTTCCTAATAGGCCATGGTGTGTCTGTCCAGTCAGTAGATCTTCTAGTAGTGATGCAGATGGACTTGAGCAATCCTTGAGCAGGTCTTTCAAAATCCTTCTGTCTCAAATGATAATGTCCATCTCTGATCTATCACATACTTAGTCGTGACCTAAGGATGGTAGATGTCTGCCTCTGGAAGAAGATGCAGATTTCAGTTCTCAGTGAAGATCTTAAAAAGTGTTATTTTGCAAAAAGAAGCCTGTTTCCTGGCAGACCCTAAATAAATTGTGTATTTAACTCTCTGCCTATAATATGCTGGGGGTTTTTTTGCCTTCTTTTAGGTGAGCCTCTCTATGAGTCTTGTTCTAATAAAGTGGCAAAGATGCTCTACAAAAAAGTACATAAAGCTGAGGAAGTGAAGGACTTGGATTTTTACACTTTCTCCTACTACAATGAAAGTGCAGCAGAGGCTGGTCTCATAGGTATGTCTGCTCCTGTGTTTGTTTCATCTTAAATGACCAGTTATGGAAGAAATGGTAACACTTGCAGACATCATGATGCCTTGCTAAACTGTCGTGCAACTTAGTCTGTTCTTACACTGCTGTGCAGCATTGTTCTTGACTGCATATTAATTTCTATAGAGAAGAAATATCTATCCTGTGAAATAGGATCTGCAATATTTGGCAATAGTTTTTAAACAAAATGCATTTCAGAAGAGTTTGGGTTTTTTCTGATTGCAATCCAAAATAGAAAAAAACTTCATAATGGTAAACAAGATTCTCAGTCAGTAAAGCAGTAAAAATTATTTGGGCTGTGTGTTCACTGGAATGAAGATGGAATGAAGATGGAATGAAGATTTTCAGATATTTCCACATGTATTCAGAATGCATCATATCTCTTTTCTAGTGGTATGCTGGTGTAGAGAAGGTTGTCATGTTCAGTGGTAGAAAGCAGATTATGACATCTCAAGTTAGTTTGGACAAACAGACCCCCCCCTCCTTGGCCAGTTTCTTTTTACAAATAATTTCAGATTTAATGTGTTGCCAAGCACCACTGCCCTGTCAGTTCTGGTCACAGATGTTAACTATCTTCAGGCACCACTGGCAGGGCAGTACAGACATGGAGAGAGTCTGTAAATTATGTTTCTGTAGGAAACAAGGCTAAAGGTTCTTCATAAACAAAGGCTTTTCAGTCTATAGTCAGAATCTTTTAAAAGTTTCTTTTACCTTTAAAACCAGTCAGAACTTTGACATTGATTTCAAGTAGCTCAAGATTTGATTTTGAAGCAACTTCTATGACTTGAATCTACAATTACCTTTATACAAAGACTGCAAAAGACCGCATGGTTTTTTTCTTTTAGATAAAGAAAAAGGAGGAAGCTTAACTGTCAGTGACTTTGAAATTGCAGCTAAGTATGGTGAGTAAAATATAATCAAACACACACTAGTTATTGTGTGTAAATTCATTCCCAGGTGGGAAATGTGTGACACTCTAAGAAGCCTGATGTTTTTAAGGAAATAGTGGGTACCTCTACACAGCATCTCATCGACATTTCTGCTTATTTCTGAAAACCTCAACTATTTTTATATTAACTTTTGCAGCCCACATAAGACACCTCTTAGAATACGTATATTTCAAGACTTCTTCAAGAATTACTAATGACACTTAACAGTTGTTCTGAAATCATGCTTTCAAAATAATTATGGCCTTATCCTGTTAGCATAACTTGTTCTAATCTGATTTGATTTTTCTTTTTGTTTATTTGCTTGATTGTTAGTCAGAAAAGAGGGAGAACCGGTTTGTAGCTTTTCACTTCATCAGCTGCAAAGAAAACTGCCTACACAGATTTATGAATGTAAACATTCTTTTTTAATACTACAAACTCAGGCTTTGATCAAAACTGTCATGAGGCTTTTTGGTAAACTTTATGTATGACTGAACAATTGCTGTTCTGATTTTTGGACTACCATTTGTCTAATTCATCCTGAGAAAGATTTTATTTTGATTTTGTAGTTTCTTTTTTATTTTGTCGGGTTTTTTTAATTTGGCTTTGCCAACATTTGTTGAGTGCTGGTAGCTCAAGAAGATAACAAACCTGAGGTTGCTCATATATTTCAAGACTTGAAGTAGAAGAAAAGTTGGAGGTTCTTTTCCTGGAGACATACAAGAAACTCTGCTGTCTTAGGGAAGAGACAGGATGTCTTGATCTTCCTTCCAAAGCTTATGTGCTTCTCCTAATGTGTGTATGCCATTTCAACCCGATTGTAACAGGTTCCATCACTGCACAGCTCAACTGACAAGAGGTGTTTTATGGATTCATTTGAGATTTTTCAAAGCTGGGCTGTTGCTAGGCCTGAGCCCACAGTGTGCATTCAGACACCCTGTTTTTTTTTTCTCCTTAGTTTGTAAGACCATGGAAATCAGTCCTGGAAGCAGCCCCTTTCTCTGCATGGACCTTACATACATCACCTTCCTCCTGCAAGAGCTGGGCTTCCCAAAGAGCCAAGTCTTTAAGGTGATGCACAAAATGGATTCTTGGGGAAAGTGGGTAGGAGGGTGCCAAGGCAGTAGTTGTCATACTGGTAGCTCAGTTCTTGATTTGCCTTCTTGCTACAACATGCTCTGTGATTTTGGGTGGAGTGGCACTCTCCCCACGATGGTATCACCATCTGGTTGTAACCTTCAGCACTGTATTCACCTTGCATGCTTCAGATTCTCCCAAAGAATTGTGTTTTAACTTTTTGCTTGGTTTTTTTTTCCAGCTTGCCCAAAAAATTGACAATGTTGAAACGAGCTGGGCATTGGGAGCAACTTTCCATTACATCAACTCACTCAATAGACTGCAATACTAAAGCTCCTAGAAGGTGACTTTTGGAAATCTCCATTTTTCTTGAAGACCCATATGAGAGAACCTATTCAAGGACATGCTTTTGGCTTCTGGAGTCATTTGAAAGGTCACCATGAACTAGGCTCCTCTCCTCCCACCCCTTGCCAAGTCCCCTCCATTGCTGGCTCTTTTTTACAGTGCAGAGTGCAGTGTGTAAAAAGTAAGCCTTGATTTGACAGCGTCTGGTATCAGCTTGATGTAAAAACTTGATCATTGTGGAAGGAGAACCAGGGCTCTGCAGAACATCTGTGATCTCTATGAGAAAAACACATCTTTTTGAAATATGCCTGTACTATGTGCTTGCAGTGTGCTAAAGTTGCTGTAGGAAACGGTCACTCCAGAAGGAACGCTTTACTGTCCTGATTTCACAGTGTTTTTTCCTGTTTGTCAGCAGTTTTTAGTGATGATTTTTATTTTACTCTTCCTGTGTTTGAAGGTGAACTTGCATGTGTGCAAAAGTGGTGATTTTATACAGATGCTGACAGGCAGCAGCTTTCAAATGCAGTGTGGAAGTTGCATCTCTGTTTTCCACTTACTGAAGGAGAAAAGCTCAGGAGCACTCTAGAAACTGGGTATGTACTTGGAGGCATGAGTTGGAGCCTGTGGGCCCTGTAGGATTAAAGCCTAAATATTGTTTCCCTGGCCTTTGGGAGGTGGATAGTGGCTGAATCTAGACAAGCAAGGCCTGGGAGCTGGGTACAGAAGTAATGATGGATTTGAGAGTTCTAGTCAGTCAGAGTAACATTGATGAACAAGACACAGTCACAAGAATAAACCTTGAGCACAGCTTGTTGGACATTGCAGACTTTTGTGCCTTGGCAAGGTTGGTGCAGCGCCTGGGGTGCATTTGTGTCGTGGCTTGGGTGCTGCTTCCTGCAGATTTATCTCTGATAAATGATTGTATTGTGGTTGCACTGAGCCATGGCAGGGTAGCTCCCAGTACACTGGCAGGGGCAGCGGGAGCTGGAGGGGACATACTGTGCTGTTTGTAACCTAACTGTGGACTTGTTATGTATTTGTATGGATGTATAGAGAAGACCCAAGTGGTCTTTTGGTGGTGCAAAAGAGCTCAGCTTCCCTGAGAGCCAGCAGTGCCTGCCCTGACTCATGGGATCATAGCAGCAATATGTGGTGGTATGAAGGCATGCTGTGTGCATGGCTGTGGGCTCTGCAGCTGAGCATACCGGCACCTGAACCCCGCTGTTCTGACAATAAACTCTTAAAATGAAAACGTGATGGTGTGGTGGGGTGGGTTTTAGCGCCAGAGCCCGCACACGGAGTGAGTTCAGAAATCAGTGTCTTGATGCTATCCCTGACCCCTCGCGCCATCCTAGCCCCCGACGCCATCCCGGTCCCCATCAGCCCGCCCACGGGTGGCAGCCCGCCCACGGGCCCCGCCTCGTCGCGGGCGGTGGAGGCGCAGGCGCGGCTGCTCCCACCTACCCTGACTCCGGTGCTGCAGAGGCAGCGCCCGCGGCGGAGCCGGCGGGGCGGTGGCACGGCGATGGCGGCACCGCTGAGTGACGGGGACCGTCGGAAGCAGATCAGCGTGCGGGGCATTGCGGGGCTGGGGGACGTGGCGGAGGTGCGCAAGAGCTTTAACCGCCACCTCCACTTCACTCTCGTCAAGGACCGCAACGTCGCCACCCCCCGCGACTACTACTTTGCGCTGGCCCACACGGTGCGCGACCACCTGGTGGGGCGCTGGATCCGCACCCAGCAGCACTACTACGAGCGGGACCCCAAGGTGAGCCCCAGGGGAACAAGGGACTGGGTCGCGGCAGCTGTGCCCTCTTCGCGGGTGTCTCCCTGTCCCCCTGACCGGGTGTCACTGCAGGCATGACCCATGGGCATTCCCACATCCTTGTCCCTTGCGTGCAGCTGGCTGTGGCCCCTTGTGCATCACCATAGCCACGGCACCTTGCCATGGCTGTGCCTCTCGTGCATCCCTTCTTCCCTGTGGGCATTGTCACACCTGTATCCCTCCGATGCACTCTGCTGTGTCTTTGTCTCCATGGGCATTGCCATGGCCATGTACCTTCTGTGTACCTTGCCATAGCCCTGGCCTTCATGCACCTCACTGTAGCCATGTCCTTAAGAGTATTGCCATGGCCGTGGCCCGTGCATGCACCTCATCCTGGCTGTGGTCCCATGGGCATCGCCATGGCCATGTCCCCTTGGCAGCATGGCCATATCCCTTGCACACACCTCAGAGTAGCCATGTCCCCATGAGCCTTGGCGCAACCATGTCCCTCACACACATTTTGCCATGTCTGTGTCCCCACAGACATCACCATGGCCATGACCCTCATGCAGTTTGCCCTAAGTGTGTCCCTACAAACTCTTTTGCAGCCCTGTCCCAAGGAAACTTGCTGCAGCATTGTTCCCCTTCAAGCACCCCCATAACTGCAGCCCCCTGCACCTTGGCACCTTGGCCATGTCACCTGTGATCCCACTCTGAGCATGTCCTTCCATGCGTTTTGCTGCTGCCAACTCCTCTGCGTGCTTCACCATAGCCACATCCAGCACTTGCACTGCCATGGTTGGTGTCTCCCTTGGGCATCATCACCTCCATGTCTCAGCACATGCCTCAACAGGACCATGTCCTGACTTCGCTCCTGCAGAACACACAGGCAGCTCGGCTTTGAGACTGGAGAGGAGTTTCTTGCCTTGTGAAAATCAGACAGATAAACCAAATCCTGAGGTTCCTCCCCACTTGTCAAGTCAGGACAGTGATGCTGGAGATGCTGGGGGCTGCAGGACATTTAAATTAACACCCAATCCAGCATTTGACTGGAGAGCCACAGAGAGCAGGTGTGTGCTAGGAAAGGCACATACCTTCCCTATGTGCAGGCAGCCACCTCCCTGAGATGGCTCATTTCCCAAGATAATGAATATTGCCTTGACCAAGAAACAAAGTGCACTTCCACAACGTTGGCTACATGTACACTGGGAGTTACACTGGTGCATGGGGCTCTCCCTTTTATCCTTACTCACACAAATCGCCCTGATCTGTATTGCTGCACCAACAGAAGGGATTGTACAGGTCCCATAAAGGCTCAGAGGAGCTTGTAGTGAGTTTTCTTACTGTTCCCCACACTTAGATTTTCATTAGAAATGTGTCTCTGTGGAAGACTGAAAGGGGCAGAGCATTTATGCAATTGTGCAATGTTTTTGGTCTTTCTGATGAGCCCCAGGGAAATCACAGACCCTTTCAGACTCCCAGCAGAGGTGGCAGAGTGGGTAGTTCTGCTGCTTAGTGGGGAAAGATCCAAGCTACAGTGGAAAGAGATTCAGGGGAAAGCACAATTCAAAGTCAGGTTATTGCTCTGTTAAAAATTCCTGATTATTTTTAAAAATACCCACAGCAATAAATCTGAGTGAGGGAAAAAGTTTGCACAGCCTGTTTCTCATCCCACAAACAGGCTTTCGTTAGCATTCATGGCACAGACACAGTTCCTCTCAAACTTGGAAGGTCACAGCGAAGCAGCCCGTTGTGCACAGTTGTGCCAGGAACCCTGCCACCTGCAGGACAGTTTATTTGTTCAACAGGGTGAAACGTGTGAAACTCAGTATGAGGAGAACAAGAGGACCCATGCGATGGGAGTGCTGAAAAATTGCTAGCAGGAAGGTGCTGGCCGTGGGCCCAGCCTGCCTGTGATGGGGCAGGGGTCGCACTCTGACTTCTGGAGGCTCTGGATCTGCTTCAGCCTAGCATGGGAAAACTTTAAAAGCCCAGTATAAACATCACCTCAGCTGAGTCTGACAGTGTATAAATATACTATTCAGCATCCTAGATAATTCTTGCCCTGAGTTAATTAGGGAAACACTTAACAGGCAGCGAGATTTTTCTATAGAAGGCTGTTGGCAGGGAGATGCGTGGTGGAGAGTTGGCCGGCATCCCGTGCGAGATTCTTCTGACAAACAACTGCCGTGCGTGGTGTTCAGGAGCAGGCGCCAAGAGCCAGTCTGGGAAGACATCCCTACTCTGGAACATACTTGAATCTGCTTTTGATTTTTTGCAACTTTGGTGAAAGCAAAGTGCTGTGCTGTGTATAAGCATCTAACTTTGCCTTCCCAGCGCATTTACTACCTGTCCCTGGAGTTCTACATGGGTCGCACTCTGCAGAACACCATGGTGAACCTGGGCCTGCAGAATGCTTGTGATGAAGCCATTTACCAGGTAAAGTCTTGGGGGATACCAGGTTCCCCCTGAGGTACTGGCTAAACTTCTCCATGCAGAGGGACGTGTGTCTTTATTTCTCAGGGCTTTACCCTAAGATTGTGTTATTTTGACTATATAAAATGAGGCATGGCTTTCTCTTAGTGTTTTTCATTCCTTGGAGAAGACAGTGGGGGGACTTTGGGTTGTCTTGGAGTTGTCTTGGTTTTTTTCAAACCACCATTTTCCTGTAGTGAATGGGAAAATCCAGAAGTGTATATAGAAAACAACACCCAGTATCCCAAATGACTAGGGAGTCACAGGCTGCAAAGAGCTTTCCATTAGCAGGAGAGATGTTACCACAGGAGATGTAGATTAATGAGGGAAATGGCCAGAAGAGGAAACTGGAGCACTGAAACACCAAATTACATTTCATACATAAAGGTACTCAAGGCACAGCAGCAGCATTGCCAGATAGAAGTTAATCATTGGGAAGGGAAAAGGGGGGAAATTGTTTGCTTGAGGTAAAATGTAATCAGATGATTTCCAACTGGAAAAAAACACAGCTGGGTATCAAAGCAATCACAAATGCGAGGCCATGGTTACTTACTTACATCATTACTTGCAGCCACCTTTGCAGCAGCACAGTGACCTTTTCTGGCAGAATGTGAGATTTTTGGCATTCTCACCCAAAGACACTGTTTCTCCCTGCCTCTTCCTCCTGGCCCCGTGTGTGTTGGGAGGTCTCATATCCAACATGACTCTGTCACTGAGAGAATTTGCATCAGTTTTTGTGTCTGCATCACCCTGTGCCTGAGACTTTCCTATCTTGTGGTTGCAGACCACTAAAATGCTGGGAAAACAGTTTGGGGAGCAGCCATGGTGTTGGCTTAACAGCCTGCTGTTCCCCCGACACCAAGGTGAGATACTGCTGCCCCCCAAAAGGCATTATCTCTTGACTCCTGGAGAGTCCTTGCTGCTGGCATGCTTGGCCTTCATCCAGCAGTGGCCCCCAGGCCAGAGAACAAACAGCTCAAGAGGTGCAGGCAACCACTTCCAGCCATGGACTGTGGCCGAGGAGCTTGGCTGCTGGCTGGACAGGATATGGGAAGCATGGAGAGTAACTGCTGCCAGCCTGGTCATGCCCCTCTTCAAGGACTCCAAGTGTGCAAGCAGAGGGATGACCTCCCCTGCTCAGGCAGGACTCGGTGGTCCCTTGCACACCAGCTTGACCATTTACCATGCTGTCTCTAATGGTGAGTTTGGTCAAAGGGGTTCCCTGGCATGAGGGGGCTGTCAGGGGATGAGTGTTTTGTTTGAAGTCTCAAGGAAACTTAGTTCATAGGAGAGTGACGTTTGGTGATGAGCTAAATTGTTTACCAGTTAACTGGGCTGTCCAAGGACCAGGGACTATTGAGATGCTTTGTGGGGAGGGGTG